>LR738715.1:388213974-388290992 GCA_902687465.1 Secale cereale | reverse complement strand
GGATCGCTCGCTCCCGATCCAGTCGAGAGAGGGGGGGGGGAAGTGTCGGTGAGGGTGGAGAGGGGATATTTTCCCCCACTGTGGGGTGGGGGGTTATAGGCTGAGGGGGGTAGTGGGCCGAGGCCCAGTAGGTTAGGGTAGGTTTGTTTATTTTTGTTACCCTCTTTTTTTGTTTTTCTTTTTATTACTTTCTGTTTTCTATTTACTTTATAATTAAGTTTAGTTTTATAAAAAACAATATTAATACCTAAATTAGTGCTATACATTAGAACACCCCTACGAAGGTTTGCCTCCCAAATAAATTAGTTTAATACTTTATAAAATTATAAAGACATTTAACTAATTATTGGTGATGTTATTTTAGTTATTCTAGTACATCTAAATACTTTAATTAAGGTTGATTTCTTCACCGATATTCTTTAAGGATTATTTGCCACTTTTAGAACATTTTATTTTTGACTTTTGAGAACTTTAATTACTTGACTTTGTTTTAAATTTGAATTTTGAATCGGTTTAAATCATCGTGAGATTAACAACGGGTAATTGTGATGACGTGGCATCATTAGCAGGGAATTACTGTAGAGTGATTACCCAGGCGTTACAGTGTCCGCCGTGTCTGGGGGGTCCAGGACGACGTATTCAACCCAGCTGTGGCTTTGGATGCTCTGGATGATCAGTGAGAGAGGAGTGAAGCTGGTAAGTAGGTAGAATTTGGCTGTCCAGCAAGGTGAATTAGGGTTTTCACCCCTCAATCATGGAGCTGTGGACATGGGGGAGTTACTGGAGGTAGAATGTAACTAGATGAAGCTGTGGTAGAAAGTTTAGGCAAAAGTAAATCGTAAAACAGGCCAAGATGATGGTTTTGGTAAAATGGCAGAAGGTGTTTGATCAAGTTTTGGACAAGCAAATGATCTCCACTGGCCATGGCACTTAACATGATTGAATGTCATATGAAAATAGGGTGTTTCACCAAATTTGGGCTTATTTGAAGAAACTAGCCAATGTAACTTTGGTGATCACTAAAAAACAACAGAAATGGCTTCATCTTGTTTAAGTCAAGCTAATCATCTCCCCTTGATGCACCACTTGGTGTGTTTTCATCATTTGGGGGTATTGATCATGCCCACAAAATTTGAAGCTCCAGGTAAAAAGTTGGTAATGTAAAGTTGTTCAAATTTGAATTTGAACATAAATGGGTTTGGGGTATTCTGATCAAGTTACCCTACTCCAAAGCTTGTGCCATTTGGTCTATATGCCTTATTAGGCCATTCTAGCATGTGCATCAAGTTTGAGCACATTTGGACAAGTTTGGCAATGTAAAGTTTCTCAAACTTCAGATATGGACATAATAGTTTTAGAGGGTTTTGATGATGTTTTCTTGCTTCCCAAGGCATGGGGCTTGGCAAGATCATCAAATATGTCATATATCACATGATAGAATTTCCCTGGAATTTTTGGAGAATATTTCCTTTGTAAATATTTCAAAAGCTTGAAATATCCAGAAAGGGCTTTGGAGGGATTTGCCCATTATTTTGAACATGACCAAGTGTTGAAACTCTTATATATGGACAATATATGTCCTATGAGTCTCCCTGAATTTTGGCAATTATTTGTGAAATACTTAAATAATTTTTCCCTATTAAAGACCATTTCTGGCCTTAAGAAAAAGCTTTTAAATAAAATAGGAAAATAACTTTTAAAATTATACTTTTGTGGTTTCTGGGAGTCCTATGACTATTAGGTCTCAAATATACTTTTTGAAATAATTTTCTCACCCTAAATCAAGCACTTGCAGTGCAAACCTCAATTCATGGGTTTTTGGAATACTAAATTTTTAAAATACATTTTGGCCAAATTAATTTATAAGAAAATACTATACTGCTATATAGCACTTGGCATGATCATTGGGCAGAAGTTTTGGGTAAGGAGATGAATTCTACAAGAGGTAATAGTTGACTTTAATGAGCACATGAAAAACATAGGAAGAAAAACTCAATTCCAAATAAAAGCCAAATGATGCCAAAAAAAATTGCTGGTCCAAATTTTCATGCTTCATTGATGCAAATAACATGTTACAAAATGCAGGGTGTGACAGACCTACCCCCTTACAAGAATCTCGTCCCCGAGATTCCTAAACTAGGTCTTAAAAGAGATCGGGATATTCAGATCTAAGATTGTCTTCACGTTCCTAGGTTGCTTCTGCTTCCGTGTGGTTGCTCCACTGGACCTTCAAGTACTTGATGGTGCGGCTTCGCGTTTGTCGTTCGGCTTCATCTAGGATGCGAATGGGCTTCTCGCGGTAGGTCAAATCAGGCTGGAGATCAATGGCTTGGTGATCAACATCCTTGTAGAGATCAGGCTTGTTCGGAACTTGGAGACATTTCCGGAGTTGTGACACGTGGAATACGTTGTGCACATCGGATAGCTCAGGTGGTAGTTCCAACTGGTAAGCCACTTCTCCTCGTCGGTCAGTGATCTTGAAAGGGCCAATGAATCTTGGTGCAAGTTTCCCTTTAACGTGGAAACGCTTGGTTCCCTTTAGAGGGGTTACTCGCAGGTACACATGGTCTCCGACACGGAAACTCATGTCTCGGCGTCGAGTGTCAGCATAACTCTTCTGCCTTGTCTTGGCTGCTTTCAAACGCTCTCTGACTAGTTGGACTTGATCTTATGCTTCGCGGAGAATATCCGGTCCAAAGACTAGCCCTTCTCCAGTCTCTGACCAGTTGAGGGGTGTGCGACATCTGCGTCCGTACAACACCTCAAATGGTGCCATCTGAAGGATCGACTGGTAACTGTTGTTATAGGAGAACTCGGCAAAAGGGATACAATCTTCCCACTTGCCTCCATACGCCAAGACACAGGCTCGGAGCATGTCTTCGAGAATTTGATTTACTCGTTCTGTCTGACCTCCGGTCTATGGGTGGAAAGCTGTGCTGAAAGACAACTTGGTTCCCAAGGCTTCTTGGAATCTTCTCTAGAACCTTGAAGTAAACTGGGTGCCTCGAACTGACACAATTTCTTGTGGAACACCATGGAGGCTCACGATTCGGTTGATATAGAGAGTTGCCAACTGGTTGCCTGAATAGGTAGTCTTGACAGGAATGAAATGGGCCACCTTGGTCAAATACTCGAGTATGACCCAGATAGAGTCATGTCCTCTATTTGACCTTGGTAATCCAGTGATGAAGTCCATTCCGACTTTATCCCACTTCCACTCGGGAACCTTGAGCGGTTGGAGCAATCCAGCGGGTCGCTGATATTCAGCCTTGACCCTTTGGCACACATCACACTTTGCAACATAGGTTGCAATCTCTCTTTTCATCCCGTGCCACCAAAATATTTCCTTCAAGTCTTGATACATCTTGGTTCCTCCAGGGTGGATGGAATACGGAGTGTCGTGGGCTTCTTGCAGGATCAGGTTCTTCAGCTCCATCTTGTTTGGTACGCAGATGCGGCCTTTGTACCAAACAATCCCGTGCTCGTCTTCAGATAATCCGGGGGCCTTGCCTAGCTTCATCTTCTTCTTGATGCCTTCAATGCTTGCATGTCCGCCTTGCGCCTTCTTGACTTCATCCATCAGGGTCGGTCTGACTTCCAAATGATCCAGAAATCCAGGGTGACCAATTCCAAACTGAATTGTTTGAGTTCCTTAAACAGGGCTGGCTGCCTCTTTTGAATAATGGCATTCAAGGAGCAAGCCTTTCTGCTTAAGGCATCGGCCACCACGTTAGCCTTCCCTGGGTGATATTGAACACTGAGGTCATAATCTTTGATGAGTTCCAACCATCTTCACTGCCTCATGTTCAATTCCTTTTGGGTGAAAATGTACTTCAGACTTTTGTGGTCTGTGTATATCTCACATCGTTTCCCTAGGAGGTAATGCCGCCATCTCTTCAAGGCATGAACTACTGCCGCTAACTCAAGATCGTGAGTAGTGTAGTTCTCCTCATGAGGTCGTAGCTGCCTGGAGAGGTATGCTATGACTCGGCCTTCTTGCATCAGAACGCTTCCCAATCCGGTTCGAGAGGCATCACAATATATCACGAACTCCTTGAGAATATCAGGTGTTGCCAGAACTGGGGCGGTGGTCAATCTCTTCTTGAGATCTTGGAAGCTCTCTTCGCATTTTGGCGTCCATTCGAACTTCTTGTCCTTCTGGAGGAGCTGAGTCATCGGCCGGGCAATGCTAGAGAATCCTTCCACGAATTTGCGGTAGTAGCCCGCAAGTCCGAGGAAGCTTCTGACTTTCTTGACAGTCGTTGGAGATTGCCATTGGGTCACAGCTTCGATCTTCGCGGGATCAACTGATAATCCTTCTTCGGTCAAGACATGACCTAAGAATCCAACTTTATGCAGCCAGAACTCACACTTGCTGAATTTGGCATATAGTTGGTGCTCCCGAAGCTTGTCTAGGACCATCCTCAAATGTTGCTCGTGTTCTTCCTTCGTCTTTGAGAAGACAAGAATGTCATCGATGAAGACAACAACAAACTTGTCCAAATATTCCATGAAGACTTTATTCATGAGATACATGAAGTAAGCTGGGGCATTGGTTAACCCAAAGGACATGACCGTGGACTCATACAGGCCATATCTGGTTACGAATGCCGTCTTCGGAATATCTTGGAGTCTGATCTTCAGTTGGTAGTACCCAGATCTAAGGTCGATCTTGGAGAATACCTTGGCTCCGCTGAGCTGATCAAACAGATCTTCAATCTTGGGAAGTGGATATTTGTTCTTTATTGTAAATTCATTGAGGGAACGATAGTCATTGCATAGCGGATGGTACCATCCCTCTTTGCCACAAATAGAACGGGTGATCCCCAAGGGGAGGCACTTGGGCGGATAAATCCCTTCCTCAGCGGCTCTTCTAGTTGCTTCTTCAACTCGGCTAATTCTTCCGTCCCCATTCTATAAGGCTTCTTATAGATGGAACCTACTCCGGGCACGAGCTCGATGATGAACTCAATGTCACGATCAGGGGGCATTCCCGGTAGCTCATCCGGAAATACATCAGGATACTCACATACCACTGGTACTTGCTCTAGCCCAACTTCAGATAGACAGTTGACTTGAACGGCTTGAGCGGAAGAGGAGTTGGGAGCAAACTTGACTTCGACTCCTTGGCCATTGGTCACAGTGACAGTCTGATTGGCACAGTCTAACAAGCCTCGGTGCTTGCTGAGCCAATCCATCCCTAAGATCACATCCAAGCCTTGTGATCTCAGGATGGTAAGGTCTGCTAGGAAGTCTACACCGTTAATGGCAATACGGACTCCTTTACAGCCTATCTTGGCTCTCATCTCTGCTCCGGGGGTTTGTATCACCATGGGGTTATTCAGGGGTGTAGGGGTCATGCCACTTTTTAATGCAAATCTTTGAGTGACAAATGAATGCGTGGCTCCAGAATCAAACAAGACAGTTGCAGGTGCTGAGTTGACAAGAAACATACCCAGCACGACGTCCGGGTCTTCCTGGGCTTCTTCAGCAGTGACGTGATTCACACGCCCCTTCCCATGGTTAGGCGGGTTGCGAGGAGCTGGGTTCCTTGGTGGCATCCCGCGGCCTTGTCCTGGGTTCTGCGCATTGGGGCGCGGGGTATCAGGCTTCTTGTTGGGGCACACCCTTGAGATGTGTCCTGACTGACCACATCCAAAGCAAGTGAATTGGTTTGGATTGTTGATCTTGTTGCCACCACTGTTATTGGGGTTGAAGGCTGGCCTTGGGTTGGCATACTGCTGAGGCTGATAGTTGGTGCGAGGTGCAGGAGCTCTTGGTTGCTGATAGGTTGGCTTGGCCGGGGCTGACTGCCACGGGCGAGGCTTCTGGTTGCTGGAACTTCCCTTGCTGACCATCTTGCGCTTGCGAGTGTCTTCCAAAGCACGCCGCTTGTCTTCAAGCATAAGTGCTTTGTTCACCAGGTCAGGGAAGGTTGGGCAATCGCACACAACAAACGAATACTGCATAGTCTGATTGAGGCCTTCCATGAAGCGCTCCCTTTTTGCAGCATCAGTGCTGACATCTTCCGGGGCATACCTTGACAGAACACTGAACTTCTGCATGTACTACTTGACAGTGCCACTTCCTTGCTTCAGGGCTCGGAATTCACGCTTTTTGGTAGCCATGATCCCGGAAGGAATGTGGGCCTTGCGGAATTCTGCCTTGAAGTTGTCCCAAGTGATGTCTTGTCCAGCATGCATGACCTTGAATCCATCCCACCAAGCTCTAGTAGTCCCCCCGAGGCAGTGGGCTGCATAAGCCACCTTCTAGCGGTCTTCGGTGCATCCGACTAGTTCCAGCAAGTCCTCAATGGTGCGGACCCAGTCGTCTGCATCCAGGGGTTTAGCAGTCTCGATGAAAGTTGGCGGTGCATGCTTCTTGAACTCTGCCAACGTGGTACGTCCATTGCCATTCCCCGCCGGCTGGCGGTTGTTGGTGACAGCTTGAGTAATCAACTGAAGGGCTGTAGTGTTGGCTTGGCGTTCCTCTCGGAAAGCTTGGAGAAGCTGAGCCATATCCATGTTCGGAGGAGGTGGTGGTGGTGGAGCTTGGTCGTTGGTTTGGTCGTGGCCTGCCTCTGACTGAGCGGATGCTCCGGCTTCAGGCTGCTGGGTAGAGGTACCAGTACGAGTTACAACAGGCATCCTGTTGGAGCGGTAAAAGGTCTCATGACTTGGAAGAGGGAAAGCAATATAGATGGGTGCCTAGTAAGGGGGTGGGTGTGACACTAATCAAATCATGCAGGGGCCAAAAGGCCAAACACATTCATTAAAATCCAAATGGGTGATGCAGTCGTTTACACATTCCCGAAGGAAGAATACGACACACATCCAAACACAACAAGAGCAAACACTAGATGGTTTCATATGAACCATACAAGGACTCGACTGTGCATAGGGGTTACACGACCTATCCTACCGTAGAGGTTATGAACTGGCATATCGGAGTAGCGAATAATGCCTAAGCGGTGGAATGCTCGGTCGCGTATTCTGGCTCTTCGGGGTCTTCCTCCTTGTCTTCATCTGTCTGGGCCCCCTTGTCACTTGAGGGTGTGGGGGAGTGGAGGAGTTGGATACGACGGTGCTTTGTCGGCGGAGCAGGGAAAAGCTTGCGATATTCCTTTGCCGTCATCCGGCGTCGCCGAGGTGGTTCTTCATCCTTGGAAGATACATCTCCTGAGGGCCTTCCGCCTCGGTACGCGATAGCGGACTGTCCCGGAGGCGCACCTTCCTTCTTGATCCTATCTGTCTTCTCTTGTGCTCGATGAAGAAGTGCCTTGGTCTTGTGAAGTTCTTCTCGGAGCTTCATTGATTCCAAGGCCAAGTCTTGTGCCAAGCTGTCGGCACATAGACTGAAGTAGGTCTGGAACCGAAGCGAGAGTCCTTCCTTCAGTGGAGGGGCTAGTGCGCTGCTCTCGTCTTCACCTTCCTTCCGGTAAGGCAAGAAGCGGGTTGTCATCTTGGCTGCCATCTGCGGAAGAAGCTCGCGGAGACGGGTTAGTGCCTTGAGTGCAGCAGCCTTGACAGCGAGAGGTAGTGTTGCCATCTGGGGTCCCTCGAAGAACCAACTTGTGGGAGGATCGTTTGCCTTCACGATCACTTCCACATGGTACTCCACCTCAGTGTCGCTAACCCAATGCTCAAGGTAGGTGAGGATGGGTGCTCGGTGGAACTGGCACTCCTGGAGGCTATCCTCGAGAAGCAAGGGAAACCCAGTGGTCAGGTGCTCTTCAGGTACAGCGGCCATCTACAAAGTTCGAATAGGAGAGGTTAATAAGCTGATGATATCTCAGGTTGGTAAGGTTTAGAAAAGAAGAGAGGTTTAGAAGGTTTTTGAAAAAGGGGTCTCATCTAACTAGCACCCATGCTAACTAAGGCTTCCTACAGTCAGGATGGCTCTGACACCAGCTCTGTGGGGACCCCGACTTAGAAGTCGAGATCACCGAATGTACGTGTACAATGATCCGAGAGATCAATGCTCACTGAACACACAGAAGCTGAATAACAAGAGTCTTACATCCATACATACCTTCTTACACAAATTATGGCCATTATGGCCAAGTCTTACATAGATAAAGCCACAAGGGCTGAATAGCAAATAACTCAAATAGCGGAAGTCTTCGAAGGTAAGTAGAACCCATGCCATCTGCCTTAACCCTACATGCATTCTGACTGGGATAGTGTCCTAGTTCGCATGCTCGTCTCCATAGAACTCTTCTTCATATTCATGTTCCTCCATGCCTGGCCAATTAAATAACCAGTGGCAAGCCAATGAGTACTTTGAATGTACTCGCAAGCAACCCATGATTTGGTTCAAAGTAACAATGCAATTGAATAACAATGAGCAATCTAGCTACGAGCTAGAATAAATATCCTGCCATCAAGTATATGCATCAATAATTTTTCGTAGCCTCGAGGACAGGTTACCGATATCGACATGAATATGGTTCAACTCAGCGAGTCAAGTCACCACCTTGACTCAAAATACACACACACACAAGGTTTCGCAAACATTGGACGTAGCCCAAGAGCGGTTACCCAACTGTCCTTGACCGTGGACACGGCTATTTGAATAGTTTTACAATCTGCAGAGGTTGCGCACTTTACCCACAAGATCCAGGAAGCTTTCGTGTCACCCACGATCCCGCAGTACCTCAAGTACTCGGGGGAAGCACCCGGTCATTATCTTTCCTTAGACGACACTAACATAGAGTCCACTCGTTGGTACACGGCCCTCGAGTACAAACAATAGATCATGGGACTTGCCCTAATTTCAATGTCACGTGTACCTGAAGGGACCAACGGTGTGTCCGGTGCCCTGTGAAAACAGTCATGGTCGTCTATCCAAGCACGACCCCGTCCCGGGAAAAGACCTCAAGTCTTCCCGTCACTAGTAATGCGGGCACCATGCTAGTATCGGCCTAAGTAATCAATAAAGCCCCGTCCCATAAGGGGTAGAGTGGTTGCACATGTATGGTTGGAATAACGGTCGCAACTTAAACCAATCCGTTTGAAAAACGTCACACACACTTGTCTCGGTACACCACTTCGTCATCAAGTGGTTACCCATCTAACCATCTCCCTCGGGCATGAATGGCACCCGAAGGGGTTTTCGAAAAGAATGCAACCACGAAGGTATCATGGCACCCATGCATCTCTGAGCATCACTACTAGTCATTTGCAATGCATCTAGCAAGATTATGAGTAAAGCTTGCATCATGGGGTGGTTCTTAACTAAGCCACCACCGTCATTCTTATCATCATGCATTTGGAAACAAACGGGTTTCGAAGAACACAAGTGTATCATCGTCAAAGGGCTGCTTGCCTGGATTGGCTTGGTCTTCAAAGTCTTCAAATCCTTCTCCACCTTCTTCCTCAGCAACTTCGTCAAATATGGTATCTAATCGTCGCAAAATAACAACGGAAAAATAAGACCACAATAAAAACAGAAAAATCAAAGTGCTCAGAAAAATGTCAACATATTTTTGTTAAATACTAGAGGGAAAACTAAGATGGCAAAAATTCTTAGTTTGAGTATTGGAATTGCAGAATGGGATCTAAGGATTTTTGAACAGAAGTTTTAATGCTCAAATTTGAATTTAAATTTGAACAGAATAGAAAAGGTTCATGGATATGTGTGAAAGTGACACCATTAACTAGGTTGGAATTTTTCAAGATTTTAGGAGTTGGAATTAATTCATTTGTTCAAGTATTAATATCTGTGAAATTATTTGAAATATTCACAGAAAAGAACAAAAGGAAAAGGCCCTGTGCCACTGGGCCAGAACGGCCACAGTGCACGGCCCAGTGCTAATAGACCACCGCTCGGGAGCCAGCGCGCGCGCGTCAGGTTTTCAAACCTGACGGGCGGGGCCCGGCGGTCGGTGGCAGAGAGGGGAGAGAGATAGAGGTGAGGATGACAGGCGGGGCCCGCCTGTCATCTTCAACCTTGCGGCCAAAGCGACGGCGAGCTCACCAGCGGCGGTTACGGGCACGGCGGGGCAAGCGGAGGGTAGGAACGGGCTCAGCAGTGAGTCGCGGATGTAGTGGTGCTGGAGTTGGCCGCCGGAGAGGCCTGGTTCGCCGGTGGCGAGGACTTGCGGCGGAGGATCGTCGGGAGGTCGCTGCTCCGGTCTATTCCGGCAGCTGTAGAGGGGGAAAAGAGAGGGGAATGCATCAGTGGAGTGCTGCGGTGCTAGATCGAGCGAAAGGAGGAGCTAGGGTGGCCTGTACTGGGCTGGCGACGGGAAGCCGCCGTGGCGGAGCTCGAGCTCGATCTCGAGCTCGGGCGGGTCTAGGGAGAGGCGAGTGGCTCAGGGAGGTGATTGAGAGGGAGAGGAGGCTGTTGGTGAAGAGAGGAGGGGCTCGGAGGCCCTATTTATAGGGGAGCGGCGAGGTCCCGTGGACCTGTGCGCCTGCGAGCTTCTACTCGACGCCACAGTGCACGGGAGGCGATGGGATTGCGTCTGTGGCGTTGCTGGACGAATTCCAGGGCGGAGGGAAGGAAGAGGGGGAGCGGGGGATGCTCCAGAGGGTGCACGCGTGTGAGGCCGACGAGTGGAGCTTGCGGGCGGCCGGCGTGCGTGCGAGAGCGGCCACTGGAGGGAGGAGGAGGAGGGGGACAGCACCGGGGAGAGTCGCAGACGTCGAGGCGCATCGGTAGGCGCGAGGGGGGAGCACGAGGTGGTCGGGGGCGAGCGATTGGGCAAAGCTACAGTGCGGGTGCACATTGTAGCGCGCTCTGGAGCAAGCTTATCGCATGCCATGGCATGCCATTGGCCCTCTGGGCGTGTCCGCCGTGTCTGGGGGGTCCAGGACGACGTATTCAACCCAGCTGTGGCTTTGGATGCTCTGGATGATCAGTGAGAGAGGAGTGAAGCTGGTAAGTAGGTAGAATTTGGCTGTCCAGCAAGGTGAATTAGGATTTTCACCCCTCAATCATGGAGCTGTGGACATGGGGGAGTTACTGGAGGTAGAATATAACTAGATGAAGCTTTGGTAGAAAGTTGAGGCAAAAGTAAATAGTAAAAGAGGCCAAGATGATGGTTTTGGTAAAATGGCAGAAGGGGTTTGATCAAGTTTTGGACAAGCAAATGATCTCCACTGGCCATGGCACTTAACAGGATTGAATGTCATATGAAAATAGGGTGTTTCACCAAATTTGGGCTTATTTGAAGAAACTAGCCAATGTAACTTTGGTGAACCCTAGAAAACAACAGAAATGGCTTCATCTTGTTTAAGTCAAGCTAATCATCTCCCCTTGTTGCACCACTTGGTGTGGTTACATCATTTGGGGTATTGATCATGCCCACAAAGTTTGAAGCTCCAGGTAAAAAGTTGGTAACACTACTGGAATCTGGGTTTTTGCCATCAGCCAGCTCTTTGCCATCTGCCAGCTGATGGCAAAGAACTTCTTTGCCATCTGCTTATAAAAAACAGATGGCAAAGAACTGACAGATGGCAAAGAACATGGTTGCCATCTGCCAATTCTTTGCCATCTGCCAGCAGATGGCAAACAATCTTTGCCATCTGCCAGCAGATGGGAAAGAGGTAGCCAACTCATGTTGCCGTTAAGTGGGTAACGGCGTACCAGCCCCACCACTTTGCCATCTTCCAGCAGATGGCAAAGAATCTTTGCCATCTACTGGCAGATGGCAAAGAGATGGGTTTTTTTTAGGTAAAAAAAACAAAAAAGAGATAATATATCGTGCACGCACAAATCCTTTACTAGTACACTCATAAATCACTCATTTAACAAGGAAACTAGCCTAATCCTCCCCAAAAAAAAAGGAAACTAGCCTATATTTGTTTGAATTATAGCCCTTGCATGTGCCAAATTTTTGGCAAAACTATTAGGCCTCCATTTGGTTTTTGAACAACTGAGTTGCTGTTCATTTGGAACTTAGATTGCTAGTTATTGGTTAGATTCTAATTAGGTTGTAATCTTGAGCTCATAAAAAAGATGCATAAAACTTATATTTTCATAATAAAGAAAACTTAATTAACTATAATAAAAAATGAAATGAACATGCAAGACCATGAAATTACATGGGCGCGCTCGGGCTGGTCAGGGGGGCGAACCAAAGTTTTGGCGTCGATCCGACCGCCAAATCACACTCGCGAGCCAATATTTTGGCATGGGCGCGCTCGGGCTGGTCAGACCATCGCCCCATCTAACCCCATGTCCCATCGAACCAGAACACCCTGTCGCCATCGTTGAAGCTCGCCAACCCCGTCGCCGGCCCTCCCCAGCCCCCGTCGCCGGCCCTCCCCCGCCCCCGTCGCCGGTCCTCCCCCGCCCTATGGCCGGCCCTCCCCCGCCCCGTCGCCGGCCGTCCCCCGCCCCGTCGCCGGCCCTCCACCGCCCCGTCGCAGGCCCTCCCCCGCCCCGTCGCCGGCCCTCATTTCATTGCAGGTGCCTTTCTTCCCCCCTGACAACTGCGATTCCCCATCTCTGATGCATAGGTACAGCCAGTGGCGGATCTAGTTCAAAGACTGCCTGCATGTGTTCATTCTTCCACATTTGATATATGTATGTAATCATGTGATCATGATTGACATTCTGTTCTTCAATGTGACAATGACATTTATTGGTTCAGAAAATGAGAACAATTTATCAATTTTTTGACCTAAACTGAAACAATTTATCAAATGAGAACAATGTGACAATGACATTCTGTTCATCAATGTGACTGACTCCTTGGTGTACTCCTCACCACTAGCTTCTGTTTTTCAATTTGCACCCCTGACCTTCCCTTCTATTTGATTTGAGGCAAGCCGGTGCTTTTAATTTTGGTGTAGAACAAGATGAAATTCAGAGCTTCAATGTTATTTTTTGAGCTATTGAGGGCATGAAATTCATGTGATATGAGCTTTTGAGATTTTTGTATCTCTGAATGTTTAAGTTTGAGAGTTTTTTAGTGTTTGTATTGTCAATCTAAATTGTAGCAAATGTGTTATCCAAAGAGAATTGGTAACAGACAGCAAATTTACAACTTATGCAAAGAACTGGCCATTAAACTCTCGCGTTCATTATTCAATTGGAGATGATTTGATCCATTTTGTAGGTTCTTTTCCCATGCAGAAATAAAACAACCCATTATGCAGAGTATGATGGCGCGCCGAGTATGACTGTGATCTTTTAGAAATAGAAACTACTATTTTCTGAAAGACTACAAGCTTTTGATGCTTACTGAATTTCAGAACTATGAACTGCTCTTTGCTATGCTTACTGCATTTTCAATTCTTACTTTCTTCTATACTTATTACTAGAAAGTGTAATCACGTAGCTAGTTGCAATTCTGTTTCCATCATTATTCAGATCTGTACAAACAAGTCACTGTATTAGTCATATAAACTAAAGCAAAAAATCTTGTTGTTCATCAACATTCATCTACAAGTTTACAAAGGAGGAGCTACAAAGTCAGAGAGAAAATTATGTACATCGAGAATTAGCAAATTAGGAGGAGCTACAACTTCACACTGAATCAGATACTACCTACACGGAAATTACATGATAATTGCAGCATACTTTTGCTGGACGTTCTCCCTACATACACATACATGATATGACCACCGGTGCCGCTCGACTTCATCTCCGGAGACGGTCTAGCAAGTGCGTTGGGACCCCAGCTCGAGGTGAGCTTCAGGGCCTGGACCGCCAGTCCCCCACAGCTATGAGCCTCGCCTGCTGTAGTCGCCTCACCTCGCGAGCCCTTCCCGCCGAGGGAAGCTTCAACGTGGTGCGTGGCTGACTCACCGTCGTTGCGAGCTCTGTCTATGTCCGCCTCACCTCGGGACCCCTCCTGGCCGAGGGGCGCTTCGACGCGGTGGGTGCATGTGTCGCCGCCGTTGGGAGCGCTTGTTGTGGCCGCCTCGCCACATGAGCCGTCCCCGCCAAGGGGAGTCAGCACGGTGCATGGACGCGCCGCTTATTTTGGTTGCGCGGGCTGTGGCCCCTCGCCTTAGAAGCCATCCGGCGTGGGGAGCGCCGGCGTCGCCGCCATGGCTATTTCGCTGGGGGATATGAACGGGAGGGGATAAGCCAACATTACTAGGAAGGAGGGGGTTTTGTGCTAATGAGTGTTTAAGTTGCTGGTGGGAGCTCCGCCCTAGATGCCGTTCGCTACGGATCCAACAGAGTGAGATCTAAGTTTTCAGATTTTCACTGAAATAAGGTTTTCACTTGATACTTCGCCTTCCTACATATCCAGCATTATAACGATTACTAGTTACATATTCCATGATATGTCGACATTCTTCCGCATACCAATTTGGTAAGCATAGACGTTCCTCGTCATCCGAAAACCAGTATCACTATAGTTTTTCTTTTCTTTCTAAGAGCAACAAAAAAGGTAAACATTTAATTGTCATTTGCTATAACACCAGTTACCCATTTTTATGTTTTATGAAGAACAAATGAAGGACTCCTTGGATCGGATTTATTAAGAACACAAACCATTCAGGTCCTTAATTAAACCTGTCACTATTATGAAGAACAAATGATGGACTACTTCAAAGATACAAAGCCTAACAAGACATTGTAATTTCAATTATGAAATATTTCCATTATGAAATATTTTATTCTTTAAAATAAATACAAAGCCTAACAAGACATTGTAATTTCAATTGTTTCAATTATACTGTATGTTTCTACCTTGTTAATATATTTCTATCTTTGTGAATTGTAAATATTGTATGTTTCTACCATCTTAATGTATACATATATCAATATTATTAAAGATGGCCTGGCACGGCAACGTGCGCCTTTATGTTCTAGTATTTGTGAATTATGAGTTAGGTCCTGTATTTTCTAATTATGTTATGAAAAACACCATATATATTTGCATTGATCGGGTGGATTTAAAGGTGCAGTTGTTTCATCGCTGTGAGGGTCTGGTGTTCAACGACCTCCCCGTGCGTTCGACGAGCTCCGCCCCTGCGTTCGTGGGTGAGCACAAATGACATCTCCTCCTCTCCCCCTTCATTTGCTAGCTATATGTCGGTGTACTAGGGTAGGGGTGCCTCAGTACCCCAACTTGTGCACGGGCAGTTGCAGTTTCCCGCGGCAAGGTTTACTGCGGGCTCGCCGGAGACCTTCCTGCTCCTTATTAAACCATTCAAAAACAAAGTATACAAGACATAAGACCGAGACCCCGGCAAGAGGAGCTTGCCGGGAAGGCCGTACCAGGCTCAAGACTGTTCCACTAACACAAGACCCTGGCAAGAGGAGCTTGCCAGGAAGACTAGAAGACATCGCCTCGGCGCTATGCGCGCCCCGGCAAGGGGCCCGGGGAGCGGCAAGTTCCCGGGCCCGGCAAGATCAAGGCCCCGGCAAGGTGCTTGCCGGGAAGGCTGCGCTGTGTGCCCGCGCTCCAGCTCATCGGCCCACGCGTCGCCCCGGGGCCTATCCAGGGACGCGTGGCGGATGGCTGTGCAGCCTGGGGTACACGGTGGCACTCCACGGCGATAAATCCGTCGCCGTGGCGGACGGAGACGCTAAGGCGGGAGCTTTTGGGGTCGACGGCGACGGGCATTAAATGCCCTTGTCTCCCACTGTTAAAGTAGGTATAGGCCACTGTTCGGTACTGTAGCTCCACTGTTCCCGCACTGTTACAACTACCACCTCTTTTACATTTTTACCCCTTTCTCCTACGTTGACACCTGTCGGTGACCCCTTGCACTATAAAAGGAGGCCCATGCACAACGTGGAGGGGGGTTCGAAACCTAGATTACTCTCACGCACGGTGTAGCTGCTTCTTCAAGCTCCCGAGCACTCAACTCAATACACAACCAAGCAGGAGTAGGGTTTTACGCATCCGTGCGGCCCGAACCTGGGTAAAACTGCCCGCGTGTTTGCTTCGATCTGCTCTTTGTGCTCCCTCCGCCCTCGTACCGCACAGACAAGGGGCTCCGGTCCCATAGGTGTTCGTGGCGGACAGTTTCCCCCGACATCTTTGGCGCGCCAGGTAGGGGGCGTCGAGGTTGTGCGAACCTGATCCGGCGTTCGCGCGGGCGCATTCTTCATCAACCTCTCCAGCTTCATCAGCAACTTCATCAGCGACAACTCCATGGCCCCGAAGAAGAAGCCTTCGGAGGTCGGAGGCCCGTCTGCGTCTCACCCGCCGCCACCAGAGCCAACGGTGGGCGGGGGAGACGCCGTAGGAAGGGTGGTTGCCGGCGAGGACACTCACGGTGCCACCAGATCCAAGAACAGGACGGATGACCGGACCTCGGTCTCCGTGGACGCGCCGCGTCCATCACAGCACACGACGACCCCGCAGCGCCATACCACGGGAGGTGGTATCCGCTTGCTGGGGCAAGGCCAAACTGGAGGTTCGCGGGACGCCCCGGACCCCCGTCCGGGCACAAGCAAAGCGAAGGCGCCGGCGCGGGACCCCGCTCCTTCTAACGTCGTTAGAAGTCCGAGCGTATCCCGCTCCTCGCACCGCTCACCCGCGTTCCCCACTACTCCGGCAGAAGCGCTCGCAAGGGCGCAGCTGCTCCTCGATTTTCCTCCGGCGGCCGACAAGGCCGAAGAATGGAGGGCCACTATCCGGAGCCTGATAGACTTCGCCAACAACGACTCTCCGCAGCAGCCGTCGGCCTCACGGCCGCGGCAACCTGAGAAGACGAAGGCTATCGGCGACAAGACTGCCGGGGGTGCGACAAGCGTGCACTCCCCGCCGCAGAAGCAGAAGACGCCGCCCCGCCGGAACAACCCCGACGACGGCTCCACAGCCTCGTCGGACCCGCGGACCCGTCGGGACCAGCGCCAGGTCCTCGACGACCGGCGAGATGAAGACGCTCGAACCACGATCGAGCGCCGCCGAGAAGCTCGGCGACAATCCGACAAGAGAGCTGGGAACACTGTCGACGCGCACGCGCCCGGTGAACCAGGCGACTTGCCGTACGCGGCAGGCTGCCCTGCGTTCACCCGCGAGCTGCGGCGCGTCCAGTGGCCCAGCATGAAGAACTTTAAGCCCGACGTACCGGAGAAGTACGACGGCAAGACGCACCCCTCGGAGTTTCTCAGCGTCTACACTATCGCAGTGCAAGCTGCCGGGGGGCGCGACGAGAAGATCCTAGCCAACTACTTCCCGCTCGTGCTGAAGCCGAACGTCCGTTCGTGGCTCATGCACTTGCCGGAAGGCTCTATCTCTTCTTGGGCCGACCTCTGCCATCAGTTTGTTGGCGCCTTCACCGGCGGCCACAAACCCCATGGCCAGGAGAGCGATCTCCACATCTTGGCCCAGAAGGAAGGCGAACCCCTGCGCAAATATATCCAACGCTTCAGCCGGGTACAGCACAACATCCCTGACGTTCACCCTGCCGCGGTTATCAGCGCGTTCCATCAGAACGTGCGTAACCGCCGCATGCGCGAGGAAATGGCGATGACCAAGATCAGGGACGTCAGCGAGCTCTACGCTCTTGCTGACAAGTGCGCCCGCGCGGAAGAGGGGAGGAAGCTCCCCGGGGAGGATGCTGGCGCAGGGGGAAGTGACAGCGACGACGCCGCCCCGGCAAAGAAGAGCCGGCGGCGGAACAACAGAAAGAAGGGCAAGAAGGAAGTGCTTGCCGTCGAGAAGTCCGGCAAGGAGGCCACCGCCAAGCAAGCGCAGGCTGGCGGCTCCGGCAAGGAGCCTGCCCCTGCGGCGGCGGCCGACAAGCCGGGTAGCTCCGACAAGCAATACTGCAAGATTCACCGCACCAAGGGTCACGATCTCTCCAATTGCAAGCGCGTCGAGTACCTCGTCGAGCAGCAAAAAGCTGAGTACGAGAGGCGCGACAAGGAGAAGGCCCAAGGTGGCGGGGAAGAGCCCAGCAAGAAGCGGCCGTTTAACGGCCGGGGAGGACGCCGCGGCAAGGCCAAGCAGCGGCAAGGAGATCGACCTCCCCGGGGCCGCGACAACGACGAAGACGATGATGAAGACATGGAGGATGACGAGAACAGCGAGCAGGAGTTCCAGAAGGCCACGGAGGTCCTGTGCGTCGACGGTGGCGCCTCCCTGCACACCTCCCACCGCCAGCTAAAACAGTGGGTGCGTGAGGTGAATGCAGCGGAGCCGCCCGTGGAGTCGCGCAGGCTCCTCAAATGGTCCAGCACGCCCATCGTTTTTGACCTTGAGGATCACCCTGACCGCACCACTGCGGTCGGGTGTTTGCCGATGCTGGTCTCCCCCACCATCCGCAACCTCAAGGTCACCAAAATGTTGGTTGACGGCGGGGCCGGGCTGAACTTGATCTCCTCTGCTGTGATCAAGAAGCTCCAAATTCAAGATGGCGAGCTCGAAGAGACCGGTTCATTCCAAGGAATCAACCCGGGAAGGAGCAAGCCCAAGGGAAAGATCACTCTGCCGGTGACCTTTGGCGGGGAGCTCAACTTCAGGACTGAGCGCATCACCTTTGACGTCGCTGATATTCCATTACCCTACAATGGAATACTCGGCCGTCCCGCCCTCGCCAAGTTCATGGCAGCTTCCCACTATGCCTACAACGTGCTGAAGATGCCGGGGCCGATAAGCGTCATCACTGTCCACAGCGACAAGAAGGATGCGCTTATCTGCGCCGACAAGATTTACCGGGATGCGGCAGCTGCGGCCGAGAAGGATACTCTTGCCGCTGAAGCTCCCGGGGGGAAGAAGACGAAGACCAAGTCCGGCAAGTGCTCTGGGACCCACTCCGGCAACCGCACCTCTTCGGAGTGCTGCGCTGCCGTCGAGGACGTTCCATCGAGCTCCACCGGCAAGAGCAAGAAAGGAATGGCTGCTCCTCCGGCAACCAAGAAGGTATCCGCAAAGGAGGATGGCACTGGTGGTACCTTCACCATCAGTGCCACCCTTGACAGCAAATAGGAAAGCGCGCTCGTCGCCTTCCTGCGGGCGAATGTCGATGTGTTTGCTTGGCAACCATCTGACATCCCCGGTGTTCCCAGGAAGGTGATTGAGCACAAGCTTGCTGTCTGTCCTCATGCGCGGCCCATCAAGCAGAAAGTGAGGAAGCAAGCCGTGGAGCGCCAAGAGTTCATCAATGAGGAGATCAAGAAACTAGAGGCAGCAGGTCTAGTTAGAGGTGTGATCCATCCGACGTGGTTGGCAAACCCAGTCGTCGTGCGCAAAGCCAACGGGAAGTGGAGACTGTGTATAGACTTCACCGATGTCAATAAAGCATGTCCCAAGGATCCCTTCCCTTTGCCGCGCATTGACCAGATCGTTGACTCCACCGCCGGATGTGAGCTACTCTGTTTTCTTGACGCATACTCAGGCTATCATCAGATTTTCATGGCCAAGGAAGATGAAGAGAAGACTGCGTTTATCACTCCATGTGGCACTTATTGCTTTATCCGCATGCCATTTGGATTGAAGAATGCAGGCTCAACCTTTGCAAGGGTAGTGTACACTGCTTTTGAGCCACAGATCCACAGAAATGTAGAAGCTTACATGGATGACATCGTGGTGAAGAGCAAAAGCAAGGAAACCCTGATTCAAGACTTGGAAGAAACGTTTCAGAACCTGCGCAGGATACAGCTCAAGTTGAACCCCGAGAAGTGCGTCTTTGGAGTCCCCTCCGGCAAGCTTCTCGGGTTCTTTGTATCACAGAGAGGGATTGAAGCCAACCCCGACAAGATCAAAGCCATTGAGCAGATAGAGGCCCCGAAGCGCGTCAAGGATGTCAGAAGGCTTGCAGGTTGTGTTGCTGCCCTCAGTAGGTTCATTTCAAAATCCGCAGAACGCGCCCTACCTTTCTTCAAAATCTTGAAGAAGGCAGGTCCCATGAAGTGGACTCCGGAAGCGGAGGCAGCGTTGCAGGATTTGAAACGGTACCTGTCCTCCACTCCTACACTTGTCGCACCTAGACCACAGGAAAAGTTGTTGCTATACTTAGCGGCAACCAACCAGGTGGTTAGTGCTGCGTTAGTGGCGGAGAGGGAGTCCGACGAGGAGTCAGCATCACCGGCAAGCGAATCTAGCGACAAGCAGGGGGCTGTCCCGACGAGCTCTGGCCCCGACAAGGAAGACTCTGCGCAGGAACAAGGAGAGGTGCGGAAGAAGATGGTGCAGCGCCCAGTGTATTTTGTAAGTTCCCTTCTCCAGGGGGCTAGATCAAGATACTCTGGTGTGCAAAAATTGCTTTTCGGCCTCCTCATGGCCTCGAGGAAGCTGCGCCACTACTTCCAAGCCCATGAGATAACAGTGGTCACTCGCTTTCCGTTGAAGAGGATATTGCACAATCCAGAAGCAACAGGCAGGATCGTCGAGTGGGCACTGGAGCTGTCAAGCTTTGGACTCAAGTTTGAAAGTACTTCAACCATACAGAGCCGAGCTTTGGCAGAATTCATTGCCGAATGGACCCCGACGCCAGATGAAGAAATTCAAGAAACAAGCGCACCCGTGCAAGAGGCGACAAGTGAATGGGTAATGTATTTTGACGGTGCCTTCTCGCTGCAAGGCGCCGGTGCCGGCGTGGTACTCATCGCGCCCACCGGAGAGCACCTCAAATATGTTATCCAGATGCACTTTCCCAGGGAGCAAGCGACAAACAACACCGCAGAATATGAAGGCTTGCTTGCCGGCCTCAGGATTGCGGCCGAACTTGGGATCAGAAAGCTGATTGTGCGGGGAGATTCTCAGTTGGTGGTCCGACAAGTTAATAAGAACTATCAGAGCCCTTTGATGGAAGCTTATGTCGATGAAGTGAGAAAGCTTGAAGAGCACTTTGAAGGTTTGCAGATGGAGCACGTCCCGAGAGCTCAAAATGAAATTGCAGATGGCCTTTCAAAGTGCGCCGCGATGAAGTTACCTGTGGAACCAGGGACCTTCTTACTCAAGCTGACTCAGCCATCCGTTACACCATCAATTGGGCAGTCCAAGAAGAGAAAGTTGGTCTCCGGCGACTACTTGCCGGCGGATCTTCCTGAACCCGCCGCCAAAGTTCCCAAGATCAACAACAACGCTGAGGAACAGTTTGCTCCTGCAAGCCCTCGGGCTTGTGCAGTTGAAGCAAGTGTTCCCGACAAGCCTCGCCCCGGCGAGCTTGCCGGGGGACCGTCAGCTCCGGCAGGATCAGAGGTCTTTGCCGTAGAAGCTGAGGTTCCCGCAGCGGCCCTCGAGCCTTTAGTCCTTGCCGTCGAGCCTCGGGCTCCAGCATGGGCGCAGCAGATCGTCCGTTTTCTGCAAACTGGAGAACTTCCCGACGACCCTCAAGAGATAGAGAAGATAACCAGGCAGTCAAGTATGTATCAGTTCGTGGATAACGAGCTATACAGAAGAAGACTCAACGGTGTCAGGTTGAAGTGCATCTCCAGAGAAGATGGACAGAAGCTGTTGGCAGAAATACACGGAGGCATATGCGGCCACCACATTGGCGCAAGGGCGCTTGCCGGGAAAGCTTTCCGGCAAGGGTTCTTTTGACAAGAAGCCCTCCAAGATGCAACTGCACTAGTAACCAAGTGTGAAGCGTGCCAGTTCCATGCAAAGCAAATTCATCAGCCAGCTCAAGCTCTCCAAACAATCCCTTTATCATGGCCCTTCTCGGTCTGGGGGCTCGACATCCTCGGCCCCTTCCCTCGAGCTGTCGGTGGCTTTGAGTACTTGTACGTTGCAATCGACAAGTTCACAAAGTGGCCAGAAGTGGAGCCAGTGAGAAAGGTGACAGCACAGTCAGCAGTCAGATTCTTCAGGTCGATTGTTTGCCGTTTCGGGATACCTAACAGGATCATCACCGACAACGGTACGCAATTTACTAGTCGCACCTTCATGCAGTACGTCCAAGACCTTGGCGCCAAGGTCTGTTTCGCTTCTGTTGCTCACCCGAGGAGCAACGGCCAAGCGGAGAGGGCAAATGCTGAAGTGCTGCGCGGACTCAAGACAAGGACCTTTGACAGGCTGCGCAAGTGCGGAAGGAATTGGATAGAGGAGCTCCCGGCGGCTCTTTGGTCAATCAGAACGACACCAAGTCGAGCCACCGGACAGACACCTTTTGCTCTAGTTTATGGAGCAGAGGCAGTTCTCCCCACGGAACTCGTATACGGATCTCCTCGAGTACTCGCTTATGATGAGCTCGAGCAAGAGCAACTGCGGCAAGATGACGCATTGCTCCTTGAGGAGGGACGTCTCCAGGCTGCTGTACGAGCTGCTCGATACCAGCAAGCTTTGCGCCGCTACCATAGCCGCAAAGTCAAGGCCAGGAGTCTCGAGGAAGGCGACCTTGTTCTTCGGCGTGTTCAGTCCGCCAAGAATTCCAACAAGTTGACGCCGAAGTGGGAAGGCCCTTATCGGGTGAGACAAGTTACGAGGCCCGGCGCTGTCCGCCTCGAGACCGAAGAAGGCTTACCGGTGAGCAACTCCTGGAACATAGAGCATCTTCGCAAGTTTCACCCCTAAGGAGCGGTTGCCGTGATCCGCTCCGGCAACCACCTTTTGTACAAGCTTTGCCGCTGTTGCATGTAACCCTTTGTACAAAGCCGGGCGAAGACCCCGTGCATCAGTAAAGCTTTCGTGTTTTTCGCATCGATTGCCTTTTGCATGCTTCTCTTTGCTATTTGCATGTTCTGTTTGGCATTTGATGCAACACTCAGATATACGGTAAGCACTATTATGCCGAAAGGCCAGATACTTGTTTCCCTCTCCCTTTCTCTTTCCTCTTAAACAGAAGGAACGGTCCTCGCGCACAAGTTTGCCGGGGGGGAAGGAGGTGGAGGAAGAACCAAGTGCTGTTCAAGAAAGAGAAGCCTTACCGGGAAGCAAGCAATATGAGCAAGCAGCATATGAAAGATAAGTTGTTAGAATTTGACCAGTTCAAATTTTAAATTTTGGTTGTCTTCCTTGAACGATCACACTTTGTATGGAAAACCTGTGCGCGGAGGAACCTACCCGTAGCTTGCCGCACCCTTATCTTGTTTTCGAGTTCACTCAACGATTTAAGTGAGCTGCGACAAGTGTCGCGCCCTTGCCTCGTTTCCGAGTACGCTCAGCAAGTTAAGTGCGTTGCGACTAGCTGCGGCGAGGTTGCTTACCGGCGAGGACCTTGGCCAGCAGGCTGCTCAGAGTCCGGCACTCAGCGCTCGCGGCAAGGGCCCCTTGCCGGCAAGCTCCCCGGGAGCGTAGGGTGAAAAACATACAAACTCAAAGATTGAAACAAGGAAGATAACATTGCACTGATTGATTGAAGTAAAGCAAATATCTTACAAGGATAACTTGTCGCAATGGACTAATGAGTTCATAACATAATGTGCAGCAATAAAAAGATAAAGATAAATGGAGCCCTAGTCTACGCGGTCGCCTTCCTTCCTGCCAAGCTTTGCCACCTTGGCGATGATGTGGCCGACCTGCTCCTTCAGGGCCTCCGTGTCTGCATCTGCCGGCAGGGTGCGAAGAACGTTCGTGAGGTTGATTCCCGGGTTGCGGTACACGATCTTCGTCAACACCCGCTCCAGAGTTCCCGCGCAGAGCCGGCGCGACTCCTCGGCCAGCTGCGCGGGGATGCGGTTCCGGAGACCTGCAAGAGCCGGAGCGACGCCTCTGAAGAAGAGGCTGAGCTTGGCGCTGTGCGGGAGATCTGGATCCGGCGAGTAGATAAGGTGTTCAACCTTCAGCGCTAGCAGCTCTTGATCAATATTGGACGCAGAAGAAACCAGCTCTTCGGTCCAAACTTCGATAGTCTGCCGGAAGAGCTCGGATGCCTTGTTGACGCTCTCCACCAAGGTCCGCTCCTTGCGGAGCTCATCCTTCAACTTGGTCTCCTGAGCCCGGGCAGCATCGAGCGATTCCTTCAGGGTGGTGACCTTCAGCTCCAGGTCCTCAATGGAGTCCTTGGCGGCCTTCAGCTCGTCACCCCTCTTGGATAAACTCACCTGAAGCTCTGAGTTTGTGTGAGCATCCTTCTCGCGCTCCAGGATGAGCGCGGCGACCTTCTCGGCGCTCACCTTCATCGCCTTCTCCAGTTGTTCGACCTTGGCGGCGAGCTCTTTCTTGGCGTCCTCCGCGGCAACCGCGGCGGCCTTCGCCTCCTTCAGCTCCCCGCCAAGGGCAGCCTCGCGAGCGGCAAGGTCTTCTTCATGAGAGTCCAGCTCAACCTTCCGCTGCGCGAGCTCTCCCTCTCGCCGGGACATCTCCACCCCGGCGAGACGCTGCTGTTCGTCGGCTTCAGCCTTCTCGAGCACCCACTCTTGGTACTCGCCGGCGAGGCGCTCACGCTCCTCCGCCACCTGGCGGAGGGCAGCCTGATTGGCGGCGCTGAGCTCCGCCGCACGCTTCTCCATCTCTGCCGCAGCCTTGGCGGCAAGAGCCTCCCGAGAAGCGAGCTTTGCTTGCCTGGCCCGGTAAAGGGCCAGGAGCTGATGAAGCAACCGCTCCTCCTCGGGCCCCTCACCTCCACCGGGCGCCTGGACGATCTTCAGGCCTGCGGAGGCGAGGACTTCTCCGTCGAACGCCTCGCCCTCCGCAGGAGCTCGCGACGAAGACCCCCACGGCATCTGAATGAAGACGCCATTGGGGGCCTCGAGATAGAACCTCTGCTCTTCGCCGGCGGAGGGACCGGTGGCCGGTGCAGCATCAGATGCTCCCGCCGCCTCCGGGTCGGCGGTGCGGCCACCGTCCCCCTCCCCGGCCGCTGCGTCCGCAGCCGGAGCAGTCTCTTGCGCGGCCGGCTCGGCGGCCTCGGTTACCTCCTCGACGACTGGAGCGTCGCCGCCGCCGCCCTGCGCGTCCTCCTCCTCGAGGACAATTACCTCCGTCTCCATGGGCACAGGAGGAGGGAGATCTAGAAAGAAGAAGAAGAGAAAGAAATTCAAGACTCAAGCAAATATCCAAAAAAGAGACAAGCCAAGAAGACAAGTTACAAAGATTACCTTGGCGGACGTCCTCAGCGGCGGGCTCCCTCGCCGGGGAGCTCGGCCTCGTCGGAGTAGTCGTCCTCGCCGGGGAACTTGGCCTTGGCGGGGTGGCCGCCCTTGCCGGGCTGCTCGTCCTTGGCGGGGTACTCTGCCTTGGCGGAGTACCCGCCCTTGACGGAGCACTCTCCCTTGCCGGAGAGTTCTGCCTTGGCGGGGATGGCGGGGCCTGCGGCTCCTCAGCTGTGGCCTCCGGGCGCTCTTCCCGCTGCGGCTCCTCCTCTGCACGGAACAAGACAAGAGATGTCAACACGTGAAGACAAAGTCAAATCCTCAGGCGTTCCCCAAAGCGAAAAGAGAAAAACCCAGACTTACGCTGGGGGCTGCGCTGGGGGCTGCTCATCGGAGCAGTGCTCGAGTCCGGCAGGCTTGGCTCCGGCACGCCCTCTGTTGCCGCTGCCGCTGAGCCTTCCGCGACCTCAGCCTCGGGTGCCTTGGCCTTCTTCGCTGCGCGGTGGGCCAGGGTCCTGAAATCAAAACAGTAAACAGAGTCAGCATCAACAGAAGAATCAAGACAGAAATCAAGAAGATATGAGGTCCCGAATCCTTACTCTTGGTCCTCCTCGTCGTCCTCGCTCAGGGCGGAGAAGTCATACTCCACCGTGGGCGCGTCGGCGCGAGGAGCGGAAGATGAAGACTCCCTCGCGCGCTTGGTGTTCACCGGGGCTGGGGGCTGCGAGGACCCAGCCCCTGTGGCTGCCGACGCCCGAGGAGCGGGCGGAGCCGCCGCTCCGCTCCGAGAAGACCCCTGCCGGCTCGCTGCCGGCCTGCGGGGCGCCTCCGTCGTGGTCCGCGCACGGGCCGCCTCCGCTGCGGCCGGCGCGCCGGACGGCCTTGGCGCGGCTTGACTCCCCCGAGGAGCCGCCCGCCGAGGTGGCTGTTGCCGGGGCGCCTGCGCCCTCTCCCCCGTCGCCGCCTTGCGGAGGCGCTTTGCCGGGGACTGCTTCGGGCTTGCCGGGGGCGGGGAGCTCTCCGACGAGGAGAGGTCGTCGGCGTATAACTCCGTGGATCCGCCGGAGTCTTCGGCCTCCTCCTCCTCCTCCTCCTCTGCCCCGGCCGGCTCGCTGGGCCCAGCATCCAGCGCTGCGGCCCTCTTTCCCTTGGCGCCTCCGCCCCTCGCGGCGCCTCTGCTCCCTCCGGCGGTGCCCTCCATTGCCGCAGCCTCCGTCGCGATCCCATGGATCCCGGAGTGCCTCAACGAGGGGACCCCGGCGAGCGCGTCGGGTGGGAGGTTCAACAACCGGCGGATCTCCGCCTCCTCCGCCTGGGTGGACGCCTCCTCGGCCTCCGCCTCCTCCGGCGAGAACCCGGAGACTCCTGCCGCCGCGGCTGCGGCGGCCTCCTCAGCCCGAGAAGCTATGTAGGCGATTTCCTGGTCGGTGGTGTCCCGCGTGTGCAGCTTGAGGTCCTCCTTGTTACTCGCCACCTCGGCGAGGTTGTCGTAGAAGTTGAGGACGTCGATGGGCTTCGGGGCGATCCACGAGCGGTCCAAGCCATGCGAGTCGCACATCGGCATCATGGCAAGGATCCGGTCCCTCGCGGCGTTGTTGCAGAGCGGCACCACTTCCCGGGGAGTCCTGAACCACTCGGGGTGCGTCGGGTCGTACTTGAAGAGTTCCCGTACCATTCCGCGCAGCTCCAGAGTGGTGAAGTTGAAATTAAGCCCGGGGCGCAGCCTCATGATGTCTGCCGGGCCGCCGTACTCCCAGGCCGGCCTCTTCCGGTCTTGGAGAGGGGCGATGCGCCGGCGGAGGAAATCTGCGCCCACCTCGGCAACTGACAGCCGGGCCATCCGAAGACGAAGAATCCGGACGAGGGCGATGTCGAGCTTGACGTCGTCGGAGTCTAGATCACTCCAATCCCTGCCGCGCACAATGGGCGTCGTGCGCGGCGCAGTGAAGGCTTGCGGCTGGTCTTCTACAATCCAGCACCACTCCGCTCGCCATTCCTCCCACTTGCCGCGGAGCTCCCCCGGCAAGTACGCCCCTTTCTTATTAAGACGGAAGACCCAAGAAATTCCTCCGGAGAGGGGGGCATCGGCCTCGGCTCTAGGAGTGAAAAAGTGTCTAAAGAGGGCTACGTTGGGGTGGACTCCTATGAAGTTTTCGCACATATGTGCGAAAACAGCCATGGTGAGAATGGCGTTGGGGGTGAAATCAAGCAGATGGAAGCCGTATGTGTTCATGATATCACAGAAGAAGTTCGAAAAAGGAGGACAGAGACCACAATGGAAAAAGGCAGCAAAGAAGTGATACCCGCCGGGATAGCTGTCCTTGGCGGCGGCCGGGTATGCTCGCGTGCGGGGATGCGCATCGGTTCCTTTGGACCAGAACAAGTAGTACTTCTTCCAGAGTTCCTGCACGCCGAGCCTCGGCGGGAAGACGACGTGCCGCTTCCGGTAAGCGATGAGCTTGGCCGCTTGCTCGGATTTCTCCTTCTTGGATTTCTCCGCCTTCGCCTTGTCGGTCTTTGGGGCCATGGCGGACGCGGCGGGAGGAAGGGGACGAAGAGCTCGGCGGCGGCGGAGGTGTGGAGGCGGAGCGCAAGAAGGAATCTTTTGCAGGTGGAAGACGACGTAATGAGAGCGCAGGGAGGGGAACCGCGCCTGCTAACTCTGCTTTTATGGGGGAGTGGGGGGCGTTTCGCCCTTTCCATTAAGAGATCGTGGGCACGTCCCATCCCACGGCGCCGCAATCGACGCATGCCGTTACCGTGGGGTGCGGCGGATATGGAAGTGGATTCGGCGCGCCGCGGGCCGCGGGTGCCCGTGCACTGTTTTGGGCCTGGCCCAACAGCGCTCGGCACCGTGTGTGGCCCAGGCCCGGGGGCTCCTGTCGGTGTACTAGGGTAGGGGTGCCTCAGTACCCCAACTTGTGCACGGGCAGTTGCAGTTTCCCGCGGCAAGGTTTACTGCGGGCTCGCCGGAGACCTTCCTGCTCCTTATTAAACCATTCAAAAACAAAGTATACAAGACATAAGACCGAGACCCCGGCAAGAGGAGCTTGCTGGGAAGGCCGTACCAGGCTCAAGACTGTTCCACTAACACAAGACCCTGGCAAGAGGAGCTTGCCAGGAAGACTAGAAGACATCGCCTCGGCGCTATGCGCGCCCCGGCAAGGGGCCCGGGGAGCGGCAAGTTCCCGGGCCCGGCAAGATCAAGGCCCCGGCAAGGTGCTTGCCGGGAAGGCTGCGCTGTGTGCCCGCGCTCCAGCTCATCGGCCCACGCGTCGCCCCGGGGCCTATCCAGGGACGCGTGGCGGATGGCTGTGCAGCCTGGGGTACACGGTGGCACTCCACGGCGATAAATCCGTCGCCGTGGCGGACGGAGACGCTAAGGCGGGAGCTTTTGGGATCGACGGCGACGGGCATTAAATGCCCTTGTCTCCCACTGTTAAAGTAGGTATAGGCCACTGTTCGGTACTGTAGCTCCACTGTTCCCGCACTGTTACAACTACCACCTCTTTTACATTTTTACCCCTTTCTCCTACGTTGACACCTGTCGGTGACCCCTTGCACTATAAAAGGAGGCCCATGCACAACGTGGAGGGGGGTTCGAAACCTAGATTACTCTCACGCACGGTGTAGCTGCTTCTTCAAGCTCCCGAGCACTCAACTCAATACACAACCAAGCAGGAGTAGGGTTTTACGCATCCGTGCGGCCCGAACCTGGGTAAAACTGCCCGCGTGTTTGCTTCGATCTGCTCTTTGTGCTCCCTCCGCCCTCGTACCGCACAGACAAGGGGCTCCGGTCCCATAGGTGTTCGTGGCGGACAGTTTCCCCCGACACTATAGGTGTATTCAATCATCAGTATGCGTGACCACTATGCGTCTCCCGTTCGAAAGGGTTACATCTATAAATATGCATTCATTTGCATATTTATAACTGTAAATCTTTCGAATTGTCCAACGTTATCCATGGACAGCCCGAGTATGTGTAGATTGGGTTCGTTTTCCCATATGCTCTGCTCCGGATCCGATGCAGAATTTCGTCAGTGCCTCTTTGTTGTTCTCCGGGTACACATCCTCTCTGCTTATTGCTGAGACGTGTATCAGGAGAACAGCGGGGAGGTGCTGCCGAAATTTTGTGCCGGATCCGGAGCAGAGCATGGGAAAACGAACCCAATTTGCACATACTCGGGTGGGATTAGGACCTATCTTTACCTATTAGCGTCTAGGTTGCATGGACGTAATAAAACTGAGAAACTCTATTTACTGATGAATATGGTTTGTTGAATTATGTATGTATTTCTTGTGTGTCCAGTAGCTAGGCGAAATGAGTGATCGTGCGTGGATGTACACCGGTCACCCTAGTCAGAAAGACATGACCCCTGAATGGATGACAAAAACCAAGGGGTTTATCAGAGCCGCATTTGCAAATGGACAGGAAACAACCTGGTGCCCCTGTGTCGTGTGCGACAACTATCGTAAGATGTCAGAGTTTGAAATGATCAAACACCTGCAGAAGTGGGGTTTTATGCCCGGTTATACGATGTGGACATTTCATGGTGAGTCTGCCCAACGTTCCAGAGCTGAGGAGGGCCGTCGTCGCACGGACGAGCATGGTACCGGGATGGAAGACATGGTGCAAGACTTTGATGATGCTCGGGATTCGGACGATGAGATGGAGGAATCTGCAAAGGCCTTCAATGATATGTTGGAGTCTTCGAAGCGTCCTCTCCACGAGCACACCGAGCTTTGTCAGCTGGATGCCATCGCACAAGTAATGGACCTGAAGGCTCAATTCAACTTGGGCAGAGAATGCTATGACGCGATGGTGACACTATTTGGACGCTTTCTACCCAAAGGCCATATAATGCCTGCAAACCTGTACTAGTCGGACCAAATCCTCCGTGTACTTAAGATGCCCTATGAGAAGATAGATGCCTGTGAGAATAGATGTGCCTTATTTAGGCTCCAGTATGCGGACTTGAACTATTGTCCCATTTGCAAGTCTTCCAGGTATGTTGAGGTAGACAACGGTATGGGTGAGAAGAGTCACACCAAAATCCCCATTAACGTTCTTCGGTATATGCCAATCATACCAAGACTTCAACGTCTATTCATGGTCGAAGAGACGGCCAGACAGATGACATGGCACAAATTGGGCAAAAGAACCGAACGGGATGCAGATGGGAATCTGATGATTGTACACACATCGGATGGTGCTGCATGGAAACACTTCGATGCATTGCTAGCTCAATAATAATTGCATTTTTTCCTATATTTAGCATTTTTTTCCTCCAAAATGACTTAATATGCTTAGCTAGCTAAAAAATTACATAATAAGGTTAATTAGCTCCAAAATGACCTATTTAACCTAGGATAGCTCTAAAATGACCTATACTTGGCATTTTTTCCGCCAAAATGACTTAATATGCTTAGCTAGATAAAAAATTACATAATAAGGTTAATTAGCTCCAAAATGACCTATTGAACCTAGGATAGCTCTAAAATGACCTATACTTAGCATTTTTTCCTCCAAAATGACATAATATGCTTAGCTAGCTTAATAATTACATAATAAGCTTAATTAGCTCCAAAATGACCTATTTAACCTAGGATAGCTCTAAAATTAACTATACTTAGCATTTTTTCCTCCCAAATGACTTAATATGCTTAGCTAGCTTAAAAATGACCTATTTAACCTAGGATTGCTCTAAAATGACCTATACTTAGGATATTTTCCTCCAAAATGACTTAATATGCTTAAGAAATGGCATAGTTTAGCTCCTAAATGACTTCACATGCTTAGCTAGCTTCAAAATGACATAATAACCTTACTTAGCTCTAAAATGACATATTTAACCTAGGCTAGCTCTAAAATAACCTATACTTAGCATTTTTTCCTCCTAAATGACTCAATATGCTTAGCTAGCTCAATAATAATTGCATAATAAGCTTAATTAGCTCCAAAATGACCTATTTATCTTAGGATAGCTCTAAAATGACATATACTTAGCATTTTTTCCTCCAAAATGACTTAATATGCTCAGCTAGCTTAAAAATGACCTATTTAACCTAGGATAGCTCTAAAATGACCTATACTTAGTATCTTTTCCTCCAAAATGACTTAATATGCTTAGTTAACTCTAAAATGACATAATATGCTTAAGAAATGACATATTTTAGGTCCTGAATGACTTCATATGTTTAGCTAGCTTCAAAATGACATAATAACCTTACTTAGCTCCAAAATGACCTATTTAACCTAGGCTAGCTCTAAAATGACCTATACTTAGCATTTTTTCCTCCTAAATAACTCAATACTCTTAGCTAGCTCAAAAATGACATAATAAGCTTGATTAGCTGCGAAATGACTTATTTAACCAAGGATAGCTCTAAAATGATCTATACTTAGCATTTTTTCCTCCAAAAGGACTTAATATGCTTAGCTAGCTTAAAAATGACCTATTTAACCTAGGATAGCTCTAAAATGACCTAGACTTAGCATCTTTTCCTCCAAAATCACTTAATATGCTTAATTGGCTCTAAAATGACATAATATGCTTAAGAAATGTCATATTTTAGCTCCTGAATGACTTCATATGCTTAGCTACCTCCAAAATGACATAATAACCTTACTTAGCTCCAAAATGACCTATTATACAGATATAAGTTGCATCATAATAATCTTCACATTTTAGTTGCATCATAATAATCTTCTTCTTCTAGTCTTCTTCTTCTAACTTTCTTCTTTCCCATTTTACAGATTTGCTTAAGATCACGGAAGCTTGGGTTGATGGAGTGCTTGTATTTAGTTTTTGTTTTGACCTTGTGAAACTTGCTACTTATGGATGAAACTTTGTAATATTGATGAAACTATGTATATGTACGGATGAAACGTGCTACTATTGGTAACATGTGTTGGATATATATGTGTTCATGACTATTGGTAATATGTGTTGAATATGCTATATTGGTCATATAAATATATTAGTGTTTGATTTTCTGTGAAAATGAACTGATATAAGAAAAACAAAATTAAATGGGGCAATATAGACACTTTGCCATCTGCTGGCTGATGGCAAAGTATGCAGCCTTTGCCATCAGCCAGCAGATGGCAAAGAGCCTGCAGCCTTTGCCATCAGCCAGCAGATGGCAAAGAGCCTGCAGCCTTTGCCATTAGCCAGCAGATGGCAAAGAGCCTGCATCCTTTGCCATCTGCTGGCAGATGGCAAAGTATGCCGTTATCTTTCTAACGGGGCTAACCCGGTTAAGAGGCTTTGTCATCTGCCAGCTGATGGCAAAGGCACAGGCTCTTTGCCATCAGCCAGCAGATGGCAAAGAAGCCTTTGCCCACTGGAATTCAGACAAACTATTTGCCATCTGTTGGCTGATGGCAAAGCCTTTGCCATCCGCCGATCATGTCTTTGCCATCTGCCATGGCAGATGGCAAAGTGCCAGATTCCAGTAGTGAAATGTAAAGTTGTTCAAATTTGAATTTGAACAGAAATGGGTTTGGGGTATTCTGATCAAGTTACCCTACTCCAAAGCTTGTGCCATTTGGTCTAGATGCCTTATTAGGCCATTCTAGCATGTGCACCATGTTTGAGGGCATTTGGACAAGTTTGGCAATGTAAAGTTGCTCAAAATTTAGATATGGACAGAATGGTTTTAGAGGGTTTTGATGATGTTTTCTTGCTTCCCAAGGCATGAGGCTTGGCAAGATCATCAAATATGTCATATATGACATGATAGAATTTCCCTGGAATTTTTGGAGAATATTTCCTTTGAAAATATTTCAAAAGCTTGAAATATCCAGAAAGGGTTTTGGAGGGATTAGCCCATTATTTTGAACATGACCAAGTGTTGAAACTCTTATATATGGACAATTTATGTCCTATGAGTCTCCCTGAATTTTGGCAATTATTTTTGAAATACTTAAATATTTTTTCCCTATTAAAGACAATTTCTGGCCTTAAGAAAAAGCTTTTAAATAAAATAGGAAAATAACTTTTAAAATTATACTTTTGTGGTTTCTGGGTGTCCTATGACTATTAGGTCTCAAATATACTTTTTGAAATAATTTTCTCACCCTAAATCAAGCACTTGTAGTGCAAGCCTCAATTCAGGGGTTTTTGGAATACTAAATTTTTAAAATACATTTTGGCCAAATTAATTTTATAAGAAAATACTATACTGCTATATAACACTTGGCATGATCATTGGGCAGAAGTTTTGGGTAAGGAGATGAATTCTACAAGAGGTAATAGTTGACTTTAATGAGCACATGAAGAACATAGGAAGAAAAACTCAATTCCAAATAAAAGCCAAATGATGCCAAAAAAATTTGCTGGTCCAAATTTTCATGCTTCATTGATGCAAATAACATGTTACAAAATGCAGGGTGTGACAAGTTTATACCTCCTAGCTTCACATACCAGCAAAAGAAAAAGTTCTTCTATGATTTGAGACATTACTTCTGGGATGAACCACATCTTTATAAAGAAGGAGCAGATGGTATCATTAGACGTTGTGTACCTGAGCATGGACAGGAACAGATCCTACGCAAGTGCCACTCCGAAGTTTATGGAGGACACCATGCGGGAGATAGAACTGCACATAAGGTATTGCAATCCGGTTTTTATTGGCCTACTCTCTTCAAGGATGCCCGTAAGTTTGTTTATCTTGTGATGAATTTCAAAGAATTGGTAATATTAGTAGACGCTAAGAAATGCCTATGAATTATTCACTTGTTCTTGAACCATTTGATGTTTGCGGCTTTGATTATATGGGACCGTTTCCTGCCTCTAATGGGTACACACATATTTTAGCTGATGTTGATTTTGTTACTAAGTGGGTAGAAGCTATTCCAACTAGTAGTGCTGATCTTAACACCTCTATTAAGATGCTTAAAGAAGTTATTTTTCCGAGGTTTAGAGTCCCTATATATCTAATGACTGATGGTGGTTCACACTTTATTCACGGTGCTTTCCGTAAGATGCTTGCAAAATATGATGTCAACCATAGAATTACATCCCCCTATCACCCAGAGACTAGTGCTCAAGTAGAACTAAGTAATAGGGAGTTGAAATTAATTTTGCAAAAGACAGTTAATAGGTCTAGGAAGAGCTGGTCCAAGAAACTAGATGATGCACTATGGGCCTATAGAACTGCATACAAAAATCCTATGGGTATGTCTCCATATAAGATGGTATATGGAAAAGCTTGTCACTTACCTCTTGAGCTAGAACAAAAGGCATATTAGGCTATTAAAGAGCTCAACTATGATTTCAAACATGCCGGTGAGAAGAGGCTATTTGACATTAGTTGTCTCGATGAATGGAGAACCCAGGCCTATGAGAATACCAAGCTGTTTAACGAAAAAGTTAAAAGATGGCATGACAAAAGAATACAAAAGCTTGAGTTTAACGTAGGTGATTATGTCCTGCTATACAACTCTCGTTTAAGATTTTTTGCAGGAAAACTTCTCTCCAAGTGGGAAGGACCTTACGTTATCGAGGAGGTCTATCGTTTCGATGCCATAAAAATCAACAACTTCGAAGGCACAAATCCGAAGGTGGTGAACGGTCAAAGAATCAAACATCATATCTCAGGTAATCCTGTAATGTTGAAACCAATATTATTAAAACCGTAACCCCGGAGGAATACATAAGGGACACTTTCCAGAACGATTCAACCTCCGAAAGGAAAGAGGTATGTGATACGGTAGGTAAACCGACTCCAAAACAGTTCTAAATGCAATTTTTCTCCGTTTTGGAATATTTAGAAAAATAGAAAAATAAGCCGCAGTCCGGAAGAGACACGGGCCGTCCACAAGGGTGGAGGGCGCGCCCCCCTTCCCAGGGCGCGCCCCCTGCCTCGTGGGCACCCCGTGTGTCCCCTGGACTCCGTTTTCTTGTGGGGTACTCCTTTTGGTCGGTAAAATTTCATTATATATACTCCCGAAGGTTTTGACCTCTGTATCACGCAAAAATCCTCTGTTTTTGTTTCGAGCTGCTATTTTTGACAGATCTAGATCATCATGGTGTCCTCCAACACCCCCAAGGACAAGTTCTTCGAGAAGGTCATCAACCCCTACATTGAGGAGGTGCTGCACCACCACAAAACCATGGAGTTGCATGAGGGGGTGCTGCACATCCGAGATGTTGAGGGGCCGAGGAGGACCGAAAGCGTGGAAACAAGACTCGAAGCAATGGAGCAGCAAGTTTTTAAGTGCCAAGGAATGGTGGAACGAGGACTCAACGCTAACCACATGATGATCTCGTAGCTCGCCAACAACCTCAAGCTGGACTCAAGGATCTTTGGGGAAGCTATCTCGAATCTTCAAGAGAAGATCGAACACCTCCAAGCCCAGTTCTATGACCTGCAAAACCAAAACTGTGAGTATGAATATAGATTCTAGAAGATGAGTTTGGCTGCAGATTTGACTATCCCGGAGACTCAATAATCCTTCTACGATGGTGAACCCATGCCTTGGAAGGTGGACAACAAACCTGCATCATCAACACCTCCATCATCACCACCTCCGAAGAAGGAGACATAATCATATGGGTATGGGCACTCCCCTTGGCAATTGCCAAGCTTGGGGGAGTGACCCCGGTATCGTATCACCATCACTCCTATCTTTACCGTTTTTCTTAGTTCGACCCTTTTGGCAGTATCTTGATCTAGTAGAATAAAGTTAGTATGATCTAGTTGTTAGCTTTTGCTTTGTGAGCTTTATCCTTTGTAATCGAGTTCGTGAGCTATATAATAAAGATTAGTGTTGAGTCAAGGGCTTGATTTCCCCACTTGGGTCCTGATAAAAAGAAAGAAACCATAAAGAGTATCAAAGAGATCATATCGATCTTGTGGGAATTAATGACTTCACATACAAGAGTATGATAAATAAAAGTTGTTGGGAGGTGACAAACATAGTTTTGGTCATCGTTGCAATTAATAGGAAGTAATAAAAGAAGAGAGGCTTCACATACAAATATACTATCTTGGACTTCTTTTATGATTGTGAGCACTCATTAAAGTATGACATGCTAAAGAGTTGATGTTGGACAAGGAAGACAACATAATGGGTTATGTCTTCTTATATCCGAAATAAAGTATACTGTCATGGATCATCCAACATGTTGAGCTTGCCTTTCCCCCTCATGCTAGCAAAAACTCCTCGCACTAAGTAGAGATACTACTTGTGCTTCCATATATCCTTAAATCTAGTTTTGCCATGAGAGTCCACCATACCTACCTATGGATTGAGAAAGTTCCTTCCAAGTAAGTTGTCATGTAGTAAACTCGCTAAAATATGTATGATGTATTAGTGTGGGAGAAATTATCTTTATACGATCTTGTGATATGGAAGTAATAAAAGCGAAAAACTGCATAATAAAGGTCCTTATCGCAAGTGGCAATATAAAGCGAAGTTCTTCTATGCTAAGACTTTGTGCATCCAACCATAAAAACACATGACAACCTCTACTTCCCTCTGCGAAGGGCCTATCTATTATTCATGTCTTATAAGTGTCAAGGTGAAATCCACCTTTCCTTTCTTCATTTTATCCTTTGGCAAGCACAATGTGTTGGAAAGATCCTGACATATATACCCACTTGGATGTATGTCACATCCCTAGCTAGCACTTGCATTAGGACCTGACTAGAGTGTGCATCATGTTTACTTTCAAAGAAAACTTGAAATGGGATTAACAGAAACCCCAGCACCCCTCCCCTAACAACTAGGGTTTGTTAAAATATTTTCCAATGTACCCAAAATGCCCTTCAAAATGTTCATCATTTCTGCCTTGGTCTTAAACCTCTGCCAAAAATGGTGCACAATTTTCTAGGACAATCTAGGGTTTTGGATTAAATCATATGGTATTTGAATTTGGGCATTTAAATGCTTTAAAATATTTTAAATGCTCAAATAATCATAAACTATAATGTTTCCTACTGTTCATATTATATACAGAAGGTATGACAAGTGTTATGATTTATAAAAATGTTTAGGCATTTTTATTAAATGAACAAAGTTGCAAAAGAAATGAAACAGAAAAGAAAATAGAAAAGGGAGAGAGAGAGAACACTTACCTGGCGCCCGCCCGGCCCACCTGCCGGCCCAGCCCAGCTGCCGCTCCAGCGAGCTGCTTGGCTCGGCCAGGCAGGCAGGCAGGTGCTCGACGGCGACCGCGCCGCGCGCCACGCAGCTGCCCGCCGCCCTGCTTCGCCCCCTCGCCGTCCTGGAGGAGTGGATCGAACGTCCACGTCTCCCCCGACCCCTCAGACACCTCCGTTTCTCCCCGGCTCCTCTCCTCCGCTCTCCCCGCGCCATGGCCGACGCCGCCGTGATCGCACCGTCGTAGAAACCACGTCCACCGTCGTCCCCGAGCTCCGCCGTGTTGTCCCTCGTCTCCGCCGTCCTCGACTGCTTCGACAGGCCGAGCCCCGAGCGCTCGCCCGCCCCGGAGACGCCCCCGAGCTCTTCTTCCCCAACTCTGGCCGCAGAGATCCCCCTCGCCGTGCTGCTCAGCTCCGACCACCTCCGAGCTCGCTTCGGTGCTCGCTGCAACCGCTGTGAGACTAGCTACCTCCTCCCCCTCTCCGTTGGCTTCCTCTTGCCCTGTAGCCCACTGCACGTAGCTCCACCGCACGCACCGCCGCCGTGCTCGTCGCCGGTGATGCTCCGGTGCCCATTTGGTCACCGGCACCCGTCCATCGCACTCACCGCAGCACGTAGATGCGAACGGTGCTACGCACGCATCGCCTAGGCACCTGCAGCCGCATCCCCACACACGCCCGACGCCGGTCGCCGCCGTCGAGCTTGTTGCCGTCGTCTTCGGCCACCCCAGGTCCGGCGACCACCACCATCCGATGCGGAAGAGCAAGAGCTCTCCAACGCACCCAACCACAGCTCGAACCGTGCACCACATACGTTTTCCGAGGCACGCTGCCGCGTTTGGTCTCGCCGGCGGCTAAACGCCGGCGAGTTTGACCTGTTTTGACCACGGGTTTGACCCCCTGGGTCAATGACATGTGGGCCCTGCCCGCAAGTCAAACTCAGTTTAGGTGTTAAATTAATTTTAATTAGTTACTTAGTTTAGTCACTGACATGTGGGCCCTGGCCCCACTGACAGCTAATTAGTTTTAGTTAACTCTAATTAACTCAGTTAATTAGCTGTGACACTGACATGAGGGACCCACTGGTCAGGTTTGACCTGGACTGGCCCTGTTGACTGGCTGACGTCAGCATGATGTCATGCTGACGCAGTAAAGGTTTTTCTGGGATTTTTTTTAGATTTAATTTAATTCAGGAAATTCCAGAAAATACCCAAAACTTCTAAAAATCATAGAAAATCAACCATAGCTCAGATGGAAAAGATTTATATATGAAAAATGATCAGAAAAATCCAATCTATCTAATGGCACTGGTTTCATGCATGTTTGAACAAGTTAACTTGCTGTTTATGTCAAAACATGATAATGCACTTATTTAAATACTAGTTTGAACTTCAACTTGAATCCTTGATTCAAATAGGCTCAAACCCTTCTGGTTTTAGTTGCATTAGCCAACTCACATGCATCTTGCCATGTCATAAACATGCATCATATTGTTGCATTTGTTTGTTAATGATTGTATCGTCGGTTTTCCCTATGTTAGGTCCTGCTCCCGAGGATACTGTCGCGTATCCAGTTGAAGAGCAGTACCCGACAACTACCTTGTCAGGCAAGCAATCATTGATCATTCCGATACAACCCAATCTTCTCGCTCCTGCTCTCTTTTACTGCATTAAGGCAACAACGCGTGAACTGCTACTTGCTGCGGTAGTTGAACCCTATTCCCTTGCATGACCTGTCATTGCCACAGTAAATAGTTGAAACTCACTAGCATGTGTAGGAGTTGATTGAGCCATGTGATGTGTGATCCACCATGCTATTTGTTTATGTTGCCTGCTATGCTTAGAGTTGTGTCTGGTCTGATTCATCTGGGTGATGAATCAGAGTGAAACAATCTTTCGATAAAGAGAAGGAAGTGTGGAATACGCTTGGTAAAGGTATCGATGAAAGGCCATGTAGGAGTACATGGTGGGTTGTTTCATTGGAATCGTCCATAGGACCCGAGATCTGTATGTGTGATTCAGGTTACAGCTACTACCATGCATTGGGATCCTTAATTGACCCTCTCGGCTTATTAATTACCCTTGATCTCTGTCCAGGAGTTGCAACTAGTTTCTGGTGTTTATAGCTTACTGGAGGTCGTGCACAACGCTGACCCTCGGGGTGGGTTGTGATGCGACAGGTACGTGGCACGGTGTACCGGTTGCCCGTTTGGTGACTCGGGAACCCTGTACACATCGTTTGGGGCCGTGAGCGACACCCCGGCCGGATCTCCCCACGGATGGAACCCAAATAGGCGATAAACCTGGACGAGAGACTTGAGTAGTTAGTCAGGTCGTGGTCGACACCCTCGCTGGGCTTCCGCTTGAAGGTTGCCGAGTACACGCCGAGTAAACGGCGATAAGCGGTGGAAGCGTGTGTGAAGAAGTACACCTCTGCAGGGTTATCAAACTATTCGAATAGCCGTTGTTCGTGGTACGAACTACTTGGTTACTCTTACAGTTCATAGACAAGTTGATGGATACTACTAAAAGCCTCAAGATAAGCGTGAGTGCCGTGGATGGCCCTTCCGTAGGATGACGGAAGAGGATCCTCGGTAGTGTATTGATGTGGTGACTAGAGGACTCGTGTTCGTAATAACATCTTGCAATCTGTTGAGAGTTGTAGTATAGGTTAGCCAAGGTCAAAGCTGGCATTCTGCTATAAACTCCACTACCCCCATTGATAATGTTGCATGTAAGATAGGTTCTGTGGTAAGACTTGCTGAGTACCTTTGTACACATGTTTGCTTAATAACTGTTGCAGAGGAGAACCCTGCCCCTGCTGATGGGTTCTACATAGACGTTGACATCGACGAGTAGCTTGACACCCAGACGGTGATCTGGAGCTTGTGAAGGGCCTTGTAGATAGTCAGGCTACACCAAGCCTGTTTTATTTTCTAAGTTGTCTATACTCAGACATGTAGCTTCCGCTTGTGCCTGTATGACTGTATGACTTGAGTGTTGGGTCATGTGACCCCTACCTGTATGATTATGTTATGTATGGCTCTTGGAGCCTTTTAAATAAAGTACTTTGAGTCATAGAGTTCTGTTGTGATGCAATGTTGTATTTGCACATATTGAGCATATTGCGTGTATGATTGAAATGCTTGGTATGTGTGGGATCCGACACCTAGTTGTTTTCCTTTGGTAGCCTATCTTACAGGGAAATGCCTCCTAGTGATTTCAATGAGCCTTGGTAGCTTGCTACTGCTCGGAACACGTAGGCTGGCTGGCATGTGTCCTTCTTCGTTCCTGTGTCTGTCCCTTAGGGGAAATGTCACGCGTTGTTCCTTTAGGTCCATGTAGCTTGCTACGACTTGGGTTCATACGTTGATGACCGACACGTTCGTTGCTGGGTCATGGATGCCAGTCTCTGTAATTTAGTGCCACTTTTGGATTATAACTAGTCATGTCGGCCCGGGTTCTCTGTCATATGGATGCTAGCGACACTGTCATATACGTGTGCCAAAATGCGCAAACGGTCCCGGGCCAGGTAAGGTGGCACCCGTGGGGTTACCGTGCGTGAGGCCGCAAAGTGATATGACGTGATACAGCTAGATCGGTGTGACTTAGGATCGGGGTCCTGACAGCGTTGGCATCAGAGCTGGACTGCCTGTAGGTTTCTCAAGCCAAACTGGTCGATGTTGAGTCTAGAAAAATTCTTAGTTATATGTAGGGGAATTGATTGTGGAAGGGAACGTAAGGCTCTCTTACTCCTTTACCTTATGCCCTTCTGATCTGAGTCTGTCTATTCTTTCTACGGGGATTTAGGACTAGGCCTCTTATCCTTACTAGGTTCACGTGTTACTAATCCGTAGACTCTTAGGATTTTTGGTTTCAAGCCTCAGTTCAGTTTCTATCCTTTTGAGTATGATGATTGTTGAACCGGAACCTTGTTATGGAATTGTTGAGTGGCTATGCTATCATTTGTATGATGTCTCAAATCTCTGTTTGAGCATTTACAGTTGTTATGCTTCCCGATTTCTTCCAGAAACACTAATGCCTTTGCATTATTTCGTGTTTCAGATGTCTGGCCGCATTCCTCACCAAGTGGTTCGTTTGACTCGGTGCATTAATGTGCCCGGTCACACGGCCATGCTAGTCCGTGTGATGACTGAGACCGGTTATCGCTGGTATCCTGAATAAACTGTGGAGGAACAGTATCGGGATTTTAATCAAAGTCAGTATTTATGCATAGTCCGGATATACCCCTCATATCCCGGAGCTAATGATCCCATCCATTGGTCTTATGGACTTGGGATTACCATCGAGATGGCAGTGCAGGATGCCGCTTATTCGATGATGACCATTCTCCGTGCTAGGCATGCCCTGTTGCTGAACACTGAGTTCTGTTACATGCCAGCTTCACTCCCCGGAGAAGAAGGCTACTACACTGGTCTGTATACTGATGCTGCTCATGAAGAGCCACTGCTTCAGACTACTGTTCAGATGTTGGAGGATAGGGACCGTGAGGTCCGTGCCCTCCGAATGGAGCTGTATAACACTCGAGCCGCTCACTGGACTACTTTGACACGGCTTGCACCTGCTGTGCACGCCGGATATCTGGACATGCGGGATTTGTATCCTGTGCGGACTCGTCTGCCTGATCGCATGGATTGGCGTGACGTTGGGGGTATTACACCTCCACGTGGGCGTCGGTTACCACCAGCATCGGGACCGAGACCACACCCATGTCCTTATGGTCCCCAGCCTTCGAGTGCTCGCGAGTTCCAAGATCCGTCTGTACCACTTCCAGGCTACGGTGGTAATCTTTACGAGGATTACTACGCGAATGTCTGAGCTAGTCCGTGGTAGTAGTAGTATTGTAATAGTTGTATTTCCACAGTCCTGCGTGTCTTATGGAATATGACTAGTGTGTACTGAATTCCGGAGGTGTAGTTAAATAATGTATAGGAGCCTGGAATGCCTCTGATGGGATGTATCGTCTTTCACCGCAGTTGTACTTTAGCCTTGGCTTGTACTGAACTTTGTATGGTGTGTATGACCACTGGTGTATATATAGCAGTTCCTATATTACCATGTCGTACGGATGAACATCTCTGCATTCTGTGTCATCCATTACATTCTGCACTTCTATGTCAAATATTGCCATCCTTGTCTAAACCGTTGTTTTGTTTTCCTAGGATGGTCAGCACTCGCAACACTCCTGCTGCTCAGGAGCAGGGTGAGGCTAGTGGGGTTAGAGATGGAAATCTGCCCCAGCCACCCTCCTTGGCGGAAGTTATGCTTGAAGCAGAACGGAACAAGAGAGAGACCAACCGTCTGCTGGAACGCATAGAGCAAAACACTGGGTTCCGTCAGAGGAATGACGTGGTGTCAATCCACGATTTTATCAATATGTGTCCACCGAAGTTCCATCACTCCACTGAACCTCTGGATGCTGATGACTGGCTACGTAGTATCACCCATAAGCTACACTCTGCCCGCGTGGCCGAAGCTGACAAGGTTATCTACGCCGCCTACCATCTTGAGGGCCCTGCCAGTCTTTGGTGGGAAAATTTTGAAGCTATGCGTCCTGTTGGCCAAGTCACTACCTGGGTTGAGTTCAGTGAGGCATTCCGTGAACACCACATTCCGGAAGGTCTCATGGATCGCAAGCGGGAGGAATTCTGCAATTTCACCCAGGGCCGTTTGACTGTGGATGGCTACAGTCGTGAGTTTGGTAATCTGGCACGCTATGCACCTGAAGAAGTATCCACCGATGCTAAGAAACAGGCGAGGTTCCGCAAGGGACTCAGCCCTGAACTTCGTCGAGATCTACGTCTGCACGAGTGCACCTCCTTCCAGAAGTTGGTTAATAAGGCTATCAGTGCTGAGACAGGCCAGACCGACTTCGAGGCCACCCGCAAGCATACTCGAGACCTAGGTTCCTCATCCGGCTCTGGCTCTCACAAGCGCCGTGTATGGGTTCCTAACACTGCTCTGCCACCCAAGTATTCACCGAGGCCATCCTATGAGGCGCCTCGTCCAACTATGAGGTGAACTATGTTAAGCCAATCCCCACTGCACGTGGTCATGTCAACTATGTTTCTGCTGAAGAAGCCTATGAGGATCCTAACGTCGTCCTTGGTACGCTTCTCGTAAACTGCCATCCGGCATCTGTTCTTTTCGATACTCGAGCATCCCATTCGTTCATATCTGAAAGCTATGCTCGATTGCACAACATGACTTTTTGTGACATGCCTACTTCCATGGTTATTCAAACTCCTGGTTCAAAGTGGCAGACCTCTAGGGTAAGCCATGGAAATGAAATCCTTGTCGATAGACTTGTTTTCCTTGCATCCTTAATCGCTCTCAAGTCCTCGGACATAAATATCATTTTGGGTATGGATTGGATGACAACCCATTACGCCAAAATTGACTGCTTTACTAGGACCGTTCAACATACACATCCATCCGGCAAGATAGTCAATGTCTTGACTCGAATGGCTGAACGTCAGCTCTACTCTCTTAATGCCAGCCCTCTACCAGAACTCGAAGATATCCCGGTAGTCCGTGACTTTCCGGATGTTTTTCCAGAAGAACTGCCAGGAGTTCCACCTGACAGAGATGTCGAGTTCGTGATAGATCTTATTCCTGGAACTGTCCCAATCTCTAGGAGACCTTATAAGATGGCACCACTAGAATTAGCTGAGCTAAAGAAACAACTCGATGAGTCCTTGCAAAAGGGTTTCATCCGTCCTAGTTCTTCCCCTTGGGCTTGCCCCGTCCTCTTCGTCAAGAAGAAGGATGGAACGGAGCGGATGGTTGTGGATTACCAACCTGTCAATCTGGTCACCATAAAGAATAAGTATCCGCTTCCCAGGATCAACGATTTGTATGATCAGCTCGCTGGATCCTCAGTCTTTTCTAAGATGGATTTGAGGTTGGGCTACCATCAAATCAAAATCAAGAACGGGGACATTCCTAAAACGGCTTTCGTTACTCGTTATGGCCAATATGAGTACACCGTCATGTCCTTCGGATTAACCAATGCCCCAGCTACTTTTTCTCGGTTAATGAATTCTATATTCATGGAGTACCTGGATAAATTCGTCGTGGTATACCTCGATGATATACTCATTTTCTCCAAGAACAAGGAAGATCATGCCGAGCATTTAAGGCTGGTATTGACGAAACTTCGAGAGCACCGCCTTTATGCCAAATTCTCTAAATGTGAATTTTGGTTGCCAGAAGTAACCTATCTAGGTCATGTAATCTCTGGCAAGGGTATTGCTGTCAATCCCGAGCGAGTTCAAGCCGTCCTTGATTGGACTCCCCCTGAATCGGTCAAGCAAGTTAGGAGTTTTCTTGGCTTAGCGAGCTATTGCCGACGTTTCGTCGAGAACTTCTCCAAGGTTGCTAAACCTCTAACCGAACTCCTCAAGAAAGATAAAAAGTTTGAGTGGACCCCACAGTGCGAGTCCAGTTTTCAGGAACTGAAAAGACGCCTGACATCTGCACCTGTACTTGTACCACCAGATTTTTCCAAGGATTTTATAATCTATTGCGACGCCTCGCGACAAGGACTAGGTTGCATTCTTATGCAAGATCGTCAAGTGATTGCATACGCATCCCGACAGTTGCGACCACATGAGGACAACTATCCTACTCATGATTTAGAGCTTGCAGCTGTAGTCCATGCACTCAAAACATGGCGGCATTACCTCCTTGGTAATCGCTGTGAAATCTTCACTGATCACCAAAGCTTGAAGTATATCTTCACCCAACCGGATTTGAATCTCAGACAAAGACGTTGGGTTGAGTTGCTCACCGACTACGACTTAGGACTCACTTACACTCCTGGAAAGGCCAATGTCATGGCTGATGCACTAAGTCGTAAGTCTTATTGTAACAATTTAATGTTACAACAAAATCAACCACTTCTCCACGAGGAATTTCGTAAGCTTAACCTTCACATTGTTCCTCGAGGATTCCTTTCCACCTTGGTGGCGAAACCTACCCTTTTGGATCAAATCATAGTTGCCCAGCGGTATGATAAAGGCATATCTCGGATCAAGGAGAACATCGCTAGCGGACTCGCTAGAAGTTTCTCTATGGATGATCGAGGTGTAGTGTATTTTGAGAACCGCTTGGTGGTGCCCAAGAAACCACAACTACGACAACTGATTCTCAAGGAGGCTCATGAATCTCCTCTCACGATTCATCCCGGTAGTACCAAAATGTATCAAGACCTACGTCAAAGATTCTGGTGGACTAGGATGAAGAGAGAAATCGCACAGTTCATCGCTAACTGCGACGTTTGTCGTCGAGTTATAGCAGAGCATCAACGGCCTGCTGGCACCCTTCAACCTCTAGCTATTCCTGAATGGAAATGGGATAAAGTCGGTATGGACTTCATTACCGGGTTTCCCAGGTCCAGGAAGGGGAATAATGCTATCTTCGTCGTTATCGACCGCCTCTCTGAAGTAGCTCACTTCCTGCCTGTTCGGGAGAGTATTACCGCTAGCCAGCTAGCAGACTTATATCTCTCTCGAATAGTATCACTACATGGTGTACCGTTGGAGATTAACTCAGACCGTGGAAGCCTTTTCACTTCACGATTTTGGGAAAGTTTCCAGAATGCTATGGGAACTCATCTCTCTTTCAGTACTGCCTTCCATCCGCAGTCAAGTGGTCAAGTGGAACGAGTCAATCAAATTCTGGAAGACATGCTTCGAGCCTCTGTCATTTCTTTTGGTATGGAATGGGAAAAGTGTCTTCCATTTGCCGAATTCGCTTATAACAATAGTTATCAAGCCAGCTTGGGTAAAGCTCCCTTCGAAGTTCTATATGGACGAAGGTGTCGAACACCTCTTAACTGGTCAGAAACCGGCGAAAGACAATTCTTTGGCCCGGATATGATTCAGGAAGCAGAGGAACAAGTTCGCATCGTTCGTGACAAATTGAAAACAGCCCAGTCTCGCCAAAAGAGCCAATATGATAGTCATCATAAGGCTGTGACTTTTGAAGTCGGCGATAAGGCTTACCTTCGGGTTACTCCTCTTAAGGGAACCCATCGCTTCGGTATCAAAGGCAAATTGGCCCCTCGTTACATCGGTCCTTTTCGCATTCTTGCCAAACGAGGAGAAGTTGCCTACCAATTGGAACTACCTCCGCACCTCTCCAGAGTTCATGATGTTTTCCACGTTTCCCAACTCAGGCGTTGCTTCTCGGATCCTATCCGCGGAGTGGACCACGAAACGCTTGATCTCCAAGACAATCTCACATACCGAGAATACCCCATTCGTATTCTTGATCAAACTGAGCGCACCACTCAACGCCACAATATCAAGTTTCTCAAGGTTCAATGGTCACATCATTCCGAGAGTGAAGCCACTTGGGAAAGGGAGGATCGTCTTCGACTTGAGTACCCCACCCTCTTTCCGGAGGAACCCGAATCTCGGGACGCGATTCTTTTAAGTGGGGGTGAGTTGTCACATCCCTAGCTAGCACTTGCATTAGGACCTGACTAGAGTGTGCATCATGTTTACTTCAGCACCCCTCCCCTAACAACTAGGGTTTGTTAAAATATTTTCCAATGTACCCAAAATGCCCTTCAAAATGTTCATCATTTCTGCCTTGGTCTTAAACCTCTGCCAAAAATGGTGCACAATTTTCTAGGACAATCTAGGGTTTTGGATTAAATCATATGGTATTTGAATTTGGGCATTTAAATGCTTTAAAATATTTTAAATGCTCAAATAATCATAAACTATAATGTTTCCTACTGTTCATATTATATACAGCAGGTATGACAAGTGTTATGATTTATAAAAATGTTTAGGCATTTTTATTAAATGAACAAAGTTGCAAAAGAAATGAAACAGAAAAGAAAATAGAAAAGGGAGAGAGAGAGAACACTTACCTGGCGCCCACCCGGCCCACCTGCCGGCCCAGCCCAGCTGCCGCTCCAGCGAGCTGCTTGGCTCGGCCAGGCAGGCAGGCAGGTGCTCGACGGCGACCGCGCCGCGCGCCATGCAGCTGCCCGCCGCCCTGCTTCGCCCCCTCGCCGTCCTGGAGGAGTGGATCGAACGTCCACGTCTCCCCCGACCCCTCAGACACCTCCGTTTCTCCCCGGCTCCTCTCCTCCGCTCTCCCCGCGCCATGGCCGACGCCGCCGTGATCGCACCGTCGTAGAAACCACGTCCACCGTCGTCCCCGAGCTCCGCCGTGTTGTCCCTCGTCTCCGCCGTCCTCGACTGCTTCGACAGGCCGAGCCCCGAGCGCTCGCCCGCCCCGGAGACGCCCCCGAGCTCTTCTTCCCCAACTCCGGCCGCGGAGATCCCCCTCGCCGTGCTGCTCAGCTCCGACCACCTCCGAGCTCGCTTCGGTGCTCGCTGCAACCGCTGTGAGACTAGCTACCTCCTCCCCCTCTCCGTTGGCTTCCTCTTGCCCTGTAGCCCACTACACGTAGCTCCACCGCACGCACCGCCGCCGTGCTCGTCGCCGGTGATGCTCCGGTGCCCATTTGGTCACCGGCACCCGTCCATCGCACTCACCGCAGCACGTAGATGCGAACGGTGCTACGCACGCATCGCCTAGGCACCTGCAGCCGCATCCCCACACAAGCCCGACGCCGGTCGCCGCCGTCGAGCTTGTTGCCGTCGTCTCCGGCCACCCCAGGTCCGGCGACCACCACCATCCGATGCGGAAGAGCAAGAGCTCTCCAACGCACCCAACCACAGCTCGAACCGTGCACCACAGACGTTTTCCGAGGCACGCCGCCGCGTTTGGCCTCGCCGGCGGCTAAACGCCGGCGAGTTTGACCTGTTTTGACCACATGTGGGCCCTGCCCGCAAGTCAAACTCAGTTTAGGTGTTAAATTAATTTTAATTAGTTACTTAGTTTAGTCACTGACATGTGGGCCCTGGCCCCACTGACAGCTAATTAGTTTTAGTTAACTCTAATTAACTCAGTTAATTAGCTGTGACACTGACATGAGGGACCCACTGGTCAGGTTTGACCTGGACTGGCCCTGTTGACTGGCTGACGTCAGCATGATGTCATGCTGACGCAGTAAAGGTTTTTCTGGGATTTTTTTAGATTTAATTTAATTCAGGAAATTCCAGAAAATACCCAAAACTTCTAAAAATCATAGAAAATCAACCATAGCTCAGATGGAAAAGATTTATATATGAAAAATGATCAGAAAAATCCAATCTATCTAATGGCACTGGTTTCATGCATGTTTGAACAAGTTAACTTGTTGTTTATGTCAAAACATGATAATGCACTTATTTAAATACTAGTTTGAACTTCAACTTGAATCCTTGATTCAAATAGGCTCAAACCCTTCTGGTTTTAGTTGCATTAGCCAACTCACATGCATCTTGCCATGTCATAAACATGCATCATATTGTTGCATTTGTTTGTTAATGATTGTATCGTCGGTTTTCCCTATGTTAGGTCCTGCTCCCGAGGATACTGCCGCGTATCCAGTTGAAGAGCAGTACCCGACAACTACCTTGTCAGGCAAGCAATCATTGATCATTCCGATACAACCCAATCTTCTCGCTCCTGCTCTCTTTTACTGCATTAAGGCAACAGCGCGTGAACTGCTACTTGCTGCGGTAGTTGAACCCTATTCCCTTGCATGACCTGTCATTGCCACAGTAAGTAGTTGAAACCCACTAGCATGTGTAGGAGTTGATTGAGCCATGTGATGTGTGATCCACCATGCTATTTGTTTATGTTGACTGCTATGCTTAGAGTTGTGTCTGGTCTGATTCATCTGGGTGATGAATCAGAGTGAAACAATCTTTCGATAAAGAGAAGAAGTGTGGAATACGCTTGGTAAAGGTATCGATGAAAGGCCATGTAGGAGTACATGGTGGGTTGTTTCATTGGAATCGTCCATAGGACCCGAGATCTGTATGTGTGATTCAGGTTACAGCTACTACCATGCATTGGGATCCTTAATTGACCCTCTCGGCTTATTAATTACCCTTGATCTCTGTCCAGGAGTTGCAACTAGTTTCTGGTGTTTATAGCTTACTGGAGGTCGTGCACAACGCTGACCCTCGGGGTGGGTTGTGATGCGACAGGTACGTGGCACGGTGTACCGGTTGCCCGTTTGGTGACTCGGGAACCCTGTACACATCGTTTGGGGCCGTGAGCGACACCCCGGCCGGATCTCCCCACGGATGGAACCCAAATAGGCGATAAACCTGGACGAGAGACTTGAGTAGTTAGTCAGGTCATGGCCGACACCCTCGCTGGGCTTCCGCTTGAAGGTTGCCGAGTACACGCCGAGTAAACGGCGATAAGCGGTGGAAGCGTGTGTGAAGAAGTACACCCCTGCAGTGTTATCAAACTATTCGAATAGCCGTTGTTCGCGGTACGAACTACTTGGTTACTCTTACAGTTCATAGACAAGTTGATGGATACTACTAAAAGCCTCAAGATAAGCATGAGTGCCGTGGATGGCCCTTCCGTAGGATGACGGAAGAGGATCCTCGGTAGTGTATTGATGTGGTGACTAGAGGACTCGTGTTCGTAATAACATCTTGCAATCTGTTGAGAGTTGTAGTATAGGTTAGCCAAGGTCAAAGCTGGCATTCTGCTATAAACTCCACTACCCCCTTTGATAATGTTGCATGTAAGATAGGTTCTGTGGTAAGACTTGCTGAGTACCTTTGTACTCATGTTTGCTTAATAACTGTTGCAGAGGAGAACCCTGCCCCTGCTGATGGGTTCTACATAGACGTTGACGTTGACGAGTAGCTTGACACCCAGACGGTGATCTGGAGCTTGTGAAGGGCCTTGTAGATAGTCAGGCTACACCAAGCCTGTTTTATTTTCTAAGTTGTCTGTACTCAGACATGTAGCTTCCGCTTGTGCTTGTATGACTGTATGACTTGAGTGTTGGGTCATGTGACCCCTACCTGTATGACTATGTTATGTATGGCTCTTGGAGCCTTTTAAATAAAGTACTTTGAGTCATAGAGTTCTGTTGTGATGCAATGTTGTATTTGCACATATTGAGCGTATTGCGTGTATAATTGAAATGCTTGGTATGTGTGGGATCCGACACCTAGTTGTTTTCCTTTGGTAGCCTATCTTACAGGGAAATGCCTCCTAGTGATTTCAATGAGCCTTGGTAGCTTGCTACTGCTCGGAACACGTAGGCTGGCCGGCATGTGTCCTTCTTCGTTCCTGTGTCTGTCCCTTAGGGGAAATGTCACGCGTTGTTCCTTTAAGTCCATGTAGCTTGCTACGACTTGGGTTCATACGTTGATGACCGACACGTTCGTTGCTGGGTCATGGATGCCTGTCTCTGTAATTTAGTGCCACTTTTGGATTATAACTAGTCATGTCGGCCCGGGTTCTCTGTCATATGGATGCTAGCGACACTGTCATATACGTGTGCCAAAATGCGCAAACGGTCCCGGGCCAGGTAAGGTGGCACCCGTGGGGTTACCGTGCGTGAGGCCGCAAAGTGATATGACGTGATACAGCTAGATCGGTGTGACTTAGGATCGGGGTCCTGACAATGTATGTTTTCATGATTTATTACTGTTGACATTACTCTTGAGGTAAAAAGTTGGGCAACACCATAAGCCCCTATCTTTCTCTGTGTCCGATCAAAACTCCATAAACATAAGTATTGCGTGAGTGTGAGAAATTGTGGAAGACTATATGATAGTTGAGTATGTAGGCTTGCTGAAAAGCTCTTATATTGTCTCTTTCCGATGTTACGATAAATTGCAATTGCTACAATGACCGAGATCAAAGTTTGTTAGTTTCCAATGAAGTTTATGATTAATACTGGATATTGTGGATGAATTGTTACTTTAGCATAAGAATCATATGACTATATTTACGTAAGTTGCTGCTATGAGAATGATCATGATGCCCTCATTTCCATATTTTGTTTTTATCGACACCTCTATCTCTAAACATATGGACATATTTTTCGATATCGGCTTTCGCTTGAGGACAAGTAAGGTCTAAGCTTGGGGTAGTTGATAAATCAATTTTGCATCATGCTTATATGTTGATATTTATCGCATTATGGGCTGTTATTACATGTTTTGTCACAATACTTATGCCTTTTCTCTCTTATTTTACAAGGTTTACAAGAAGAGGGAGAATGCCGGCAGCTGGAATTCTGGGCTGGAAAAGGAGCAAACTCTGGAAACCTATTCTGCACAACTCCAAAAGCCCTGAAACTCAACAGAACTCCGTTTCATAAAATATAAAAAATATCTGGCGAAAGAAGTCCATGAGGGGGGCCACCGGCTGTCCACGAGGGTGGGGGGCGCGCCCTCCTGCCTCGTGGGCCAGCCGGAAGGCCCCCAATTCCCATCTTCTCCTATATGAGGTGTTTTGACCTGGAAAAAATCAGAAGGATGCTTTCGGGACCAGACGCCGCTGTCTCGAGGCGGAACCAAGGCGTAAACCAATCTAGGGCTCCGGCAGAGCTGTTCTGCCGGGGATACTTCCCTCCGGGGGGGGGGGGGAATCGTCACCACCGTCATCACCAACAACTCTCCCATCTTGGGGAGGGCTATCTTCATCAACATCTTAACCAGCACCATCTCCTCTCAAACCCTAGTTCATCTCTTGTATCCAATCTTTGTACCCAAACCTCAGATTGGTACCTGTGGGTTGCTAGTAGTGTTGATTACTCCTTGTAGTTGATGCTAGTTGGTTTATTTGGTGGAAGATCATATGTTCAGATCCATTATGCATATTAATACCCCTCTGATCATGAACAATATTATGTCTTATGAGTAGTTACTTTTGTTCCGGAGGACATCAGAGAAGTCTTGTTATTAGTAGTCATGTGAGTTTGGTCTTCGTTTGATATTTTGATGAGATGTATGTTGTCTCTCCTCTAGTGGTGTCATGTGAACGTCGACTACATGACACTTCACCATTATTTGGTCCTAGAGGAAGCCATTGGGATGTAATAAGTAGATGATGGGTTGCTAGAGTGACAGAAGCTTAAACCCTAGTTTATGTGCTGCTTCATAAGGGGCTGATTTGGGTCTATATGTTTCAGGCTATGGTTAGGTTTACCTTAATACCTCTTTTGTAGTTGCGGATGCTTGCATTAGAGGTTAATCATAAGTGGGAGGCTTGTCCAAGTAAGGACAGCACCCAAGCACCGGTCCACCCACATACCAAATTATCAAAGTACCGAACGTGAATCAGATGATCATGATGAAAACTAGCTTGACGATAATTCCCATGTGTCCTCGGGAGCGTTTTCCTTTATATAAGAGTTTGTCCAGGCTTGTACTTTGCTACAAAGAGGATTGGGCCACCTTGCTGCACCTTATTTACTTTTACCTTTTTGTCACTTGCTACCAATTACCTTATCACAAAACTATGTGTTCCCGATAATTTCAGTGCTTGCAGAAAATACCTTACTGAAAAATGCCTATCATTTCCTTCTACTCCTCGCTGGGTTCAACACTCTTACTTATCTAAAGGACTACGATAGATCCCTTACACTTGTGGGTCATCACGGGGAAGCACGCCCTTGCCCGAATCGAAGGCCGACGGCGCCACTCTGACCATGGGAGGCGCTGGGAGGCTTGAGAGGGAGAGGGGAGCTATCTGGTAGGTTTGTGGAAGAGAGGTGGTTTGATCAGTGGCGAGAGAGAGAGAGTTAGGGTGGCTTATATGGGGGAGGCACCGGTGCACCATGGGCGCGATCCACGCCACGCTCGAGTGAGCTCTACGGAGATGTGAAGAGGGAGGGGAAGGAGGGGGCCAGCACGGTGGCGTATCACGCACGCCGAGGCGGCCTCGGGGGATAGAGTCCCGACCCCCAGGGTCGCCGAGTGGCGCTGATTGGCAAGCTACAATGTGGCTGGGCACTATATAGCGCGCTCCAGAGGGCATCATTGGCATGCCATGGCATGCCATGCATGATCTGGACGTGTCTAGTTTGTCCATTAGCTGCTCGATGGTCTGAGGGGGCCTTAGATGCCTAGGGTGTAATGTAGAAGGGAGGGGTAAGTAGTAGGAGGATAGAAAAGGTGCTGCCATGGTGAAAACAGAATGGAAATGTGGGGTTAAGAAAAGGGCATGCCATGGTGAACAACTACGTGTAGCCCCCAAGGGCCGGGTCATTCAAATAATACTGAGCTGGGACTTCATCAACAACGACATCATATGATGTAACCCCCACCATGGGGCTCGAACCCATGTCCATAAGGTTAAGACCATTATACAATACAAACTGAGAAGTGGACCCTTCAATATAATGGAATAAGGCTTGTATACCTGAATTTTTTTACAAGAGCGACTAGTAGCCCCCAAGGGTCGGCTCATTATAATGTGATGAGTTGGGTCTTCAATAAGGTGAGCAAAAAATGACTTTGCGTTAGCCCCAAAGTGCCATGGTGCATGCTGGCAGTGACATGGGACTTGCATATTTGATGTAATCTCAACTTGAATAATGTAGCCCCAAGTGTCGGGTCATAAGCCTTTAGTGACTCGGGATAATTCCTTCCATTGTAGAATAAGTCATATCCATTGATAAAATAATAGCCATTGCGGTAAAGCGACTTTGAAAACCTCAATCATAATATTGGTTATTGATAACCATGATAATAATCCAGCCATGTTTGTCTATTAAAGATTTGAATATAACCTGGTTTAAAAACTTGTTCCTACAATGTAAATCAGTATATCTATGCGTATATGATGCATGTTATTATGATGTAACAATGATGCAATGCATGATGCCATATATGATGACGTATGCGTATGATGCAATGTATGATGATGTATGTGTACAATAATAGAATACTTCAATGAAACTAGCCCGTTGGCCACTGGAAGGTACGTGCTGCTGTGAGCCGGCTCTCACAGTACCCAATAAACATTTGAACCTAGACAAGTGTAGTTCTTTGCTTGAAAGATAGACTTATCTAGAGTACGCGGGGTCAGAGTTGCATCTTGCATCACTGGTCGATTTATCGAAGTTTCAAGGAAGGCGACATTTTGAGCCTGGATCTTATCCTGACTATCTATAAGCCGTGCTCTCACATGATAGCCAGCGTTTGAACCTTAGCAGCTGGGTACAGGTAGGACGATCCACAAGTTATGTCCTCTTCGATCGAATACGCCTATGTTTGAACATAACCTGGTCAAATGGGTAGTAACGCTATGTTCTCTTTGGTCGAATACGCCTATGTTTGAACAGGAAGCCCCCAAGTGACATACATACGATTTGTGCTCGTCAGGTACCTATGTTTGAGTTGTTCTATGCATCCGACTCTCTTTGGTCCATGTAATTTTCCTGAGAACTCGAACTTGCGAGAGATGGATATTCTTCTTGAGCCAGAGTTGTAAACCGAATATTTAGAGCTTTAGAGCTTTGTAGGGTACACATTTCCCTTCAACCGGATATTGAGAGCTTCAACGCTTTGTGAGAGGTAGTTTTTCCTTGAGCCGGATTTAGAACGGATATTGAGCCAGAATCTTCATATAGAGCCGGAAATTTTTTTGAGGTTTTGAAATTTTCACAAATAGGGTAGTTACCTCCGGGGCCGGGTTATTTTTTCCTTCATTGTCCTAGGGTTTCTTGAATTTGCTGAAACTAACAAGACTTGCTGAGTCATATCATTGTAGGCCCCGAGTCTCAAGATGACTCGATGAGTTGGCTTGAGATTCTCCATATTTGACCATGGGATGAGGTGTATATCTTTGGTGTTGATAGCGTGATGTGAATCGACAGAAGGTTGAGGTGACTGCGCCGGGTTATAAATGGTCCCGTATAAGCCATGTCAGCAACTCGGCCAATGGTTCCTTCCAACTGGCTGTTTGAAGTTAACCAAACTGTAATGGCGGTGACTTGTGTACCTGCCCATTGAGCTATCCAGTGCAGACGGCGGCTGATAGTTTGATCCAGAGTTGTTGGAAGAAAAAATTGGGCTACCCAAGCAGTGACTAGCTTTATACTCAATAAATAGCTCATGTAGACATGTGCGGCTTGGTGTGTTGATGTAGACCAGGCCGTAAGAGACGAAAGGTAAAAACGATTGTAGCGTCAGAGGTGGTACAGACCGTGGAGCCGACCGCGGCGCTGTAAGCTAGCACGGATGGACGAGTAAATCACCGGCGATGTAAGCCGGGTGGAAGGGCAAGTCAACCGCAGGCACTGTAAGCCGTACGGACGGGTGAGTTGATGTAAAACCGGTCTGCAGAACGGCGGCTTATATATTTTTTGAGCTTGATGGCACTGTTAGATGCTAGCGCATTATAATAATAGCGCGAGCCACATATCCATGATCCTTACTCTTGCAGTGAACATGCTGTGATCTGATGTAATATTGCTTCGTATATGTCTTAGTATACAGACTGAAATATCAGATTTTGAAGTCTGTGCTATCCTTAATATTCAAAGCTAGCACTTTATCACGTGGTCTCCTAGACTTGACTTGGTACTTGGTCCACGTGATATTGCTATCTGCTCAGGTTGAATCCTTCAACAGGTTCATAAGTACGCGCAGAGGGAGAGGTTGCTCAATGCGTGGCTCAGTGCTACCACGACGGCTCAGATGTGACGGGGACAGAGTGTAGCTGGGGCGGCTTGAAGCGGCGGCAGCGAGTCAAGGCAGCGCACGGAGTAGAACTGAGGCGCGAGCCGGGGCGGCTGCGTGCAGAATGGAGAAGAGGCGCCACGCGCATCTGAGCTGTCAGCTAGTTGGAGAAGCGCCGGCACGCAGACGGGCGTCAGTCAGAGACGCACCCGGCGATGGCGGTCCAGAGATGAAAACAGAAGTCGATCCTAAGTCCGTGGCCTCGTCCAAGTTTTGCGTTGACTTGTCAATCCGATCAGGTGCTGGAATCCTGTATTTTCACGTAGCACAAATCATGCTATTTTCCTTCTTTTTGACTTCTACCCGTGATGGGATCTTGCTTTTAAACTATTCCTTGAACACTGCAAAACCAAGTTGCACTCTGACTTGACGTACCATGATACGGAAATTGGCCAGTGTAATTGATCAACTCAGCTAGCAGCAAAATAGTTAGCTGGAATCAATGATGGAGTCAATGATGGACTCATCGTTGTTTGCTCCTTTCAATACCTCTAGTGTTCCTGTGTCGCTAAAACAATGACCAAATCCAATTTTCTCCAGAACCGCTCCAGTAACGTTGTTTTGTTCATCCAGTGGATATACGAATATTGGCGACTTCGCCAAAGCAGATCTTCGCCTTAGTTTGCAGGGCGGCCATTTAAAATGAATATCAACTCGTCGTTAGATATGACGGCTCGCCGGCTCACGTTCACACGCAACCATATTTTCTCTAAAACTCCAATTTCACGGACTGCAATCTTGGACCGATAAACTCAAAGCTGACGCAGATCCTTCCAAATCGGTCTTTTTTAATCCGAAAAATTATGAACCTCTTGATCCTTGAGAAAATCAATCATGGAATTAATGATCACCACGGTGAAGCTAAAATCAATCATGGATGAGTCGCCCGCGGGAGCTGGCGGATGAGTCGGCCACGGCGTTGTAAGCCGGTGTGGTCCGTATCCACAATACAATATCACTTCTATAGTAAATGGTTATCCTGCATATAAAAAACACCATAGAGCGGAGTAGTTATGCTCGGAGTAATTAAAGTGTACTAAGAAAATATATAGGAGAAATAGCACATGATTTTTGTGGATTATGGATGATCTGTTCAGCGCAACAAAGGCGGCTCAGGCGGACCGGCAACTCAACATAATATCCGGCTCAGAACCACAGGGGCGAGCTAGCATGAGGGCATGCCGATACGGTTGAAACAGTGGTGGCTCAAGAGCAAAGAGCAATGGCAGTGTTTGATAGATGCATTTGACTTTAGTCTTCACGTGGAGAAAAAACAGCGCCATCAACTATTGTTAATATTCCCAGGTGCGTTCCATCAGCTCAAAGAACTGCAGTTTGAAAAAGGAAACAACCTTGGCGGCTTGATTTTTGTGCTGGGCGGACTCGAAAAACTACTCTCAGCACGAAACAGTGGCTAGGTCTTGGTACGTGAGTACTAGTTGAGATAGTACTAATTGTAATACTTGTCTGATACGATCTTCACATCGAGACTTTAGCAGATCGCCTCGAGGATGTGAGGCAGCCATGCCACCGAGTGACTCTCAGGCATGACCTAGCGATTTGGGCGTGGGGATTGAAATGGAAAACCTGCAAAGACAGAGGCGGTGACAGTGACTCGATGATGCAGGGCCATGGGGGCGAGCTCTGGCTGTGGCAGTCTAACGAGGCCGAGTCAACGCTGCACCTACTTCCAGGTTGTGGTAAACCAGACAGAACCAGAGGTAGCCAACCGACTCAGAGTTGACGCGTGTTCTTCCTAAGTTTGTCCGTCTTGAGGACTCAAAAAACAATTGTTGTCGGTCTTGGCGACTTGGAAGCAATCAAACCAATCGTAAGACGGCGGCTCAACAAAACTGTAACCCTAAACCTTCCTGATCTCAATCTTGTATATGCTCTTCCTACTGCTTGTCGTTGATGTAGCTCGGTTCATCAGACTACGAACTCTTCGATCCCTTGGAAAATATCCCTTCAAGAACTCAACACCACCGTGCGCTAGCCCCACGGTGGGCGCCAACTGTGGTGGAATTGTCACGGCAGATGTCCTTAGGGTCAGGACTTTAGTTGTGAGGCCAACGCATCTATGTAGTAGCTTGAGAGGGGTTGAGCGGAATCGAGAGGCGCAACGCAAGACAAGGATTTAGACAGCTTCGGGCCCCGGGAAACATCATCCAGTAATAACCCTACATGCTGTTTGTCGCTAGGTCTTATTATGATCCTCGTCGAGTCGCCGCATAAGCCGGCTCTCCTCATTGTGTCTAGCCCTAGAGATTGTTTCTTTCGTACTTCTAACCCCTCCCCCTTTGGGAGCCCTGCCCCTCCTTATATAAGTTGAAGGGGCGGCTTACATGTAGAGTCCTAGTAGGATTAGGACTAGCTTAATGTCTATTACAAACTGGATACAAGTCCGGGTCTTGCTTCCTCGTAAAGGAATTATTCCTCATGCCTTTCATCTTAAGGCGGCCCACCAGAATATAAGCCGGCCTGCTTGGCCTTGGGCCTTTTCGTCCGTCTGATCCGCCCGTCGGGTCACCAGTGAGTCACAATGTCCAAGCGGGTTGCCTGTAAACCGCCATGTCCGGGTGGATCGCGAGTGAGTCGCCAAGCTCCAGCCGGGTCTGTGTTGAGTCGCCAAGTCTGGCCGGGTCATAATTCTGGCCGGGTCATACCGTAGGGTATATCCCCGACACCATCAACATCTATCACATTCCTAATCAGAAATATCATCTCCTTGCAATTTACATTATTTGCAATCAGTCAAACAGATCGGTCTTTGAGAGATTATCGGGTCCCATTCAAGTTGAGAGTGATCATAGGGGCGACTTGATTGCCTCTAATGGTTTGGACCCATGCAGGTCCCTTATTACACCCAAAGTCAATATGCAGAATCAACGTGCTCGTAAGTACGTAACATGCTATGCATCGGGGAGCAGGGGCATTACACGCGAAACTGCCCAGTTCCAAATCTCCCTATGCTTTGGCCTTTTATCCAGTTTGCAACTTTTCCAAGCCAGCTGGAATAGGCCTGGGCTGAGGGCGAGGTGGAATCTTGGTTCCATTGTGTTGGGCTAGCACTCCTGATTCGGCAAGTCTCATCATTTAAGGAGCTGGTCAAGGATTTTCCCCAAAATCTCAGCCAAGACCCCTGCTCGTCTCCTCGCATTCCACTCCACCTACCAACTCTGGTTCACCTCCGCCAAGCTCGCCAGCTTCATCCTCGTCTCCGGTGAGAGCTGTGGTACTCCATCAGCTAGTCGAGCCGACGATGGCCAACATTCCTATCGACCAGCTTCCGTTTGTCCCAAATGGTTTTCAGATTCAGGAAGTAGAGGGAAACCATGGGGTTTCTAGAGTCATCCTGCCGTACCGGCCTCGTGGACATGAATACTGGGCGATTTCTACCATCAATCCACACCCGAATGAGGTATTCTTCCCTAATGTTCATGAAGTTCTTGAAGAGTTTATGAAAGGGGTGGAAGATGTAGGGTTTATAGAGATTCATCCCTGCCCTTTTGGAGAAGCTTATATTCAGTTCGTGCATGTGCGAGATAGGGAAAGATTAATCAGACAAGGCCCCCACCCTTTCGGTGATGTTTTTATCTCCTTTACCAAGCATAATCAGGTAGAACTCGCGTCGCCTACATTTTAACCGCACTTGCTAGCTGATGTTTGTTGGTGTGCCTTGTGACTACTCCAACACTGAAGATCTTTCTGCTGCAATCTCAAAATGAGGCCAAATCATTAGTTGGGAAATAGAGGATGCTTTGAGAGGGAAAATTTTGGTGAAATCTCGAGTTACGGAACTTATAGATGTTCCTAAGAGTATCAGATGGTCAGAAGGCGAAGAGTTTGAGGTAGATTCTTGGACCTATTCTGTTGAGATTTTGTGGGATGAGATGCTGGGTGGGGGCCCTGCTGATGAAGACACATTCCCTCCTCCTAGGGTGGACCCACACCCTGTACCCTAACATGCCAATGATTTCCCGGGGTGTCAACCTGTCCCAATGCACCATGACCAGGATAACAACAATCAAGCTAATAATGATGACTGGGATAAGTAGGATGGTCAGGAGGAGAATGAAAATTGGGCCTTCCCACAACAAAATCCTCCAGCTCATGTGCAGCAACAAGTTGAGATCCGAGTGATGCCTGAAGATGGTGCACCTAACAGTAGCATCACTACTATTGTTTCTCTTTCAAAGGGTTTCTATTCTATCACTCATTCTGCTAGTGAAGAGGTTAAACAGGGTGCCCCAACATTTCCCATGGGGCTGGGACAGCACAACATTTCTCTGGCTTACCAGGCAAACCCAGAGGAAGTAGAGCTAGCCATTGCAGCCAACATGGAACTGGTCATCACCCAGCAGGGGACAGATATGCCTCCTGAGGTTTTGGAGCAGTCACTTCATGCTCAGGCCCCAATTTTAATCCAACAACCCGTGGAATTTCCACACATTCCCCCAACCTTGGTTGCTGCTGAACATAACACAGAGCAAAACTCTCGTACTAATCTTGTAAATAAGGAGGACACTGCATCTCCTGCTCTAGTAGGTGCCACTACTGCCAGGGAACAAGTTAATGTCCCAGAGATGACGACTGGCATGAGCTCAATATCTAAGATGACTGTTGTTGGAGAGGAGGTGAACAATACTGCTCTAAAAGGAAAAGAGAATATGCCCATAGAGTCTACTGTAATGGTTGGATACTCTTCACTTGGTAACAAAAAAGGTACTTATGGTCCTCACTCTTCACCCTCTTCACCTAAATATTTTGATTTCAAAAGAATTGCCGAAGCTCATGCTTTGGATATTATTGATGGTGCTCAAAAAATTTGTCGTTTTATTTTCCTTCTTCCTTTTGCCTTTTTTCGTTTGCTCTTATGTCTTACTTGGTTACTTTGCTTGGTTGTTTGGTATAATTGTGTGTTTATTGGAAATCAGAAGGAAAACATTTATGGATCCTCATCCACTTGCTAATATTTTTAAAAGATCCAATTATGATGAAGCAGTTGCTAGTGATTTGAGTGCACTATATTGTCTTTACGAAGTTTTGCTTGAGAAGCATGAATCTAAAAATTGTGATGAAGTGATTCATGATAGCTCTTGAATGATAAGCATGATTGCAATGGTGTTATAATAAATTCTATTAATGTCAATTATGCTAGTAATATGCAAAACCCCAAGCTTAGGGATGCTCATTTTGACATGTCCTCTACTTATTGCAATGATCATGATTGGGGTGATTCTTCTTACGATCTTGAAAATTTGATTATTCCTCATGATGAATATGTTTGCGATAATATTGAAAATTGTTCAACTTTAGGTAATAATGATCCCACTACATTGGAGAATGATCAATCTTATGAAATTTTTGATAAAAGTGGATTGGGAGAGGTCATGACTTTATTTGATGATGTCACATCCCTAATCTGTGCCTGCTTTAGGACTAGCTAGAGTGTGCATCATGTTTAACTTTTCCAGAAACATGAAATGGGGATGACAGAAACCCCAGCACCCCTCTTCTTTCAACTAGGGTTTAATAAAATATTTTCCAATGTACCCAAAATGCCCTTAAAAAATGTTCATCATCTTTGCCTTGGTCTTAAACCTCTGACAAAAATGGTGCTCAATTTTCTAGGACATCCTAAGGTCACTGGATTAAATCATATTGTATTTGCATTTGGGCATTTAAATGCTATAAAATATTTTAAATGTCCAAATAATCATAAACCAAAATGTTCCATGTAGTTTATATTATCTAAAATGGACATGGTCAGTTTCATGATTTATAAAAATGTTCTAGCATTTTTAATAATTCAACACAGATGCAAAAGAAAATAAAATAGAAACTAAATAGAAAAGAGAGGAGAGAGAGAGACTTACCTAGCGGCCCACCTGGCCGGCCCAGCACAGCAGCCGCTCCACGCAGCTGCTTCCTCTCACCAGGCAGGCAGAGAGGAGCATGCCGGCGAGCCTGCGGGCGCCATGCAGCTGCCCGTCGCCCTGCTTCACTCACCCGCCTCCACGACGCCCTGGTTCGCCTCCACGTCGTCGCCCGAACCCTTTGGACACCGCACTCTCCCCCCTATCCCTCTCCCTCGCCCTCTCCCGCCATGGCCGATGCGCCCACGAGCTCCCCGCCGTCGTAACCGCAGCCACCATCGCCCCACCGTCGCCTCGCTGTGTCAGGGTGCACCACCGTCGTCCGCTACGTCGAACAGGCCGAGCCCCGAGCGCTCGGACGCTCTACCTCGCCACCGTCGTAGTCGTCTTCAACCTTTGGCCGCCGGAGAACCCCTTCGCCGCACCATCCACTCCAGGCCGTCCTCAAGCTCGCCGACCAGCTTGTCGTCTCCGCCGTGAGCTCTTGTACGTCCCCATCCTCCCCGTTCGCCTTGCTGTGCACCACAGCCACCGCAATAGGCTCGCCCGCCTACGCCGTCGCGGATGCTCGTCGCCGACGTAGCTCCAGCCACCTAATGGCCAGACCGTCGTGCCCATCGTCTTCACTGCTTTGCGTAGATGCTATAGGACCACCACACGAGCCTCCACGAGCATTGCACCGCCGAGTTCTTTACCGCCCGAACTCCGGTAGCCGCTGGACTCGTCGCCGGCGTCGTTTCTGGCGACCTTGAGCTCCAAGTCGAGCACCACTCGACGCGGCTCACTCCTAGCTGCCCCTATACGTGCTCCGCCGTCGATTTGGTCGTCGAAGGACCAAACCCGAGGCGCTTCTCCGCATCTGGCCTCGCCGTCGACTAGCCGGCGGCGGTTTGACCCGCTGACCAGGAGGTTTGACCTCCCCCTGTGCCACTGACATGTGGGCCCAGTCGTTTACTGTATTAGTTTATGATTAGTTAGTGTTAAGTTAATTCTGCTAATTAGCTGACCCACTGACATGTGGGCCCGACCCTGTAAATTAGTAGTTAGTTTAATTTAACCCTGTTAGTTAACTCTGTTAGACTGACGTGTGGACCCCACATGTCAGATTTGACTGGACTAGCCATGTTGATCTACTAACGTCAGCCTGAGGTCATGCGGACACAATAAGTGTTTTCTGTGATTTAAATAACTCAGAAATGATTTATTTATTTTCAGAAAATGCCCTAACTTCTAAAATTCATATAAATTTAACAGTAGCTCAGATGAAAAAGATTTATATATGAAAAATTATCAGAAAAATCCAATCTTTCCATTGGTACTGGTGTCATGAATGTTTGAGAAAGTTAACCTTGCTATTCACTTTAATACATGATAATGCACTTTAAATAATAATAGCATGGGTATAAATTTGAATCCTTGATTCAAATAATCTCAAACCTTTCTGTTTATAGTTGCATTAGCCCAAAACACATCCATCTTGCCATGTCATGAGCATGCATCATATTGTTGCATTTTTTTGTGTATTGATTGTATTACCGGTGTTCCCCGTGGTAGGTTCTGCTTCCGAGGATACATCCGCGTATCCAACTGAAGAGTAGTACCCGAGAACCAATCTGTCAGGCAAGCAACCCATTGATCATTCCGATACAAACCCATCTTCTCGCTCCTGCTCTCTTTAACTGCATTAAGGCAACAACGTGTGAACTACTATTTGCTGCGGTAGTTGAACCCCATTCCTTTGCATGACCTGTCATTGCCACAGTAAATAGTTGAAACTCACTAGCATGTGTAGGAGTTGATTGATCCATGTGATGTGTTTCCTACCATGCTATTTATTTATGTTGCCTGCTATGCTTAGAGTTGTGTTAGGTCTGGTTCATCTGGGTGATCGATCAGAGTGAAATGATCATGTCTAGTAAAGAGAGTGGAGTGTGGAATATTCTTGGTAAAGGTATAGATGAAAGGCCATGTAGGAGTACATGATGGGCTGTTTCATTGGAACCGTCCATAGGATCTGAGATCTGTATGTGTGATTCAAGATCTGCTACTACCACGCTTTGGGCTCCGGACGTTCCAAGATCTCTCGACTTATTAACTGCCCGTGTCCTCTGTCCAGGAGTTGCAACTAGTTTCTAGTGTTTATAGTATACTGGAGGTCGTGCGCGGCGCTGACCCTAGGGGTGGGCTGTGACGCCGCAGGTACGTGGCATGGTGTACCGGTCGCCCATTTGGTGACTCGGGAACCCTGTACACATTGTTTGGGGCCGTGAGCGACACCCCGGCCGGATCTCCCCACGGATGCAACCCAAATAGGCGATAAACCTGGACTAGGGACTTGTGTGGTTAGTAAGGTCATCGCCGACACCCTCTCTGGGCTTCTGCTTGAAGGTTGCCGAGTACATGTCGAGTAAACGGTGATAAGTGGTGGAAGTGTGTGTGAAGAAGTACACCCTTGCAGGGTTACCAATATATTCGAATAGCCATTGTTCACGGTTAAGGACCACTTGGTTGCTTATACAGTTCATAGACAAGTTAATGGTTACTCCTAAAAGTCTTAAGACAAGTTTGAGTGCCGTGGATGGCCCTTCCATAGGATGACGGGAGAGGATCCACTTAGTGTATTCTGGTGGTGAGTAGTGGACTCGTCTGCGTAGTCTCATCTTGCAATCTGCTGAGAGTTGTAGTATAGGTTAGCCAAGAGTCAAAGCTACCTTGCTGCAATAAACTCCACTACCCTTGTTCATAATGATGCATGTATGATAGGTTCTGATGTAAGTCTTGCCGAGTACCTTTGTACTCATGTTTGCTTAATAACTATTGGAGAGGAGAACCCTGCCCCCTCTGATGGGTTCTACATAGACCTTGACGTCGACGAGTAGCTTGCTACCCAGACGGAGATCTTGGACTTGTGAAGGGCCTTGTAGATAGTCAGGCTACACCAAGCATGTTTTCTTTCCAAGTTGTTTGTACTAAGACAAGTTAGCTTCCGCTTGTGCTTGTATGTTTGTATGACTTGAGTGTTGGGTCATGTGTCCCCTATCTGTATGGATATGTTATGTATGGATCTTCGGAGCCTCTTAAATAAAGTACTTTGAGTCATAGAGTTCTGTTGTGATGCAATGTTGTATTTGCACATATTGAGCATATTGTGTGTATGTTATTGAAATGCTTGATATGTGTGGGATCCGACACCTAGTTGTTTACCCTTGGTAGCCTATCTTACAGGGAAATGCCTCCTAGTGCTTCCACTGAGACTTGGTAGCTTGCTACTGCTCGGGAACACGTAGGCTGGCCGGCATGTGTCCTTCTTCTTGCATGTGTCTGTCACTTAGGGGAAATGTCACGCGTTGTTCCTTTAAGTCCATGTAGCTTGCTACGACTTGGGTTCATACGTTGATGACTGACACGTTCGTTGCTGGGTCATGGATGCCTGTCTCTGTAATTTAGTGCCACTTTTGGTTTATAACTAGCCATGTCGGCCCGGGTTCTCTATCATATGGATGCTAGCGACAATATCATATATGTGTGCCAAAATGCGCAAATGGTCCCGGGCCAGGTAAGCTGGCACCCGTGGGGATACCGTGTGTGAGGCCGCAAAGTGATATGATGTGTTACATGCTAGATCTGTGTGACTTAGGATCGTGGTCCTGACAGTGTTGGCATCAGAGCCGGACTGCCTATAGGTTCTTCAAGCGAAACTGGTTGATGTTCAGTCTAGAAAATTCTTAGTTATATGTAGGGGAATTGATTGTGGAAGGGGACATAAGGCTCTTTTTACTTCTTTACCTTATGCCCTTCTGATCTAAGTCAGCCTATTCTTCCACGAGGGTTTAGGACTAGGCCTCTCATCTTTACCAGGTTCACGTGTTACTAATCCGTAGACTATTAGGATTGTTGGTTTCAAGCCTCAGTTCAGTTTCTACCTTCCAGTATGTTGATTAGTTGGACCCAGAACCTTGATAAGATGTTGTTGAGTGGCTATGCTATCATTTGTATGATGTCTCAAAATATTTATGAGCATTTACAGTTGTTATGCTGCCCGATTTCTTCTAGAAATTCTAATGCCTTTGCATTATTTCGTGTTTCAGATGTCTGACCGCACCCCTCATCAGGTGGTCCGTCTGACCCGGTGCATTAATGTGCCAGGTCACACGGCCATGTTGGTCCGTGTCTTGACCGAGACGGGCTACCGTTCATATCCTGAGTATACTGTGGAGGAACAGTACCGGGATTTCAACCAAAGTTAGTATTTCTGCATAGTTCGGATATACCCTTCATATCCCGGAGCTACCGACCCCATCCATTGGACGTATGGACTCGGGGTTACCATCGAGATGGCAGTGCAGGATGCCGCTTACTCGATGATGACTATCATCCGGGCTAGGCATGCCCTGCTGCTGAACACTGAGTTCTGCTACATGCCATCCTCACTTCCTGGAGAGGAAGGCTACTACACCGGTCTGTACACTGATGCCGCTCATGAGGAGCCGCTACTTCAGACTACCACTCAGATGCTGGAGGATAGGGATCATGAGGTCCGTGCCCTCCGGATGGAGCTTTATAACACTCGAGCCGCCCACTGGGCCACTCTAACACGGCTTGCACATGCCGTGCAGGCCGGATATCTGGATATGCGGGATTTGTACCCCGTGCGGACTCATCTGCCTGATCGTATGGATTTGTGTGACGTTGGTGGTATTACTTCTCCATGTGGGCGTCGGTTACCACCAGCAACGGGACAGAGGCCGAATCCGTGTCCCTATGGTCTATAGCCTTCAAGTGCTCGAGAGTTTCCAGATCCACATGTTCCACTTCCCGGCTATGGGGGTAATCTTTACGAAGATTACTACGGAAATGTGTGAGCTAGACCATGGCAGTAGTAGTATCGTAGTAGTTGTATTTCCATAGTCCTGCGTGTCTGGTGGAATATTACTTGTGTGTACTGAGTTCCGGAGGCGTAGATAAATAATGTATAGGAGCTTGGAATGCCTCTGATGAGATGAATCGTCTTTCACCGCAGTTGTACTTTAGTCTTGGCTTGTACTAAACTATGTATGGTGTGTATGACCAATGGTGTATATATGGCGGTTTCTATATTACCATGTCGTACAGATGAACATCTCTGCATTCCGTGTCATCCATTACATTCTACACTCCTATGTCAAAGTTTTGCCATCCTTGTCTAAACCGTTGTTTTGTATTCCTAGGATGGTCAACACTCGCAGCACCCCTGCTGCTCAGGAGCAGGGTGAAGCCAGTGGGGCTAGAGATCATAATCTGCCTCAACCACCCTCCTTGGCTGAAGTCATGCTGGAGGCAGAAAGGAACAAAAGGGAGACCAACCGTCTGTTGGAACACATAGAGAAGAATACTACTTTTCCCCAAAGGAATGACGTGGTGTCTATTAATGACTTTATCAAGATGTTCCCGCCAAAGTTCCATCATTCCGCTGAACCTCTGGATGCGGATGATTGGCTTCGCAGTATCACCCACAAGCTACATTCTGCCCGTGTGGCCGAAGCTGATAAGGTTACCTATGCTGCCTACCATCTTGAGGGCCCTGCTAGCCTTTGGTGGGAAAACTATGAGGCTATGCATCCTGCTGGCCAGATTACCACTTGTGCAGAGTTCAGCGAGGCTTTCCGTGAACATCACATTCCGGAAGGTCTCATGGATCGCAAGCGGGAGGAATTTTGCAATTTCACCCAGGGCAGGCTAACCCTGGATGTCTATAGTCGTGAGTTTGGCAACTTGGCACGCTATGCTCCCGAAGAATTGTCCACCGACGCCAAGAAGCAGGCGAGGTTCCACAAGGCACTTAGCCTTGAAATTCGCCGAGATATACGTCTGCACGAGTGCACCTCCTTCCAGAAGCTAGTGAACAAAGCCATCAGTTCTGAGACAGGTTAGACTGATTATGAAGCCACACGCAAGCATCCTCGTGATTTTGGTTCCTCATCCAGCTCTGGCACTCACAAGCGCCGTGTGTGAGTTCCAAACACAGCTCTGCGACCGAGGTTCACTCCGAGGCCATCCTATGAGGCGCCTCGCCCAACCCAGCAGTATGCACCGCCCAAGACTTATGGAGGACCACCTGCCAATACTGCTCCATGCACTGGCATTGTGACATGCTTCAAGTGCGGAGAACCAGGCCACTACATTCGAGAGTGTCCTCAGAACTAGCCAGGAAGGTCCGTTGGCCGTGGTAAGCCAACAGGCACGGTGAACTATGTCAAGCCAGTCACCACTGCTCATGGTCATGTCAACTATGTCTCTGTTGAGGAAGTTTATGAGGATCCTAATGTCGTCCTTGGTATGCTTCTTGTTAACTGCTATCCGCATCTATTCTTTTTGATACTTGAGCATCTCATTCGTTCATATCTGAGAGCTACGATCAAATGCACCACATGACTTTTTGTGAAATGCCCGCTTCCATGGTAATTCAAACTCCTGGTTTGAAATGGCAAACTTCTAGAGTAAGCCATGGGAATGAAATTCTTCTTGATAGACTCGTTTTTCTTGCATCTCTAATAGCTGTCAAGTCCTCGGACATAAACATCATCTTGGGTATGGAATGGATGATAGCTCATCAGGCCAATATTGATTGCTACACTAGGACTGTTCAACTTACACACCCATCTGGAAGGACAGTCAATGTTTTGGCCTGAATGGCTGAGTGTCAGCTCTACTCTCTTAATGCCAGCCCTCTACCAGAACTCGAAGATATCCCGGTAGTCTGTGACTTTCTGGATGTCTTTCCAGAAGAACTGCCAGGTGTTCCACCTGACAGAAATGTAGAGTTCGTGATAGATCTTGTTCCAGGAACTGTCCCAATCTCTAGGAGACCGTATAAGATGGCACCCTTAGAACTAGCTGAGCTTAAGGAACAACTCGATGAGTCCTTGAAAAAGGGTTTCATCCGTCCTAGTTCTTCTCCTTGGGCTTGTCCAGTCCTCTTCATCAAGAAGAAGGATGGAACGGATCGGATGGTTGTAGATTATCGACCTGTCAATCTGGTCATCATAAAGAACAAGTATCCGCTCCCCATAATCAACGACCTGTATGATCAACTCGCTAGATCCTCAGTCTTTTCCAAAATGGATTTGAGGTTGGGCTACCATCAAATCAAAATCAAGAATGGGGACATTCCCAAGATGGGCTTTGTCACTCGTTATGGCCAATACGAGTACACCGTCATGTCCTTCGGGTTAACCAATGCCCCAGCCACTTTCTCCCGGCTAATGAATTCTATATTCATGGAGTACTTGGATAAACTCGTCGTGGTATACCTCGATGATATACTCATTTACTCCAAGAACAAGGAATATCATGCCGAGCATCTAAGGTTGGTATTGACGAAACTTCGAGAGCACCGCCTTTATGCCAAATTCTCCAAGTGTGACTTTTGGTTGCCAGATGTGACCTATCTAGGCCATGTAATCTCTGGTAAGGGTATTGCTGTCAATCCCGAGCAAGTTCAGGCCGTCCTTGATTGGACTCCACCTGAATCGGTCAAGCAAGTTAGGAGTTTCCTTGGCTTAGCGAGCTATTGTCGACGCTTCGTCGAGAATTTCTCCAAGGTTGCTAAACCTCTATCTGAAATCTTCATGAAAGATAAAAAGTTCGAGTGGACCCCATAGTGCGAGTCCAGCTTTCAGGAACAGAAAAGACGACGGACATCTGCTCCCGTACTGGTACCACCAGACTTTTGCAAGGACTTTATTATCTATTGCGACGCCTCGCGACAAGGACTAGGTTGCATACTCATGCAAGATCGTCAAGTGATTGCTTACGCATCTCGACAGTTGCGTCCACATGAGGATAACTGTCCTACACATGATCTAGAGCTTGCAGCTGTAGTCCACGCACTCAAGACATGGCGACAGTACCTTCTTGGTAATCGCTGTGAAATCTTCACTGATCACCAAAGTCTGAAATACATCTTCACCCAGCCGGATTTGAATCTCAAGCAAAGAAGTTGGGTTGAGTTGCTCACAGACTACGACTTAGGAATCACTTACACCCCTGGGAAGGCCAATGTCATGGCTGACGCACTAAGTCTTAAGTCTTATTGTAACAATCTGACGTTACAACAAGGGCAACCACTTCTCCACGAGGAATTTCGTAAGCTTAACCTTCACATTGTTCCTCGAGGATTCCTTTCCACCTTGGTGGCGAAACCTACCCTTACAGATCAAATCATAGCTGCCCAGAAGCAACATACAGGGATTTCCCGAATCAAGAGAAACATTCATAAAGGAGTTGCAGGTTGTTTCTCCATTGATAACAGAGGTGTTGTCTTCTTCGAGAACCGTTTAGTGGTTCCCAAGAACCAACATCAACGGCAGTTGATCCTTAAGGAGGCTCATGAATCTCCTCTCACGATTCATCCCGGTAGTACCAAAATGTATCAGGACCTACGCTAGAGGTTCTGGTGGACTAGGATGAAGAGAGAAATCGCTCAGTTCATTGCTAACTGCGACGTTTGCCGTCGAGTTAAAGCAGAGCATCAACGGCCTGCTGGCACCCTTCAACCTTTAGCTATTCCTGAATGGAAATGGGCTAAGATCGGTATGGACTTCATTACCAAGTTTCCTAGGACCAGGAAAGGGAATAATGCTATCTTCGTCGTTATCGACCGCCTCTCCAAAGTAGCCAATTTCCTGCCTGTTCGAGAGAGTATAACCGCTAGTCAGCTAGCAAATTTGTATATCTCTCGAATAGTATCTCTTCATGGTGTTCCATTGGAGATAAACTCAGACCGTGGAAGTCTTTTCACCTCTCGATTTTGGGAAAGTTTCCAAAATGCTATGGGGACTCGTCTCTCTTTTAGCACCGCCTTTCATCCTCAGTCAAGTGGTCAAGTAGAACGAGTCAATAAATTTCTGGAAGATATGCTCCGAGCCTCTGTCATCTCTTTCGGTATGGATTGGGAGAAGTGTCTTCCATTCGCCGAATTCGCTTATAACAATAGCTATCAAGCTAGCTTGGGCAAGGCTCCCTTCGAAGTTCTGTATGGACGAAGGTGTCGAACGCCCCTTAACTGGTCAGAAACCGGGAAAAGACAATTCTTTGCTCCGGATATGATCCAGGAAGCAGAAGAGCAAGTTCGCATAGTTCGTGAGAAATTGTAAACACCCCAATCTCGCCAAAAGAGCCAATATGATCGCCATCATAAGGCTGTGACTTTTGAAGTCGGCGATAAGGCTTACTTTCGGCTTACTCCTCATAAGGGAACCCATCGCTTCGGTATCAAAGGAAAATTGGCTCCTCGTTACATCAGTCCTTTTCGCATTCTTGCCAAACGTGGAGAAGTTGCCTACCAACTGGAACTACCCCCACATCTTTCCAGACTTCATGATGTCTTGCACGTCTCTCAACTCAGGCGTTTCTTCTCGGGTCCTATCCGCGGAGTGGACCACGAAACGCTTGATCTCCAGGATAATCTCACATATCGAGAATACCCCGCTCGTATTCTTGATCAAACCGAGCGTACCACTCGACGTCATAATATCAAGTTTCTCAAGGTTCAATGTTCACACCATTACAAGAACGAAGCTACTTGGGAAAGGGAGGATTGTATTCGACTTGAGTACCCCACCCTTTTTCCGGAGGAACCTGAATCTCCGGACGAGATTCTTTTGAGTGGGGTTGAGTTGTCACATCCATAGTCTTTGCCTGCTTTAGGACTAGCTAGAGTGTGCATCATGTTTAACTTTTCCACAAACTTGAAATGGGGATAACAGAAACCCCAGCACCCCTCTTCTTTCAACTAGGGTTTAATAAAATCTTTTCCAATGTACCCAAAATGCCCTTCAAAAATGTTCATCATCTTTGCCTTGGTCTTAAACCTTTGACAAAAATGGTGCTCAATTTTCTAGGACATCCTAAGGTCACTGGATTAAATCATATTGTATTTGCATTTGGGCATTTAAATGCTATAAAATATTTTAAATGCCCAAATAATCATAAAACAAAATGTTCCATGTAGTTTATATTATCTAAAGTGGACATGGTCAGTTTCATGATTTATAAAAATGTCCTAGCCTTTTTAATAATTCAACACAGATGCAAAAGAAAAGAAAACATAAACTAAATAGAAAAGAGAGGAGAGAGAGAGACTTACGTGGCGGCCCACCTAGCCGGCCCAGCCCAGCAGCCGCTCCACGCAGCTGCTTCGTGTTGCCAGGCAGGCAGAGAGGAGCACACCGGCGAGCCTGGGGGCGCCATGCAGCTGCCCGCCGCCCTGCTTCACTCCCCCGCCTCCACAACGCCCTGGTTCGCCTCCATTTCGTAGCCCAAACCCTCTGGACACCGCACTCCCCCCTGTCCCTCTCCCTCGCCCTCTCCTCGCCATGGCCGACACACCCGCGAGCTCCCCGCCGTCGTAACCGCAACCACCTTTGCCCCACCATCGCCTCGCCATGTCATGGAGCACCGCCGTCGTCCGCTACGTCGAACAGGACGAGCCCCGAGCGCTCGCACGCTCTGCCTCGCCACCGTCGACATCGTCTTCAACCTTCGGCTGCCGGAGATCCCCTTCACCGCACCAGCCACTCCAGGCCCTCCCCGTGCTCGCCGTCCAGCTCGTCGTCTCCGCCATGAGCTCCTGTCCGTCGCCGTCCTTCCCGTTCACCTTGCCGTGCACCACATCCACCTCAACAGGATCTCCCGCCTACCCCGCCGCGGATGCTCGTCACCGACATAGCTCCGGCCACCTAATGGCTAGGCCGTCGTGCCCATCGTCTTCACTGCTTCACGTAGATGCTATAGGACCACCCCACAAGCCTCCACGAGCACTACACCGCCGAGTTCATCACCGCCCGAACTCCCGCAGCCGATGGACTCGTCGCCGGCGTCGTTTCCGGCGACCTCGAGCTCCAAGTCGAGCACCACTTGATGTGGCTCACTCCCAGCTGCCTGTAGACGTGCTCCACCGTCGATTTGCTCGTCGAAAGACCAAACCCGAGGCGCTCCGCTGCGTCTGGCCTCGCCGGCGGCTAGCCGCCGGCGGGTTTGACCCGCTGACCACGGGGTTTGGCCTCCCCCTGTGCCACTGACATGTGGGCCTAATCGTTGACTGTGTTAGTTTAGGATTAGTTAGTGTTAAGTTAATTCTGCTAATTAGCTGACCCACTGACATGTCGGTCCGACCCTGTTAATTAGTAGTTAGTTAACTCTGTTAGACTAACGTGTGGACCCCATAAGTCGGGTTTTACTGGACCAGCCCTGTTGACCTGCTGATGTCAGCATGAGGTCATGCTGACGCAGTAAGTGTTTTCTGTGATTTAAATAAATCAGAAATGATTTATTTATTTTCTGAAAATGCCCTAACTTCTAAAATTCATATAAATTCAAAAGTAGCTCAGATGAAAAAGATTTATATATGAAAAATTATCAGAAAAATCCAATCTTTCCAATGGTACTGGTTTCATGCATGTTTGAGCAAGTTAACCTTGATGTTCACTTTAAAACATGATAATGCACTTTAAATAATAATAGCATGGGTATAAATTTGACTCTTTCATTCAAATAAGCTCAAACCTTTCTGTTTATAGTTGCATTAGCCCAAAACACATCCATCTTGCCATGTCATGAGCATGCATCATATTGTTGCATTTGTTTGTGTATTGATTGTATTACCGGTGTTCCCCGTGGTAGGTTCTGCTTCCGAGGATACATCCGCATATCCAACTGAAGAGCAGTACCCGACAACCAATCTGTCAGGCAAGCAACCCATTGATCATTCCGATACAAACCCATCTTCTCGCTACTTCTCTCTTTTACTGCATTAAGGCAACAGTTTGTGAACTGCTATTTGCTGCGGTAGTTGAACCCCATTCCTTTGCATGACCTGTAATTGCCACAGTAAATAGTTGAAACCCACTAGCATGTGTAGGAGTTGATTGAGCCATGTGATGTGTTTCCTACCATGCTATTTATTTATGTTGCCTGCTATGCTTAGAGTTGTGTCAGGTCTGGTTCATCTAGGTGATGGATCAGAGTGAAATGATCATGTCTTGTAAAGAGAGTGGAGTCTGGAATATGCTTGGTAAAGGTGTCGATGAATGGCCATGTAGGAGTACATGGTCGGTTGTTTCATTGGAACCGTCCATAGGATCTGAGATCTGTATGTGTGATTCAAGATCAGCTACTACCATGCATTGGTCCGGGCGCTCCAAGCTCTCTCGGCTTATTAACTGCCCTTGTCCTATATCCACGAGTTGCAACTAGTTACTGGTGTTTGTAGTATACTGGAGGTCGTGGGCAGCGCTGACCCTCGGGGTGGGCTGTGACACGGCAGGTACCTGGCACGGTGTACCTGTCGCCTCTTTGGTGACTTGGGAACCCTGTACACATCGTTTGGGCTGTGAGCGTCACCCCGGCCGGATCTCCCCACGGATGGAACCCAAATAGGCGATAAACCTGGACTAGGGACTTGTGTGGTTAGTCAGGTCGTGGCTGACACCCTCGCTAGGCTTCCGCTTGAAGGTTGCCGAGTACATGTCGAGTAAACGGCGATAAGTGGTGGAAGTGTGTGTGAAGAAGTACAACCCTGTAGGGTTACTAGTCTATTCAAATAGCCGTTGTTCGCGGTTAAGGACCACTTGGTTGCTTATACAGTTCATAGACAAGTTAATGATTACTCCTAAAAGTCTTAAGATAAGTGTGAGTGCCGTCGATGGCCCTTCCATAGGATGACGGGAGAGGATCCACGGTAGTGTATTGTGATGGTGAGTAGTGGACTCGTTTGTGTAGTCTCATCTTGCAATCTGCTGAGAGTTGTAGTATAGGTTAGCCAAGAGTCAAAGCTGGCTTGCTGCAATAAACTCCACTACCCTTGTTGATAATGTCGCATGTATGATAGGTTCTGATGTAAGTCTTGCTGAGTACCTTTGTACTCATGTTTGCTTAATAACTATTGCAGAGGAGAACCCTGGCCCCTCTGATGGGTTCTACATAGACCTTGACGTTGACGAGTAGCTTGCTACCCAGACGGAGATCTTGGACTTGTGAAGGGCCTTGTAGATAGTCAGGCTACACCAAGCCTGTTTTATTTCCAAGTTGTGTGTACTCAAACAAGTTAGCTTCCGCTTGTGCTTGTATGTTTGTATGACTTGAGTGTTGGGTCATGTGTCCCCTATCTGTATGGATATGTTATGTATGGCTCTTCGGAGCCTCTTAAATAAAGTACTTTGAGTCATAGAGTTCTGTTGTGATGCAATGTTGTATTTGCACATATTGAGCATATTGTGTGTATGTTATTGAAATGCTTGATATGTGTGGGATCCGACACCTAGTTGTTTACCCTTGGTAGCCTATCTTACAGGGAAATGCCTCCTAGTGCTTCCACTAAGCCTTGGTAGCTTGCTACTGCTCCAAAACACGTAGGCTGGCCGGCATGTGTCCTTCTTCTTTCATGTGTCTGTCACATAGGGGAAATGTCACGCGTTGTTCCTTTAAGTCCATGTAGCTTGCTACGACTTGGGTTCATACGTTGATGACCGACACGTTCGTTGCTGGGTCATGGATGCCTGTCTCTGTAATTTAGTGCCACTTTTGGTTTATAACTAGCCATATCGGCCCGGGTTCTCTATCATATGGATGCTAGCGACACTATCATATACGTGTGCCAAAATGCGCAAATGGTCCCGGGCCAGGTAAGCTGGCACCCGTGGGGATACAGTGCGTGAGGCCGCAAAGTGATATGATGTGTTACATGCTAGATCGGTTTGACTTAGGATCAGGGTCCTGACATAATCCCACTATTTTGGAAGAGTGTCAACTCTGCATGCATGTGGATCATATAAAGAATATGTTATGTGATAGCTATATTGTTCAATTTGAGTATGATCCTACATGAAATTACTATGAGAGAGGAAAATATGGTTGTAGATTTTTGATGTTACTAATTTACCTCTCGTTATGTTGAGAATGTCAATGTTTTATTCTTCTCCCTTGCATATGCTAGATATTTCTTGTGTTGATAATTTGGTTGCCTACAAAATGCCTATGCATAGGAAGTATGTTAGACATAAATGTGTTTTTCACATGTTTTACGATCCTCTCTTTGTGCTTCGATTCTTGTCTTTAATGCGAGCATCATTGAAATCTCAAGCCTATCTTAAAGGCTTGAAAGAATAACGCTTGTTGGGAGGCAAACCAACGAATAAAATAAAATTTTGCCTTTTATTTTCTGTTCTTGCGTAAATACACAATTATGTGTCTCGTTAGATGTGTTTTCGTGGTTTAAATTAGTGTTTGCGCCAAGCAAATCCTTTGGGATGATATTGTTGATAGTTGATTTGATTGCGTTAACAATCAGAAACTTTTCATGTCAGCGCTAGAATTGTTGACGGCTACTAGAACGTGATCAATTCTTGAAATTTTTACACGTTATCAATATACAAATTTTCCAAGTTGTCCTAAGTTTTCAGAATTTTTAGGGATACAGAAGTATGGATAAAATTCGCATCATTACAGACTGCTATATTTTTTACAGCTTCTATCTTCGTTGTGTTATGTGCTTGTTTTAATGAATCTATGGTTTCTTTTGAAGAGTTTAAGCAAGTGAAAAGTTAGAATACAGTAGATATAATGCAATAATAAAATATGAATTGGTTTTCTACAGTACTGAAGGTAAAGGTTGGTTTTGTTATATGTGACACCCCGAGACCGATGCGCCAGGTGTCAACCAGTTATTCGCTGCCATTGCCATGTCATCTGCTTGCGTGTTGCATCTTGACATGTCATCATGTGTGTTGTATCCTCTTGTTTCCAAAACTTGCATCCGTCCGAGTCCGCCCGTCCTCTCCGTTGTCCCTTCGGAGCCAGACACACTCGCACGCGCCCGCGACACCTCCGAATATTTATTTTATAAGTGGCCCAACAATGTTCTTGAAATGGGATGAAACTTGGTTTGTGGTCTTATTATAGTGTAGGTAGACCGCCTATCAAATTTTGTCGCATTCGGAGCTCGTTGGATAGCCCAACCGTTAAACCTATAGCGGCAATATCGCCGGTTAATTCGTCGGACATTTCGGGCTCCGTAACGCTGACGCCGGGCCTCTCCCTCTCTCTTCTATTCTCTCAGCCCGAGACCTTCTTTGCACAGCCACAAACAGCCTTCCTACAACCCAACTACCCCCTCGTGATCGTTTCCGTCGGATCGTGATGAGAGGGTCCAAAACTGTCGAAAAACCCCCCTACATCCCCACTAACCCTAACCTGCCTTATATAAACCTCCCCATTTCCATTTTGGGCAGCAGCCTCCCTCCTCCTTAGTTTCCGCACCCCCCAATCATCAGCGCTGCTGCTCCACCTCGTTTTCCTCACCGTCCAACCATGCGTCGCCACTTGGCAGATCCAGGCGAGCAATGTTGCCGCCAGCCGCCGAAACCGCCGCCTCCTCCACTCCTGTCGCGCCACGCATCCTCCTGGCTCCCTCGCCGCTGCAGGCCTGCCTGGCCAGGCCGCACGCCGCCCCGGGCCGGATCTGGGCCCGAAGCAGCCTGCCGCCAGATCTCGCTTGCCCGTCGCCCTAGCCTCCTTCGCTCTAGATTGGGAGTTCGACCCCC
>LR738715.1:388178566-388213718 GCA_902687465.1 Secale cereale | reverse complement strand
TCCTGCCCGATCCCATCGCTCATCACCACCAGATCGGTCGCCGCCCCACCTTCGCCTGCTCACCCTCACCAGATCGGTCGCCGCCCCACCTCCGACAAAGCAGCTCCACCGCCCTGCCTCGCTCCCGAAGGAACGGCACTGCTCTTGGGCCTCGCCTGCCTGCCGACCCAGCGCCTCGGCCACGTGGGCCGCCGGCCCATCTCCTTCACGGCCCAGGCCGGCTTTTTCCTCAGTTGTGTCAAGGCCCATGGGTGAGCCCCCTCCCTTCTCCTCCGTTTGGCACAGTGTGCTCTCTTCGGCCCGATTTCTGTTTTTTTACCTGTGCCAATTTGACTAACTCACTAAAAGCTCATATTATGTTAGCATGTTTGGATGATCATAACTTTGTGCACGGTTGTCCAAATTGAGCCTATGATATATCAATATGTTCGTCTTTGAATGCTCCAGAATATGGTGTAGATTTCATGCATGTTACTCTTCATCTTGATGCCTTAATCCTCGTTGCAAAACTGCTATGTGATGTTACTGTCAAGTCCTTGTTTTCTGTCAACAATATGTATGCATGTTTAACATGGTGTAACTTTGTGCATGTTGGTCCAAATGAAGTGTATGATATGTCAAAATGTTCATTGCAAAGTGCTCTACATGATGGTGGCTATTGCATTCATGTTAGGTGCCATATTGCCATGTTTATCTCTGTTGCAAGAGTGCATATTGTTGTTAAGTGCTGAAAACTATTATTGGATGCTGATTTGTCTTTTTCATATCTTTATGTGTGAATTTTGTTTGCGCTACATGTCAATATGTTTTAGAAGCACAATCATGTGATCTTTGTTGTCGTGTAATTAGTTTTTCATGTTATACCTTTTTGTTGAGTGGAACAAGCTTGCAAAGTGACCTACTCGCTGTTGCTGATTTCTATGACTTGTTGAAAACCGCTAAGTCTGAAACGGTTATATCCTGATGCCATGTTTGCTTTATGCCACACTCAAATACATGAATGTTTTGCGATGTCCAATGACCATGTCTTGAAGTCCATGTTATGCTCTATCCATCCATGTCCTTTTTTCCACTATAGGTTGATGTAGCTTGTTTATTTCTTGCTCTCAAATTGCTATAAAATGTTGTTGTTAGCCTGTTAACAGTAACTTCAGTTTTTCCATGTGAATAGCTAGTGTTCTATGCATCCTATGACATTGTTCTTGCCATGAGTAGCTTCATAAACTTGTCTTCTTGCTGTTGGTTACATGAACATGCCATGATATGCTCTGAGATGAGTTGCACAAGCTTGCAAACATGCCACCTTGTCGTTGTTGCTGCCATGTTCAGTTTATTTTCACCTAGTCTATGAATAAGTTATCTTTTGCAATCTTTCCATCATGGTTTGAGCATGTTCTAGTGGTGTTTGGTAGTAGCTCAGTGATCATGCTTGTAGTGCTTGACATGTACATGCTTGCCATGCCCTTTGATGCCATGGAATGTTATTGTATCATGTTGTTTTGATGTCAACTATATGCCTACTTGTTGTTTTGGACAGTTTGTTGTTATATCTTGTTTCACGTATATGTGTTGAACCATTGCTCCGTTTTGAGAGTGTCATATATGAAACTTGCGTGTTTTTGCATGTAGATGCATAATAACATGTTAAATACCTGTTTGGAGTGTGTTTGCTTGATGTTTGGATGCATTTTGCATCAATGACATGCTTGACTTGTTTTGCTCATATCTTTTAGGCCGTGGCTCCGAATTAAATGAACTTTATATGTAACTTTACTAGAATTTCAAGTAGATCATCATGGTGCATGTTAACTTGTTGTTTAACAACTTGAACTTAAGGTTTGTTCAGATCTGGACCAATTTCGAAATTTGCATATGAGGACTTACCGGAATTGTTATATGTTGTTTCCGACCTCATTTAAACTTGCTTTGTGTGATGTTCTTGTATGCTTCTTATCTTGCCATGGTTTGCATCTTGTAGCCTTGCCTTGCATCATACTTGGTTGAGCATCATGTCTTGTTATGTGTTGGGTGTTTACCGTGTTGCTTGCTTCTTCTCGTTAGTGCTTTTTTCATTGCGATCGTGAGGATTCGTTCGACTACGCTTGGTTCATCTTCGTGGCTTCTTCATCATCTTCTTCATGGACTCATTCTTCTTCCTTGCGGGATCACATGCAAGATGACTGTCACCTTGGATCTCATTACTATCATTGCCATGCTAGTTATCTCAATGCTATCGCTATATGTCGCGCTACCTATCTATTGTTGTCAACCTATCCTTGTTGCCATGAAACACCCTCTAACCTTTGACACCATCCCATCAAATCATTGTTTGGCTATGTTACCGCTCGCTCAGCCCCTCTTATAGCGTTGTTAGTTGCAGGTGAAGATGAAGATTGCTCCATGTTGGATCTTGGTTGTTGGAATATCAAAATATCTATTACTATAATTAACACACCTATATACTTGGCAATGGGTGGAAGGCTTGGCCTTTTGCACGATGTTTTGTTCCACTCATGCCGCCTTAAGAACTGATAAACCTGCGATATTTTCCTTGATTTTACGTTCCTAATGCGGTTGGGTATATAGGGCCACTTGACAGTTCCCTTTGAATAAAACTCCTCCAGCAAGGCCCAATATTGGTTTTTAATTTGCCTCATAATAAAAACTTTATTAATTTATTAAATTGCATAGCGGGTCGTGTCCTCGCATTCTTAATTCCACATTATAGGGCGGGGCCAGTGCTGATGTTGTTGGTCCCAAATAGAACAGCTTGCGGCACCGCCCCTTGGCAACTTGGGGTATCTGGTCGCTGTAACCATAGATCATCCGGTCGTGGCCTGAGACGAGATACGTGCGGCTACTATCAGGTTGTCGACATGCCGGCAGGTCTTGCTGGACTTGTTTTACCATTGTTGAAATGTCTTGTGCACCTGGATTCCGAGTCTGATCGGGTTGTGTCGGTGTACAAAAGTAGGGGCGCTCTTTTTTTACCACATACTTGTGCACGGGCAGTCAGAGCCACGCCTGTGGCAAAACATAACAGGGCAGAAGGAGGAAGCCAGGAACGCAGAGTTACCCGAACAACGCCAAGACATGCAGCAGGAGAAGACCAAAAGAAGGAGACGGGCTCTCCCCGTCAAGGACTCTTGTCGGGGTGGCCTGCGCACCCCCCGGCAAGGGCTCTTGCCGGGGCAGTCCACTCATACGCCTCCGTCACAGCCACCCTTGAAGCCTATGGGCTCCAACGGTACCAACAACATTGGAGCCAAGTCTCGGGAAGTGCCCACGTGATGGCATGTAGATCTTTGTGAAGACAAAGATCTATGACTCCAAGATAAGGACCTTGCAAAGGACAGAGGACGCCCTTGAGGCCCCGGCAGGGCTCCTTACCGAAGACGCCCCGGAGCCCCAGCAAGCCTCTTGCCGCAGGATACTCATGGAGGCCCCGGCAAGAACCTTGCCGGGAACAGAAGCAAGACTGCGGCAAGCCCTTGCCGCCCCGTCGCCGCCCCAGCTCGGCGGCCGACCCGCTGGACCAGGCAGGCACCCACGTGGCAATACGTGGTTCCTGGGCCAGCAAGTCAAGCACCTGCGTGGTGGCATGTAGATGTTCTTGAAGGCCCTACCACGACGCCACCTCAGCTGCCTGCCTCGCTGGCCTGGATGCGCGTCGCGACCAGATAGAGCGGCCACGAACGGGACGGGCTTCTTTTCCGTCCCCGATAAAGTAAATAGACACCTAAGCAGCGCATTTAATGCGCCTTGTCCCGTAATGGCATGTGATAAGCCTATACACTGTACACCTTTCCACCTCCTGTGTGCCACTGTGGCAGCCCCTTTAGACTATTAAAGGAGGCCCGCGGCATACTGGAGAAGGATTTGGATCCTAAAAAGCTGGATAGGCACCGTAGCTAGCTCAAGAACTCAAGAACACTCAAATATACACCAAAGGAGGACTAGGGTATTACGCATCCTCGTGGCCCAAACCTGGGTAAACAATCGCCGTGCTCACTCTTAGACCTGCTCTTTGCACAACTTCGTGACCGCCAATATAGAAGGGATTCCAGTGATCCCATGGGTGTCGTTTCCTACCGACAACTTTGGCGCGCCAGGTAGGGGGCACAGTTGTGAAAATCTGGTCTCGTAGTTAGGGTAGCGATTCCTCATCGCCATGGCTCCTAAGAAGAAAATGATCGCGGTGGTCGGTTCATCAGCAGCCAAACGGCCCATGCTGGTGACGGAGTGGTCGCGGAAGGGAGCCGAGGAGCGATCCGCGAACACCCACACCGTTCCAGCAGCCGAAGCCTGGCAAGCGGCGTCGTTCGTGCGAATGACGACGAGCCACACGCCACCATGTCCAAGGGTGGATCCGGGCCCCCCGTAGACGGTGCGGGGCCCTCCAAGAGTGGCGTCGTACCCCGCACGAGCGACGCGGCGACTTCCAAGATGCCCACGACAGTGCCCACGACACGTCCCACCCAGGTCATGCGCGATGAGCGGCATCGCCGCGCGGAGGACCCCGGGTGCCACCATGGAAAGAGCCACGCGCATCAGTCACGAGATGTAGAAGATAAGCATTCTCGCTGAGGCGCTGGAGAGGATGGTGTGCAACTGCGGGACCGTGATAGAGCTCCTTCTAACATGGATAGAAGTCGCATCGCATCTCGATCAGCGCAGCTCTCCCCACCACCCATGCCAGCGGAAGCCTTAGCGCGCGTGCAGTTGCTCCTCAACTTCCCTGCTACGACGGAGAAGCTGGACGAGTGGAGAGCTACGGTTCATAGCCTTGTTGCCATCGCCAACACGGACGATCCTCGGCCGGCGGGGCCTTCGGGAGCGCCAAGTTCGACCCATAGACCCACCGTGATCAGCGCCAAGTTCATAGCGTCGTCCGACCCATAGACCCACCGGAGCGCCATAGCTTGCGACGATGTGTCCATAGCGTCGTCCGACCCATAGACCCACCGTGATCAGCGCCAAGTTCTTCGAGAGCGTGTCCATGAGGACGCCGGAACCACCATCGAGTGCCGGCGCGAGGCGCGCCACTAGTCGGATAGATGGGCGGGGCCTGTTGTGGACAACCACGCACCGGGAGGATCTAGAGGCTTATCTTACGAGGTGGGCTGTCCGGCCATTACCCATGAGCTGCGGCGTTTCCAGTGGCCCACCCACCGCACCTTCAAGCCCGACGTCGGCGAGAAGTACAATGGTAAGACTCACCCATCAGAGTTCCCCAGCATCTACACCATCGCGATGCAGGGTGCTGGGGCACGCGACGACAAGGTGCTTGCCAATTATTTCCCGTTGGCACTTAAACCCAATGTTATGTCATGGTTGATGCACTTGCCGGTGGATTCCATTTCTTCCTAGTCGGATTTGTGCCATGAGTTTGTTGGCGCTTTTACGGGAGGCCACCAGGCTCATGGCCAAGCAAGCGATTTGCATGTCATCCCCTAGAAGGAAGGTGAAAGCCTGCGCAAGTACATACAGAGGTTCAGCCGAGTGCAGTATAACATCCCAGATGTTCATCTTGCTGCCATCATCAGCGTGTTCCACCATAAGTGCGCAACCACAAGATGCGTGAGGAGCTGGCGATGAAAAAAGTCAAGGATGTGGCCGAACTTTACGTTCTAGCCGAAATATGCACCCAGGCTGAAGAGGGAAGGAAGTACCCCGGTGAAGACGCCGCTGAGGAAACCGGTTCCTCGGACGAAGACGCCATCGCCCCAATGAAAAAGATTCAACGCCGTAACAGGAAACGCAAGGGCAAAGCTGTGCTTGCCATTGAGGTATCCGACGATGCTAGCGCCGCCAAGAAAACCAAGGCAGACAACCCCGGCAATGAAATCACCGGGTGTGTCACCTGCCGGGCCTTGGCGGCCGCCGACAAGCTGGGAAGCTCTAACAAGCAATACTGCAAGATCCAGCGCACCAAAGGCCATGACCTCCAGAACTGCCAACAAGTTGAGCAGCTCGTGAAGAAGCAAAAGGCCGAGTACGAGAGGCGAGACAAGGAGAAGGGCCAAGATGGTGCTGAAGGATCTGGCAAGAACGTGGCGGCCAGCCTGGCCGCCGCGGCAAAGATAACCAACAAGAACGACCCGCCCGGGGCCGTGACAAGAAGCGAGAAGATGATGATTGCGAAGATTATGACGAGTCCGGCGCGCAAGAGTTCCAGAAGGCCACGGAGGCCATGTGCATCGACGGTGGTGCCCTCCTGCATTCCTCCCACCACCAACTTAAACAGTGGGCGCGTGAGATCACAGCAGTGGAGCCGTCATTCGATGCCCAGAAGCCGCTGAGGTGGTCCAGCACTCCTATCATCTTTGACGCCGAGGATCACCCCAACCGCACGACTGTGGTCGAGTGTTTGCCATTGTTGGTCTCACCAACGATACGCAACCTCAAGGTGACGAAGATGCTGGTTGATGGCGGGGCCGGCCTGAACTTGATCTCGTCCATCGTGATGAAAAGGCTGCAAATCCCTGATCGAGACCTCGAGGAGACGGGCTCGTTTCAAGTAGTCAACCCAGGAAGAAGCCAGCCTAAGGGTAAAGTCACGCTGCCCATGACATTCGGGGGCGAGCTAAACTACAGGATGAAGAGGATTGTTTTTTATGTAGCCGAGATCCCCTTGCCTTACAACTGGATCCTCGGCCGCCCAGCGTTGGCCAAATTCATGGCGGCATCGCACTACGCCTATAACATGTTGAAGATGCCTGGGCCGATGGACATCATTACCGTCCCCTCCAAAAAGAAGGATGCACTGATCTGCGCTGATCCGCTTTACCGGGAGGCAGTTGCAGGGACTGTCGCTAAGGCGCTTGCTCCTGCCACTGAAGCCCTGGGAGGAAAGAAGACCGGTAAGACATCTCGCGCCTACTACGGCAAGCGCTCCTCTTCGGAGTGTAGTGTTCCCATCGAGAACACGCCAGAGAGCTCCACCGGCAAGAGCAAGAAATCCAGAGTTGCTCCACCAGAAACCAAGTGGGTGTCCGTCGAGGAGGACGGCACGGAAGGGGCTTTCACCATAAGCTCCACCCTCGACATCAAATAGGAAGACGCGCTTCTCAGCTTCCTGCGGGCGAATGTCGATGTGTTTGCATGGCAAGCGTCTGACATCCCCGGCATTCCCAGGGAGGTGATTGTGCACCATCTTGTTGTCTACCCTCATGCGCTACCCGTCAAGCAGAAGGTCAGGAAGCAAGCTCCGGAGCAGCAAGAGTTCATCAGAGAGGAGACCAAGGAGTTAGAGGTAGCCAACTTAGTGAGGGGAGTGCTCCATCCAACGTGGTTGGACAATCCGATGGTAGTGCGTAAGGCAAATGGGATGTGGAGGCTATGTATAGACGACACAGACATTAATAAGGCTTGTCCAAAAGACCCTTTCCCATTGCCACGCATCGACCAGATTATGGACTCCATAGCCGGGTGTGACTTGTTATCATTCCTCGACGCTTATTCTGGCTACCACCAGATCTTCATGACAAGAGAAGATGAAGAGAAGACAACGTTCATCATCCCATGTGGTAGGTATTGCGAGGGCGGTCCAGATTGGTTTTGAGCCCCAGCTACATAGAAATGTGGAAGCTTATATGGATGATATAGTGGTCAAAACCAACGACAAAGAAACACTTGTGCAAGATTTGGAAGAGACATTCACGAATGTGCGCAAGATGAACCTTAAACTGAACCATGAGAAGTGTGTCTTCAGCGTCCCATCCGGCAAGCTTCTCAGTTTCTTCGTGTCACAGCGTGGAATTGAAGCAAATCGATACAAGATCAAGGCCATCGAGCAGATTGAAGAGCCCAGGTGAATCATGGTGTCGGTGTACTAAGATAGGGGTACCTTAGTACCCCAACTTGTGCACGGGTAGTAGCAGCTTCCCGCGGCAGGGCTCACCACGTGCTCGCTAAGAACCTTTCCGATCCCTATGAAGCCATTCAAGAACAAAATATACAAGTCAGAAGATCAAGGCCCCGGCAAGTGGAGCTTGCCGGGAAGGCCGCACCAGGCTCACGGTTATCGCTTTAACACAAGAGACTGGCAAGTGGGACTTGCCAGGAAGATCAAGGAACACATATCTCAAGAGATGCCTCGGCGCATCATGCGCACCGGCAGGGGCCCGGAGAGCGACAAGCTTCTAGGCCCGGCAAGATCAAGACCCCGGCAAGGTGCTTGCCGGGGAAACCCACGCTGTGTGCCCGCGCTCCAGCTCATCTGCCCACGTGTCGCCCTGGGGCCTTTCCAGGGACGCGTGGCGGACGGCTGTGCAGCCTGGGCCACACGGTGGCAAGCCACGGTGACGAGGCTACCGCCGTGGCGAACGGAGAAGCATGGACGGACACTTTTGGGGTCGACGGTGACGGGCATTTAATGCCCTTGTCCCCCACTGTCAAAGTTAGGTGAAGACCACTGTTCATCCACTGTTCACGCACTATTCCCGCACTGTTACAACTACCACCAAAGTTACACTTTTGCCCTCCTCTACGTTGACACCTGTTGGTGACCCCTTTGAGCTATAAAAGGAGGCCCATGCACAACATAGAGGGGGTTCGGAACCTAAGCAACACTCTCGCTCGGTGTAGCTAGTACTGTAGCTCTTCAAGCTCCCGAGCTCAATACAATCATGGCAGGAGTAGGGTTTTACGCGTCCGAGCGGCCCGAACCTGGGTAAACTGCCCGCGTGTGTCCCTCGATCTGCTCTTCGTGCTCCCTCCGCTCCCTTACCGCAACGTAGAAGGGGCTCCGGTCCCATAGGTGCTCGTGGGAGGATAGTTTCCCCCGACACATGGATGTGCATTGGCTTGTTGGATGCGTTGCCGCCATGGGTAGGTTCATCTCCAAATCTGCCGAGCGCGCCCTCCCCTTTTTCAAAATTTTGAAAAAGGCGGGCCCAATGGAGTGGACCCCAGACCGAAATGGCACTGCAAGATTTGAAGAAATACCTCTCCACTACACCGGTACTGGTCACGCCTAAACCAGAAGAACCATTGTTGCTGTATTTAGCGGAAACGAACCAAGTGGTCAGTGACGCGCTAGTGGCCCAAAGGGAGGTCAATACGGAAGCTATAGCAACGACATTACCTGATGCCACTGGGGCGACGAGACACAACCGGATTGAGTGATGCAGAAGAAGAAGATAATGCAGCACCCGATTTACTTTGTCAGCTCCCTATTACAGGGGGCTAGGTCAAGGTACTCCGGCGTGCAGAAATTTCTCTTCGGCCTCCTTATAGCCTCGAGGAAGCTGCGTCATTACTTCCAAGCACATGAAATCACCGTCGTCACCCGCCTCCCGTTGCAACCAATATTGCACAACCCAGATGCGACTGGGAGGATTGTGGAGTGGGCCTTGGAGCTGTCGAGCTTGGGTTTGAACTATGAAAGCACCTCGACGATTCAGAGTAGAGTCTTGGCAGAGTTTGTTGCAGAATGGACCTCAATGCCCGACGAGGAGATCAAAGAGACTACTCTCCCCGGCAAGGGCGCGAGTCGCTACTGGATTATGTACATTGACGGGACTTCCTCGCTGCAAAGCTGTAATGCCCCATATGTAACACTTTCCAATAATGGCAATAAAGCTTCCTCCTTGATCCTTGTCATTATCCTTGGGGGTCCTTGTCATTTATTTTATTTGCATTGCCATACCTTTTATTATTTTGCATCCTTGCATTGCTCATCATCATATCATCATGGCATCATAGTTTATTTTATTTTGTGCATGTGTGAGCCCTTGTGATGTTGCTGTGTGTGGGTTCAAGCTTAGCCTAGCTAAACCCTACCCCTCATCTCCCTTCTTCTTCTTCTTCTTCTTCTTCTTCTTCTTCTTCTTCTTCTTCTTCTTCTTCTTCTTCTTCTTCTTCTTCTTCTTCTTCTTATTCTTCTCCTTCTTTTTCTTTCTGGCATTTTCTTTGCTCTATTATGCAAGCCACCTAGCCAAGTGCCATAGTGATTCTTTCTCCTCCTTTAAATCTTGCTCCATGCCAACATCCTCTCCACCAAATATCACCTCATTTGAAAATGATTTGGTTGGGTTTTAAAATAACAAGAGTTTGATCCATATTCAAACTCCTTTTATTTTTGTGCCTCTAAAAATTTCCAAGTCAATTTATTTAAATAGGGCATAATTCACTGAGCATGGTGATATTTTTCTTTTCCGCTAACTCTTCTTATTTCTTTCCGTGCTTTTATTTTCTTTTTCTACCTGAAGAAATAAAGAAAAAGAAGAGGCAGCAGCCAGCACGGTGCACCTGGGCCTCCTCCTCCCTCTCTCTCCACCGCAGGCCCATCTCCTCTCCCGCAGCGCAGCCCAACTCCAACGCAGGCCCAGCCACAGCTCTCGCAGTCGCGCTGTGGGCAATCCGAGCGCGTGGCCCCACCTATCTGTGGCTCAACCTCGCGCCTCCGTCTTCCTCCGTCAGAAAAGTAGAGCGCACCCGCGCTCACCGTCGCGCCGTCAGCTCACGGACGTCGAGGCCATGCGCCGAGCCCGTCTTTTAAACACAAAGCATGTCCTATCTTTCTCCCTAGGTTTCCTCTCCCTCCTCTCACCGTCTGGAGACCTGAGATCCTCCAGATCACCCCCATCGACACCCGAGCGCATCTGAGAGCAGCCTCTCATCGCCGGCGAGTCCCGCGTCGTCTTTCGCCTCACCAAAGTTGTCTACCTGATTCCTCGACGTCGTCTTCTTCCTCTACGTCAACTATGCGGACCCCGATCGCCTCTCCATCGAGCTCTTCTTCCTCTTCTTCCTCTACGATGGCCATAGGTGTTCGAGGCATGCCGTCGTCGACTCCGTCCACGCCTGGGCCAGCCGAGCACAATGCCGTGCTCGTGGTGAGCTCCTCTCTCTCCCCATGCCCTTTTCCCCTTTCTATGCGTACTCTAGGCCCTAGTTCTCCCAGCGCCCTATCGCGTCGCCGTCGGACCTCGTCGTCGGTGAGTGTTCCGACCGCTCTAGCTCTTGCCGTGCTGCCCGTGCGCTTCGCCTAGATGCGTAGGTTTCTTCCTGTGCTATCGCCGTGCCGCCTAGAGCCTTGCTTCTTCTCGCCGTTGCCCCGTCGCCACCATCCTGTAGTTGCTCGCCGCCGGTGATGCAGGCCTTGTAGTTGCAACTAGTGTGCGGGTTGGATGCGGAACTCCTCCAGGAGTCTCTCGCACCCCTCCGCCGTGCCAATTGGTCGCTGGAGCGGCTCCGACGAGGGCCAGTGCCTCCCCTGTTTTCCTATTGCTGCATATTCTTCAGATATCCTACCTGCTATCTGTCGAGATCGATTCAGTAGCACAGTGGTTTGTCTCCGTCAGTTTCAGCGTGAGGGCGTGGGTTCGATCCCTCGCGGGCGCAGTGGAAATTCGCCCATTTTTAGTTTTCGCCTGAGGCTGACAGGTAGGCCCCACCTGCCAGCCTCACAGCGTCGCCCCAGCCCCTGCGCGCACCCGCTTCGCCAGCTCAGCTCCGCCGGGCCCCCTTGTCACTGGGCGTTGCTAGCTGAGCCTGGTTCGTTTTAGAACCTGGCGCCTATTTGTTTTATTTCTTTTTCTATTTTTCTTTTTCTTTTCTGTTTTTCTTATTTATTTAATATCTGCATATTTGTGTTTTTGGTGGATATGAGTCCTATATGAAAAGTGCTTAGAATTTTGTGTAGATTATGAATATGTCACTTGCTGCCATGTTTAAAAACATTTAAAATGCTATTTGAATTTAAACTTGTTTTAAATATGTTTAAACTTGCAAAAATCATAACTAAATATCTGCAGCTCCAAATTTAACAAACTTTATATGCATTTGGGGTACAAAAATGTGTAGAATATTTTGGTGCTGTTGTTTAGCATGTTTGAAAACTCTTTCACATCAGTTTTTCAAATCAGTCCCAAATGCAAATAAATGAATATGGGAGTTTCTGGATATTGTTGTATTTATTTCCAACCCATTTAAATGTGCTAGCATGTTGCTGTTATGTTAGTTGCACCCTTGCCATGTTAACCATCCTCTTTAAAACATGTTGGTTGCTTGTTTAGAATAAACTACATGGACTTGTTAAAATGTTCCTTTGCTTGCTCATGTTTGTGTTTGATCTTGTTGGTTGTGATGATATTGCACCCTTGTGACCCCCCTAGGCCATGCATCATGTCTTTACATGTTCACATGCTTCATGTTCATGCATCATGTGATTGAGCACTGGATGTTTATTGATTTTGTTCCGTTGTTGCATTGTTGTGTTTGGTTAGAGCCTGGTGACAATACGAAGTACGAGGTTTCTACCGAGGTTGAGTGTGAGGAGCAAGGTTACGTTCCCTCCGAGGATTCAACAAGCAAGATGACCTTACCCAGATATCACTACTATCTTTGTTATGCTAGATGTCTCGCTCTTTAGCTTATTGCCTCGATGCCCATGTCTATTTGTCAGCCTCCTATTGTTGCCATGAACCTCTCTAACTACCCAACCTAGAAAATCTTTGATTGGCTACGTAAGCTTCGCTCAACCCCTCTTATAGCATTGTTAGCTGTAGGATAAGATTTGAAGATTCTTGCTTCAGGATGAAGTTATTGTTGGGATATCACAATATATGATCTGTTAAACTAAATCATCTATATACTTGGCAATGGGTAGAAGGCTAAGCCTTTGCTTGGTGTGTTGTTCCACTCATTCCTCCCTAGGAACCGTTTAAACCGGTGTTATGTTCCTTGATTTTGCGTTCCTAACACGGTTGGGGTTTATGCCCCCCCCCTTGATGACCCGCTTAGCGCTAAAGCTTTTTCAGCAAGTCCCAACGTTGGTTTTACATTTGCCTAACAACTAAATCTTGCATAGGGAGTTATAAACCCTTTTCTTAATTAACAACCCGGGCCAGTGCTCCACATGAGTGCTGGTCCAAACTGAGCAGACTGCGGGGCCACCTCGAGGGAACTCGAGGGCTGGTAAAAACCTGCAGGATGACTTATCCGGTCGTGGCCTGAGACGAGATACGCGCGGCTACTATCAGGGTGTCGGCACACCGTTAGGACTTGCTGGATTAGTTTTACCTTAGTCGGAATATCTTGAGCACGGGATTCCAAGAATACTCGGGTCTTCCCACCTTGGAGTTGCGACTCCGAAGATCGTGAGCTTGTGATGGGCTAAGTTGGGACACCCCCGCAGGGTTTTGAACTTTGGAAAGTCGTGCCCGCGGTTATGTGGCAGATGGGAATTTGTTAATATCCGGTTGTAGAAAACTTGACACTATGTTCTTAATACACTACCAGCGTAAGCATCCGTGACGGTCGCTTTCCGAAGTGCTTCGGGAAGTGAACACGGTGGGTCTATGTTTGACGTGCTTAGATAGGATCACTTCGTGATCACTTTGATGATCATTGGTAGTTCTCTTCTCGCTCTAAAGCTAGTGCTAGTGCAGCTGCAACCTTGTTCTTCAGCCTTGTTCCACACCCAAGGCTTTGATAGTTTTGCTACCAGGGAACGGGATTGCTGAGTCCTCCGTGGCTCACAGATTCTACACAACACCAGATGCAGGTACCATTGAGAACTACACAGCTGGTGGTTCAGAGTTGTACTGGGAGTTTGATGAAGAACGTGGGCGATACTACGTGTCTTATCCAGAAGATCTGTAGGGATCTTACTAGGATGATCGGGACCTTGTGTTATTTAATTTATGGTATCTTTCATTTGGATCTTCGTCCATAGTCGGACTCTGATGTTATTTGGATGATGAAAGTTTATGTAATGCATTGTGTGATGTGGCGAGTGTAAGCCAACTACTCTTTTGCCATTCATCCCTCTATTACATGAGTCGTTCAAAGATACCATACATGAGATCATTCTAGTATGAGATTATGCCTTTAAGTCGTGCCTGGACACGTAGGAGGTATAGTTTCATACTGGGCTTCACAAGTTGGTAATCAGAGCCTTCTCCGACCTAGGAGCCCCCACTGATTGGTCGAATCGTTGACGGTTGAGTCTAGGCACACACTTAAAAATGGTTTGAGTTCTATATATAGAGTAGGATTTCTTTTACTCCTCATCCCTTTATCACTCTGGTGAGGACTCCCGACAATTACTCTATCTCTTCTACTCTCAAAAATTCACTAAATATTTTTTTAGGATCACGCGAGTATTGTTTGGATTGTTCCGATGTCTTTGTGACGAGAACATTGTTCTCGATGCCTCCTGTCATTTAGGGGTTGTGGCAGTGTCCCGGGGAGTTGAGCTCCAAGGTGTTGTCATCACAAATATGTCGCAACAGTTCTGTATACTTAAGACGACCGACATCGAAAACTCTTCTATGCGGTTAGTGGCAAGATAACCCTGACATCACCCAGTACTGGGGAGGTAGTTCGGGAGAATAGTCATAGCTTGTATAGCAGATGCGTTTCAAAGGTCCGAGGTAAACTGTTTCGGGAAATAACTGGTTATGTGTTGAAGGATGGATACAGATGTAGGATTAGAGTTGAGTGCGCAGTGATTCCCCTGTATCCCCAACACCTGATTGCATAACTGGAAACTTTCGGAAATTAATAGGTGGGTTCATTCTAGTAGCTCGTAGGCATTCTTCCAACGAATGCATGATATGGAGTTCGGGGTTCTACATTGAGTGAAGTGGTTTTATGGGCGTTTGTTCCGATCGGGAGTTGCATCTTAAAGGGTCCTTGGCTATGCTGATCCGGGGATTGCAAAACCCTTTGGTAACACGTTCCATGAGCTTTCAGCACGAACACGTGGGAGGAAGCTTCTATATTGTATTTGTTCTATCTGATCCTTGTTGTTTTTATTTACCTTTTTTTTCTCACAAGTGGCTTCTCGAGACGATTGTTGTACCATTGAACTGTTGATTACATTCGTTCATTTTTGCTCGAATGTTCTTGTGAAGACTTATGTCGCAAGTTCTAGCCGTTGATTCAGCTTATATCATTCAATCAATGGCTAATAGTTGTCATCTCATTCAGGATGGCTCCTAATAAGGTTCCCAATGCTTACCTAGAGGGTGAAGAAGTTCCTGATCATCCTCCTTCCCCTCCTCCGTCTAAGGCCTGGAGAGTAATTATGCAAGCGACAAACCAGAACACCCAAATGCTTATGCAAATGATGCAGAACATTCAAGCCAACCAGGCAAATCAAGGTGGCCATGGGAACCAAGGCCAAGGCAATCTGTTCAATCAACCTCACTTTGCTACTCTCAACCAATTCCTGGCAAACTAACCGAAGTCTTTCAGTTACTGTGTGGATCCGCTAGATGCTGAAGACTGGATAACAGACATCAAGAAGCACTTTGAATGCAGTAACGTGAGACCTGAGGATTATGTCAAGTTTGCCGCCTTCCAACTCAAGGATCAAGCTGCTGATTGGTGGCAACAGTACAAAGATTCCAGAGGTGGACGTGAAATCTCGTGGACTGACTTCTGCAAGGATTTCAACTCCCAACACATTCCAACTAGTGTCACCGAAGGCATGCGTGAGCAATTCCGCAACCTTAAGCAAGGCACCATGTCCGTCTATCAATACAATGTCAAGTTTCAGAACCTTGCCCGCTATGCCAACCAAGACATCCCAGATGCCAAGAGCAAGATTTATCAGTTCCGTGGTGGTCTGAAGGATGAACTCCAACTAGCTCTCACCTTGTTTGAGCCAGATGAATTTGATCAATTCTAGAACATGGCCCTTAAGCAAGAGGCAGCCCAACTCAAGGTTGAAGCTTCCAAAAAGAGGACCAGAGATGCTGTTAACTCCTCCTCTTCTTCCCAAGTGGTTGCAAAGCAGCAGAAGATTTGGCTTCCACCTCCTCTAGTGCTCTGCCCTCCAAACAACAACAACAAGCACTCAGGTGGCCGTGGTTTCTCCCACCCACCCAACCCAAGCAATTAGTCCAAGATTCACTTTCAAGCTTCAAAGTCAAGTGGTCCTTATCACCGTCCTCTCTCAGAAGTGGTTTGCAACAAGTGCACTCAGAAGGGTCACTATGCTAACAAGTGTCCCAACCCAAGGCGCCTTCCGCCTCCTCCACCTGTCATCAGTACTATTGTTAAGCACAATCCCATGCAAGCAAGAGTGAATCTGATGAATGTAGCTCAAGCAGAGAATTCTTCAGATGTGATAGTTGGTAACCTCTCAGTTAACTCTATTCCTGCAAAAGTATTGATTGATTCTGGTGCATCACTTTGCTTCATGTCAAGACCATTCTTTACCAAGCATAATTTCACTTCGGCATTTCTGGATAAGAAGTTGCAAATTATTTCTCCGGGCAAAAACATGACTTCTAATTTGATGGCTCCGGATGTATCTATTCACATGGGTGATTGCCGCTTTCTGGTTTCTCCGGTTATTCTCGATAACTCCAACATTGATCTTATTCTTGGGATGGATTGGCTTTCCAAGCATGATGCAAACATTGATTGTGCAAATAAGGAAGTGAAGCTTACTCATCCTGACGAAGACGAGATTATCTTCGCCTCTCGAGATAACACAATCAGGCTATTCTCTCTCAATGACAAGGGCGAGATTAATGCCATCTCTAAGATTCCGGTGGTCAATGAGTATGAAGATGTTTTCCCTGAAGATCTTCCAGGCATGCCTCCGCATCGTCAAGTTGAATTCATCATTGAACTAGAGCCTGGTACCGAGGCAACATGTCGGCGTCCGTACAAGCTCTCCCCCGATGAGTTGAAGGAGCGGAAGAAACAACTCGATGAGCAAGAGCGTATGGGTCTAATCAGGCCTAGCACTTCTCCTTGGGGCTGTGGTGTTCTATTTGTCTAGAAGAAGGATGGCACGGAACGCCTTTGCGTTGATTACCGGCCATTGAACAAGAAGACAATAAAGAACAAGTATCCGCTCCCCAATATAAATGAATTGTTCGAGCAGCTCAAAGGAGCAATGTGTTCTCACAGCTCGATCTCCGGATGGGTTACCACCAGATCCGTATCCGTGAAGAAGATATTCCCAATACCGCATTTAGAACGAGTTTTGGCTCTTATGAATACACGGTCATGTCTTTTGGCCTCGCAAATGCTCCACCCACTTTCTCGAGGATGATGCACTTCATATTCAACCCCTACACCAATGAATTTGTTCTCGTCTATCTGGATGACATCTTGGTATTCTCCAAGAATCAAGAAGACCATGCCAAGCACCTCCGTTTGGTTCTGGACAGGCACCGTGAACACAAGTTCTATGCAAAGTTCTCCAAGTGTGAATTCTGGCTGGATAAGGTCTTATATCTTGGCCATATCATCTGTGCTGAGGGTATTTCTGTCAACCCCGAGAAAGTTGAAGCTATTGTCAACTGGGAACCCCCGCAGAACGTCAAGCAACTCTGAAGCTTCCTTGGTCTCGCTAGCTATTGCAGAAGGTTCGTTGAGAATTTGTCCAAGATTGCCAAGCCTCTTTCCAACCTGTTGCAGAAGAATGTCAAGTACAACTGGACTCCTGATTGTGATGTGGCATTCAAAACACTCAAAGAGAAGCTCATTTCTGCTTCGGTTCTTACTCCTCCGGATGAGTCCAAGCCCTATGAAGTATTTTGTGATGCTTCTTTACAAGGACTTGGTGGTGTCCTCATGCAAGACAAGAAGATTGTGGCATACACTTCTCGTCAATTGAAACCAAATGAGAAGAATTACCCCACACATGATCTCGAGCTAGCAGCAATTGTACATGCCTTGATCAAGTGGATACACTTTCTGTTGGGCAGAAAAGTGGACATCTTCACCGATCACAAGAGCTTGAAGTACATCTTCACACAACCTAACCCGAACCTTCGCCAGACTCGTTTGGTTGAGATGATCCAAGAGTATGATCCAAGCATTGAGTATACACCTGTCAAGGCCAATGTCATTGCAGATGCCTTGAGCAGAAAGGCATATTGCAATAGTCTCCTTCTGAAACCGTTCGAGCATAAACTTTGTGAATCATTCAGGAAGCTCAACCTCCAAGTTGTTCCGCAAGGCTTTCTTGCAAACCTTCAAGTTGCTCCTACCTTGGAAGATCAGATCCGTGAGGCCCAACTAAGTGATTCTATGGTACAGAAAATGAAACATGGTATTGCTAAGCGTACTCCCAAATACAAGTGCTGTCGTGTTGATGAGAAAGACACCTTGTTCTTTGAGGACAGAATTGTGGTTCCCAAGGGTGATCTCAGGAAGCTCATAATGAACGAAGCACATGACTCCCTCCTCTCCATTCATCCTGGAAGTTCCAAGATGTACCAAGACCTCAAGCAATCTTACTCGTGGACTCGCATGAAAAGGGAGATTGCCCAATTTGTGAATGAATGTGATGTCTGCAGAAGAGTGAAGGCAGAGCATCAACGTCCAGCCGGTCTCCTCCAACCTCTACCAGTATAATATTGATTGGTCAACTGGGTCCCCCTGGCCCACATGTCATGCTCTGTGTGCACTTCTGTGTACATAGAGTAGGGCACACATAGCAAATTTTTATATATTTTCGAATTAATAATAATTTCAGAATATTGTTAAAACTTTGAAAAAGCATAGAAAATAAATTGTAACTCTGATGAAAAAGTTTATACATGAAAGTTGCTTAGAAAAATGAGACGAATCCTAATATGTGGTTCGTCCGTCTGTCACATGCCCCTAGCATAGTTAACATTCAACATTCCCCCTCCGGTTCGCTTGTTCAAAAATGCCTAACACCGGGAATACTTTTTCGGATGTTATCCCCCTTCGCCTGTATCGTGTAGTACTGCGTTAGAGCACCCCTAGCATTGCTTATTGTCATGTCATGCATCTGTATAGCATAGGTGTGCTTTGTATTTACTGTTTCTCCCCCTGTTCTCTCCGGTAGACCCCGAGACTCATGTTGATTCCACTTTGATCGACTACGTCGACGAAGACACTTCTTCCGTTTCAGCAGAGCTTCCAGGAAGGCCCCCCCTTGATCATCCTGATATCGCCCATTCCTTTATCTCATGCTTGCATTGGATTTTGGTACTGTAATTGATTGCTCCTATTCTAATGTATAGCCTGCTTTTGTACCTGTTGTTGTACGTTACCTGCTTATCCCGAACTGCTTAGTATAGGTTGGATAGTAATCCATCATTGAACCCCACCTTGTCCTTGTTGCCCCTGCTTTATCATCGACGTCTCGCGCAACGTGACCGACGACCAGAGCACGACACGTTACATCACATCACACCCCCTTTGTTGCTCGACTCTACATAGTCACTATCGAGTGCCGAGGGTGATAGCTCGTAAGGCATTCCTGATGATAACTCTATAGTGTAGCTATTCGGTCATGGTCATCGAGGGTGATTCCTCTTTCAATACTCCCGATACGACTATGTTGTCGAACCCCTCAAGTGTGAACCTCGAGGGTGATTCCTCATAGTTCGCCTTGACGGACAGATCGAGTAGCATTCGGGTTGTCCACCTTGATGTTTTGTACACACAATTACCTTGAATTTACTTGAGACCTTTATGAAAGGCGGGCGGGCCCGGTGAGCACCTATGGTAGTTGTTACGGTGGCGGCTCTTGTTTAGCGGTATGACCCAGGAGGGGTGATAGCTCCGGACTTGTACCGACATCCCTCACTTCTTTTAATAATGCACAAACAGGTTTGGGTATTTGTTCTGAGTTGGCCTCTGGCATTTACGCACTAACCGCCACGCAAGAATAGTTATGGGCCTCGGCGTCGTCGTGTCAGCCGAAGGTTTGTCAGACGACCAGTTCAACATGGCGGCATGGTCGAATCGTGCTGGCCATCCGAGGCGATGTTGGTATCCGCCCTGCGCGCAACGACCCGAAGTGCAACGGGCGATGGTCCATGACCCCGGAGCGCTTAGGATGTAGATCGGCATGTACCACTTTACTGAGCATAGGTAGGGTTGCGACGTGTTGTTCTTCCGAGGCGAGGCATTGACCCAGAAAAGTGTGTCCAGCTAGAGATGACCGAGCGTGAGGGTAATGTGGTGCACCCCTGCAGGGAAGTTATCTATTCGAATAGCCGTGTCCACGGTAACGTACGTTCAGTCTTATATCCTGGTCTATAACTAGAAATGGATACTGGAGATATGTGATGGATATGATTGCTCCAGGATTGCTTTCTCGCAGGGAGTCGAGGATGGATCTCCATGCGATATTGTTACAACATGCTTGATAATTATAATATGCTATTATGTACTCTCTTCTCTACTGCAAGATGGTGGTTTGCAGAAGATGTTTGAAGATGCTAGTCTTTGATAGGATTGGCATTTGCCCTCTATTCTGACATTCTGTACTTCAGTCCACATATAAATCTCATTCCTTTGATACTGATGCATAATTAGTATAGATCTGATGCTTGTGAGTACTTTGGATGAGTACTCACAGTTGCTTTGCTCCCTCCCTCCCCCTTTCTTTCTTCTTTCTGGTTGTTGCAACCAGATGGCGGATATCCAGGAGCCAGTTGCCACCGAGTCGACTACTACTACCCCGACGGAACCTACTACTACATGGAGGCCGCTGATGACCAGGAGTAGTTAGGAGGTCCCAGGCAGGAGGCCTTGCCTCTTCGAACATTGATATTTCTGCTAGCCTTTTTATGGCAAAACTTGTTTAACTCATGTTTGTACTCAGATATTGTTGCTTTCGTTGAATCTTGTATGTTCAAGCTTATGGATGCGAGCCCTCGAGGCCCTGGCTTGTAATAAGAAGCTTTTATTATTTCAATTTCTGTCTAGAGTTGTGTTGTGATATCTTCCCGTGAGTCCCAGATCTTGGTCGTACACATTTGCGTGCATGATTAGTGTATGGTCAAATAGGGGGCGTCACAAAAAGCCTAAGCTTGGGGATGCCCGAGGCACCGCAAGATAATATTCAAGAAGTATCAAGAACCTAAGCTTGGGGATGCCTCAAGTGGCATACCCTCTTTCTTCTAACGACCATCGGTATCTTACTTGGAGCTATATTTTTATTTGTCACGTATCATGAGTTTTGTTGGAGCATCTTGTATGATGTATTTGTTTGTTTTGCTTTTTAGTTTGTGTCATCTATGCTTGCTGAAAACACCTACTTGAGAAAGCCAAATTATGATATGTTTGCTCTTTATGCTTCACTTAACTATTTCTTGAGAGCTATGGAATTGCTCTATTGCTTCACATATATCTTTTTGAGCACGGTGTGCTTTAACATTTTTGAAGAAATACTCTCAAGCTTCACTTAGATTACTTTGAGAGAAATAAAATTTTATGCTCATGTTCTTGACATAAATTTGTTTGAGCTTATCAAAAGCAACTTGTAAAATTAGTCACAAACTGATAGATATTCATGAGGGATATAATAAAAACTTTCATCAAGATCATTGGACAAAATAAACTTGATTCTTTGTAATAGTTTTGAGATATGATGACAGTGATATGTGAGTCATGTTAATGAGTAATTATGTTTTAGTAATTATATTGATGTGAAGGTTTGTGATTTTCTATGCAAGCACGAAAGTCAATAGTTATGCAATGAAATTACATCCTACTTGTGGTGCATTATTCAGTGTTAGTTATGCTCAATGCTCGCTTATGTGATCTTTCATTTCTTGGTTGGTAGCTTCTCAATCTATTTGCTAGCCGCCACTTGTACTAAGTAGATATACTACTTGTGCATCCAAAATGTTTAAACCAGTTTTGCCATATGTGTCCACCATACCAACCTATATGCGGTGTTTCCTTGCCGTTCTAAGCAAAATTTTATGTGCCATCTGTAAATTTCAAAATAAACTTCTCTTTTGCATGCATGTACCGCTCCTAAGGCGATGAGGGGTGGCCGATATTTTTCCATGCTAGATGTGTTATTCTCAAGATGAGTGTTTATTCACTTGTCATGTCACGAGAGTGCGGCGGTAATAGGGATGCCCAGTCCCGAAACGAATAAACAAATTTACTTTATGTTGTAAAATAATAAATTCCATGGAAAGTGTTGGTATGGAGGGCACACGTGGATATGGTTAGCCATGGATTGTGAAAGAATCGTGGAAAAGGGAATAAACTTTATTTTCTATTTGGGAACTGCCTACGATGTACCTAGCATGGAAAGTTTTGGAAACTCTTACTCGTTTTCGTTGACGGGAAAAGTATGCCTTCCAATTTTTTTATCTCTATTTTTAAGCTTTGAGCTCTGGCACCTGTACAAATCCCTACTTCTCTCTACGAAGGGACTTTCTATTTACTTTATGCAATTTTTATTTTTATTTGAGTCTCCATCTTCACTGATAAAGCACGAACTAAGGAGCACTATGATCATACTTGAGCATTGGATGTAGCTAATATGAGAGTGTGTTTCATGAAAGGATCAATTATTGAGCATGATGAGCTAGGGATGACCTTCTTCATTATTGATATTTTTAAATACATGGTTGCTTGTTGATATGCTTGAGTATTAAAGTCTTCATGTCAAAACTAGACTATTTCTTTAAACCATATAAAAGTCCAAATGCCCATGCTACAAAAGAAAATAATATTTATGAACATGTTAGGCAACATTCCACATCAAAAAATCAGTTTTTATCATTTACCTACTCGAGGACGAGCAGAAATTAAGCTTGGGGATGTTGATACGTCTCCAACGTATCTATAATTATCTAATGTTCCATGCTATTGTATTATCATTCTTGGATGTTTAACAATCTTTTTATAGCAACTTTATATTATTTTTTTGGACTAACCTGTTGACATAGTGCCGAGTGCCAGTTGTTGTTTTTTGCTTGTTTTTAAATTCGTAGAAAATTAGTACCAAATGGAATCCAAATGCAGCAAAAACAATTGGAGATTTTTTTCGGACCAGAAGACACAAGATGGGCCAAAGAAGTATCAGCGGGGGGCTCCGAGGGGAGCACAACCCACCAGGGTGCGCCTGGCCCCCCTAGCGCGCCCAAGTGGGTTGTGCCCACCTCTGTAGCCTCCCGCACTGCCTCTTCGCTCTACGAATACCCTAATATTCCAGAAACCCTAGGGGAGTCCACGAAATTTTGTTCCAGCCGCCGTAAGTTCCAGAACCACGAGATCCAATATAGAGCCCTTTTTCGGCACTCAGTCGGAGGGGAACACAATCACGAAGGGGTTCATAATCCTCATTGGTGCCTCTCCGATGATGCGTGAGTAGTTCACCTTACACCTATGGGTCCGTAGGCAGTAGCTAGATGGCTTCTTCTCTATTTGTTTCTCAATACAAAGTTCTCTTGGAGATCTATTTGATGTAATGACTTTGTGCGATGTGTTTGTTGGGATCTGATGAATTGTGAGTTTATGATCAGATCTGCCTTTTTTTAATATCCATACTTGATTATTATAGCCATGTATTTCTTCTCCGATATTTGGGTTTTGTTTGGCCAACTTGATCTATTTATCTTGCAATGGGAAGATGTGCTTTGCGATGGGTTCGACCTTGCGGTGTCCTTTCCCAGTGACAGAAGGGGCTGCAAGGCACACATGTATCATTGCTATTAAGGATAAAAATATGGGGTCTATTCCTACATGAATAGATCTTGTCTATATCATGGCATCGTTCTAATTGCAATACTACATTTTTCCATGAACTTAATACACTAGATACATTCTGGATAGCGGTCGATGTGTTGAGTAATAGGAGTAGATGCACAAAGGAGTCGGTCTACTAATCTTGGACGTGATGCCTATATACATGATCATTGTCCGGGATATCATTATAACTATTCACTTTTCTATCAATTGCCCAACAGTAATTTGCCTACCCATCGTTTGCTATTTCTCGAGAGAAGCCACTAGTGAAATCTACGGCCCTGGGGTCTATTTTCCTATCATATACTTTCGGATCTATATTGCCATTTGCTTTTTCCTTTATTTGCAACTTTTATTTTCAGATCTATATTATCAAGAACCCAAAAACACCTCGCTAAGTTTTATTTGCCGTTGTTCCATTTGCCATTACTCATCTACCCTTTTACCAATCAACTACCCAGGAGGGATTGACAACCCCTATTACATGCCGGGTTGCAAGTATTTGTTATTTGTGTGCAGGTACCGTTTACATAGTGTAGTTGGTCCTCCTACTGGTTCGATAATCTTGGTATCATCCCTGAGGGAAATACCTACGGTACTTGTGCTACATCATCCCTTCCTCTATGGGGAAATATAGATGTAGTTCAAGCGAGACCAGTAAGGGTTGTTAATGACCTTCTCATATAACTAGTCCCTGAATGAGCTCGGAGGTGCCATGGCTATCTAGATCTGTCAGAATAACAACACGAAACAAGAATAGAGGAGAAACTCGTGTTACGACGGTTAAAACAACCGAAAGTATATATATTGATTTTTTTGACAAGTAAGAAGAACGAAAAATAGAGCTGGCAAAGTCCATGAGGGGGCCACAAGCCTGGGAGGCGCGCCCCTCACGCTTGTCCCTCGCTCTTGCGCTTTTCAAACTGTTTATTGCTTTCCTATTTTTTAAAGATTCCAAAATGAATAGAAAGTACTTTTATGGAACTTTTGGAGTTGGTTTACTTATTGTACCACGTACCTACCCCTTTTCAGGGTTTTGGAGTGTTCCTTAATGTTTTGCTTATGTGCTCTTCCGGTGTCATTGTTTGAATAATACTGTTCCAACATAATCGGTATACCTGAGATATTATGCTTAAATATTTGCACATTAACCACCTTCAGGTTTGTGTCTTTGGCGTTGTTTATTTTGATAGCTCCAGAACGATAAACTTCTGCAAACATATATGGTCCTTCCCATATAGAGAGAAGCTTTCCTAAAAAGAATCTCAACAAAGAGTTGTATAATAAAACTTGATCTCCTACTTTGAATTCCCTTTCTTGGTTCTTCTATCATGCCATATTTATTTTAACAATTTCCGTAAATAGCTTAGCATTTTCATAAGCTTGTGTCATCCATTCATCTAGAGAACTAATGTTGAATGAAAAATTTTCACCATCAAGTTTGAAAACATAATAAAGTTCTTCAATTGCCCAATATGATTTATGTTCCAACTCAAGAGGCAAATGACATGCTTTTGCATAAACAATGTTATAAGGGGACATACCCAACGTATTTTTATAAGCAGTTATGTATGCCCACAATGCATCAATTAACGATCTTTTGCAAATTTTGGTTATTTCTCTATTGATTAATTCAGCCTGAGCACTAGATTGGGGATGATAAGGTGATGCAATTATATTGTTCATATCATATTTAGCAAGGAGTTTACGGAATGCACTAGGAATAAAGTGTGAACCACCATCACTCATTACATATCTAGAGACTCCAAACCTCAAGACAATAACTTCTTTAAGCATTTTAATAGATATGTTATGATCAGCACTACTAGTTGGAAGAGCTTCTACACACTTAGTAACGTAATCAACAACAACTAGAATATGTGTATACCCATTAGAGCAAGAAAAATGCCGCATATAGTCAAATCCCCAAATATCAAATGGTTCAATAACAAGTGAATAATTCATAGGCATTCCTTAACGTGTACTAATGTTACCAATTCTTTGACATTCGTCACAACATAAGATAAACTTACATGTATCCTTGAAGAGAGTAGGCCAATAAAACACAGATTGCAATACCATATGTGTAGTTTTGTCTGCAGCATGGTGTCCTCCATTTGTTCCTGATCATGATCAGGTACACAACGTCTAATAATACATCTAATCATTCTTTATAAAGATGCGGTTCATCCCAAAAGTTATGTCTCAAATCAAAGAAGAACTCTTTCTATTGTTGGTACGTGGAACTAAGTGGTACATATTTAGCAACAATGTAATTAGCATAGTTTGCATACCAAGGAGTACTACGAGAAGCATTTATGACAGCTAATTGTTCATCGGGAAAGCTAGGATCAATAGGCAGTGGGTCATCAAGAAAAATTTCCATTTGAGACAAATTATCAGCTACGGGGTTCTCAGCTTTCTTTCTATCAATAATATGCAAGTCAAATTCTTTTATCAAAAGAGCCCACCTAATTAACCTAGGTTTAGCATTTCTTTTCCATAAGATATCTAATAAGAGCATGACCATTGTGAATAATCACTTTAGAGTCAACAATATAATATCTAAATTTATCACATGCAAACACAACTGCTAGAAATTTTTCTCAGTAGTAGCATAATTTATTTGAGCATTGTCTAGAGTTTTGCTAGCATAATGGATAACATTTAATTTATTATCGACCCTTTGTCCTAGAATAGCACCAACAGCATAGTCACTAGCATCACACATAATTTCAAAAGGCAAGTTCCAATCAGGTAGTTGAACAATGGGTGAAGAGGTTAAATCTTTCTAAGTCTTTCAAAGGCTTCTGCAGATTATCATAAAAAACAAATGGAACATCTATTTAAAAGATTGGTAAGAGGTCCCGAAATTTTAGAGAAGTCTTTAATAAAAATTCTACAGAAACCAGCATGACCAAGGAAGCCTCTTATACATTTAATATATTTAGCACACATGGCATTTTATATATTGCATCAACTTTAGCTTTATCTATTTCAATAACCCGATCAGAATTTTATACCCCAAGACAGTACCTTCGTTAACCATAAAGTGACACTTCTCCCAATTCAAGACAAGACTAGTTTCTTTACATCTCTGGAAAACTCGATCAAGGTTGATTAGGCAATCATCAAAAGTAGTCCCATAAATGGAAAAATCATCCATGAACACCTCACCAATCTTTGCACAAAAATCAGAGAATATTACAATCATACATATTTGAGAGGTAGCAGGTACATTGCATAAACGAAAAGGCATACATATACAAGCATATGTTCCAAAAGGGCAAGTAAAACTAGTTTTATCTCGATCTTCTTTTGACACAGGTTTGAAGGAACCCAGAATATCCATCATGTTAACAGAAGTGTGTATGCTTAGACAATCTTTAAAACAATTGATCAATAAAAGGCAAGGGGTAATGGTGTTTCCTAGTATCTTTGTTTAATATCCTAAAATCAATTACCATCCTATAACCAGTTACAATTCTTCGTGCGTTAAGTTCATTTTTATCATTAGGAACAACGGTAACGCTTCCTTTCTTAGGGACACAATGAACATGACTTATCCATCTCATATAAGCTATGGGATAAATTATACCAGCTTCTACAAGATTTAATATTTCAGTTCTTACCACATCCTTCATTTTAGGATTTAATCATCGTTGATGATCAACAATTGGCTTAGCATCAGGTTTCATATTTATCTTGTGCTGACATAGAGTGGTACAAATGCCATTAAGATCATCAAGAGTATATCCAATAGTGGCACGGTGCTTCTTCAAATCTTTTAGCAATCTCTTTATACATGCTCTGAAAGGTTAGCACTAATAATAATAGGATATATCTTGTTTTCATCAAGATAATCATATTTCAATGTATCGGGCAATTGTTTCAATCCAAACACAAGATCACCTTTAGGTGGAGGAGGACCTCCAAGAGTTTCAACTGGAAAATTGTGTTTGAGAATAGGTGGTGGATAAAAGAACATCTTATCTATTTCATTTATTTCATTCATATGCACATCATTTTCATGGCCTAGCAAATATTGTTTTAATGGATCAATATGAAGTACGACAATAGAAGCACGACCAATAATTTCATCCTTACTAGGAAATTCTCTATCATGAGGTTGTCTACGGAATTTAGAGAAACTAAATTCATAAGACACAACTAACATTACTTCTATTATCCATAGCAACATTAGGATAAACTTTAATTTGTTCAGAGGGTCTAGGTGCTCTAACATTACTTTTCTTATCCATGGTTGAAACTTTAGCACTTTCCTCTATCCTAAACGGAAAGGGTGGTTTCTCAATATAAGCAGTAGACATGACTAGATCAACATTGTAAATGATAGTTTCATCCTTAACTATGATGGGTTCCTCAATATTTTCTTTAATAGGGGAATGATATTGAAACCACTTCTCCTTAGGGAGATCAACATTAGTAGCAAATGATTCACAAAAGGAGGCTACTATCTCAGAGTCAAGTCCATATTTAGTGCTAAACTTATGAAAAGCATCGGCATCCATAAAATATTTAACACAATTGAACTCAAGTATTATACCTGACTCATTACCGTTGTCGAGTTCCCAATATTTAGAGTTGCGTTCGATTCTTTCCAGAATATCCCATTTGAATTCAATAGTTTTCTACATAAAGGAGCCAGTCAAAGAAGAATCGAGCATGGTATTATCATCAAGAGAAAGCCGGCCATAAAAAAATTGTAAGATAATTTCTCTTGGGAGCTCATGATTGGGGCATGTGTACATCATGTAGTGAAGCCTCCCCCGAACTTGATCAATGCTTTCTCCTTCACGAGGAGAAAAATTATAAATAATTCCGGTGATGATCAACCAGATGCATATGATAAAACTTCACATGAAATTCCAATTTCAATTGGTTCCAATCCCAAGTTCCAATATCATCACATAGCCTATACCATGTCAATTCATTTCCCCTCAAAGATAAAGGAAAAACCTTCTTCTTAACTCCATCCTTGGATAAACTTGCAATCTTAAATAATCCACAAACTTCATCCACATAGTTTAGGTGCATACGAAGATGTATTGTTCCATCTCCTGTATAAGGATTAGCTAGCAGTTTCTCTATCATACCCAAAGGAATCTCATATAAATATTTTCAGTAGGAGCGCTAGGTTGAGTAGCAACTCTTATTGCTTCGGTCGAGGTGAAGATATCCTGAACAAACCCCTCAAAAGGGTTACTTTCCATAGTAACAAGTGACAATAAATTTTAGCCGTAATATAAATGTTTCTTAACAAATTGCACTCACCAAAGGCGCTTATCTCCCGGTAACGGTGCCAGAAAATAGTCCTGATGACCCACAAGTATAGGGGATCAATCACATTTTTTTGATAAGTAACAGTGTCGAACCCAATGAGGAGCAGAAGGAAATGACAAGCGGTTTTCATCACGGTTTTCTCTGGACGCACTGAAATTTTCGGTAATAAGTAATTCGGTAGCAAGGTAATTTATAATGAGCACCAAGTAGAAATTGTAATAATGATGAAGAAAGGTAGCCCAATCCTTTTTCTAGCAAAGGACAGGCTGGAATGGTCTCCGATTATAAACAAAGCGTTCTTGAGGATACATGAGAATTTCTTCTAGCCACTTCCATCATGTTTGTTTGACTCGCGCTCGCTACTTTGATAATTTGATATGTTGGTGGATTGGTGCTTGAATGTTGTTCTTACATGAACAAGCCCCCCACTTATGATTACCCCCTCTCGCAAGCATCCGCAACTATGAATGAAAAATTAAGATAAATCTATCCATAGCATGAAACATATGGATCCAAATCAGCCCCTTACGAAATAGTGCATAAACTAGGGTTACCTTCTGTCACTCTAGCGATCATCAAAAGTAGTCCCATAAATAGAAAAATCATCCATGAAAACCTCAACAATATGTTCACAAAAGTCAGAGTATGTAGCAGTCATACATCTTTGAAAGTTAGCAAGTATATTGTATATACCAAAAGGCATATGTCTATAAGCATAAGTTCCAAAAGGGCAAGTAAAACTAGGTTTGTCTTGATCTTCTTTTGACACGGGATTTGAGAGAACCCGAAATATTTATCAAGGAAACAAATGTGTGTATGCTTAGACAATATTTAAAACATTTGATCAGTAAAAGGCAAGGGGTAATGGTCCTTCCTAGTATCTTTGTTTAATTTCCTAAAATCAATTACCATCCTATAACCAGTTACAATTCTTTGCGGGATAAGTTCATTTTTATCATTAGGAACAAAGGTAAACGCTTCCTTTCTTAGGGACACAATGAACAGGACTTTCCCATCTACTATCAGCTATGGGATAAATTATACATGCTTCCAGACGCTTTAATATTTCAGTTCTTACCACATCCTTCATCTTAGGATTCAATAGTTGTTGATGATCAAGAACTGGATTAGCATCAGGTTCCATATTAAACTTGTGTCGACCTAGAGTGGGACACATGCTCTTAAGATCATCAAGAGTATATACAATAGTGGTATGGCTCTTCTTCAAAGCGTTTAGTAATCTCTTTTATTCACGCTCTGAAAGGTTAGCACTAATAATAACAGGATATATCTTCTTTTCATCAAGATAGCATATTTCAATGTACTGGGAAATTGTTTCAATCCAAATACAGGATTATCTTTAGGTGGAGGGGACCTCCAAGAGTGTCAATGGGAAAATTGTGTTTGAGAATAGGTGGTTCATCAAAGAACATCTTATCTGTTTCATTTCTTTCGTTCATATGCATATCATTTTCATGGTCTAGCAAATATTGTTCTAATGGATCAATGGGATATACGGCAGTAGAAGAAAGACCAATAATTTAATATTTCCTAGGAAATTTTCTATCATGGGGTTGTCTAGGAAATTTAGAGAAATTAAATTCATGAGACACATCGCCAAAGTTGACACTGGCAGTTTCACTTTTCCAATCAATCTTTCCATTAACTCTATCCAAGAAAGGTCTACCAAATATAATGGGACCAAAATCATCTGGTGGAGAACCAGGAACTAGAAAAACAGTAGGGTATTTGATCTTTCCACATAAGACTATCATCTCTAACAATACCAAGTGGTGAAATAGTATTTCTATTCGCAAGCTTAATAGTAACATCAATGTCTTCTATCTCAACAAGTGCAATATCATTCATGATCTCTTGATATAAGGTAAACGGAATAGCTCTCACACTAGAACCCGAGTCATATAAACCATGGTAACAATGATATCCTATTTTAACAAAGACAACAGGCATGCCAATAAGAGGCTTATTCTTATCATTAGTATCAGGCTTAGCAATTCTAGTTGCTTCATCACAGAAGTAAGTAACATGCCCATCAATATTATCGACCAAGAGATCTCTGACCATAGCAACATTACATTAAACTTTAATTTGTTCAGAGGTTCTAGGTGCTCTAATATTAGTTTTGTTAACCATGGTTGAAACTTTAGCATGTTCCTCTATCCTAACAGGAAAGGGGGGTTTCTCAATATAAGCAGTAGGCACTGCTGGATCAACATGTAAATGATAGTTTCATTCTTGACTATAATGGGTTCCTTAATCTATTCTTTAATAGCGGAATGATATTTCAACCACTTCTCTATAGGGAGATCAACATGAGTAGCAAATGATTCAAAAAAGGAGGCTAGTATCTCAGAGTCAAGTCCATATTTAGTGCTAAACTTATGAAAAGAATCGGTATTCATGAAACGTTTAACACAATTGAACTCAAGTATTATACCTAACTCATTACCTTTGTCGATTTCCCAATATTTAGAGTTACGCTTAATTCTTTCCGGAATATCTGATCTGAATTCAATAGTTTTCTTCATAAAGGAGCCAGTCGAAGAAGAATCGAGCATGCTTTTTTCATCATGAGAAAGTCAAGCATAATTTTTTTTAAGATAATTTATCTTGGGACAACATGATTGGGGCAAGTGTACATCGTGTACTTAAGCCTCCCCCGAGCTTGAGCGATGCTTTCTCCTTCACGAGGCAAAAACAATTCTATATAATTATGATCACGATGAACCAGATGCATAGGATAAAACTTCAGATGCAATTCAAATTTCAATTGGTTCCTATCCCAAGTTCCGATATCATCACATAGCCTATAATATGTCAGTGCCTCTCCCCTCAAAGATAAAGCAAAAACCTTCTTCTTAACTCCATTCTCGGATAAAACTACAATCTTAAATAATCCACAAACTTCATCCACGTAGATTAGGTGCATATCATTATGTATTGTTCCGTCTCCTACATAAGAATTAGCTAGCAGTTTCTCTATCATACCCAAAGGAATCTCATAATAAATATTTTCAGTAGGTTCGGTATGTTGAGGAGCAACTCTTATTGCGTTTGGCGAGGTGAAGATACACTGAACAAACCCCTCAAAGGATTACTTTCCATAGTGACAAGTGAAAATAAATTTCAGCAGGTAATGTAAATGTTTCCTTCACAAATTGCACTCACCGAAGGCACTTCTCTCCCCGACAACGGTGCCGGAAAAGAGTCTTGATGACCGACAAGAATAGGGGACCAATCATATCCTTTTGATAAGTAAGAGTGTCGAACACAATGAGGAGCATAAGGAAATGACAAGTGGTTTTCAGCTAGGTATTCTCTGCAAGCACTGAAATTGTCGGTAACAAGTAGTTTGGTAGCCTGTTAATTTGTAACGAGAAACAAGTAGAAATTGTAACAAAGGTGAAAAAAGTTATCCCAATCCTTTTTGTAGCAGAGGACAGGTCAGAACGGTCTCCTATGATAAACAAAGCATTTTTGAGGACACACGGGAATTTCATCTAGTCACATACATCATGTTTGTTTGACTCAAGTTCGCTACTTTGATAATTTGATATGTGGGTGGACTTGTGCTTTGGTGTTGTTCTTACTTGAACAAGCCTCCCACTTATGATTACCCCCTCTCGCAAGCATCCGCAACTAGAAAAGAAGAATTAAGATAAATCTAACCATAGCATGAAACATATGGATCCAAATCAGCCCCTTATGAAATAGCGCATAAACTAGGGTTAGCTTCTATCACTCTAGCAACCCGTCATCTAATAAGTACTCCAAAATGGCTTCCCTTAGGCCCAAAGATGCTGAAGTGTCATGTAATCGATGTTCAAATGACACCACTAAGGGAATCACAACATACATATCATCAAAATATGAAGCGAATACCAAATTAACATGATTACTTATGACAAGACTTATCCCATGTAACTACTAACAAATCATATTCATGTTCAACATCAGAGGGGTGTTAAATATCATTATGGATCTGAACATATAGTCTTCCACCAATTAAACCAACTAGCATCAACTACAAGATGCAATCAAACACTACTAGTAACCTACAGGTACCAATCTGAGGTTTTGAGAGAAAGATTGAATACAAGAGATGAACTAGGGTTTGAGATGAGATGGTGATGGTGAAGATGTTTATGAAGATTGGTCCTCCCATGATGAAAGGGTCATTGGTGATGACGGTGGCTTTGATTTCCTCCTCCCCGAGCAAAGTTTCCTAGACAAAATCTCTCCGCTAGAGAGCAAAAGTGCTCGTGCCCAGGTTTTGCCTTGAGACGGCGATGCTTCGTTCCGAAACATTTCTTGCGAATTTTTTCTAAGTCAAATGGCAGCATATAGCAGAAGATGGGTTTTCGAGTATCTTTTATATATTCTTTTGCCGATATTTTTTATATATTCCAAAATAATTGTCCGTAAAATTTCAGCCCATTAGGAGTTGTGCAGAATAGGTGTCTCCGATATAGCCGTTTCCAGTCAAGAATTCTAGCTGCCAGCAATCTCCCTCTTCATGTGAAATTTTCAAAATAAGAGAGAAAAGACATAAAAATTGTATTATAAAGATAACTATTAGTCCATAATGTAATAAATATTGATAGGAAAACACGATGCAAAATGGACGTATCAGTGATGCACCCCTCAAGAGTCTCTTGGAGATGTTATGAACGCTTGGTAGGCATGTTCTGATGACTACTCGATAAGTTAGTGCACCATGCTTTACGGCCTAGAACCGGGACTCCAAAGACGTTTTGAGCACCACAGAGCATATGATATGTTCTAGGAGTTGAAATTGGTATTTCAAGCTCATGCCCAGGTCAATAGGCATGAAGCCTCCGACAAGTTCTTTAGCTGCAAGATGGAAGAGAACAGCACTATTACTGATCACATACTCAGAATGTAAGGGTACTACAATAGCATGAATCGGTTGGGCGTTAATCTCCCAGATGCATTATGATTGACAAGATTCTTTAGTCACTGCCACCAAGCTACCAAGGCTTCGTGATGAACTATAATATGCAAGTGATGGAGGAGTCGCTCCCGGAGCTCTTCGCCATGCTTAAAGCTACCGAAGTAGAAATCAAGAAAGAGCATCAAGTGTAGATGATCAATAAGACCACCAGTTTCAAGAAGAAAGAGAAGGGAAAGAAAGGGAACTTCAAGAACAATGGCAAGCCAGTTGCCACTCCTATGAAGAATCACAAGGCTAGACCCAAACCTGAGACTGGGTGCTTCTTTTGCAAGGGCAATGGTCACTTGAAGCGAAACTGCCCCAAGTACTTGGCAGATAAGAAGGCTGGCAACGTCAACAAAGGTATATTTGATATACATGTCATTGATGTGTACCTTACTAGTGATCGTAGTATAGGTATTTGATACTAGTTCGGTTGCTAATATTTGTAACTTGAAATAGGAGTTGCGGAATAAACGGAGACTAGCTATGGATGAGGTGACGATGCGCGTTGGAAATGGCTCCAAGGTTGATTTGGTCGTCGGCAGCATGATCCCTCTACATCTACCTTTGGATTAGTTTTCAACCTAAATAATTGTTATTTGGTGCCTGCGTTAAGCATGAACATTATATCTGGATCATATTTATTGTGAGATGGTTATTCATTTAAGTCAGAGAATAATGGTTGTCCTATTTATATCAGTAACATCTCTTATGGTCATGCACCCCTTGTGAATGGTTTATTCTTGTTGAATCTCTATTGTAGTGATACACACGTTAATAATATTGATGCCAAAAGATGCAATGTTAATGATGATAGTACCACATACTTGTGGCACTGCCGTTTAGGTCATATTGGTGTAAAATGCATGAAGAAATTCCATATTGATGGACTATTGGTCTTGGGGCAAACCACGACCACCTGTGGGACCAGGACGTCCCTTGCTAGTTCAGCGGGCGGTGGGGTGTCGCATTGCACAAAGAGCAGACGAGCGTGGGACATCACGACAGTGATCATGCAGGCATTTTTACCCAGGTTTGGGCCGCCATTGTGACGAAAGGCGTATGGGTGTGTGAGTTCTCCAATCTTCTAACCCTGTCTACGGTTGCCATGGGCCTTCTTTTATGGACGAAGGGGTCACAACAGTGGCAAAGTACTCATTATGCACTGATATGATAGCAACAGTGCTATCTTACCTAACTCCGCGGGCTGACAGGGCGCATTAACTGCACCTCTTAGTGTCACATCACTGGTTACCCGGCAAGGCTTGCAGGGCTATCTTGCCAGCTCTGCACCTGCTTGCCTGACACGTCGCATGACGGATGTCATCTGTGGGTTCTTCCTGTAGGGAGAGGCTGCCATGTTGCTAATGACTTCCACTTAGTCACTTTGCGGCTTGACACCGCACTGATCGACGA
>LR738715.1:388137638-388178556 GCA_902687465.1 Secale cereale | reverse complement strand
GTTTGGGCCGCCATTGTGACGAAAGGCGTATGGGTGTGTGAGTTCTCCAATCTTCTAACCCTGTCTACGGTTGCCATGGGCCTTCTTTTATGGACGAAGGGGTCACAACAGTGGCAAAGTACTCATTATGCACTGATATGATAGCAACAGTGCTATCTTACCTAACTCCGCGGGCTGACAGGGCGCATTAAATGCACCTCTTAGTGTCACATCACTGGTTACCCGGCAAGGCTTGCAGGGCTATCTTGCCAGCTCTGCACCTGCTTGCCTGACACGTCGCATGACGGATGTCATCTGTGGGTTCTTCCTGTAGGGAGAGGCTGCCATGTTGCTAATGACTTCCACTTAGTCACTTTGCGGCTTGACACCGCACTGATCGACGACGTGAGTCATGGACAAGTGGCAGGTGAGGTTGTTTAACCTCCGTGAGTCCTGGCAGGCTTTGTCGAGATGCCTTGGTTTTGTTCTTCTGGGGGTGGCCTCGCCCCGTGCCGAGCTCGCCTGAAAAGCAAGGGAGGCGTTTCTCTTGGTGATATCTTGCTTCTCTAGCTTGACCTTGGTCTCTCTAATCTGCATGCTGGTTCCTCAGACCCCTTGGTTTCTTGTACTCTAGCTTGGTTGGTGCCTCAATCTTGCTCCCGTGCCTATGCATAGTCAGGGCAATAGACCAAGGGTTTGTGGAACCGACAGAAGCCCCCGGGCCTGCCCCGAACGTGCTGCCGAGTGTCGTCAGGGTAGGGCCTAATAAGTGCACGGGCGGGATTGCTGAAAGGCGGGTTTCTTGAGTTCTTCTTCGATTCTTCATGAGTCTTGAATCCGGGCCAGTTTTCAGTTTCCCCGCGCGTTGCGTAGAGCCAACAGCGGTGGGATCGCTCCAGTAATGTCCCATGAATGACTTTAACGCATGGGGTAGAAATTGCCAATTCACTCCTCCCACCACACCCTTATCCTTAGCCACATATGCTGCATCATCATGTGTGATAGGTAACGGAGGCGCGTGGCATGGGAGAGCATCAAGGCGAGGGCCTGGTCGTCTTGAATTGGTAGAGGAGAGCGGTGGTCGCCCGTTGAGGAGTGGCTCTTCTCCGTGGCCTTCCTATAAAAGGAGGGGCGGAGGAGGGTGGAGTCACCCATCCCCGCCTTCCTCCTCTTCTGTCTTAGTCTTTTGTTGATCATGTCGAATAAGAGAGCATGGGGCCAGCCCTCGGGCTCTTGGTTGGGGCTAATGTTGCCACACGCTGGTGCTAGCGCTCGGGGAGCGAGCCTCGTTCGAGTTGTAGCACAACGCAACAGCAGGCATGTCCAGCGCACATGAGGCGATGAATGACACCTTTATGGTGAGTTACCTGCCTCCTTTGCCCGAACTGGTTGCCTTAGGACGGGCGCCGGTCTTGGCTACGGTCGTTGGAGCTTGTCTTCTGGTTGCTAAAATCCTCGGGGTTGCGGGGGCCATCCCGGGGTACATCGCTCGGTCATATTGGCATCCCTAGCACTGCTCCTTCCGGCAGAGCCGAGGCCGTTATAGAGGAAGGGAGCCTCTTCTTGCTCACCGAGATGGGTAGCGGCGTTTCGGAGGTGTTCCGGGCGATGCCGCTACCGTTTCTTGCTTCTTCGAGGGAGGCGACGGGTTTCACCCATTCCTCCACGCATCTATTGAGTGCACGCGACCCGCAGGCCGTTGTGGGCGCTCAGACTTCAGTGCATCTCCCCACCGCGGTGATGGCGAGAAGATGAAGGAGGATGGAGGGAGCGGGAGGCAGGCCCTTGAGGCGGGATACGACGTCACTGGCGCCCTTGTACCCATGCCAGTGGCTCACCGTCTTGACTCCAACTCTTCCCTTCCGCCTTGGCGCTCTTTTTCCTCTTCTAGCAGTCCTCCCCTAGGATCCCCGGCAGCCTTCCTCGTGGATTCCGACTTCATTCGCCCTGTCGTGTCTTGCTGGCCCTGGTGGTGGTGATCAAGGAATCGTTGTTGCTAATCCCTTTACTGCCACCTTTGCCTTGGCGCTGCTTTTGTCCCCTTCCCCTCCTGCTGCAGTATCTGGTGAAGGAGGGACAGATAAAGGGATTATGGAGCACTTATCTTTTTTCAATCTTAAATCTGTAGGCACTTGATTTTTTTTAATTCAAATAATGTAATCCTCGAGTCCATGTTCGTATTTCGTAATGCTTGTACTTTTATCAGCATGTTAATGAAAAAGATGAAACTTGCCAGGGATCCGTGCATGTGTATGTCCATGCACAGTTGAGATGCCCCTCTATGCAAATAAACGAGTTTTCCCGGCAAGCTACCTTGCTGACACCCTTTTTTTCTTCCGGAGAATCACTACTGTTGGGGAACAGACAAAGAGGCCATCCGCCCACCAATTTCTTTTCACCATGGGCTACTACACCCATCCTGACCAAACCAACATTAGCCAGCCCCGCTTGGACCTTCTTAACATGGGTTGCAGCAACCCTGGATCTCTTGCTAAAGGAACACTCCGGCACGTCGTCAACGGGTCCCGTGCACTTGGTTAGGGCACGCTTCCCGGACTCCTTGCCAGAGGTCCTATAATCCTTCTTCTTTCCTTTGATTTCCTTGGCAGGAACAGCTGCTGCCGCTGCCTCTGCCGTGACCACGTCCCAGTACATCTTGACCACACAAGTGATTGCATCCTTATCATGTGATGGGATAGTGATAACTCCCAGCAGCCCAGGCATCTTCAAGGTATTCTAGGCATAGTGAGATGCCGCCATGAATTTAGCCGGTGCCGGGCATCCAAGAATCCCATTGTATGGCAGGGGGAGATCAACCACATCAAACACAATCCTTTCAGTCCGGTAATTCAATTCTCCCCCAATCGTATCAGCAACGTGATCTTTACCTTAGGAAGACTCCTGCTGGGATTAACTCCTTGAAACATGCCGGTAACCTCTAGCTCTTCCTCTGCTATCTGAAGCTTGCTGATAACTGTCGGGGAGATCAGATTGAACCCAGCCCCGCCATCCACCAACATCTTTGTGACCTTGAGGTTGCAAATTGTTGGAGAGACCAACAATGGTAAGGATCCTACCAAAGTGGTACGGCAAGGATGACCCCCGTCGTCAAATATGATGGGTGTGCGGGACCATTTGAGCGGCTTCTGGGCCTCTGGCGCTGGCTCCATGGCATTGACTTCTCGTGCCCACCGCTTGAGTTGATGGTGAGAGCCATGCAGTGATGCACCTCCTTCAATGTGATGCACCTCCTTCAATGCACAGGGCATTAGTGGCCTTTTGAAATTCTTGCTCACTGGTTTCCTCTCCATCCCTCCATCACTCTCATCATTATAGACTCCCTTTTCTTAACCTCTGGCGGGCTTTCCTTGTTCCCAAAGGGGTTTGCCTTGGCGATTTACTTCACAAACTTGGCCCTTACCGCAAGAAACATTTTGACCCTTTTCCTTATCACGCTTCTCATACTCTGCCATCTGTCTCTTGACATGCTGCTCAACCTGATGGCCTTGGTCCGATGAATCTAGTGACACGGCCCATCACCTTTCCCGGCTTTCTCGGCAGCAGCGACTTCCCTACAGTTAGTACACACGGCAGCTTCCTTGTCGGGAGCCTCAGCTTTGGCCTTCTTGCTGGTACTAGCCCTACCCGATCCTTCGACGGTCATCACTGCCTTATCTCTCCGCTTCTTATTGTGCTTCTTGCTCTTCTTCTGACTGGTTGATTCATCATCCTCCTCTGAATCAACATTGATGCAATCTTCCTCTCTGGGAAACTTCCTTCCCTCCGCCATCCAAGCAGACTTATCCACCAGGGTGTAGAGATCCTTCACAGTCTTTGGCAACTGCATATTCATCTTAGAACGAATCCGGCGGTTGTGCACATTGGACTGGAAGGCGGCTATCATGGCTGCTGGATGGATATTTGGGGATGAGAGGCTACAACCTCCAAGAGCATGGGATCACTATTCATACGCGCGGATTACAAGGGTACACTCCCTCTCGGCATCACAACAGCCGGAAACACCCATGCCCCCTGACCCGATGACAGGATTTAGTCCACCGTCGTGGAAAAACCTCATCGTGGCCCTCTGTACGGTGTGTGCACGGAAAGGGGTTAACAACTTACTAAACCATACCCTACCCGTGGTAGAGACAAGTGGCAGCACGATTCAAGTATGGGGGTTACCGGAACAAGACTCGATCTACGGTCGACTCAGGAGGCTTATGTTTCCTGCAGGGGTTAGCACAATAAAGTATTCTTTCAATCATATCACCAGGACAGGGCCACAACCATTGCCTGTTTCCACATATATCACATGACACCATCGTGTCAAAAATGGCCCGTGCCCACCGGCACGTCCAAGCAGGAGCACACTCCTGGACTTTCACAATTTATGCATAATAGAACTAGAGTAGAATGCATGCAAAAGAAAATATGCACATGACCATGTATGCATTACTAGCATTATGCAAGTTAAATTTAAATTCAACATAGTCATGTTTATATTATTCTAGCAAATATTTCACCATGCAATCATCATATCAAGTGTTCAAGATGCTTGCCTTGGGTATGCAAAAATATGGGGTGCACTCCAAGGTTTTTGAAATAAACATCTTCCCTCCATTTCCTAGTTCAAAAAAATATTTGAATTACCACAAATAGTGATAAAAAGTTGATTGGAAAATTTATGAAATAACTATTAAAATAAACTAGATCAAATTTTAGGAATATCAGAAAAAGAATTAAATTATTTGGAGTTCATGTGATTTACCTATGGAATTTACAAGATGGAAATAATGGGTAAAAGGACTATTTAATCTAGGCAGTGAATATAAAGCTTAGGAAAAATGTTCATCTAATCCAGATAAATAGGGCATGATTTTAAGAGTCTGTAGAAATTGGAATCATCAGATTTGGGGTTGATTTGGTGGCTATGGAAATATTTGAAACATACTGGAAAGAATGAAAGAGAAGGTCAGAATCGCGCCCTGAGCGCTGTTTAGCTCCACGGCGCCACTGGGCCGAGCCCAGTCATCTGGCTGCGGGGAGAGGTGCTGACGTCGATGGCGTATTCCACGGAATACGTCTTCTTCGCGCGGAAACGGCTCCAGGAGGAAACCGCCTCCACTTATACAGCGGGGTCCGCGGCCTGAGTCGCTGATGGCCGCGCCCCACTTGTCGGGTTCGTCTCCTCTAACCCGCGCGTCTGGTCTGGGGCAGAGAAGGATTCCGGCGATCATCGCCGGCGAACGGCGACGCCGTTCGGGACGCCGAGCACATGAATGGAACCAGGAGATCATGGCGATCCTCTGGGTATCCGTTTCGGTCGCCGGGGAGCTCGGGGTCATCGGCGGTGAGTCCTCCCGCGGGGCTCCGGCGACGGCGATTTGGGGCTTTTGCCCACGGGCTTCCTCTGGTGAAAATGATGGACTGGAAAGATGTGTAGGATCAAGGGGAAGCTGGTGGTGGGGAGTTTGGGGAGGGGGACGCTCTGGTGGGGTGGAAATCATCGACGAGGAGGTAGTGGCAGTAGCACCCGGAGAGGAGGGAGATGATCTTCTCCGGCCAGTTTGTTGCTTGGGGAGAGTTCATGTGGGATGGGGGAGTGATGCTTGTGATCGAGAGGAGCCGGGGGCGGCTTTATATAGCACGGGAACGTCGGTTCCCGTGGCTTCCAGAGAGCGGACACGGTGGCGACGCCATTTATGGAAAAACGCGGACGGTGGCGAGTAGGCGTGGCCGGCGCGGTTAGGTGAGGGCGGTGGCCGGCCGCAGTTACTCCCCAGGCGAGCTGGCTGGCTCAGGGAGGTGCCAGGTAACTAGGACGGCACCGTCCATGGGCGGACAGAGGCGGCGGCCATTTACGGCGGCGGGTGAGGTCGGTGAGGCCGGTGGCGGGGTCAGTGAGGTCGGTGCTACGTGGCGACGTCGGAGGCTGCCGCGTATGGCCTTGGCCGTTGGCCATTAAGGCTGGACGGCGCCGACAGGGACGTGGCGCAGTGGGATTCGTCGGGCGGCGAGGAACGGTGGTGGTGGGCGGCGGTGGCCGACGCAAGCGGCCAAGGGAGGGTGTCGGCGGGGGTGGTGGCTTGCCCGTGAAGCTTCCTGGGAATGTTGGCGTGCAAGAGCAGCAGCAAGGAGGGCGGTACAGGGCGATGCCAATGCCTGCAAAACGCGTGCCCTGGCCATGCTCTGGGCATGCACACCAGGAGCTCGACCCAATGCCAGGTTACCCTAGGATGGTCCTAAGGAGCTGGTTTTTGGCAGGGTGGTATTATCTGATATGGAAAGGATACTAGACAAGTTATTTTGGCAAAAAGAGCAAGTGTCATATGGTGGTTTGGAAAGTTGAAAGTTTTGGTCATGCACTCAATGTGTTCGACAGAATGATAGAGCCATCTAGGCAACTTTGTTGGAAGTGATACTTGGTAGGGTAGTGTCTCCTTACATGATAAAGATGATGGTGGAGTTATTTTGGCAAAAGGAAAAACTTGATAGTGCAAGTTTTACTGAAATTCAGTTCTGGACTGAAAATTCAGAGGGGTTTTTGGTGGACTAAAAATATATAAATCGATCTGATCTTCTGGACTTAATAGTTTGGTGGGAAGAACCATGAGATGGCCAAATTTCAGAATCTTTGGAGCAAGGAATAATATGGTTGTAGTTGAGACCTAGAAAATGGGCAGAAATAGAAAAGAGGAAGGTTCACTTAAAATTTACAAAGGACAAAGATGGATTTTTGTAGAAAGGTGATCCATAGGCATCACATGACTCCTCATAATTTTGGTGGAATTTTTACAGAATTATTTAAACTAGTTGTAGTGCAAACAGAAGCATTTGAAGAAAAGAAAAAGCTATTAAAAGAAATTTCTATGGCAAAAATTTTTATTATGAAAATAATTCTTAATATTATTAAACAAGTAACGAAATGTTCTCAGATGACTATCAGAGCCCAGAAATTTACTGCAAATTTCTATATGGAGGGAAGTAAACAGAAACAAAAGGTTAAAACACTAAAGAATTTTTTTTGTAAATCAAAAATTTTTGTTTCTAGCCAAATTTTATTTAATAAAAAGTAATTAAATTTTTGGGGTGTTACAGGGTCACCGACAGGTGTCAACATAGGAGAAAGGGTAAAAATGTAATAGTGGTGGTAGTTGTAACAGTGCGGATATAGTGGAGCTACAGTGGATGAACAGTGGTCACCACCTACTTTGACAGTGGGGGACAAGAGCATTTAATGCCCGTCGCCGTCGACCCCAAAAGCGCCCGCCCTTGCGTCTCCGTTTGCCACGGCGATGGCTTTATCACCGTGGAGTGCCACCGTGTCCCCCAGGCTACACAGCCATCCGCCACGCGTCCCTGGAGTGGCCCCAGGGCGACGCGTGGTTCGATGAGCTGGAGCGCGGGCACACAGCGTAACTCTCCCCGGCAAGCACCTTGCCGGGGCCTTGACCTTGCCGGGCCCAAAAGCTTGTCGGGCTCTGAAGCTTGTCGCTCCCCGGGCCCTGCCGGGGCGCATGCTGCACCGAGGCATGTCTTCTGAAGCGTGATCTTCTAGTCCCCCTGGCAAGCTCCTCTTGCCAGGGTCTTGCGTTAGTGAGGTAGTCTTGAGCCTGGGACGGCCTTCCCGGCAAGCTCCACTTGCCGGGGCCTCGATCTTCCGTCTTGTATACTTTGTTTTTGAATGGTTTTATACAGAAAAGTCTTCGGCAAGCACATGGTGAGCCCTGCCGCGGGAAGCTGCTACTGCCCGTGCACAAGTTGGGGTACTGAGGTACCCCTACCTTAGTACACCGACAGTTGTAGTATAGGTTAGCCAAGAGTCAAAGCTGGCTTTCTGCTATGAACTCAACTACCCCTGTTGATAATGTTGCATGTATGATAGGTTCTGTTGTATGACTTGCTGAGTACCTTTGTACTCATGTTTGCTTAATAACTGTTGTAGAGGAGAACCCGGCCCCTTCTGATGGGTTCTACATAGACGTTGACGTCGACGAGTAGCTTGCTACCAAGACGGAGATCTGGAGCTTGTGAAGGGCCTTGTAGATAGTCAGGCTACACCAAGCCTGTTTTATTTTCCAAGTTGTCTGTACTCAGACATGTTAGCTTCCGCTTGTGCTTGTATGACTGTATGACTTGAGTGTTGGGTCATGTGACCCCTACCTGTATGGATATGTTATGTATGGCTCTTGGAGCCTCTTAAATAAAGTACTTTGAGTCAAAGAGTTCTGTTGTGATGCAATGTTGTATTTGCACATATTGAGCATATTGTGTGTATGATTGAAATGTTTATGGCACCAGAACAATAGACCTCCTCGATGATGTCAGGGCCATCCCATTTAGAGAGAAGTTTTCCTGCAAAAGATCTTAAACGAGAGTTGTATAGCAAAACATGATCACCTTCGTTAAAGTCACGCTTTTGTATTCTCTTGTCAGGCCATCTTTTAACTTTTTCTTTGAACAACTTGGCATTCTCATAGGCTTGGGTTCGCCATTCATCAAGTAAGGTAATGTCAAATAACCTCTTCTCACCCGCAAATTTGAAATCATAACTGAGCTCTTTAATAGACCAATATGCCTTATGTTCTAGTTCAAGAGGTAAGTGACATGCTTTTCCATAAACCATTTTTTACGGATACATACCCATAGGGTTTTTATAAGAAGTTCTATAAGCCCACAATGCATCATCAAGTTTCTTAGACCAATTCTTTGTAGATCTACTAATAGTCTTTTGCAAAATCAATTTAATCTCTCTATTGCTAAATTAAACTAGACCACTGGACTGAGGATGATTTGGAGACGCAATTCTATGGTTAACATGATATTTAGCAAGCATCTTACGGAAAGCACCATAAATAAAATGTGAATCACCATCAGTCATTAAATATCTACGGACTCCAAACCTCAGAAAAATAACTTCTTTAAGCATCTTAATAGAGGTGTTATGATCAGCACTGCTAGTTGGAATAGCTTCTACCCACTTAGTAATATAATCAATAGTAACTAAAATATGTGTATACCCATTAGAGGAAGCAAAATGTCTCATATAATCAAAGCCCCAAACATCAAATGGTTCAATAACAAGTGAATAGTTCATAGGCATTTCCTTACGTCTACTAATACTACCTATTCTGTGGCATTCATCACAAGACAAGACAAACTTACGGGCATATTTGAAGAAAGTAGGCAAATAGAAACCGGATTGCATACCTTGTGTGCAGTTCCATCTCCAGCATGGTGTCCTCCATAGGCCTCGGAGTGACACTTGCGTAGGATCTGTTCCTGTTCATGCTTAGGTTTACAATATCTAGTAACACCCATCTACTCCTTCCTTATAAGGGTGTGGGTCCTCCCAAAAGTAATGTCTTAAATCATAGAACAACTTTTTGTTTTGTTGGTATGTGAAGCTAGGTGGTATAAATTTAGCAACAATGTAATTAGCAAAATCAACATACCATGAAGCATTACGAGAAGCATTTATGACAGCTAGTTGTTCATCAGGAAAGTTATCATCAATAGGCAGTGGGTCATCAAGAACATTTTCTAACCTAGACAAGTTATTTGCAACGGGGTTCTCAGCTCCCTTTCTATCTGTAATATGCAAATCAAATTCTTGTAGCAAGAGAAGCCATCTAATATGTCTAGGTTTAGCATATTTCTTCTCCATAAGATATTTAATAATAGCATGATCAGTGTGAACCGTTACTTTAGAATCAACAATATAAGACCCGAACTTATCACAAGCAAAAACTACTGCAAAAAAATCTTTTTCAGTAGTAGCATAATTTTGTTGGGCATTCTCTAGAGTTTTACTAGCATAATGAATAACATTCAGTTTCTTATCTACTCTTTGTCCTAGAACAGCACCAACAGCATAATCACTTGCATCACACATAATTTCAAAGGGTATATTACAATCAGGTGATTGAACAATAGGTGCGAAAATCAAGGATTTCTTATGTATTTCAAATGCTTCTTCACAATCATCATCAAAAAGAAAAAGGAACATCTTTGTCAGTGTACAAAAATAGGGGCTCTCCTTTCCTTTGTACCCCTAACTTGTGCATGGGCAGTCAGAGCCACGCCCACGGCCAGACCTAACAGGGTAGAGGATGGAAACCGAAGCACAAGACTACCAGAGTAGCTCCAAGACAGTGGCGCAAGCAGTCCAAGCAACAAGATAGGCTTCCCCCGAAAAGACACTTGTGGGGGCGGCTTGCACGACCCCAACAAGAACCCTTGCTGGGGCAACTCACCCAATGCCTTTATTGCAGCCACCCTTGAGCCTAGGAGCTCCGAGACAATCAACAACGTTGGAACCAAGGCTCGGGAAGCGCATGCGTGATGGCATGCAGATCTTTGTGAAGACAAAGGGTCTATGAATCCTAGATGAGAACCAGAAGACACGACGGCCGCAAGACTCCTTGCCGAGGATCCCCACGGGGCCTCGGCTAGGCTCCTTGCTGCCCCGAAGCCCCGGCAAGGCCTCTTGACGAGGCCGCTCGCGAAGGCCGTGGCATGCCCCTTGCCGGGAACAGACACAAGATTGCGGCAAGCCCTTGCCACCCCATCATTGCCCCAGATCAGCGGCCGACCCACTAGCCCAGGCAAAAACCCACATGGCAGTACGTGGTTCCTGGTCCAGCTAGTCAAGCACTTGCGTGGTGGCATGCAGATCTTCGTGAATACCCTACCACCACACCATCTCAGCTGCCTGCCAACCTACATGGTGCTGCATGCCTCGTTGGCCTGGTTGCGCGTCGCGACCAGAGGGAGCGGCGGCGGACGGGACGGGCCTCGTTGCCGTCCCTGATAAAGCAAGTGGATACCTAAGTAGAGCATTTAATGCATGTTGTCCCGTAATGGCAGGAGATAAGCTAGATGTAAAGCAAACCTCGAGGCGATGGTTGATCTGTTGTTGGCCCGATCTTTCACGGCACAAAACTCCATCACAACAAGAACAAGATGCGGGTTTACAAAGATGTTCACAAACCTCGCGAAAACAACACGCCAACCACTCGATCTGAAGGAATAACGTCGACGAACCGTATAGGTTCAACTTGTAATCTCATATGCATCACATCGTAGGAACTCACACGCCAGTAGAGACTTTTGACAAGATTTCTCAAAACTCGATAATGGCCGACGGCCGAAACACACGCGTTGTCTAATTCATCTCAAAATAACCTCCCCTATTACATGCACACATACTCAGCTTTATAATAGCTGACCCTTCTAACTTGACTCACGAGAAGAAAATCAATATTGGATCCTATCTTTAACTCACGGCTGAGAAAGCACAGTAGAAAAAAACAACCTAAATACTAACCTACTCAGACTTGGTCTCCAGAAAATGTGCTATGCCTGATTTGTTTTGGTGGACCCGAGCCAACTTCCTTCAATGACCTCAAATCCCACGGTGAATAAATCCTCACTACATTTTCCTTGCGTGGTAAGAAGAGAAACAAGATCAAAAATATTGTCTTGATTGCTCGTCGTTTAAACAAGAGATATTGGGCTGTCCACATGAAGTAGAAAGAATCTTGTGTACATCTTCTCTTGTCAATAGAAACCAAACACAACAAGAATTTGCCTAATTCTTCATGCACGTATAGATAGCATCTTATTAATTGCTGGCTGGGCCCACTTGCATGCATGTGTTTCGCTTGATTATCTGATGCATACGAGCATGGTAGCACGCCTCTGTACTTTGGCCAAGACTCAAATAAATACACCTTCTGTACAGCCGTGACATGTTCACGCATGAGACCTATTAATTCATCTTCATCGTTGTATGGTAATTGAAACAACCGTGGAGCTGCCGCATCCTTATCAACATCAAGTATGCTAGCAGTATACTTGGCCTTATCAACACTGTATATCTTTCCACCTCCTGTGTGCCACTGCGGCAACCCCTTTTTACTATAAAAGGAGTCCCGAGGCATACTGGAGGAGGATTCAGATCTTTTGGACTAGACACGCACCGTAGCTAGTTCGAGAGCTCAAGAACACTCAAATACACATCAAAGCAGGACTAGGGTATTACGCATCTTCGCGGCCTGAACCTGGCTAAACGATCCTTGTGCTGACTCCTAGACCCGCTCTTTGCAGAACCCCGCGCCCTTCAACCGTAGAAGGGATTCCAGTGATCCCATAGGTGTCGTCCCCAACATCTTTGGCACGCCAGGTAGGGGGGTGCAGTTGCGAAAATCCGGTCTAGCAGTTAGTTTAGCAGTTCTTCATCGCCATGGCTCCCAAGAAGAAGACGATCACGGCGATCGGTTCATCTGGAGCCGAACGGCCCATGCCGGTGCAGGCGGGCGACGGGGTGGTCGCGGATGGAAGTCGAGGCGCGGCCTACGAACACCCACGTCACTCTAGCAGCCAAAGCTTGGAAAGCGGCATCGTTCGTACACAAGAAAACGAGTCGCACGCCACAATAGTCCAAAGGCGAAGCCGGGCCCCCCGCAGGCAGCGCGGGGCCCTCCAAGAGCGGCGTCGTGCCACGAACGAGCGACGCGGCAACTTCCAAGATTCCCACGCCGACGCCCACAACGCGCTCCTCCCAGGTCATGCGCGATGAGCAGCGCCGCCACGCTGGTGACCCTGGGCACCACCGCGGAAAGAGCCCTGCGCATCATTCACTGGACGTAGAAAACCAACATGCTCGCCGAGGTGCTGCGAAAATGGCGTACAGCCGCAGGGCCATGATAGAGCTCCTTCTAACATGGTTAGAAGTCAGAGTGCCTCATGGTCCATGCAGCTTTCGCTGCCGCCCTCGTCGGCCGAGGCCTTAGCGCGCGTTGTTGCTCCTCGACTTCCCTCCTACTGCGGAGTAGCTCGACGAGTGGAGAGCCACCATCCGGAGCCTCGTCGGCATCGCCAACAAAGACTAGCCGCGGCCAGTGGGGCCCTCAGGCCGACGCTCTGTCGAGCCACCGCATGCTAGTAGTGGAAGGACTGGAAGCGCTGCAGCCACGTGCATTCTCCTCCTCCTCGCTAGTTACCGTGGGCACCGGTCCGTCAGGACGATGCTTGTGATAACATTTCCATAGTGTCGTCAGACCCGCGGACCCACCGCGATCAGCGTCAAGTTCTTCGGGAGCGAGGCCATGAAGACGCTCGAACTACCATCAAGCGCTAGCATGAAGCACGCCACCAGTAAGATAGGCGGGCAGGGCCCACTACGGACCACCCAGCCCCGGGAGGCCTTGGAGTCTTTCCTTACAAGGTAGGTTGTCCAGCCTTTACTCGCGAAATGCGGCAGTTCCAGTGGCCCACTCACCGCACATTCAAGCCTGACGTCGGCAAGAAGTACAATGGCAAGACTCACCCGTCAGAGTTCCTCAGCATCTACACCATCGCGATGCAACGCCGTCGGAGCACGTAACGACAAGGTGCTTTCCAATTACTTCTCGTTCGCGCTTAAACCCAATGTCATGTCATGGTTGATGGACTTGCCTGTAGATTCTATTTCTTCCTGGTCAGATCTGTGCCATGAGTTTGTTGGCACCTTTATGGGAGGCCACCAGGCTCATGGCCATGCAAGCGATTTGCATGTCATCCCCCAGAAAGAAGGTGAAAACCTGCGCAAGTACATACAGAGATTCAGTCGAGTGTACTACAACATCCCAGATGTTCATCCACGCGCCGTGATCAGCACATTCTATCAGAATGTGCGTAACTGCAAGATGCACGAAGAGCAGGATATGAATAAGGTCAAGGATGTGGACGAACTCTATGTTCTGGCTGACAAATGCTCTCTGGCCAAAGAGGGAAGGAAGTACCCCGATGAAGACGCCGATGTGGAAACCGATTCCTCAAACGAAGACGATGTCGCCCTGGCGAAGAAGGGTCGACGCCGCAACTGGAAACGAAAGGGTAAGGCCGTGCTTGCCGTCAAGGGATGCAACGACGCTGGCGGTGCCAAGAAGACCAAGGAATACGACCCCAGCAAGGAAGTTGCCGAGTGTGTGACCATGTCGGGCCTTGGGGGCTGCCGGCAAGCCAGGAGGCTCCGACAAGCAGTACTGCAAGATCCACCGCACCAAGTGCCATGACCTCCAGAACTACCGGCAAGTCGAGCAACTCGCAGAGAAGCAGAAAGCCGAATATGAAAGGCGGTACAAGGAGAAGGGCCAAGATGGTGCTGAGGGATCTGGCAAGAAGCGTGGCGGCTAGCCTGGCCACCGCGGCATGGATAACCAGCAAGAGAGGCCCGCCCGAGGCCGCGACAAGAAGCAAGAAGACGATGATCATGATGAGGATGACGAGTCTGGCGACCAAGAATTCCAGAAAGCTACGGAGTCCATGTTCGTCGACGGTGGTGCCTCTCTACACACCTCTCACCGCCAGCTCAAGCAGTGGGCGCGTGAGATCACAGCAGTGGAACCATCGTACGAGGCCCAGAAGCCGCTAAAGTGGTCCAACACACCAATCATTTTTTACACCGAGGATCACCCTGATCGCAAGGGTGTTTGCCATTGTTGGTTTCACCAACAATACGCAACCTCAAGGTGTCGAAAATGCTTGTTGATGGCGGGGCCGGTCTGAACTTGATCTCGCCCGCTGTGATCAAAAGGCTGAATATTCCTGATGGAGACCTCAAAGAGACGGGCACGTTTCAAGGGGTGAACCCGGGAAGAGTCAGCCGAAGGGAAAAGTCACGCTGCCTGTGACATTCGGAGGCGAGCTGAACTATAGGACAGAGAGGGTTGTTTTTTATGTTGCCGAGATCCCCTTGCCTTACAACGGGATCCTCGCCTGCCCAGCGTTAGCCAAGTTCATGGCAGCATCACATTACGCCTACAGCACACTGAAGATGCCTGCGCCGATGACCATCATCACCGTCCCATCTGACAAGAAGGATGCACTGATCTGCACTGATCAACTTTACCGGGAGGCAGTTGCAGCGACTGCTGCCAAGGCACTTGCTCTTGCCGTTGAAGCCCCGGGAGGGAGGAAGACCGGTAAGACCTCTCACACCCACTCCGGCAAGTGCACCTCTTTGGAGTGCAGTGCTCCCGTCAAGGACGTGCCAGAGAGCTCCACCGGCAAGAGCAAGAAATCTAGAGCTGGACCACTAGAAACAAGAAGGTGTCCATCAAGGAGGATGCCGCGGGAGGGGCTTTCAACATAAGCTCCACCCTCGACAGCAAATAGGAAGGCGCGTTCGTCACCTACTTGCGGGCAAATGTCGACGTGTTTGCGTGGCAAGAATGCGACATCCCCGGCGTTCCTAGGGAGGATATTGAGCACCATCTTGTTGTCTGCCCTCATGCACGGCCCGTCGAGAAGGAGGTCAAGAAGCAAGCTCTAGAACGGCAAGACTTCATCACAGAGAAAATCAGGAAGTTGGAGGCGGCAGGCTTGGTGAGAGGAGTACTCCAACCAACGTGGTTGGCCTATCCGATGGTGGTGCGCAAGGCAAATGGGAAGTGGCGACTGTGTATTGATTACACAGACATCAATAAGGCATGCCCAAAGGACCATTTCCCGTTGTCGCGCATTGACCAGATTATAGACTCCATGGTCGGGTGTGACCTGTTATCATTCCTTGACGCTTCCTCAGGATACCATCAAATCATCATGACGTGAGAGGATGAAGAGAAGACATCATTCATCAACCCATGTGGTACGTATTGTTTCTTACGAATGCCTTTCGGGTTGAAGAGTGTTGGCTCAACATTTGCAAGAACTGTCCAAATTGGTTTTAAGCCTCAGCTACGTAGAAATATGGAAGCCTATATGGATGACATAGTTTTCAAAACTAAGGACAAGGCAACGCTAATATAGGATTTAGAAGAGACATTTGTGAATTCGCACAAGATCAACCTCAAGCTGAACCCTGAGAAGGGTGTCTTTGGCATTCCATCCGGCTAGCTTCTCGGTTTCTTCGTCTCAGAGCGTAGGATCGAGGCGAATCCAGACAAGATCAAGGCTATCGAGAAAATTGAGGCACCCAGGCGGATCAAATATTTGCGTCGCCTTGCTAGCTGCGTTGCCGCCATGAGCAAATTCATCTCCAAATCTACCGAGCACGCCCTTCCCTTTTTCAAAATCTTGAAAAAGGCGGGCCAAATGGAGTGGACCCCATAAGCCGAAGCAGAACTACAAGATTTCAAGAAATACCTCTCCTCTACGCCAATACTGGTCGCGCCCAAACCCCAAGAGCCGTTGCTCCAATATCTAGTGGCGACGAATCAAGTGTTCAGTGCTGCGCTAGTACCCCAGAGGGAGGTCAATGTGGAAGTAACAGTGACGACAGAACCTGATACCACTGGGGCAAAAGCGATACAACCAAATGAAGTAGTGCAAAAGAAGAAGATGACGCAGCACCCGGTTTACTTTGTCAGCTCCCTCTTGCAGGGGGCTAGGTCAAGGTACTCCAGTGTGCACAAATTGCTCTTCGGCCTCTTTATGGCCTCGAGGAAGCTGTGTCATTACTTCCAAGCACATGAAATTACCGTCGTCACCCGCCTCTCGTTACAGCCGATATTGCATAACCCAGATGCGACCGACAGGATTGTGCAACGGGCCTTGGAACTATTGAGCTTTGGTTTGAAGTTTGAAAGCACTTCGACGACTCAGAGTAGAGTCTTGGCGGAGTTCGTTGCAGAATGGACCTCAATGCCCGACAAAGAGATCCAGGAGACCACTCTCCTCGGCCAGGAAACAAGTCACGACTAGATTATGTACTTTGACGGAGCTTTCTCGCTGCAAGGCGCCGGTGCTGGTGTGCTGCTTGTTGCACCCACTGGAGAGCACCTCAAGTATGTGGTCCAGATGAACTTCCCCAGGGAGATGTCAACGGACAAGACTGTCGAGTACGAGGGATTGGTTGCCGGTCTCAGGATCGCGGCAGGCCTCGGGATCAAGATGCTCATCGTCAGGGGTGATTCGTAGCTTGTCATCAAGCAAGTTAACAAGGATTACCAGAGCCCGTTGATGGAGGCCTACATAGATGAAGTGAGGAAGCTGGAGGAGCGTTTTGACGGTATACAAGCATAGCATGTTCCCCGAGCGGAGAACGACATCGCCGACTACTTGTCAAAGCGCGCCGCCACCAAACTACCTGTGGAACCAGGTACTTTTTTGCTTCGATTAACTCAACCATCCGTTGAACCATCGACAGAGCAGAACAGGCGAAGGAAATCAGGCCCCGGCAAGTATGTTCCCACCGAGATCGCAGGGGCCTCCGCAAAGATGTTGCCGGGGATGCTGAGCCTGCCATAGGGCAGTAGACTTCGGTAGGGCGTCAAGCCCTGGCTGTGGAGACAGCTGCTCCTATGGAAGTGGAGATGCCTTTAGTCCATACTGTCGAGCCCCAGGCACTGGCATGGGCCGAGCATACCGTCCGATTTCTCCAAGCAGGGGAGCTTCCCGAGGAGTAGGAAGAAGCGGAGAAAGTAGCCCGTCGGTCTGCCATGTATCAGTTCGTCAATGACGTCTTGTACAGAAAAAGGCCGAACGACGTGAAATTGAAGTGCATTCGCCGGGAGGAAGGTCTGGATCTGTTGGCAGAGATACACGAAGGCATATGTGGCTCCACATAGGGTCAAGGGCCCTTGCCAGCATGGCATTCCGGCAAGGTTTCTTCTGGCCCACAGCCCTCCAGGATGCAACGACACTAGTAACCAAGTGTGAAGCGTGTCAGTTCCATTCAAAGAAGCTTCATCAACCAACTCAAGCTCTCCAAACAATCCCTCTTTCCTGGCCATTCTTGGTCTGGGAGCTCGACATACTGGGCACCTTTCCCCGTGCTACTGGGGGCTTTCAGTAGTTGTACGTTGCAATCGACAAGTCCACAAAGTGGCCAGAGGTGGAAGCAGTCAGAAAGGTGACAACACAGTCAGCCATCAAGTTCTTCAAGGGCCTGGTCTGCCGTTTTGGTGTAGCAAACAGAGTCATCCCCAATTACGGGACGCAGTTCATAAGCAGAACCTTCATGCAGTACATTCAAGACCTCGGCAGCAAGGTCTGTTTTGCTTCTCTTGCGCATCCTCGAAGCAATGGCCAGGTAGAGAGGGAAAATGCTGAAGTACTGCGAGGCCTCTGGATGAGGACTTTTGACAGGCTACACAAGTGCGGAAGGCGCTAGATTGATGAATTGCCAGTGGTTCTTCGGTCAATCAGAACGACACCAAATTAAGCCACCGAGCAGACACCCTTCTCCCTCGTTTACGGGGCGGAAGCAGTTCTCCCCACGGAACTCACATACGGGTCACCCCGAGTGCTCGCTTATGATGAGCTTGAGCAAGAGAAATTGCAGCAAGATGCCGCAGCGCTCCTCGAGGAAGATCATTTTCGGGCGGCTGTGTGAGTAGCATCCTACCAGCAAGCCTTGTGCCGCTACCATAGCTGCAAGGTTCATGCCCGAAACTTTGAGGAAGGAGACCTTGTTCTTCGGCACGTTCAGTCGGCCAAGAATTCCAACAGGTTGATGCCAAAGTGGGGAAGGCCCTTATCGAGTAATATGAGTCACCAGGCCTGGCGCAGTCCGCCTGGAGACCGAAGATGGTATTCTAGTGAGCAACTCCTGGAACATCGAACATCTTCGCAAGTTTTACCCGTAAGGCACGGTTGTCGAGCTCCCCGGCAAACCACCCTTTTGTAAAAGTCTTGCCAGGAAGGCATGTAACCCTTTGTACAAAGCCAGGCATAGACCTTGAGCTTAAATAAATGATGCGCTGGCGTCCTAGGTTTTAGCATGCATGCTATGTTGAGTCTCTTTCTCTGTTAGGGTTGATAGTCCTTGGCGGCCACTAACCCCTTGCATAGAGGTCGAGTGCGCGTCTCTGTGTTCCTTTCCATGTTGTATTGTTCACATGATGCACATTTCTTCTAAGCTATTTGGAGGAAAGAGGACAGGTCCGGCAAACCAAGGTTGCCGGGGGCTGCAGATCCAAGGATCCGACCACCGCAAGACAAGGTTGCCGGAGGATACAAAATCAGATAATCCTTTCATCCCCCACTCCTTACTTCCGTATGAAACTTGAATGTACGAGACTTTGCTCGCTCTTATACCATCATGCTCCTTTTTTCCTGCGTCCAACAAACTTTATTTTGGACCAAAACCCGGTAGTAGTGTGATGGGAAAGGAGCAGATGAAGGGCCTAATCCTACTCTGCTCCTGCTTCCGCCAAGGGCGTGAATGTGTTCGAGCTATAGAGAAGGAAGACGGCAAGGCCTATTGCAGGGGTACGATGTTTATCTTACAATAACAAGGATTCATTCCTTGGTGTGGCCCCTACCCACGCACAAAAGAAACCCGGCAAACACCCTTCTTTCCATTAATACGTTGTAAACCAGTACAATTCATATGGAATGCATACATGAGCAAGGGGGTTACAAGATTTAAATCTTACAAAGGCCCGTAGAATTAAAAACTGAAAAGAGATAAGGTGCCCGTAAACCCTTTCTTGTCCCTCTCCTCATGACATGGAACAAGATGGCAAAAAGGCAAAGGGAGCATCTAGGCGAAGCACGAGCAGCAGAAAGCACCGAGACAACATCCCGGTGGCCTTCCCGAAGAGGGCTGGTGATGATGTCGCCAGGAGAAGAGCCGAAGGATGAGGCAGTGGGCCAGAAATACGCGACGAAGGCATTTGACGCCCGCGTACTCTGACTTGACGGCCACCGCCCACCTCCTTGATCTCCTACGGCCTCCCAATGCCAACCGCCCAAGGAGGCAACCCCGGGAAGCTCAAGGAGTTGGCGATGCAGATGATGGTGATGCTGGCGTCGCCCAGGGATGGTGTGTCCGACGCCTAGTCGGACCCGTCATCCTCCCGCCCGCTGCCCTCGTCGTCGCTGTCGCTGTCCTCCCCATCACTATCACTCGAGGAAGAGTTTTCGTCATTGGTCTAGCTCTCCGCACAACACCCTAGCCTATGTCCCGAGTGCCCAAAGACCTTGAGAGAGAGAAGATCGCTCTCCACTAACTTGAAGCAGAGGACGTGCCCCTTCATCAAGCAGTGGGCACACACGAAGGTCTTCCACCCACATTGGAGAAGCATTACATGAGAGGCGGGGAACTTGGTGTTTGCCGACGCGGCACCATTACAACACCCCTTCATGTGAAGCCTCAACCTTGATGGTCAGTCGACCTCCAACACCCTGGCGAATGCTTCAGGAAGACGAAGGCGACTGCGAGGCGGCTCGCGCAGTTGCAGAATGAACTCCAACACTGTGTCCCCGACATGGCCGCATGGTGAGGCAGGAGGAGACGGCGGAGGAGATTGAGACGGAGATGATGACGATGCGGGTGTCCCCCGTCCTCGCCCGCCTCTGGCTCGACTGCCTCGCCGACCACGACCCCGGCCTGCGCCTCTGCCTCTAGCATGGCCCTCATCCTGGGCGTCTGGCTCTTCTTTGACCGCCGCCGCCCTCTGACAAGAGGAAGACCTGGTCGCCTCCACAGGGGCACGGCCACGACCACGCCCTCTCACCATGACTTGGGAAGGATAAGGATCGGACTGGAAGAGGATGAGTTGGGGGAGCACTGTCCCTCCACCCTTCTTTATAGGAGGGCGAGACCAAGCAGGCCTAAAGGCGACCGCCAGAATCGACCAATCCAATCATCGGATACGCAAGGAAACAAGACCCACCCGCTGCTCCACTCAACAGCGCCTGACTGTTGGCGTCCTGGGAACCAAGGTACACAGACTTGCCTACCCGCGGGTCGCGACGCGCTCCTACTACAACATGGTACGGCACAGCTGATTGACTAGCTACTCAAGACCCTCGCGAGGGGCTAGACCTCGCGAGGAGAAAGACACCAAGACCCCCTCAGGAGCGGCCTCGGCTAGGTTGCTCCGGAGGGGCGTAGAATCCAAGGCCAAGCCTGTCTCGGGAGGAGGCAGTGACGCGAGCAGTGACGCACCGTGCCAGCGGGTGCCAGTGGCGCAGTTGCCGTTTTGGTGCAAAGGAGACAACTCAGGCGCAGGTTCATGAGGGGCGGGACAAAGGTTTCCCCTTTGGTACAACAATCCCGAAGACCACAAGGACAGCAGGGAGGATGTCACCACCGAGCCCACCAACGCGTCATCGCCTGATCCCTTTGCAGGCGAAGACCGCTTTTGTCAGGATAGGAACGTCCTTGTGTTCCCGCTCAAAATGGCCCTTGTGGGATCCCTTCCCGCCTAAACATTTCGAGGGAAGAGGACCCTGGCCGCCTATATATGTAGCTAGGGTCTACACTATGGAGGCATTCTGATCAGATCCAGAGAGACTACGCCTTCACACCGGGAAGCAAGAACCCTTGCCTCCTGATCCTCTTGAGCTCTCCTCCTGAGCTCAGGAACCACTGTACTTGTTCATACTCAAGCCCTCCTGAGGCTAATCCACCAAAGCAGGACGTAGGGTTTTACACCGCAAGGTGGCCTGAACCTAGGTAAACTTGTGTGTGCTTTACTTGTTGCTTGCTTGAATCTTACCATTGGACAAGGGCGAGGCGCTAGGTAGACGTGAGTGGGAGAGACCTTCGTTCAAGCCCCTGTGTTCGAACTTCTTTGGTTTGCGGAGCCAGTAATCCGACATTTGGTGCGCTAGGTAGGAGGGCGTGTCAAAATCTCGCCTCTCCGATGACCTCGCCCCGCTCTCGTTCGTCGACCTCGCTTCGCCGCCATGGTGGACACACGCCGAGCGCGCGCACCCGCCGCGCTGCCAACGTCGCTCAGACGGGGCCCGCGGGCAATGGTGCACCACTCCGCCCCAACTCGCTGGTCGCCAACGCCGCCACCGACTCGGCCGTCCACGAGCAACAGGAGTCATCGCTGCCGCTGTCCGTGCAGCGTGATGGCCGGACAACGAAACCATCACCCTAGCCGGCCGCGGCGTCGTCCTCGCTGATCCGCCGCCGGCCGGTCTACCAGGAGCCCGCGCTACTAATGGCGCGGGAGCTCCTGTGCTACCGCCCGACGGACGACCTCTACGATGAATGGCTCCACCGCATCACCGAGCTCGTCAACGCCGCTGGGGAGGTACCTGCACCAACTCACTCCTCCCATCTTCCGCATCCTCGAAGCAACGGCCAGATAGAGAGGGAAAATGCTGAAGTACTGCGAGGCCTCTGGATGAGGACTTTTGACAGGCTACACAAGTGCGGAAGGCGCTGGATTGATGAATTGCCAGTGGTTCTTCGGTCAATCAGAACGACACCAAATTAAGCCACCGGCCAGACACCCTTCTCCCTCGTTTACGGGGCGGAAGTAGTTCTCCCCACGGAACTCACATACGGGTCACCCCAAGTGCTCGCTTATGATGAGCTTGAGCAAGAGCAACTGCAGCAAGATGATGCAGCACTCCTCGAGGAAGATCATTTTCGTCGACCTCGCTTCGCCACCATGGTGGACACACGGCGAGCGCGCGCCGCTCGCCCGCCGCCAACGTCGCTCAGACGGGGCCCGCGGGCATTCGTGCACTGCTCCGCCCCAACTCGCTCGTCGCCAACGCCGCCACCGACCCGGCCATCCACGAGCAACATGACTCATTGCTGCCGCTGTCCGTGAGGCGTGATGGCCGGACGGCGACACCATCACCCTAGCCGGCCGCGGCGTCGTCCTCGCGGATCCGCCGCGTGCCGGTCTACCAGCAGCCCGCGCTACTAATGGCGTGGGAGCTCCTCTGCTACCGCCCGACGGACGACCTCTACGATGAATGGCTCCACCGCATAACCGAGCTCGTCAACGCCGCTGGGGAGGTACCTGCATCAACTAACTCCTCCCGTCCTCCGTCGCCCATGGCGGGGCACGAGGTCCACGGTGTCCCGGCTCCACCTCCACTGTACGGCGCCGGCCAGGGACTCAGACGCGAGGCTCCGCCGCACGAGCAGCCCCGCAGGGCCCCTGCACGGGACGAGGAGAGCTGCCAGGTGATCCTGCATCCCCAAGCAGAAACTCGCGGGCCCCCCGTCCCGCAGCACCAGAACCGTGCACCACAGGAGGTGGTGGCACATGTGCCCCAGGAACCAGCACCGCAGGCACAGGGGGCGCCTGCAATCATAAGTGTGGCTGGATGTCGCGCCCTAGCTCCAGAGCTGCGGCACCTTGTCTGGCCCGACAAGTTCAAGCCGGATCTGCCTCCGCACTACGATGGCACCGCCGACCCTGCAGAGTTCCTCCAGCTGTACGAGCTGAGCATCGCGGCGTCCAACGGCATCGAGCAGGTCATGGCGAACTGGTTCCCCATGGCCCTCAAGGATGGCGCCTGCTCCTAGCTCCTGAACCTCCCAGTGGGATCCATCTCCTCCTGGGGGGAGCTTCATGAAGGTTTCGTCGCCTACTCCGACGAGGCCATCATCTCGGCATTCTCCGACGGTGTCTGCGATATCAGGATGAAGGAGGAGCTCACCATCCACGAGGACCTGTGCACAGCCCTCGAGATGTTCAACCTCGCGGGAAAGGATGCCTCTCTCTCCTGGGGCTGCCTAAAGCCGAGGCTGATGACAAAAAGGCCAAGGCCAAGGAAGCAAAGCGCAAGGGACCCGCCATGCTGGCTGCGGAACCAGAAGTAAAGCGTGGATGTGGCTACAACGACCCCCCAGAGACAACGGTCCGTACTGCATCTTCCACGATGTTCACAGCCACAACACTAACGACTGCCAAGAGCTTAGGGCGAGGCGCGGCAGGCGCGTCGGGCAGCGCCCTGAGCACGACAACCGCGGCTATGGCCGTGGAGGGGGCCGTGGTGGAGGACGCTGGGATGGCAGGAACTCGCGCCAAGGATGGCGTGACCAACCACGTGAAGACCACTTGAAGGAGCAGCCTCGTGACGCCCCCTGGCGCGACCAGCCTCGTGAGGGTCGCCCTCGGGGCAACGCGGGCCTGCCTCCGCTCCCACTACCACCAAGAAGGAATGACGACGACCGCCAGGGGATGAAGCAGGGGGCTTTCAGGAGCCACGCGCGGTCGCATGCATCTTGGGAGAAGCCCTTGCTCCGGCTTCCCACCGCATCTTCGAGCAGTTTGCTCGTGAGGTGAACGCATCGCTTCCCAGGCCTAACGCCGCGTGCAACCTCAGGTGGACCAAGAAGGTCATTGCCTTCGACCCCAAGGACCAGCTCAAGTGCACCTCAGCCCTAGGCGCTCTCCCGATGCTCTGCACTCCGACCATCAGCAACGTCCTCGTGACCAAGACCCTCATCGACGACAGAGCAGGGCTCAACGTCCTTTCCATCCAGACCTTCGAGATGCTCCAGGTCCCCTATGATCATCTTCACCCAACCAAGCCATTTTACGGAGTCACAGATGGCTCCACACTCCCGATGGGGCAGGTCCGCCTCCCTGTCACCTTCGGTGATCGCGACAACTATCACACCGAGCTCATCGACTTCGACGTCGCGAACATTCACCTCCCGTACAAAGCCATCCTAGGGTATCCGGCCCTCGCCAAGTTCATGGCGGCGACCCATCACGGCTACAACGTCCTCAAGATGTCCGGGAGTGCAGGGGTCATCACAATCGCCTGCGATGAGAAGGAAGCGGTACGTTCCCTAGAGCGTGCCTACCAGACCACGGTGGTCAGGAGCCCCGACGAAGGTGGAGCCGTCTTCGCCTTGCAGACTGCCCCCAAGAAGAAGAACCTGCCCGCCAGCGGACCTCGGGACACGGAGGCTCCTTACGGCCTCGTCTCAGGACCCGCGCCTACCGACAAGGCGCCCTCCACTCTCGCATAGGGAGGCGCGCCCGGTGCCCCTCTCAGGACGGGCTCGGGGGGCTCTCCTATGGAGTGCCTCTGGCCTGAACAGCGTCACGAGGGAGGTGTTCGGGCAACACCTACAGGTGTGTCTCGACGCGTGTTTTTGTGAGCCCAGCGTGAGTCGAACAGCGCTGGGGGCTCAAGACTTCATCGACCAGGTTAACAAGGGACTTCAGTACGCAAGGCTCATATGCGGTGGGCGCAACCGCATGATACCAAGCCCACATACCCGCAACCCAAGCAACCACTTCCGCGTCTGCATCAACGTCGTGGGCCTCAACCGAGCCGCTTCTTTGGAGCCTTTCTGGTCGATGGCACTCGGCTGGAGGAGGACTCTTCCCTGCAACTACAGTGGCACGCTCTTCGGCTTCCGCAATGCAGTTGCCATGTTCCAGTACCTCGCGCGGCAGGCTTTGGGTGCTGGGGAGGCTGAGTGGCGGGCGGTCCAGATGGAGCGGGAGCCGGACCCCTGTGACCACTGAGGGCCTCCGGAGCCCCTGGGCTTCAAGAGCCCGACGATCCTCAGGAGCGACCCACACGACTCGCGTCTTCAGCTACCCCAACTCTTCTTCGACAAGTGTCAGGTGATGTCTGAGGTATTCAAGCGAGGGCGCCCCCAGGCTGCATCATCCTCGAGCTGCTGGGGGCTCACCCCCACAGCTGTCTCTTTTGCGCATGAATCTAGGCTAGTTGTTTCTTCCTATTTGCATTATCTTTATGCTCGGCGTTCTCACCGCCACTAAGCTCATGAGCCCTTGCGAGCCCACTAGCGACCTCCCCATGATTAAGGACTGGCACGACATCTGTGCTCGGGTACGTCCCTGTAGTTTTGCTAAATCCAAGGGCTGAGCTCTGTCTCGCGAGCCATTCCCGTGACGTCACCTCCCATGGTCCTTGGTGCCTTGTTCTCGCATGGGCTAGTCATGGATGGGTAAGTGGGGGCCCGTGGCAAGTACCTCGCTCACGCGGGAACTGCACGCCCATTGTTTTTCTTTTGGGCTGTTGCATGAGAAGACTGGGCACGACGTATGTGCTCGGGTCCATCCCTGCAGCTTCGATAAATCCAGCGGCTGAGCTCTGTCTTACGGACCGGTCCCGCTAACGTCACTCCTGGGGTCGTTGGTGCTACGGCCTTCTCATGCGATGCCCTCTAGAGATGCACTCGGCGCAGGTCGACACAACGCATCTCTTTTCACATTTTGCAGAAGAAGACTCAGGCGCAACCCGCCTCAGGGTAGGGTCTCGTGAGTGATGCGTAAGCTCACGAGAACTTCCTCAGAGTCGTTCAGCTCGTCCTGAGGAGGGCCCATATACACCTTGGCTGTCCTGCCGTACAAGCCATGTGTCACGACGGGGCTGTACACGCCCCGGAGTCTCTCCCGGTGGGAGGCTCCCTCCCACGGTCCAGTGGAAGTACCATGCTCCGCGCTAGAAGAACCAACCGATGAGCGGTTTTTCCCACGAACCAGTGGAAGAACCAGGCTCCGCACTGGCCGCTATGACCGAGGCGTGGTTATGCCCACACCCCGCACAAGTGTGGTAGCTCTATGCTCTGCGCTAGTTATAAACAACTGAGGGCGGCCACCAGCGGTCACACCAACCTCAGGGAGCTTTTCAGCTCACGACGCTCACAGCTTCTCCTTGGATATGTGTCGCAAGGGGGGCTAGGCATGGGGGCTATGCTCAGGTCACGCCTGGCAGACGCCACCCTACCAGGTGCCCCCTTCCTAGGCGAAGGCTCGTGAGCAAGGTATGGTGCTCGTTCTCCCTCATGAGAGCCGTTTGTACGTCAAGGGGGACCCCTGTGCATCGTGACCCAGGGGCCTCACTAGTCACATAGCCCCTCACTCCTTGAGCCCGGCGCTCAAAAGTGGTCGAGGTATGGGTGGGGCTGGGCCCTGCCGATGCAGAACACAAACTGGATTGCTTAAACATCAAGTGGGACCCTTGGGCATCGCGACCCAGTGTCCTCACTAGCCATGTAGCCCCTCATTCCTTGAGTCTAGTTATTACGATAACCCCGGTCACCCGGAGGGCTCAATGGCGATCGAGGTATGCGCGGGGTTGGGCCCTGCTGACGCAGAGCACCTAAGCAAACATGAAAGGAAGAAAGCATGGAAATCACCAAGTTCAAGTCTAGTTATTACAATAAATACCAAGTTGTCCAAATTCAAGCGAGTCCTTACGCCTCCCCAAGGCACTTGCATTTCTCTCATCATGAAAGGAACAGGTCAGGGATCGCCAAGCGCGCCATCACCAGCATCCGCCTCCTCGGCTGCCGCAAGAACGACCCGGAGGAACGCCTCCACCAGCCCCGTGGCATCATGACCCGGCATACCAGCGGTGGCATAGGCATCTCAGGAGGCGGGTTCCAAGAGCACAGAGTTCTGCCTCGTGGGGAATGTGGCAGATGCGAATAAGTGCCACTGCCGCCCGACCGCAGGGGATCACTAAGATAAGCGTTCAACGCCCACATCCAGTCGCATACCTATGCCTCCACCCACCGTAATTCTAAATTCGCTGGAGCACGAAAGCCCCTCTCGTCAGCCCTCGTGGTTGCTACCTGCACACCCAGAGGGGCCTCCCGTGCATCGCGCCTTGGGGGCTCTTACCAGACCCTGCGCCGCTCACCTCCGGTCCTTGACCATGGCATCTTGACCTGGCATACAAGTGACGGCTGAAGCCTGTCTAGGGACTGGGTCTCGTAGGCATAGGGACATAAGCTACCATGGGGATGGAACAAAGTGAAAGTCTTGCTCTAGCGAAGGACCTCACGAGGAACATAAGTTCATAACATCGGATAATAGCCAAAGTATTGCAAAAGATTTACATGCCCTCATGGGGCCATCCATGGCTGCCTCGCAGGGGCCAAGCAAAAGAAGGCCGGAGGGACACGGCCCGGGCTCCTTCAGCGGCGATGGCGGTTGGAGGACGTTGTCCCCCCCCCCCCGGCGACGAGAGCGGCGATTCGGCGGCTCATAGCTCTTGTCGGAGCTCGAGGCAGTCTCAGGAGAAGCATGGCTGCTGCTGGAGGAGTCGAAGGCACAGCCGATGGCGAACGCTTCACTCCCGGCCTCGTCACCCTGGCAGCATGGCAGATGGTCGCCGGCGGGCCCATCCTTCGTGCGGCACGCCAGCCGTCGGCCGTCCGCCCCGAAGACCTTGAAGTTCAGCATGGCTAGCCCGTGCAGCATGAAATGAAGAATGTGCCTCTCGGTGGGGGCGCAGGCGCGGCGCACCACGCCTCAACCCCACGTCATGAAGACCTTGACGGAGGAGATCACCTCCACGTCGGCTTATGAAGGGGGAAGGTGGCACCCTTCTTTCCTGTCGGGACCGGTTTTCCGGGATATTAATTTCCCAGTAAATGGCCCTTGTGCTCACCAGCCCCAGGATTACTGTTAGCTGATGAGACACAAACTTGATACAGAAATTCCAAGCTAAAAACAAAATATTTAGTACAAGACCATTCTGGTCAATGAGTACAACAAAAGGTTTCTAGTGGTTGATGGCGGAAGCGGTTTGCGATACATCAGCGTCTATGGGACTCCATTTCCCACAGGAACAGCTGACCTGGATAATTCCTATCTTCGCGAGGCTGCTATCTCCATTGCCTAGGTTCCGGGGCTGTCATTGCAGCGCTCCTCTCCAAGCAAGAAATCTGGCCAAGACAATAGCCAGGGACAAGCCAGTGAGTACTTTGAATGTACTCGCAAACATTATGAACACAGGTACAATATAACAAATGACATTCATGCTCTGAAATATTCCATGATCACTTCGTCAGTCACGAAATAAAATTCATGACGCACACAAGCAGGTTATTCTTATAAAACATGAATAAGCAATCCGAGAATAAAAATAAAATGCACCGATCGGGTGTCCGAAGCGATGCCTCGAAAGGATAATAAAATAAAGCATGCCTCAGTCGGGCGTCTGAGTGACGTCACATAAAGGGCTTATAAAGAAAATAATAACAAACATGCCACAGTCGGGCGTCTGAGCGACACCACATAAAGGGCTTATACGGAAAATAAAATACAAGCATGCCACAGTCGGGCGTCTGAGCGACACCACATAAAGGGCTTATACGGAAAATAAAATACAAGCATGCCACAGTCGGGCGTCTGAGCGACACCACATAAAGGGCTTATATGAGATTAATCACAGGGAATATCCAGGAGGTAGAACCATCCCAGGGATACTCAATAATCCAAACAATACAAATGGTTAGTCCATAATAATAATAATCATAATCATCATATGTCACATGTTATGATCAATGTTCTGGCTTAGCAGTTTTTCCTCCGAAGACCGACACTAAGACCGACACTTGACCCATCCCAGACCGTAATCCTTAACCGCGGACACGGCTATTCGAATAGATATAACCTCTGCAGAGGGTGTACCCTTTACCCACGAGTAACGGATTCCTTTAGTCCATCGGGACTAATTCCATTTACGGTCTTTTAATTGAAAACACACCTGACCCGCACACACCAGCTTAACTTACCGGTGACTGGAATCACCCACGACACCTGTTAAGCAAAACTCTAAGTGGGGAGGCTACCACCTCGATTAGCATGAGATCAAAATTTATAATGCGCGCAAACTAGGGGGGCTACCCCCTCGGTCCCAATCGGAAACACCCATGCCCCGGACCAGGTGGCATGTCTACCGGATGCCTCCGGTATCTTCCACCATGGCCTCTCTGTACGGTGTGTGCCAAGAAAGGGGTTGACAACTTACTGGACTGTACCCTACCTGCGGCAGGGACAAGTGGTAGCACGAAACAAGTATGGGGGTTACCGGAACAAGACTCGATCTATGGTCGACTCAGGAGGTTAACGCATCACCTGCATGATTAGCATAGCAAATATATTTCACACCAACAGGCAGAATCACTACTCATCATACCTCAACATGCCTTACTGACTATACTTGTCTCAACGAAATATCAGTAGCAAGCTCGTGTCTACCCAAGACAGAGACTTTCCCGGATTCCTTCCAGTAGGCATGAGAGGTAGACGAGGGTGGTTACCATCACAAGTATATCAATTCCCAACAGCAAGGAATCTTCATCATGCACTTATGAGCATGTTCATACCATCACATAAAATAACGAGTACTCCGAGTCAAGGTGGTGTTGTAAACGTATCAAACAACACACAACAATATTATGCCGGGGTTCAGAATGCTTGCCTTCCAAGAGTATGTAGGTGGGGTGCACTTTGAAAGTTTTCATCTCCCCTCCAAAATCCTATTTTAAGAAAATTCAAATTAACACATAATCTAAAAACAGTACACAAAAGTTGTTCAGAAATTTTTCAAATAAATATGAAAATAAACTAGACAAAATTTTAGAAACAACAGAAAAAGAATCAAGTCAAAAGGACTTTTATTTTAAAAGTTATAGCCAGTCAAAGTTTAGGTCAAACTCTGTTTTTAAATAAAACAGAAAAAAAAGAAAACGGTTCTAGAGGGCTTACGCTTTCTCTTAGCGAAGACGTATCTCGTGGAATACGTTTCCACTTAAAACGCTCTGATAGAGCATGGGGATGCTGGCAGGTGGGGCCGTTGGGTCCACTGGTCATATTTGACCAGCCGACCTTCTTCCCCCTCCCGCTGCCGAGCTCATGCGGAGCTCCGGTGATCCCTGCCGTCGAACGGCAGCTCCCCACGGGTCTCCGAGAGCGGGAAGGGATCCACCACTTCTGGGCGGTCCTCCCGGTGGCCGACAGAGACGTGGAGATGGACGGGGCCGCCGGTGGCATCCTCTCCGGCGGACCGCAGCGTCGGACCAAAGGGGGTACTCTCCCCTACAGTGGTCCTCTGGTCCATTGACGCGCGGGGTTAGTAGCTAGGGTCGAGGGTGACCTACTGGATGGTAGAGCAGAGAAGGGGATGCTCTGGTTCGGTCGAATTGGATCGCATGGCAGCGGCGGCCATTGCTACCAGAGACAGAGAGAACGAGGGCCTCTGGAGGAATGGGAGCTAGAGGGGCCTTGCTATGGCATCGAGGAGGGTTCTTGCCTAGCGTGAAGAGTTCGGAGTGGGTTTATATAGGCATGGAGAGGCGGTTCGGCGACGGCCGGAGATAAGATCGCCGGCTGACCGCTTCTGCTGCAGTAGGGCGACGTGGCACTGGTCGGCGCTAACCAACGAGCTCGCGGATGAGCTCGAGCTGTTCCAGAGGGCAGCTGGCGCGCGGCTGTGGCTTGGGCGGTGCCGACCACGGCAGTCTCAGGCGGCGGCAGTGGCGGCTTGCGGTGGTGGCGCTGTGGGGTGCCAGAGGGTGGCAGCGCGTCACGGGCGAGCGGATGAGATCGGGGCGTGGTCCCTTGGGCAAGGAAAGGCCAGGGGCACGGGGTAAGCGCGATGCGGCGGCTCGGGCGCGCGCGCGTGCAAAACGTGCGCTCTGGGCGCGCCCAGCGCACGCACCCCAAGTGCTCGACGCAATGCCAGAGCGTGCTAGAGGTCTTGGGTGAGGCTGGGGTTTAACAGGTCTAGGTTAGAGTTAGCTAGGAGTTTAGTGGACAAGTTATCTGGGTCAGAGGATCAAGTCCACAATGCAAACTAAATATCATGTTAAAACTGGCCATGCACACAGGGTGTTTGAGAGAATGCCAAGGGCATCTAGGCAACTCTTGGGGTGGCGAAAAACTCCAGACCAGAGTCTCTTTAGATGATAAAGAGGGTGGAATGGTTAGTTTGACAAAAACAGAAACTAGTTAGTGCAAGCTTTTGAGAAAACCAAATCTGGACAGAAGAGAAAAGCTATTATTGCATGGACCAAAAATATTCCAATGGGTCCAATCTCCTGGACTTAAGAGTTTGGTAGGGTATACTAATAGCAGGAGAAATCTCATGAGCAATGGGGCAAGATAAAATGGGGTTGCAGTAGAAAATGCCAAACTGGACCAGAGAGCAAAAGAGGATGGTTTGCTCAAATTTTCCAAAGAACACCAATGGGTTTTTGCATAGAGTTGCATTATATGCTTCTACTAACATCTCCAATTTTTGGTGGAATTTTTAAATGAATTTATCAAAGGGTTGTAGTGCAAAAGGGACTCTAAAACTTATGAGAAACCAATTTAAAAGCAATAAAGCTTTAGGGAATTATTTATAGAAATAATTCCACTGATAAAAGAAATGTTCTTGAGAAGGTATACAAGTCCAACAATATTTTTGAAAAGTTTCCACTTGGAGGGAAAACTCCACAATTCAGAAGAAAGAATGGTTCTGAAATCAAAAGATAAACCAGAAAATAAAAAAAAAATTCCTGGCAAAAAAAATTAATTAATAAATCATGGTTAAATTTTTGGGGTGTTACAACACTACCCCCCTTAATAAAAATCTCGTCCCCGAGATTTGCTAAGGGCGGTTTAAAAAAATACTCCTGCTATCACAAAGTAATATCCCAAAAATAACTATTCTATTTATGCAAGAAAATGTGGTTACAGTGAGTGGGCAGATAAGTGGGGGAAGTAACAGTGTGAATTACTGGCGCTGTGTGGAAAATCTTTGGTTGGGTAAACCGAGAAATTTCTACTTTCGGCTATGGCAAAATTTAGAATAAAACTCTAACTTTCTAAAATATGCTGGTCGTACCCGAGGGCACCGTGCTCTCTCTAGCTGACAGGTGGACCCGGGCCCACTGTCAGTCTCTTCTTCTACCTCCGTCTCTCTTCTACCTTTTGTCTCTCGCGCGCGCCTGTGCTTTCTCCACCTGCGGCGACTAGCGCGTAGGGCATCTAGGCCGTACTGCGGTAGTGCGCGGCGTGCTAGCTGCCGGCGCAGCGTGCACTCACCTCACGGGCCAGTGCGCTGTTGGCACTGCTCGCGGATTCGCCTCCGAACACCGGCGATCGAGCGACGAGCGGCGCTGGTGGACTTCGCCCACCGTATACCGATCTCGAGCTATAAAATGACCGCGGTGCTCCTCTCTTCTTCCTCACACCTGGCCTCGCTTCTTTTCTCCTTCCTCATCCTCCATTTCTGTTTCCAGGAGCTCGCGACGAGGCTCTAATGGCGGAGGTGATGCCGGATTGGTACATGATCCTGTTGTGCGGAGGGTTGGCGGCATTGCTGGGGTTCTCTGTGCTCTTGTGCGTGATGATCCTCGATGATCGTCGTGATGCTGCTGCTCGAGTGTTAGCTCTTCGCGGTGGCGGCGATCATGAGAATTAAGTGTGGTTGTGAGGTTCTGACTGCTGTCAGTGTGCTGGAGGCAACTTGCGTTCGAATAATCACCCACAAATTTCTCCTTTAGAGACTGTGGTGTGTTAGCGAGGTGATCAATTAGGTGCAAAATGTGTACGTGGTTATGCAATTAGTGCCTGCAGTCGAGTGGTTGTGGATGTGAGCCTGCAGTCGTGGTGCTGCGTGAATTAAAATACATGTCATGAAGAATTTATGTGCTGCAATAACATTAAGGAAAAAAAATCCCACCTCTGAATTTACCGAGAGCGAAAACAGTCAATCAAAATGAACAGCAGTAAAAACCACTCACATTAATCAAAAACAAACATTTAATTCATCGCACAAACTTAGGATACAACGCATAAGCTGTAATACATAAATAAGTGCTAGGATAACAAACATAGCAGTGACGTCTACGATGTAAACGGAAAATGGACAGGGTCCTGAGGAAATGTCTCCGGCACTGGGGCACATTCCTCTTCTATCGGGGGAAGCGGATTGACTAGTCGAAAAACGCGTCTCCCCCGTTCTGGCCTCAGTGGCTCGCCAATGGCGATCCGAGGATTTAAATCAGCGAGGCTCTGGAGATAACCCATTACTCGCTGTGTCAAACGCTCTTGAGCGATGACATACTGGGCAAGGTTGGCTAGAGCTGGGTCCCTCTCAATTTGTCCACCAGGAAAAGATGCTACTTCTCCGGGTGCTGCACGACTCGGGAAGTAATAATACCCCCGTTCGCTGGCATAGGGTACTGCGAATCGAAGGCGAGCAAGCGCTTCGTACGCAGCAGCTTCTATGGCCATTTGTGGAGTCGGCATAGATTTCCCCACGAAGGAGACTTCCGTTGGGTCTTGGTTTGGGTTTTCGGGAGGGATATGCACTACTGCCCAATATTTCGAGGTGGATGGGGTGATCCTCGTTTTGAGCAGCTCGTACTGGGGTGGATGGGTAGAACTCATGGTACTGCAGGTAAAGTCCCACAATATTTTAACAAAACTACCTGGGGTTGCATCTGGAGTTCTCAGATGAATACTGGGGCTCGGCATTGTAAAAATGGTTGGGCGAGCTGTGCACAAAGTGAGGGATGCTTGGTAGGGTCACGAGGTTGCCTTTTATAAAGCATCAGGGTTGGGTTATCGAGGATGGTGTGGGGCAACTAGTTTGTCGATTCTGCCCTATGGGGTCGGGGTCAATGCCACAGATACACATATCTCATAAAAGTGACGTTTTACTGTGGCACCGTCGGGGTGGTTTTTGGTAGCTACGCCTGGAATTAAAAATGCAACCGTACGCCAACATACTTATGCATGGCTACTATTCAAAACAGAGGCACACAAGCAGACTGCATTTGTTTGGGGCGATACAAGGTCACACTATTACAAGACGTAGAAATACTAAGACTCGGTACTACTCGAGTGGCTTAGTCTACTTCGTTAATATCTAAGCGGGCGTGCCTTGTGGACGTCGAGGCTTCTCCATGGGCTTCACCATCGGGGTTAGCTGGATGGGGCTGTGGAGCTGCAGGGTCGGGGTGGCGATGATGACCATCGCGGGGATTGTTGGCCACAATCCCGCTGGAGCGTGTTCCCAAAAGGCGACGAAACACTTCCGGGGACACCAAAGCATTTTGGTCGATGGCCGGGGCAGATCTCAAGGATTCGATCGGTTGCCCGAACAGTACAACTGGGTTGTCGGCGTCGGGCTCCTCTCCTCCTCTTGCCGAGGCTCGGCGAACAAGTTCGCCACGAGCGGCGATCAGATCAAGGGTGATCTGATCGAACAGTGCCTCTAGTGCACTTACATAGCGCACCAGGTGCAACAACGCAGGGTCCGACTCGTGGTCTCCGTTAGCAACCTGGGGTGGCCTACCATACCCGTCACGGCTGGGGTAGTAGTAGAACGAGCGGCAGTTAACTCTGGGCGACAGGTGCCGGAGGTGCACTATAGCCTCTCGAGCGGCCAGCTGGATGGCTTGTGGCTCAAAGGAGGTTGTCCTTCCGGTGAACCTGTAGGGGCGTTCTGGCAAAATACCCCTACCATAGACGTGCACCGTGGCCCAGAATTGACGGCTCTCACCGCTCATGGGCCCTTGGTACACAACATACTCTGGGGGCTCTTCTAATGCAAAGGCACGGCGGGTGAGGTTTGCTAGCACGGTCACAAAGCCTCCAAGGTTGGTTGCTGTGGTCTCATTGTGAATAATGGGGCCAGGCATCTTGGCTTGGTTTTGGGGGTAGAGGCTGTGCTGTGCTAGGTTGGGGCTAGCGTGCCCTTTTTATAGAAAAAAAAACGGAGTCTTCCTTCGCACGCTTGCGAATGAGACAATTTAGGTGTCGGTCACTGGCGCGTGATCGACATGCTAGACTGATAGGTTAGGCGCCGACTGCCGAAAGGTGTCGGGGTCACTGTGTGGCTATCTTGCACGGAAGCTTGGCTGGGTTTAGGTTAAGGTTTGGTGGGTTGGTTGACCTAGGTTCATCGACCTGGCTAGGATAGGATTAGCCAACGGTCAGCCTGGCTCTGATACCAAGGTTGTCGGGACCGGTTTTCCGGGATATTAATTTCCCAGTAAATGGCCCTTGTGCTCACCAGCCCCAGGATTACTGTTAGCTGATGAGACACAAACTTGATACAGAAATTCCAAGCTAAAAACAAAATATGTAGTACAAGACCATTCTGGTCAATGAGTACAACAAAAGGTATCTAGTGGTTGATGGCGGAAGCGGTTTGCGATACATCAGCGTCTATGGGACTCCATTTCCCACAGGAACAGCTGACCTGCATAATTCCTATCTTCGCGAGGCTGCTATCTCCATTGCCTAGGTTCCGGGGCTGTCATTGCAGCGCTCCTCTCCAAGCAAGAAATCTGGCCAAGACAATAGCCAGGGACAAGCCAGTGAGTACTTTGAATGTACTCGCAAACATTATGAACATAGGTACAATATAACAAATGACATTCATGCTCTGAAATATTCCATGATCACTTCGTCAGTCACGAAATAAAATTCATGACGCACACAAGCAGGTTATTCTTATAAAAACATGAATAAGCAATCCGAGAATAAAAATAAAATGCACCGATCGGGTGTCCGAAGCGATGCCTCGAAAGGATAATAAAATAAAGCATGCCTCAGTCGGGCGTCTGAGTGACGTCACATAAAGGGTTTATAAAGAAAATAATAACAAACATGCCACAGTCGGCCGTCTGAGCGACACCACATAAAGGGCTTATACGGAAAATAAAATACAAGCATGCCACAGTCGGGCGTCTGAGCGACACCACATAAAGGGCTTATACGGAAAATAAAATACAAGCATGCCACAGTCGGGCGTCTGAGCGACACCACATAAAGGGCTTATATGAGATTAATCACAGGGAATATCCAGGAGGTAGAACCATCCTAGGGATACTCAATAATCCAAACAATACAAATGGTTAGTTCATAATAATAATAATCATAATCATCATATGTCACATGTTATGATCAATGTTCTGGCTTAGCAGTTTTTCCTCCGAAGACCGACACTAAGACCGACACTTGACCCATCCCAGACCGTAATCCTTAACCGCGGACACGGCTATTCGAATAGATATAACCTCTGCAGAGGGTGTACCCTTTACCCACGAGTAACGGATTCCTTTAGTCCATCGGGACTAATTCCATTTACGGTCTTTTAATTGAAAACACACCTGACCCGCACACACCAGCTTAACTTACCGGTGACTGGAATCACCCACGACACCTGTTAAGCAAAACTCTAAGTGGGGAGGCTACCACCTCGATTAGCATGAGATCAAAATTTATAATGCGCGCAAACTAGGGGAGCTACCCCCTCGGTCCCAACCGGAAACACCCATGCCCCGGACCAGGTGGCATGTCTACCGGATGCCTCCGGTATCTTCCACCATGGCCTCTCTGTACGGTGTGTGCCAAGAAAGGGGTTGACAACTTACTGGACTGTACCCTACCTGCGGCAGGGACAAGTGGTAGCACGAAACAAGTATGGGGGTTACCGGAACAAGACTCGATCTATGGTCGACTCAGGAGGTTAACGCATCACCTGCATGATTAGCATAGCAAATATATTTCACACCAACAGGCAGAATCACTACTCATCATACCTCAACATGCCTTACTGACTATACTCGTCTCAACGAAATATCAGTAGCAAGCTCGTGTCTACCCAAGACAGAGACTTTCCCGGATTCCTTCCAGTAGGCATGAGAGGTAGACGAGGGTGGTTACCATCACAAGTATATCAATTCCCAACAGCAAGGAATCTTCATCATGCACTTATGAGCATGTTCATACCATCACATAAAATAATGAGTACTCCGAGTCAAGGTGGTGTTGTAAACGTATCAAACAACACACAACAATATTATGCCGGGGTTCAGAATGCTTGCCTTCCAAGAGTATGTAGGTAGGGTGCACTTTGAAAGTTTTCATATCCCCTCCAAAATCCTATTTTAAGAAAATTCAAATTAACACATAATCTAAAAACAGTACACAAAAGTTGTTCAGAAATTTTTCAAATAAATATGAAAATAAACTAGACAAAATTTTAGAAACAACAGAAAAAGAATCAAGTCAAAAGGACTTTTATTTTAAAAGTTATAGCCAGTCAAAGTTTAGGTCAAACTCTGTTTTTAAATAAAACAGAAAAAAAAGAAAACGGTTCGACAGGGCTTACGCTTTCTCTTAGCGAAGACGTATCTCGTGGAATACGTTTCCACTTAAAACGCTCTGATAGAGCCTGGGGATGCTGGCAGGTGGGGCCGTTGGGTCCACTGGTCATATTTGACCAGCCGACCTTCTTCCCCCTCCCGCTGCCGAGCTCATGCGGAGCTCCGGTGATCCCTGCCGTCGAACGGCAGCTCCCCACGGGTCTCCGAGGGTGGGAAGGGATCCACCACTTCTGGGCGGTCCTCCCGGTGGCCGACAGAGACGTGGAGATGGACGGGGCCGCCGGTGGCATCCTCTCCGGCGGACCGCAGCGTCGGACCAAAGGGGGTACTCTCCCCTACGGTGGTCCTCTGGTCCATTGACGCGCGGGGTTAGTAGCTAGGGTCGAGGGTGACCTACTGGAGGGTAGAGCAGAGAAGGGGATGCTCTGGTTCGGTCGAATTCGATCGCATGGCAGCGGCGGCCATTGCTACCAGAGACGGAGAGAACGACGGCCTCTGGAGGAATGGGAGCTAGAGGGGCCTTGCTATGGCATCGAGGAGGGTTCTTGCCTAGCGTGAAGAGTTCGGAGTGGGTTTATATAGGCATGGAGAGGCGGTTCGGCGACGGCCGGAGATAAGATCGCCGGCTGACCGCTTCTGCTACAGTAGGGCGACGTGGCACTGGTCGGCGCTAACCAACGAGCTCGCGGATGAGCTCGAGCTGTTCCAGAGGGTAGCTGGCGCGCGGCTGTGGCTTGGGCGGTGCCGACCACGGCAGTCTCAGGCGGCGGCAGTGGCGGCTTGCGGTGGTGGCGCTGTGGGGTGCCAGAGGGTGGCAGCGCGTCACGGGCGAGCGGATGAGATCGGGGCGTGGTCCCTTGGGCAAGGAAAGGCCAGGGGCACGGGGTAAGCGCGATGCGGCGGCTCGGGCGCGCGCGCGTGCAAAACGTGCGCTCTGGGCGCGCCCAGCGCACGCACGCCAAGTGCTCGACACAATGCCAGAGCGTGCTAGAGGTCTTGTGTGAGGCTGGGGTTTAACAGGTCTAGGTTAGAGTTAGCTAGGAGTTTAGTGGACAAGTTATCTGGGTCAGAGGATCAAGTCCACAATGCAAACTAAATATCATGTTAAAACTGGCCATGCACACAGGGTGTTTGAGAGAATGCCAAGGGCATCTAGGCAACTCTTGGGGTGGACAAAAACTCCAGACCAGAGTCTCTTTAGATGATAAAGAGGGTGGAATGGTTAGTTTGACAAAAACAGAAACTAGTTAGTGCAAGCTTTTGAGAAAACCAAATCTGGACAGAAGAGAAAAGCTATTATTGCATGGACCAAAAATATTCCAATGGGTCCAATCTCCTGGACTTAAGAGTTTGGTAGGGTATACTAATAGCAGGAGAAATCTCATGGGCAATGGGGCAAGATAAAATGGGGTTGCAGTAGAAAATGCCAAACTGGACCAGAGAGCAAAAGAGGATGGTTTGCTCAAATTTTCCAAAGAACACCAATGGGTTTTTGCATAGAGTTGCATTATATGCTTCTACTAACATCTCCAATTTTTGGTGGAATTTTTAAATGAAATTATCAAAGGGTTGCAGTGCAAAAGGGAGTCTAAAACTTATGAGAAACCAATTTAAAAGCAATAAAGCTTTAGGGAAATATTTATAGAAATAATTCCACTGATAAAAGAAATGTTCTTGAGAAGGTATACAAGTCCAACAATATTTTTGAAAAGTTTCCACTTGGAGGGAAAACTCCACAATTCAGAAGAAAGAATGGTTCTGAAATCAAAAGATAAACCAGGAAATAAAAAAAAATTCCTGGCAAAAAAAATTAATTAATAAATCATGGTTAAATTTTTGGGGTGTTACATTTCCGCAACTACATCATTACTCGACCGCGAGCCGGGAGCACCTCCTTTAGGAATGGAGCAAGGAGGAACCAAGAATGCGGAGGGGCTCCTGCCGACACGATAAACCTGCGGACGTTGTCTTCAGTATGAGACGGCAACAGGAGGCGTGAAATCTCTCGCCCCTCCGGGTGGCTGATCGCACCGCCCCCGTCGCCGCCTCCCGCGCGTCGTTTGCCCGTCGCCGAGGCACCCACGCGAAGCAGGAATCCTAGTGGCGCCCGCGTGCACCACCTACGGGCGTCCGCCAGCCTCAGGGGCACCCTTGGGATTCGCGGCGCCTCTTCTTCGATGGGAGCTACTCGGGCTCCACCATCGGGGTGTTCCCTTTCTGCGCGGCTGAGAACCAACGTATCGGCGCCATGAAAAGCCCTCGGAGAAGAAAGATGAGCTGGGGTTTGATCTGCAACAGTCAAATAAATGGCATGGCGCTTCACCCCCTGTTTATAGGCTGAGAAGATCAATCGCCGGCCACTCGCACACGGCCATAATGACCCTGCCACCCACGCCAGGCACCTGTCAAGTCCCACGGACGCCAAGGCTGCGTAGGAAGCGGAGTTGCCCACGTCCCATCCAACCGTCACGCGCTAGCCTGGCCCGTAGACTTCTGGGGCCCGCGGCGCTTCGTCCTCGACTAAGGCTTCGCCCCGAAGCCAACTCCGCGCGCACCTTGGGCCCGGCGTCCTGGGAACCAGGGTAACCAGGCTTGCCTGCCTGCGGGCCGCGCCGCGCTCCTACTACGGCCTGGTACGGCCCAGCTAATCGACTAGCTACTCAAGACCCTCGCGAGGGGGCTAGACCTCGTGAGGAGAACGATACCAAGAGCCTCTTAGGAGCAGCCTCGGCTAGGTTGCTCCGTAGGGGAGGAGAATCCAAGGCCAAGCCTTCCTCAGGATGAGGCGGTGACGCGAGGAGTGACGCACCGCGCCTGCGGGTGCCAGCGTGTGCCAGCAGCGCAGTGGTCGTTTTGGTACAAAGGAGACAGCGCAAGCGCAGGTTCCTGAAGGGCGGTACAAAGGTTTTCCCTTTGGTTCAACAAGACCGAAGACCGCAAGGATGGAGGGGAGTATGTCACCACCGAGCCCACCAATGCGTCATCGCCTGATCCCTTTGCAGGCGAAGATCGCTTTTGTCAAGATAGGAACGTCCTTGTGTTCCCGCTCAAAATGGCCGTTGTGGGATCCCTTCCCGCCTAAACATTTTGGTGGAAGAGGACCATGGCCGCCTATATAAGTAGCTAGGGTCTCCACTATGGAGGCATTCTGATTGGATCTAGAGAGACTCCGCCTTCACACCGGGGAGCAAGAACCCTTGCTTCCTGACCCTCCTGAGCTTACCTCCTGAGCTCAGGAACCACTCTACTTGTTCATACTCAAGCCCTCCCGAGACTAATCCAACAAAGAAGGACGTAGGCTTTTACAACGCAAGGTGGCCTGAACCTGGGTAAACTTGTGTGTGC
>LR738715.1:388115646-388137628 GCA_902687465.1 Secale cereale | reverse complement strand
ACCGAGCCCACCAATGCGTCATCGCCTGATCCCTTTGCAGGCGAAGATCGCTTTTGTCAAGATAGGAACGTCCTTGTGTTCCCGCTCAAAATGGCCGTTGTGGGATCCCTTCCCGCCTAAACATTTTGGTGGAAGAGGACCATGGCCGCCTATATAAGTAGCTAGGGTCTCCACTATGGAGGCATTCTGATCGGATCTAGAGAGACTCCGCCTTCACACCGGGGAGCAAGAACCCTTGCTTCCTGACCCTCCTGAGCTTACCTCCTGAGCTCAGGAACCACTCTACTTGTTCATACTCAAGCCCTCCCGAGACTAATCCAACAAAGAAGGACGTAGGCTTTTACAACGCAAGGTGGCCTGAACCTGGGTAAACTTGTGTGTGCCGTTACTTGTTGCTTGCTTAAATCTTACCATTGGACGAGGGCGAGGCGCTAGATAGACGTGAGTGGGAGAGACCTTCGTTCACGCCCCTGTGTTCGAACTTCTTGGGTTTGCGGAGCCCGTAATCTGACTTTGGCCCCCGCCCCGGCGTTAAAGACTGCACCCCCTGTGTCCGCCGCCAGCCCTCCCCGATGCATGAGGGACACGTGGCGGGCGTATCGGGATTCAGATGGAGCGTGGTACAACTGTTTCGTGCCTCGTGATCGTGCGGCGACCCAAGTCCACTTAGTAAATGAGCCGTGCCCCCGCAACTTCCTCTATTGTTTTATGAGGAGGACGCGAACCAGCCCTTTACTATTTGGAACCACGGGGTGGCGCAAGCATGCTGCGGTCACCCCATACATAACCGCCATGTCATGTGTCCAGCGCAGATCGTGGGGAAGCGCAACCACCGGAGGAGTTACTGCAGTAGAATGAATGCGGCCCCAACTACCCGCTCACCGTTCTGGGCCTAGCCCAACAACGCGTCACGCTTATGTATGGCCCAGGCCCGGGGGCTCTTGTCGGTGTACAAAAGTAGGGGCTCTCCTTTGTACCCCTTACTTGTGGATGGGTAGTCAGAGCCACGCCTGCGGCCACACCTAACAAGGCAGAGGAGGGAAACTGAAGCACCAGACAACCAGAGCAGCTCCAAGACAGTGGCGCAAGCAGGATAAGCAACAAGATAGGCTTCCCCCGACAAGACCCATACCGGTGCGGCCTGCACGACCCCGACAAGAACCATTGCCGGGGCAACTCACCCAACGTCTTCATTGCAGCCACCCTTGAGCCTAGGAGCACCGACACCATAAAAAACGTTGGAACCAAGGCTCGGGAAGCGCCTGCGTGATAGCATGCAGATCTTTGTGAACACAAAGGGTCTACGAATCCTAGATGAGAACCAGAAGACAAGACGGCAGCAAGGCTCCTTGCCGAGGATGCCCACGAGGCCCCGGCAAGGCTCCTTGCCGAAGATACCCCCGAAGCACCGGCAAGCCTCTTTCTGAGGGCGCTCACAAAGGCCCCGGCAAGGCCCTTGCCGGGAACAGACGCAAGACCGTGGCAAGCCCTTGTCGCCCCATTGTCGCCCCAGCTCGGCGGCCGACCTACTAGCCCAGGCAAGAACCCACGTGGCAGTACGTGGTTGCTGGTCCAGCTAGTCAATCACCTGCATGGTGGCATGCAGATCTTCGTGAAGACCCTACCACCACGCCATCTCAGCTGCCTGCCAACCTACATGGCGCTGCATGCCTCATTGGCTGGACGCGCATCACAACCAGATGGAGCGGCGGCGGACGGGACGATCCTGATTGCCGTCCCCGATTAAGCAAGTGGACACCTAAGTAGCGCTTTTAATGCGTGATGTCCCGTAATGGCAGGAGATAAGCTTGTACACTGTATACCTTGCCACCTCCTGTGTGCCACTGTGGCAACCCCTTTTTACTATAAAAGGAGGCCCGAGGCATAGTGGAGGAGGATTCGGATCTTTTGGACTAGACACACATCGTAGCTAGTTCAATAGCTCAAGAACACTCAAATACACATCAAAGCAGGACTAGGGTATTACGCATATTCGCGCCCGAACCTGGGTAAACGATCCTTGTGCTGACTCCTAGACCCGCACTTTGCACAACCCCGCGCCCGTCAACTGTAGAAGAGATTCCAGTGATCCCATAGGTGTCGTCCCCGACAATCTTTTTGCAAGAGATTAGTGAGAGGCCTAGAAATTTTAAAGAAGTGTTTAATGAACCTCCTATAGAAACCAGCGTGACCAAGGAAACTTCTTATACCTTTGATATCTTTAGGACGCGACATCTTTTCAATAGCATCTACTTTAGCTTTGTCAACTTCAATACCTCTTTTAGAGATCTTATGTCCCAAGACAATACATTCATTAACTATAAAGTGGCACTTCTCCCTATTCAAGAAAAGATTAGTTTCCTCACATATCTACAAAAATCGATGAAGGTTGCTTAAGAAATCATCAAAAGAAGTTCTGTAAACGGAGAAATCATCCATGAAAACCTCAACAATCTTTTCACAAAAATTAGATACTATACACACAAAAAAAGACACATCTGTGATATTTTGGGCTGAACGAAACTTTTTTTATGTCATACTTATGACACTTCTATGACAATAATTGTGACAAAACACGGTATCATCATAGATGTGGTGGGGTCCTACTTCTATGACCAAAAATCATGACAAAAAATGGGCTTTTCGTCCTGGGCGGGCTAGAGACGCAACTGCATGACATTCTTTTGGCCGTCGACGACGGAAAAAACCGTGGTAGAAGCGAGGGCGAGGAAAATATCGGGGTGTTCCCGGTTACGGTGGGTGGTCGGGGCCGAGCGATGCGCGTTTCTCTTGTACACGCACGCGCGTGGGTGCGAGGCATTGGGCTCTAACTGAACCCGAGCGATTGCACTGCAGGCTACGGGTTACCAAACCCGAGCGATCGATCGATGGCTGTTAACTGAACCCGATCGAGTGATTCCTTCGCTACTTCTGCTAACTGAAGCCGATCGATGCTGCCTCTGCATGAACAGTCAACGTTGTTGGCGGGGTTGGATGAACAGTTCCCGATGGGGGTGGCTGAACAGGACCCCGTGGTGTTGCCTCTACATGAACAGGACCCTGTTCGATCGAGCCGGTTGGGGCTGCATGAATAGGACCCCATGGAGGGCTGCATGAACAGTAGACGGTGGAGGGCTGGATGAACAGTATCTCGTGGAGGGGTGGTTGAACAGGAGCCCGTGGAGAGGGCTGGTTGAACAGTAGCCGGTGGAGTAGCGCGCGGTGGAGGCTGAACAGTCGCAGGTGGAGGCTGGAGGAGGTCGACGGTGGATGAACAGTAGCCCGTGGGCGCTGGAGGGGGTCGACGGTGGTGATGAACATTATCCCGTTTTGTGGTACGCCAGACTCCTCCTGAAGAACATGACCCCCATTACGACCGTAGCGCTCCAACACAAGTCCGTTTCCTCCGTTTTGCAGTACGCCACACACCTCCTGATGAACAGGACCCCCGTTTCGACCGTAGCACTCCAACACAAGTCCGTTTCCTCCGTTTTGTGGTACACCACACCCCTCCCAATCAACAGGACCCCCGTTTCGACCGTAGGAGGTCCGTTTCCTCCGTTTTGCGGTACGCTAGACCCCTCCTGATGAACTGGTCCCGTTTCGAACTTGTCCGGTCGAACACAAGGCCGTTTCCCCCGTTCTATGGTACGCCGGGCCTCGTTTCCATCGGTTGTTCCGTCCAAGTCCTCCCGATGAACACGACAACGCATTCCGTCCCGACCCAGCCGGTTAGCTCCCCATGAACACGACGACAATGTTGTTTCTCCGTTCCGACCCAACCATGTATACGAGCCCTGGCCGTACGTATGCGCCAGTAGGCGTTCGAGACCCTGCCCATATGTACGTATGTGGCCGTATTTTCTTTCTTGCACACTGGCCGCTGTACGTACGTGTACATGCTAAGTGCGCGCCTCTACTACGACAGGTGTGCGCCTCTACATCGACCAGTATGTACGTACACGTTCGCGACCAGAATGACAATGCTACATACGCTTCGACCAGGTGGGTCCCGACTATCAGGCACTTCATTGCGTGCGAAGATGTAGCTGGTGGGTCCCAACAGTCAGGGGGGCGTTTTTGCCCGGACGAACTTCCTTGCGTGCGAAGATGTAGTTGGTGGGTCCCAGCAGTCAGGGGGAAACGTTTTTTCGCGAAATACGGTGGCCCGTCCGGTGGGTCCCCGCTGTCAGGTGGAGGAATAATTATTTTGCGCGTAATAAGGAGGCACTTCCTTGCTGCGGCAGTGGACGCAGCGGTCAGCCTCTCCACGTACAGTCCACGTCCGATGGAAGCCATTCCTTGACCACGTTGACCACGTGGCACCGAGAGCACCAGGGCGGTGGACGACGGCGAGGCCTAGGAAGGGGATGATGCGGAGCCGGGGAAGACGCGGCAGTGGGTGCCCACACGTAGAGGAGTACGAGGGTTCACTGGTTCACTGCGGTGTGAGGCTGCAGTCGCTGCAGAATAATTGGGGGTGTGGGTGAGTAGAGGGATGGCCTAGACAGCGGTCGGAATACTATTGGGCGGTGAGGCCTCCGTGGCAGCACGACCGGCACTGATTTGGGCAGTTGGAGCAACAAGACCAGAGGTTGAAGAAGCACTATGGCGGTTGGATGGACATCGTACGGTCACTGGTGATAGAATCGTTCATATTTACTAAGTTGACAAAGCACTCCGTCCCCGTCAACTTAGTAGGCCCACAAGTTAGCCTCCCACCAAGGTGGGTCCCAACCAGCAGGGGGAGTATTCATTTTTTGTGAGTAATAAGGAGGCACTTCTGGTGGGTCCGAGCTAACAGCGGGGGGGGGGACGTTTTTTTCACGCAATACGGTGGCTCGTTCGCTGGGTCCCAGTAGTCAGCGGGGCAACAGTTTTTTTCGTGATATACGGTGGCCCGTCCGGTTGGTCCCTGTTGTCAGGTGGAGGAATAATTATTTTCCGCGTAATAAGGAGGCACTTCCATGCTACCGTCGTGGACCCAGCTGTCAGCCTCTCCACGTACAGTCCACGTCCGATGGAAACCATCCCTTGACCACGTTGATCACGCCGCGCCGAGAGCACCAGGGTGGTGGACGACGTTGAGGCCTAGGAAGGGGACGGCGTGTAGCCGGCGAAGACTCGGCAGTGGATGCCCACACGTAGAGGAGTACGAGGGTTCACTGGTTCGCTACGGTGTGAGGCTGTCGTCGCCGCAGAATAATAGGGGGTGTGGGTGAGTAGAGGGTTGGCCTGGACAGCGGTCGGAATAGTAGGGGGCGGTGAGGCCTCCTCGGCAGCACAACCGTCCACGGGAGGTAGGAGCATGCGGCACGACCGGCGCTGGTTTGGGCGGTTGGAGCAACAAGACCAAAGGTTGAAGAAGCACTACGGCCGTTGGATGGACATCGTATGGTCACTTGTGCTAGAATCGTTCATATTGACTAAGTTGACAAAGCACTCCGTCCCCGTAAACTTTGTAGGCCCACAAGTTAGCCTCCCACCAAGGTGGGTCCCAACCAGCAGGGGGAGTATTCATTTTTTTGTGCGTAATAAGGAGGCGCGTCCGGTGGGTCCGAGCTGACACCAGGGGGGGACGTTTTTTTCACGCAATACGGTTGCCCGTTCACTGCGTCCCAGTAGTCAGCTGGGCAACATTTTTTTCGCAATATACGGTGGCCCGTCCGGTTGGTCGCTATTATCAGGTGGAGGAATAATTATTTTCCGCGTAATAAGGAGGCACTTCCATGATACCGTCGTGGAGCCAACTGTCAGCCTCTCCACATATAGTCCACGTCCGATGGAAGCCGTTCCTTGACAACGTTGACCATGCCGCACAGAGAGCACCAGGGCGGTGGACGACGGCGAGACCTAGGAAGGGGACGACGCGGAGCCGGGGAAGACGCGAGAGTGTAAGCCCACGCGGAGAGGAGAACAAGGGTTCACTGGTTCGACTGCGGTGTGAGGCTGCCGTCGCCGCGGAATAACAGGGGGTGTGGGTGAGTAGATGGATGGCCTGGCCAGCGGTGGGAGTAGTAGGTGGCGGTGAGGCCTCCAGGCATCATAGCCGGCCCCGGGAGGATGGAGCACATGGCGCGACCGGCGCTGCTTTGGGCGGCTGGAGGAAGAAGACCAGAGGTTGAAGAAGCACTGCGACCGTTGGATGGACATCGTACGGTCACTGCAGCTAGAATCGTTTATATTGACTAAGTTGACAAAGCCCTTGGTATGCGTCAGCTTAGTAGGCCGACAGGTCAGCCTCCGAAATGGTGCGCCCCAGATGCGAGGGGGAGGATCATTTTTTGGCCGGCTGAAGCAAGAATATCCGAGATTGAAGAAGAAGCACGACATCCGTTGGATGGACATCCAACGACCACAGCTGCCAGAACCGTGGGTTGTTGACAAAGCCTTGCATACGCGTCAACTTAGTTTTTTTAGGGGACGCGTCAACTTAGAAGGCCCACAAGTGTGTGGCAGAGAACATATATATAGCTCATTTGCGATTTGTAAGAATGTACATCCCATTTTTTTAATTCGAATGGATTTACTACAACCCATTTACAGTTTGTTAAAAGTACAACCCATTTTCTAGCTAGGACAACAATTAATAATTTCAACCAACCGCTCAAAACATAATTAAAAAAAATCCCATATTTTTATGGGATCCGAAATATTTTTATCCAAAATTTCTAGTCAGATTAAATATAATTTCAAAATAAAGTTGTATTACGTTAAAATCAGAATGAATATTGCGCGCGTAATAAGTAATGAAATTAAAATTTTCAAATTCCGAAAATAATATATTTTTTAAACTAATTATGCGTTTGGTGCATTTTTTATAGTTACTGCCCAGTTATTAAAATTACATCCCATTTATTATTTCTTAAAGTCCATTTTCTTGTTAAGTCTAAAGCATACCTCGTAGGAAAGTTTGCAGCCCATCGGGGCGAAGAATAACAAGTTGACCCAGATATTGTGTACAACTATCGGCCCAGTTGCATTACTGATGTTGAAAAAAGGCCTGTGTAGTACAGTACAACCTAACATGGCTACTCAGCCCACATTCAGTGACACCGGAAAGGCCCAAACAAGGCTTCTGTACAACTTTTTGAAGTAACTGAGCTCAATTAATAACATAAGAAAAAAGTTAGATTACAGTGGAACCTAATTAAAAGCTGTCAGGAGCAAAGAAATAATTCAACGGGTCCCACTTGTGCGTGTGTGCGTGTGTGTGTGTGTGTGTGTTTGTGTGTGTGTGAGAGAGAGAGAGACCCATCGGTCGATGCTCGTAAATACATCTTTCAGCCATATGCATTGCCGGTGCTCAGTAAAAACTTATATAGTTGACATAATCATATAGAACATCATAGCACACTGAACTTGTATAAAAAAATTTCATGCAGGCGGCACAATCAGGATGGAAGCAATGGATCGCTATGGGTTGGGCTATGTTGAAACAAACGAGCTCGTACATAACGGTTCATCGTCTTTATCAATGACATGGAAATATCTTGAATGCTGTGCAAAGAAAACAGACAGACAACATAATAAGTTCTTCTAGCACATTAAGTTGACGTACAACCCTTTCTAAAAAAAGTTCAGGTACATCATTAGAACAGGTCACAATCAAATGTACTGGCACAGCAGTGCTTCACACCCATAGCTCGGATTTAACTAGTATCTGACAAGATTCAGTTGTTACCTCAAATTAGAGCACATACATGCAGCCAGCCCTGCCTCTTCTCCCAAAGAAGAAGTGGCCTCCGCCGCGCGATGGAGTAGGCCCTGTGCCATCCATCGTTCCGAGCAACACGGGGAAAGTCTGACGTTGACTCCTGTAATGGACGTCGTCGATGGACCCTGGCACCAGCGGCGGCGGCAGGACTTCGATTGATGGATTGACCACTTCTTCGACATGGATGAACACTCGATACAAGTACATCCCTAACATGGTCCACGGCGGCCTTGGTGGTGACGAATAGTACAACCCGGTTCCTACACCGGTATCTCAACACTAATCACCTTCGGTACGGTGGACGGCTTCTTCACCGATGCCATATCCGTCGGAGCCCAGCTGTCTGGTGGAACAAACATACTTACGAGCTCACCTCCAAGGTCGTTCATAAGCTCATTCATGGACTCACTGTTCCAAGCACGTCGAGGCATGCCGTGGAAGGTAAGCTTTGTTAAAAAAACTCAAGCTCATTGGGCACCGAGCCCCATCCTGGGTGCCACCGATCAAAGCTCACCAGCGTGGCATCGCAGAACAAACGCCGGGAAGATTCGGACACACGACTGCAGTCGAAAGTTGTCTGGAATCTAACGAAGAAATCAGCTGCTGGCGGACAGACTTCGACGAGCAAGTCACTTATTTGGATGTCGTGCACAATGCCAAGAGCTTTGACAAGCTCGTCCGGAGAGACGGGAGGACGGTCGCCGTTGATGGTTACCATCAGCACTTTGCCGGCAAACTGGTCGTCAAGCACACAGCGACCAAAGGCAGGACGGACCTCAGGATCTCCGGCTCGGAGATCCGCGTTGACCGGCGACATGATAGTGAGCTTGAGTACAGGGAGTACAGGAGGGGGATTTGGGGGAACTGGAGTAGGAATCGAGATTCCAGAGGTGGGGGAGGGGCGGGAGATTGGGGATGAAAAGGTAGCTTGAATTTCGAACACGCGCCAATATGCTCTCTGTGCGCAAGCGCACGAAAACACCTGTGGCGCCCACATGTCGGCCTAAGAGTCCTTATTCATTCTTTTTTGGAGAGCCCGACCTTTTTTAGGATCTTTTGAGAGCCCGGCCTGAGAGTCATAATTGACCTGTTTGGCATTGCGTTACTACTCGGCCCATATACAATGACACCTCACTGGCCCAAACAAGTTTACATCATCGAAAAGACACCGAGCTCAAATTATATAACTTGAAAAAAGGAGGTACACTCTGAACACTGGAGAATGGTGATGCCCTCATTTAGCCCACCGGTAGTTCGAGACAATAAACAGTTCAAAACAACGATATATACAACATTCAAACACTGACTAGTGACAACTACTGACATAAACAGCAAGCCATGATAGTTAATAAAAAATCTTGCTACACCACCAAAACACACCCATCTGCAGCGCTCAGACTATCGTGATCCTGACGAGAATGACATTCTAAACACAGCCAACTATTACATAGTAATAGTGACATAGACGAGGATGACCAAATTACAAGGAATATGCATAACAAAAGAAAGAACTACCCATCCAGAACATGCAGCAAAGACAACAAAGTCATTCGAAGAGATGATCCAACACCATCATAATTTGCAGCCCCGCTTCAGCGACCAATGATCCGGAGGCATCAGTACTCCACCCTTTCGACGCAACAACCCAATTACCTATCAAGCTGAAGGCTTGAACCACATCACTGCCTGTCGTAATTGATACATCGAAGGATCAAAGTTAATCTGGATGCCTTTGCCATTCTCACCTTATTTTGGCTATAGGCTATATCGTTGACAATCAGGGGAGTTTGCTCCCAAACTCCTAGGGCTCGCTGTGTAAACACAGTTTTCCATAGAAAATAGAGCCTCTCTACCATCAAGGTCCTTGCCAACGGTGATCTCCTGGTTAATCGGATAATTGAGTCCGAGAAACAGAGAGTGTGAACCAAGGCTGTTTACCCGCCTCCAACTAAAAAATCCTGAAGGCCCCAACAAGCTGGTATCCTGCTCATAGACGTAACAGCAACTGTCCAAATACTCACTTATTTCATGGTGCTTGTATACAGTGGGGGTTTTGCAATATAACTTTTCCGGCTCATGTGTCCGAATGATCATCAGTCTTTTGCCGTCGTCTGATCAAGCGAGGAACCAGTTGTGCTTCCTTGTTTTTGCCAAAGGTGGTTTGATTACAACGGGCAGTAACTGTAGGGACACTGCATCGTATCAAAAAGGACATGCATTGTTAATGTAAGATCAGCATTGTTCAGAGTATGAGTAGGATAATGCAAGAAACATCATTGATATGTCCTTGTTGGAACTGGGAGGAAAATACAGGGAAATGTATACTGGGTTCGAAAATATAGAAGTGCCATGCATGGTTATACTCATGTTATCTCGCAATTGATTCTTCACAGGAAACTACCATGTCATGCACATTATGGAATCATGTTCTGTCCTCACAAACAAATTATTCAAGTAACTAACAGACCATGCATTGTTATATACTCATGTTCTGTGGGCAAAATTTTTGTGAGGATATTATTCTAGCCATTGATTGCTGAAGGGCAAATATAGGTATGTACACATGGTAAGCATTACATGATTTCACTACTTCCAAATATAGAGTTCTCCATATGCACATTTACTTCCCTAATGTATGGTTAGATGAAACCAACAGTGTGTTGCATGTTTCTACGTCATGAATATGAGGAAACTAACATGGCCATTGATACACACTCATATTTAGTAGTAGTATATATATTACTGTAAAATAAGGAGAATATACATATATTCCTAACCGTTTGATTATTCAACGGTACAAATTGGCTATAATGACATGATCACAATCGCATGAATTAACTCATTCCCAATATAGCTGATTTACGGTGTCTCTAATACATTGCCATAGTTCTACTCAAATTCTGCTCAAAGAGGGATATGACAATCATCACAAAAAGTTCAAACAGTGTCATGGCATCATCATTAACATGAGATGGAAACCACTTACACACGCCGTCCCAGCAATACATTGTGCCATCTTCTTTGTCGATCGCGTAGATGATGCCATTTTGTTCAATAGCATCATAGAAGTGTGTATCAGCTTTGACGATGATCCACTGCGAGCTGAGTTGTCTCCAGCTAAAGAAGGCACCGACGTAAAGATAGGCGAGTACGCGGTCGAGCAAGGCAATTAGCTTGAAGTCTGCGTAATTCACATGTCGTGTGGGCTCTTGGCAGATTACAATATTGCAAAACAAGGTCCGTCCAACTGACATGGTAATCTAGATGACAAGGACCACGATGGTAAAACTCTATATAATCCAATGGGGGAAGGACAATCTCATGGGAGGTCTGGAAGTTCACGAGCACCAACTTATTACCGTCTTCTATGAAGGCAGCCATCCATCGGGAGTTCATGCCAACCCAGTACATACCTGCCAAGAAGTTTCGGGCGATGGTGATCGGATCGAAGTCGAGGGAAATGATGTACGGCGACCCACTACATACCTGCAAAGAAGTTTTGGCTAATGGAGATCGGATTGAAGTCGAGGGGCATCACGTACGCCTCCGTATCATGGTGAGCCAATCTCTCAAGACCACATAGCAGCAACCGGGTGTCTTGAAAAGCTTTGGCCTCGCTTCGATTTTGGTCGTGTGCATGCCCCTCGAGCATGCAGCCAGCCGCAGGGCGCTCAACATATCCATAGACGAACAACAGAGGTCGAGGATATCACTGGGGAGATTGCTCCAATCACGGCTCATATGGATCCTGCGCGGTTCGCGTTCGGTCATAGTGGAGTTTGGAAGGTGGGGTTTTGGGGGGCTTGATTTACGAGGGAGAAGGCTGTCGGTGCTGGAGCGGCTAGCAAGGGAATAGTGGTACTGGGGGAGGCGAGCGAGGCGAGGGTATGCGGGGGCTGAGTGAGATAATGAAGAGTGACCTCAGGATCTCCGGCGAGACGAAGATGGAGATGGAGTGGTGCTAGGGGAGAGGGAGACGAGGCGAGGCATGCTATACATCGGCGATGACAGCGACTGCACAGTGCACAAGGTGAGGATGACTTTGGTAACCCGGACACGCCACCTGGACTGGTGTCACCTCGGGCACAGGGTCTTGTCACTTCACTGTGAGGACCGGATGAATAATAGTATTTTGACCATCAAGTGTACCACAGTTGTACTACTACTGCTAGTAGGAGTAGTAGGAACATAAGTAGTAATCCCGTGCTAGCATGCCTCTGGGTTCACTTCATCCTCTAGGTATCATCCATATTGCGAGCAGAACCAAATTCCCGTTTGCATAGGTCCCACCTATCAGGAGGGGTGCAGAAATAAAAAGGAATCATAAAATGTCTCTCCACGGTGATCCGAAAGAGTGACCTCAACTAGTCAGTGTCAGATGTAGCGCTGGAAGGATGGGCACGTACAGGGACATGCCCCACTCCTCACCCTACCCGCGTAGCCTTTTCGTTTAGTCTACCTAGCCATCTAATCAACTGCCTACAGGCCACTTCTACCATTTACTTCTCCATCGGGAACCGATTTTCCTCAGCTTCTTCACTACTCCTTGATCTTCATTTGCATCCAAACCACACTGCATTCAAATTCCGAAGTAATTCCGAAGCCCCAGAAATAATCATCTTTTCAGTTAGACTAGCCATCTAATCCTAATTCTCCAAACCATAGCCCTCTGGTCCAGCGGTTCCAAATGGCGAAAGAGATCGAGATGCAGGTTTTTAGCGTCCGACATGTCCTCGTCGAAGGCTCGTTGAGCATAGTTGGTACAGTCACCAACCACCCAAGGGTTGTTCGGAAGTAGATCAACAATGTATCCATGTCCCTCCAAAAGGTGGAGATGATTGTCATCGGTCTCCACGCAGAGTACACGGAGCGTGCCACTGGGAAGATCCAACGTGCCACCGTCCTTCAGTTGTGCCTCGAAGATGATGTTTGGCTGTACCACATCATACACGTGCCCTCCATACCAGGTGAGATTCACGATTTCTTGTCTTGTGAAGACATATACTTCTGTTGGGCAGCCATCGCAGGGGACAAACAGAAGTTGGAGCCGTACAACCTTGATTTGAAAAGCATCGCTGACCTACAAACCAGAACAAAAATTCCTGTAGAAGATTGTGATAAACCGACACCATCCCTATTTGACGTAGCAAATTTTGTGCTAGGAACAAATCTTCAGAAGGGTGACGAGAAACTGGCATTAAGATCAACTGGATGGGAGAATTATCCCTTGACGTACGAGTAGATAAAATATGCTGCCCTCGATGCCCATGAGAGTTTCGAGATAGCTGCAAGGTCCAGAGAGCTTGTTGCGAAGCCGTCTCCCACATAAAATGAGAAGAAGAAGAAGAAGTTGCACCAGCAGCAGGGCATTATGGATGGATGAACTATTTCCACTCTTGTGAAAAATATATTCCCACTCTAGTATATTGATATAGATGGACTATTTCGATGGTGTGCATGTCTTTGGAACAAGTAGTAGCGTGGGTCCGCTTGACTATAAGGAACTATTTATCCACCTAGCTTTCTCTACTACTCGGCATGCAATGCATGTGTCCTTAGACATGACAGCTTGTCCATGGAAGTTCAACTACGGCGACCATCACGTTTCATCCACTGCCACCCGCGATTCCGACGACGCCGCTCCAACCCACGGCACCCCGTCCCCCGACGTGCGCCTCACACCTCTTGGTAGCACCGCCACTCTGCCTTTGTATGCATGACATGTGGGCCACCTTAAATGTGGCGAGCATCAAGTTTCTACCACAGCCACACGCGATTCCCACGATGCCGCACGAACCCACGACACCACACGTCCCGCACCATCGAATTTTCATCCAGCGGTTGTGACACATTTCGTCCCGGGCATCAATCCTCAGCTGGAGTACTTCTGTACTACAGGTAGTACCCGCTGGTGTGGCCATCTGCGTCTCATAACGCCCCGACGGCCAGCTGTGGAACCCTCGCCACGGCCACGCCACCACCGGCTGGTTCATCTTGAACTAGTGAGTCGCGAACCACACCACCAACATGAGAATGACATATGGGCCAGCCGCATTTAAGGTCTGCATGTCATTGACTCATAGGCTAGGCACTAAGCCACTGAAGTTCGGTCCCGTGGGCCCTGAGAAGGAAATGTATCTCCTGCGGCAGGCCTGGTGCTGCTCCGCAGTACGAGCTCGTGCCAAACCTGGAATTTGTTTCTTACTACTACCAACTACTAGTAAGGTACACGTGCATTGCACGCATGAGATTCTGTGGTTTGTGCATTATGCTTCTACATGTGGAGTCTTCTAGATTCTACATGTGGCAGAATCTGGTGGAATGTAGATGATATCCAATGGCCAGTAGTGCTCGGATTTGTTTTGTACCGTCGGATTGGCTTCATCCAACGACCAATTTTCAAAGTTATTCACACACTATATAGGGGGTATAGATATAGATTTGCCGGCCCGTTGCAATGGATCCAAAGTATATCTGTTTAGTGGAGTGCACTCTAAACACATTATATATTTATTTTTCTCTAAACTTTCGTAGCCATGCAACCAAGCCACATAAGCTTCATGGGTGCCCCCCACATCATATTATTCATACTACATTGATAGAAACAAAGATAAATCACCCAAAACAAGAACTTCCCATTTTTTGTTCCTACGATGATGTGCCGTGCACATACCTACTAGTTGTATAGTGGTAGTACTAGTTGTATAGTGGTACTAGTAGGAGTAGAGTAGTACGGAATGCCCCTACTCTATCAACGAGCCCCATCTGACACCAAATTTCTTGGCTTCCGTGCTACAGCTAGATCTTCCCCTCGTTTCTGTTTTCCAACCCGGCGGCGGGCGGGTTGCGGTTTGCCAATAATCGGTTTGCTCAACGGCGGTCCCATATGAAAGTGAAAATGCGAGGCAACACGCCTTCCCTAAACTATGTGTCGTGCCGGACGGGCCGTGGAGTACTCCCGATTCCCGGGCGTGTGTGGGGGGGGAGGACTGTGATGCGAACGCGGAATGCCTTTTCCTTTTATTAGCAATGTGCCCATGCGTTGCGACGTATCCAAAGTAGTAGAATAGTAGTACTTGCTCACAAACTTGAAAGAAATCACTCTTGTTTTGATATACTCCTAATATATTGCACCCTCCGTTCCTAAATATTTGACTTTTTAGAGATTTCAAATGGACTATCACATACGGATTATATAGACACAATTTGAAGTGTGGATTCACTCTTTTTGCTCCGTATGTAGTCACTTATAGAAATCTCTAGAAAGACAAATATTTAGGAACGGAGGGAGTACTTTTCACTCAAAATATATTTCTCGCGCTGTTTTGATGAGGTGTGGGAGGGATGTGGTTGCTTTCAAGATAATAAGGGGTTTTCTTCAAAGTGGAGCAGAGAAGTGCGCTATTGTTGCAAAAATGCCACAACTTACCTGACAGCCGTTAGATGCAGATCTAATGGTCAAAAACGACATATGGCAGACACACCACCATCACCAAGTGAGTCTTTTATAGGAGTATATATATATATATATTTCTCAGGCTATTTTGATGAGGTGAGGGAGGGATGTTGTTGCTTTCAAGATAATAAGGATTTTTCTGCAAATTGGAGCAGAGAAGTCGGCTATTGTTGCAAAAATGCCACAACTTACCTCACAACCATTAGATGCAGACCTAATGGTCAGAAACAACGGATGGAAGACACGCCACCATCACCTACTAAGTCTTTTATAGGAGTATATGTATATTTCTTAGGCTGTTTTGATGAGGTGAGGGAGGGAAGTGGTTGCTTTCAGGATAATAAGTTTTTTTTGCAAATTGGAGGAGAGAAGTGGACTATTGTTGCAAAAATGCCACAACTTACCGTACAGCCGTCAGATGCATATCTAATGGTCAGAAACGACGAATGGCAGACACACCACCATCACCAACTGAGTCTTTTATTGGAGTATATATATATTTCTCGGGCTGTTTTGATGAGGTGAGGGAGGGATGTAGTTGCTTTCAAAATAATAAGGGGTTTTCTACAAAATGGAGCAGAAAAGTGGACTATTGTTGCAAAAAATGCTACAACTTACCTCACAGCCATTAGATGCAGATCTAATGGTCAGAAACGACAGATGGCAGACACACCACCATCACCAACTGAGACTTTTATAGGAGTATATATATATATATTTCTCACGCTGTTTTGGTGATCTGAGGGAGGGATGTGGTTGCTTTCAAGATAATAAGGGGTATTCTGCAAATAGGAGCTGAGAAGTGGGTTATTGTTGCAAAAATGCCACAACTTACCTCACGGCCGTTAGATGCAGATCTAATGGTCAAAACGACGGATGGAAGACACACCACCATCACCAACTGAGTCTTTTATAGGAGTATATATATTTTCTCACACTGTTTTGATGAGGTGAGGGAGGGATGTGGTTGCTTTCAAGATAATATGGGGTTTTCTGGAAATAGGAGGAGAGAAGTGGGCTATTGTTGCAAAAATGCCACAAGTTACCTCACAGCTGTTAGATGTAGATCTAAAGGTTAGAAACGACGGATGGCAGACACACCGCGATCATCAACTGAGTCTTTTATAGGAGTATATATATATTTCTAAGGCTGTTTTGATGAGGTGAGGGAGGGATGTGGTTGCTTTCAAGATAATAACGGGTTTTCTGCAAATTGCAGCGGAGAGGTGGGCTATTGTTGCAAAAATGCCACACCTTACCTCACAGCCGTTAGATGCAGATCTATTGGTCACAAACGACGGATGGCAGACACACCAGCATCACCTACTAAGTCTTTTATAGGAGTTTATACATATTTCTCAGGCTGTTTTGATGAGGTGAGGGTGGGATGTGGTTGCTTTCAAGATAATAAGGTTTTTTTGCAAATTGGAGCAGAGAAGTTGGCTATTGTTGCAAAAATGCCACGACTTACCTCACAGTCGTAGATGCAGATCTAAGAGCATCTCTAATGGCTTGTGTAAATTTGGTAGTCTGTATCTTCACATACACAATGGTGTAAAAAAATTAAATTTTAGACAACCTCATTTTTCTAGTGAATTGTCTAAATTTGGTAGTCTATGTCTCCAATGGCTATATTTTCAACAGCTACTTTTTCAACGGCTCTATTTCCAATGGCTATATTTGCAACGGCTATATATACCACCCCTCACACCTCTCATCCACCAATCCTGGTTGTGCCTTTGCTCATTCCTCTCCTGAATTCCTTTGTCTTCTCTCACACAACAGAATGATGAGTGGAAGCATTTCTTCTTTGGATATACTCATGAATTCGTCATCGTCTTCATCTGATGACGACGAACTCATTATTGTAGCATTCGCAGAGCGAGAGAAGGAAGAGCAGGGGAACCGGCGACGCCATGGTGGTTCCAAGCATGGACATCAGACAATCAATTGAGCAAAAAATGCAGGATTTGTTCTACTATGGAATGACTACGACAAGTGAGTCCATTAGAACCACGCTCCGGCCATGACAGTTTTTTGTGAGCGTCGTAGTGATACAAAATCCTACCCCAATATGTACTTGAATTCTGATCGGTCCCGGTCACCGCATCCAGACTGGTGTTTGCCCATGCTTGAATCAACACCAAGTCCTCAGCAGTTGATCACTTTTTCCCTTTTGTGGAAGCTCCTTTTGTTGATTTTGGTTTCGCAGATTTTTCCCCCTTTTGTGGAGGCATGGTCACTTGTTCCGCAAGTGGGCTACAATCTGCTCTTCCATAACAATTTGTGTCACTCAATCCTACATTCATCATGTCCAGAAATGAGGAGTTGTTCATCTGTGAGTCCATCTCATATGAGTTTTTCATCTGCACACAAAGAGCAGCAGCAACAATATTCAGATTTTAAAAAGAACGACACCAATATTCAGATACAGCGAGCAGCAGCAATATTCAGATACAGCGAGTTGCAGCAATATTCAGAGAGCCGGCGCTCGTGCACACACTCGCACACATGCTACTGCCTCGCAGCCACCTCGCGCTCGTGCACACGCTCGCCGTCGGCGCCCCAGCCACTCGCGCACACGCTCGCACCCGCAGTTCGCGCACCCCCCTCACACCCGCCGCTCGCAGCCGCCGCTCCCGCACATGCTCGCCGTCGGCGCCGCGCTCGCAACCGGAGCCCCATCTCCCTGCCCCTTCTCTCGCATCTCCCGGCCCCATCCGCAAGGGCGACAGTGGTTGGCGGCGGCGGCCGGATTTGCCCTCAGATCCATCGGCCCCATCTCCCTGCCCGTCTCTTCAACCACTCTCCCCCTCTCCAAATCGGAAAAAGCAAAGCGTACCTTAGTGATGGAAAGCTCCTCGGGGCAGTGGCGTGGGCGTCTTCTCGTCTCCAACTTCTCCAGATCGGCGCGGGAGCGAGCTCGCGAAGAGCCAGCTCTGTTTGGACGTCCTCGCTCCGTCGTCTAAAAAAGGACAATGCGTAGTGATTGGGATGGATGTCTAAAATTTACACTAGCACATACACAAGCCGCTGGACACATATTTTCGCCTCTGATGGTCTATATTTGACATAGACTATGGGATACACAAGCCACTAGAGATGCTCTAATGGTCAGAAACGACGGATGGCAGAGACACCACCATCAACAATTGAGTCTTTTATAGGAGTATATATATATATATATATATTTATCTCAAACTGTTTTGATGAGGTGAGGGAGGGATGTAGTTGCTTTCAAGATAATAAGGGGTTTTCTGCAAATTGGAGCATATAAGTGGGATATTGTTGCAAAAAATGACACAACTTACCTCACAGCCGTTAGATGCAGATTTAATGGTCAGAAACGACGGATGGCAGACACACCACCATCACCAACTTAGACTTTTATAGGAGTATATATATATATTTCTCAGGCTGTTTTGAATAGGTGAGGGAGGGATGTGGTTGCTTTCAAGATAATAAGGGGTTTTCTGCAAAATGGAGCGGAGAAGTGGGGTATTGTTGCAAAAATGCCACAACTTAACTCACGGCCGTTAGATGCAGATCTAATGGTCAGAAACGATGGATGGAAGACACACCACCATCACCAAATGAGTCTTTTATAGGACTATATATATATTTCTCACGCTGTTTTGATGAGGTGAAGAAGGATGTGGTTGCTTTCAAGATAATAAGGGGTTTTCTACAAATTGGAGAACAGAAGTGGGCTATTGTTGCAAAAATGCTACAACTTACCTCACAGCCGTTAGATGCAGATCTAATGGTCAGAAACGATGGATGGCAGACACACCACCATCACCAACTGAGTCTTTTATAGAGTAGGAGTAGAGAAACATGTATAAATTGTAACATTTTGGTTCTGCTCCTTGGCATGATCGATAGATACAAATAACTATTGGAAACGCTAGGGCGGGGCTATTTCCGCCAGATAAGTAGGGTACGTAGTAGCTAGGTTGGCGCATCGTCGGTTTGGTCACACGCGGTCCTACATTCTAGTGTTTCTAGCAAGATGCCCGCGCGTTGCACGAAGTTGATGGAAAAGATAAGCACAACTTATAAATTGATGGATGGAGTACTAGTTACAATGATGCATGTTGGAAATATGCACTACAGGCAATAATAAAATGGTTATTATTATATTTCCTTGTTCATGATAATTGTCTATTGTTCATGCTTTAATTGTATTATCCAGAAACAGTAATGCATGTGTGAATACTTAGACCACAATGTGTCCCTAGTTAGCCTCTAGTTGACTAGCTCATTGATCAACAGATGGTCATGGTTTCCTGACCATCGACATTGGATGTCATTGATAACGGGATCACATCATTAGGAGAATGATGTGATGGACAAGACCCAATCCTAAGCCTAGTACAAGATCCTGTAGTTCATATGCTAAAGCTTTTCCAATGTCGAGTACCCTTTCCTTATACCGCAAGAATACTTTGGGTGTCCCGAACGTCACAACATAACTAGGTGGTTATAAAGGTGCACTACGGGTATCTCCGAAAGCATCTTTTGGGTTGGCACGAACCGAGACTGGGATTTGTCACTCCGTATGACGGAGAGGTATCTCTAGGACCACTTGGTAATACATCATCGTAATGAGATTAATGTGACTAAGGGGTTAGTCACGGGATGATGTGTTACGGAATGAGTAAAGAGACTTGCCATAACGAGATTAAACAAGGTATCGGTATACCGACGATCGAATCTCGGGCAAGTACTATACCGATAGACAAAGGGAATCGTATACGGGATTGATTGAATCCTTGACATCGTGGTTCATCCGATGAGATCATCAAGGAGCTTGTGGGAGGAAACATGGGTATCCAGATCCCGCTATTGGTTATTGACCGGAGAGTCGTCTCGGTCATGTCTACGTGTCTCCCGAACCCGTAGGGTCTACACACTTAAGATTCAGTGACGCTAGGGTTGTAGAGATATCAGTATGCGGTAACCCGAAAGTTGTTCGGAGTCCCGGATGAGATCCCAGACGTCACGAGGAGTTCCGGAATTGTCCGGAGGTGAAGATTTGTATAAAGGAGTTCCAGTTTCGGCCACCGGGAAAGTTTTGGGGGTCACTAGTATAGTACCGGGACAACCGGAAGGGTCCCGGGGGTCCACCGGGTGGGGCCACCTATCCCGGAGGGCCCCATGGGTTGAAGTGGGAAGGGAACCAGCCCCTGATGGGCTGGTGCGCCCCCCATGGTTTCCCCCTATGCCTAGGGTTGGAAACCCTGGGGGTGGGGGCGCCCCACATGACTTGGGGGGCAAGTCCCCCCCTTGGCCACCCCCCCCCCCTTGGAGATTTGATCTCGAGGGGCCAGCGCCCCCCAGGGGCCCTATATAAAGGGGGGAGGGAGGGCTGCGCACCCAAGCCCTGGCGCATCCCTCTCCCTCCGCATTTGCAAATAAGGCATTCCCTCGTTCATCCTTTTCTCCCACAAGATAAACTACTCATACAAATGCAACTTGATGCTCGGTGTAACGCATGGGCATCTTGCTAGTAGGGAGATGGAGTTTGTGTGACACATATCTAGCTATATTAAGGGATAGGTAGATAGCATTTGTGCGAGGCATACTTAAAGCACCACAATGATAAATAAAATTGTGTGCATGCAAGTGCCAGAAAAAATGAAGCGAGAAACAATGTGTGTGTGTGTGCGCGCGCGCACGCGTGTGTGTGAGAGAGAGAGAGAGAGAGGGAAAGAGAGAGAGAGAGAGAGCAAAATCTCAAAACAAAAGGTGCTCTACTGGAATCCCGTTGTATGTATTCATATGGTTCCGAAACTCGAGTTAACCTTAGGCATATGTGTGAGAGACATTATTATACTTTGAGACAATAGTGGCTGTGGGTGGGCGGAATTAAAGGGGTGGGCGTGTCCGACAGAGAGAGCATTTGTTTCTGTGTGAGAAACTTGTAGGATGGGGTAGAAAGACGAATTCTAACCTTGACGGAGGGAGAGAAATACACAAAGTGCGCTTGTGTGATTTTGATGCCCACAAGGAAATGAGATATGTATGCGTGTGAGAGAGATTGTACAATTCATTCACGTATCACTATCTAGCGGTCGTGGATGTGCATCGCTTGAACATAAATCAATATCTACTTCGTCTCGGGGCCGAAGGTACAGTATCGATTCAACGGTATAAAGATTGCACACTCACATATCACATTTTTTTCTATTTAAATAAACCTTTTTAGTTGTGCATGCCAAAGTTACAGTGATGTTTCTTCAAACAACCAATGTAGCTATCATGTACATGCACCATTGTTACTCTTGCATTCAAAATAATTAGTCTTGGATGATTTAAGGTTCTATTATGAAGTAATATATGTAATATTCAAATATGAATTCAACGGGTACGCATTTTATGAAATGGAAGCTATGTAATCATATGAGGTAACACTTTTAAGTAGCGGACTACAATATCCATTTCTTTTTGTGCATCTCTACACTAACACGTCAATGCATTATGTTTAAAGTAAATAACCAATTGCACTAAATTATCTATTTACACGAGAAATACATAGGCTGAGCGTTTGATCCGTTTTTTTGTGAACGCGCCACTACACCCGTACGATTGGCCGCGCCCGTGTGAACGTCCAAGTTATCGACGCATCATCCCGAGTTATTGTCTTTTTTCCTGGGGTGGACTTCACACAAATTATTAACTGCTGACGCGTGCCCCGTGTACACAGTCTCGCATGACCTTCCCGCGAGCACGGTCCAAAATGAGTTGAAACTGGATACGAACGATCCCGTGGGCGGCAAAATCTCCCGGCTCCATCTAAAATTTGC
>LR738715.1:388089280-388115636 GCA_902687465.1 Secale cereale | reverse complement strand
GCGGACTACAATATCCATTTCTTTTTGTGCATCTCTACACTAACACGTCAATGCATTATGTTTAAAGTAAATAACCAATTGCACTAAATTATCTATTTACACGAGAAATACATAGGCTGAGCGTTTGATCCGTTTTTTTGTGAACGCGCCACTACACCCGTACGATTGGCCGCGCCCGTGTGAACGTCCAATTTATCGACGCATCATCCCGAGTTATTGTCTTTTTTCCTGGGGTGGACTTCACACAAATTATTAACTGCTGACGCGTGCCCCGTGTACACAGTCTCGCATGACCTTCCCGCGAGCACGGTCCAAAATGAGTTGAAACTGGATACGAACGATCCCGTGGGCGGCAAAATCTCCCGGCTCCATCTAAAATTTGCGCCACCTTAGTCTTTAGCATGCGAAATTCCCCTTTTGTCCTTGCTACACGGAGACCAACAGTTATAATACCGCCCTCATCTACATAATAGGTCGGGGCTGCTTTGGTAACTTCCGGTTCCCCCCACTACACCGCACCCCCATTTCCTCTCCCCTTCTTGCAATAACGACTAACTCCATAGCACCAGAGCATCTCACATCACGCCGTCCGTACTTCATCGGCCTTTCTCCCCTCCCCTCTCGAAACCCTAGACTGCTCATCCACCGGCGTACCAGAGCCCATTCACTGCCAGCGGCGTCCACCTAGCCGATCTGCTTCTACGGCCGCATCTACCCCTCCTACCTCCCCTGGAAACAAGTAGACTGCTCATCCACCACTTACCACAGCCCATTCAGTGCCGGCCTTGTCCACGGCGCCGAATCTGCTTCGTCGGTACTCTGGTCAACCGCAGCGCATCTGCAGCGGCTCATTCGTACTCCCCAGCGGAGACACTTCGTCCACACCCCCCGGAGCCGCCCCACCGATGCCTCGGTCGATGGCCTCTGATCCTCTTCGCCGACACCTTCCTCAACCCTACCGGAGCCGCTTTGCCGACACCATCGTCAACCCCACCGGAGTAGCATTGCCTATAGCATTTTCAACCCTACCGGGGCCGCTTTGCCAACTCATAAGTCCACGGCCTCAGATCCGCTTCCTTGCACCCTCATCCAACCTACCAGAGCAGCTTCTGACGCCCCGTGCATGACCGCACATCCGCATCGTCGACACCATCCTTAACCCAACCACTTGAGCAGCTTCACCTACGCCCTCATCCACGGCCACAGATCCGCTTCGCCCACACCGTAGTCCACCCTACCGGAGCCGCTCCACAAACACCGTACTCGACGGTTCTAGATCTCCTTACCGGACTCCGACAGCCAGCGCGGCGTCATCACCCTTGATGTTTCTAACCTGATTCCCACCGTTTGGCAAGATGCCAAGCACCCGCCAGCGCCTAGGCACTTGTCACCTTTAAACCCGTCCAACATCACCTGCTCGATGGACTTCAAATATACTAACAGGTCGTTGTTACCTGTTATGTAGCTGGCAAAAAACTACAAGGATGATGTTTCTTCTGGATCTAATAGCTTAGCCAACCAAGATCCTGGACCGAGGCATTGCTATGATCTTGTAAGCGTGTCTCTCTCTCTTGTATTGTTCTATGCCTGCCAGCGTGCTTTGCTAAGATTTTCGACCAGTAATCCCTTTGTGCAGACAATGATTTCTACTACTGGCTGCTAAATAAGATATGTAGATGTCATACATGATACTACCTCATACCTCCGTTCCTAAATATAAGTCTTTCTAGAGATTCCACTGTAGGCTACATACGGAGCAAAATGAGTGAATCTACACTCGAAAATGCATCTATATACATCTTTATGTGGTCCATACTAGAATCTCTACATTGACATATATTTAGGAACAGAGGCAGTACATTACACAAAATCGTAGGTGGCATGTAGGAATTCCAGTACACTACATTAGGCTCCCTTAGAGTGCCTGCTAGTCCAGCACACAGAGTCATGGCTAGTTTATGCTATGCACACAATCATTAATTGGTGGTTTAAATATGCGCAAGGGATATGCAATGTATTATCATGTATAGAAGTCTGAAATTAGCCGTGTCAACTTGCAGATAGGGTTACACAATGAAAAAGTACAAGATGTATGTGGAAATTTCATGCAACATCGCAAAAAAAGGAGAGCCAGCGGTGAGCCTTTACAGTGTGCTATGGTACGTCACTCCTCCATTGCAATCATCGTGACATGTTATTTGTATGTCAGTTCTATTGGCTAAGTTTCTTAGGGACACTTATTACGAGTTATCCTAAGAAAATAAGCACATGTGAATATAAGCTCCATATAATAAGCCAACCAGTTCTTTTCATTGCGTTCTCAGCTTGTCTTTCATATGATCAGTGAAAAGTCTAGACTGCATTATATTTTTTTCATTTTGCTGCCCATATGAAAATTAATTTGACTTTCAAACATCACAAATGGAACCCAGTGCAATAATTAATATGATAGGAAAACATACCATCACTATTTGATCAAAATGCAAATACAAAGATACCATCTACTTGGCACAATCTGCTTTGGTCAATGTTTTCCATAAAGATCCCATTGCCTAATTTAAACAAAAATGCATGACCAGCACTGTTTACAAAAATGCATGACCAGCACTGTTTGCTTTGATTACTTGTTGTTCTTGACCTGACACTCTAACAGAGCTTGTCAACAATTAAAACACTAAGGGCTGCTATAGTGGGGCCTTTTCTAACTGATAGGTGACATAAAGGTTTGGCTGTACACTAAAGTAGGCTCTCCAAGAGTACCTGGAGATCCAGTTCGAAGGTATGCCTAGTTTTTACATAGTGCATACATAGTAAATGCTCATTTCATTGTCTGCAAGTGCAAGAGATGCGGAATGTTTCATTATGTGGTGTTGTTTTGTTATAATCTCATCTTTTTGTGTTGACAAAATGGAAAGTATTCATATTTATCTTCCAAGGAGACGAGTAACTAGTTTGTGTCACCTTGCAGAGGGGGTGCAATCAAGATAAGATTGAGGATTTCCATGTACAAGATGTTAGGAAGGAGCCTTGCAAGAGAAGTAGGAGCTGCGCTGAGCCTCTTCAACCTGTTAAGGTAAGTCACTGTATCCAACTCAACAGTTCAATTCCTTGTTTGTTTTAGGCATAGTTAATTTGCTCTTTTCAATTGCTTTATTTGTCCTCATTTAATGAGATGCCCAAAGAATGATGTCTCATGTTGGGTACTTGTATAACTATTAGTTGACATAATTAAAGGCCTTTCCATTTAATTACTCTGCCAAAGTGTGCCTGAACCTGTGAAGTCTATTAACCAACTATTATTGAATGAGGCTCACAACCTAGTTTATACTAGCACTACTGGAATCTGGCACTTTGCCATCTTCCATGGCAGATGGCAAAGGCATGATCGGCGGATGGCAAAGGCTTTGCCATCATCCAGCAGATGGCAAACAGTTTGTCTGAATTCCAGTGGGCAAAGTCTTCTTTGCCATCTGCTGGCTGATGGCAAAGAGCCTGTGCCTTTGCGATCAGCTGGCAGATGGCAAAGCCTCTTAACGGGGTTAGCCCCGTTAGAAACATAACGGCATACTTTGCCATCTGCCAGCAGATGGCAAAGGATGCAGGCACTTTGCTATCTGCTGGCTGATGGCAAAGGTTGCAGGCTCTTTGCCATCTGCTGGCTGATGGCAAAGGCTGCAGGCTCTTTGTCATCTGCTGGCTGATGGCAAAGGCTGCATACTTTGCCATCAGCCAGCTGATGGCAAAGAGCCCAAATAGGCCAGTCCAAATTTTTTTCTCTGCAGGCTCTTTGCCATCTGCCAGCTGATGGCAAAGCTCTTTGCCATCTGCCAGCAGATGGCAAAGTGTCTATATTGCCCCATTTAATTTTGTTTTTCTTATATCAATTCATTTTCACAGAAAATCAGACACAAATATATTTATATGACCAATATAGCATATTCAACACATATTACCAATAGTCATGAACACATATATATATATCCAACACATGTTACCAATAGTAGCACGTGTCATCCGTACATATACATAGTTTCATCAATATTACACAGTTTCATCCATAGGTAGCAAGTTTCACAAGGTCAAAACAAAAACTAAATACAAGCACTCCATCAACCCAAACTTCCGTGATCTTAAGCAAATCTGTAAAATGGGAAAGAAGAAAGTTAGAAGAAGAAGACTAGAAGAAGAAGATTATTATGATGCAACTAAAATGTGAAGATTATTATGATGCAACTAAAATGTGAAGATTATTATGATGCAACTTATATCTGTAAAATAGGTCATTTTGGAGCTAAGTAAGGTCATTATGTCATTCTTGAGGTAGCTAAGCATATGAAGTCATTCAGGAGCTAAAATATGACATTTCTTAAGCATATTATGTCATTTTAGAGCCAGTTAAGCATATTAAGTGATTTTGGAGGAAAAGATGCTAAGTATAGGTCATTTTAGAGCTATCCTAGGTTAAATATGTCATTTTTAAGCTAGCTAAGCATATTAAGTCCTTTTGGAGGAAAAAATGCTAAGTATAGGTCATTTTAGAGCTATCCTTGGTTAAATAAGTCATTTCGGAGCTAATCAAGCTTATTATGTCATTTTTTTGCTAGCTAAGAGTATTGAGTTATTTAGGAGGAAAAAATGCTAAGTATAGGTCATTTTAGAGCTAGCCTAGGTTAAATAGGTCATTTTGGACCTAAGTAAGGTTATTATGTCATTTTGAAGCTAGCTAAGCATATGAAGTCATTCAGGACCTAAAATATGTCATTTCTTAAGCATATTATGTCATTTTAGAGTTAGCTAAGCATATTAAGTCATTTTGGAGGAAAAGATACTAAGTATAGGTCATTTTAGAGCTATCCTAGGTTAAATAGGTCATTTTAAGCTAGCTGAGCATATTAAGTCATTTTGGAGGAAAAAATGCTAAGTATAGGTCATTTTAGAGCTATCATAAGATAAATAGGTCATTTTGGAGCAAATTAAGCTTATTATGTATTTATTATTGAGCTAGCTAAGCATATTGAGTCATTTAGGAGGAAAAAATGATAAGTATAGGTCATTTTAGAGCTAGCCTAGGTTAAATATGTCATTTTAGAGCAAAGTAAGGTTATTATGTCATTTTGAAGCTAGCTAAGCATGTGAAGTCATTTAGGAGCTAAACTATGTCATTTCTTAAGCATATTAAGTCATTTTGGAGGAAAAGATCCTAAGTATAGGTCATTTTAGAGCAATCCTAGGTTAAATAGGTCATTTTTAAGCTAGCTAAGCATATTAAGTCATTTGGGAGGGAAAAATGCTAAGTATAGGTCATTTTAGAGCTATCCTAGGTTAAATAGGCCATTTTGGAGCTAATTAAGCTTATTATGTAATTATTAAGCTAGCTAAGCATATTAAGTCATTTTGGAGGAAAAAATGCTAAGTATAGGTCATTTTAGAGCTATCCTAGGTTAAATATGTCATTTTGGAGCTAATTAAGCATATTATGTCATTTGTGAGCTAGCTAAGCATATCGAGTCATTTTGGAGGAAAAAAATGCTAAGTATATGATTATGTCGCTAGTATCCTTATGGCAGAGAACCCGGGCCGACATGACTAGTCATAGAACCAAGGTGGCACAAACGTACAGGGATGGGCATACATGACCCAGCAATGCACGTGTTGGTCATCAGCGAGTGCAACCAAGTCGTAGCAAGCTACAAGGACTTCGGTGATACACCGCGTGACATTTCCCCGTAGGGACAGACACAGGAGCAAAGAAGGACACATGCCGGTCAATCCATGTGTTCCGGAGCAGTAGCGAACTACCATGGCTCAGTGGAAGCACTAGGAGGCATTTCCCTGTATGGAAGGCTACCAAAGGCACACGACTAGATGTCGAATCCCACAAATACAATGCATTCAAACATACACACATTATGCATGATATGTGTAGATACAACATGGCATCACAACAAAACTCTATTAAGCAAAACACTTGGGAAACTTACCGTCATCATGGAGGTGTAGATGTAGGTGTAGGTGTAGGACCGGTCGCGCCAGTGGCAGACGGAGAAGGATCGGTCGCTGCTTGTCGGGAGTTACGCTGCACCAAAGATTATTTCCAATGTATCATTAGCATGATGCAACTCAAATGTGAAGACTAGTAACTAATGACCGTTCAAATGAAACTCACCGTGCCCGCCGGAGCAATGACTGGCAACGACGGAGGGGTCTGGCCGTTCTTCTCGCACATGGACTGCACATTTGGTTTTGACGAGTCAGTCATATTAGTTACTAATGAAAGGAACATTGTGTGCATGATTTAGCTAATATGCAGAAGAAACTTACCACGAAGAGATCGTACATGGCCCGGTTAGCCGAGTCGTTCCGGTTCCTCTCCTCCTCCAACAGCCTAGCCGTCGTCTCCTCATTCTCCTTCTCCCTCTCCGTCACCTGCCGGTCCCTCTCCGCCAACTGCCGGTCCCTCTCCTCAAAGGCAGACTGGGTCTTCGCTCTCTCTGCCTCAATAGCAGCCTGCAACACCACTCGTTAGCATTGTAATCATCGACGGTCGCAAACACAATGTAATGGAGGAAAGGCTACTGAGTCCATATAACAAACCTGGAATTCGATTTCCACTGGTCGTAAACGAGACGGTATCTCAGGATCAGAGCTGGTCTGGCGCTTCTTGATCTGCGGTAGAGTGCTACTACAATGTATCAGTCCATTACCCATGGCTAACGAGCCATGGGACCTCCCGCCACCAGATATCATCACCAGCACTGGATCAAAAGGCCGGCTCGGGTTAAAGTCCGGCCCTTTCCTCTCCTTCCCCTACTTAACGTACTGCACCTACTTAACGTTGCTGAAATTATTTGCATTTTCGAGGTCAGACTCAGAGAATGCCTTGGCCTTCTTGTACGGTGCCATATTGGACATGCCATAGAGGTCGAACAGCTCTGGCACTCGAGCCTTTTTGAATTTTGACTAAAAGAGAGGAACATAGTATTAGTTAAGGACTCAAGCTAGCACAAAGAATGAATTTGCATGAATCATGAAGCAAACCACACATATCGTGTTATTCCCGTACCCATATAGGTTGACGCTCCTAGATGGTGTGGCACGCCTTTCATTTTGAGACGCTTCTCCTTTGCAATGTTGTGGGCGACGCGCCATTGGGGAGAGCACCACTCATCCACCAATGCCTCCCAGCAGTCCATCTTGTCCGCACACCATCTCGGGGGCACCTAAGTTAAGCAAGAGAAATTTGAGCGCTACGCCTACGAATCAAATTAAGGAAACTAAGTACAAGGCCTTAAGAATAGGTAATTACCTTCATGTACTTCTCCTTACTCAGATACTTGTTCCGGCACTTCTCTTTTCTCCTCCTAATACCAGTCTGTGCTAAGTAGTCTCGAACAGCCTGCGTCCGAGCCTCGTGCCGAAAGTTTCCAAGTAGGCGCCTACACTCGGCGTCGATAACCCGAGCCGCGACCTCCTCCTGTCCCTCAGCACACCTGTAGAAGGTCTGCAATCAAACAAGAAAACACGGATTAGAAGGTCCGCAATCAAACAAGAAAACACATGTAGAAGGTATGCAATCAAAGAAGAAAACACAACGTAAATGGCAAAGGAGAAATTACCCAAAATGTGGCGATCACAATGTCGGCCACCGTGGCGCACTCGACATCGCCGACCCTATGCTCCGGCGGGGCCGGGGCAGCCAAGTAGTGCTCCCAGGTCATTCCTATCTCTGGAACCCGGCCCTCACCGGGCAACGTGACCCACCCCGGAAAGCACTGGCGACAAATCACACCAAGGACAGTGTTGGGCTTGCGGACCCCGTCTGAGTGTGTCCAAGCACTGCAGTATGACAAGGCCAACACATTAGATATTCGAAGAAATGTCAAGGCAAAAGGTTAAACAAGAGTAAATGCACTTACTTCTCCCCGTTAGGCGCAATCAACCACCTCTGGTCGGGGGTCGTCGGGGTGGGCGGGAGCTTTGTACCACCACGCTGGTAGAATTTGCGCCCCTCAACCAACTCACCCTCGCTATAGCTATCAGAACTATAGTCTGCACCCTGAACACGACCATGTGCACTCGACTCCGTCCAGTCCTCCCATGGGCTCGGGTCCGACTCAGCGTGTCACACCCTGCATTTTGTAACATGTTATTTGTAACTTTGAAGCATGAAAATTTGGACAAGCAAAATTTTTTAGCATCATTTTGCTTTTATTTGGAATTGAGTTTTCTTCATTTGCTTTTTCATGTGCTCATTAAAGTCAACTATGATCTCTTGTAGATTTCATCTCCATACCCAAAACTTCTGCCCAATGATCATGCCAAGTGTTATATAACAGTATAGTATTTTCTTACAAAATTAATTTGGCCAAAAAGTATTTTATAAATTTAGTTTTCCAAAAACCCCTGAATTGAGATTTGCACTTCAAATACTTGATTTAGGGTGTGAAAATTATTTCAAAAGGTTTATTTGAGACCTAGTAGTCATAGGACTCCCAGAAACCACAAAGGTATAATTTTAAAAGTTATTTTCCTATTTTATTTAAAAGCTTTTTCTTAAAGCCAGAAATGGTCTTTAATAGGGGAAAATTATTTTACTGTTTCAAAAATATTTGCAAAAATTCAGAGAGACTCAGAGGACATATATTGTCCATATATAAGAGTTTCAACACTTGGTTATGTTCAAAATAATGGGCTAAACCATCTAAAACCCTTTCTGGATATTTCAAGCTTTTGAAATATTTACAAAGGAAATTTTCTCCAAAAATTCCAGGGAAATTCTATCATGTCATATATGGCATATTTGATGATCTTGCCAAGTCCCATGCCTTGGGAAGCAAGAAAACATCTTCAAACCCCTTCATAACCATTATGTCCATATTTGAAGTTTGAGCAACTTTACATTGCCAAACTTGTCCAAATGCTCTCAAACTTGGTGCACATGCTAGAATGGCCTAATAAGGCATCTAGACCAAATGGCACAAGATTTGGAATAGAGCAACTTGATCAGATCACCTCAAAACCCTTTCTGTTCAAATGCAAATTTGAACAACTTTACATTACCAACTTTTTATCTGGAGCTTCAAACTTTGTGGGCATGATCAATACCCCAAATGATGATGCTACACCAAGTGGTGCATCAAGGGGAGATGATTAGCTTGACTCAATCAAGATGAAACTGTTTCTGTTGATTTCTAGGGTTCACCAAAGTTACATTGGCTAGTTTCTTCAAATGAGCCCAAATTTGGTGAAGCACCCTATTTTCTCATGTCTTTCAACCCTGTCAAGTGCCATATCAAGTGGAGTTCATTTACTTGACCAAACACTGATCAAACACCTTCTGCAGAATTTCTAAAACCCCCAACTTGATCACTTTTACTTTTCTCCATGGCCTCAACTTCTTACCACATGCTCATTGAGTTACCAGCTATCTCCAGTAACTCCCCCAGCACCCCAGCTCCATGATTGAGGGGTGAAAGCCCTGATTTACCTTGCTGTACAGCAAGCTTTCACCATTTCACCAGCCTCCTCCCTCTCTCTCAGCATCTCCAGGGCATCCAAGGCCTCAGGCCCTTTCTTTACTCCTCCCTCAATGTGCTAGACACTGCTGGACATGTTGGGTTTGACCAGGACAGCGAGAGCGCGGCGATGCCAGCCATACGCACGCTCTGGAGCGCACAACAGTGCAGACCAGCACTGTAGCTTCGGCCAATCGGCCTCCCCCGACAGCCTCGGGCCTCCCCCTCGCGCCAGTCGAGGCCCCTCAACGTCCGCGACCTCCCCGGCGCTGTCCCCCCTCCTCCTGCGCCCTCCAGTGGCCGTCGTCGCACGCGCACTGGCCGCCCGCGGCGGCCACTCCTCTGCCTCGCACGCGCGCACTCCTCTGACGCTCCCCCGCTCCTCTTTTCCCCTCAGTAGGACGTGGAGCTAGTCCACGAACCTCCCCGGCGTGATCCCAGGCTCCAGAACCCCTCCTAGCCTCGCCTGCAACCTCGCCGGCGCACGGGTCCATGGTGGACCACGGGTGCGGCTATATAAGCCCCTCCCGAGCCTCTCCAGCACCACCAGCGACCTCACTCCACTCCACTGAGACCCCCAGCACCCTCCACTCCTCCCCAGGACGTCCCTGTGCTCGGGATCGACCGGAGCTCCGCCGCGTCGGGCCGCCGGCGATCTCGAGGTACGGGCCTCCCCTACCTCTCCTTCCACCCGTTTCGGAACCCCCTCGCCTCACTGATCCTTTTCCCCCTGTTTCCCCCTCGTTTGCAGTCGGAAACGGCCGCAGCAACCACCCTCCGACGAGCTTCCGCCGTCCCACCTCGCCGTCGGTGAACCGGACCTCCCCGCCGTGCCGCACCACCACCACAGCAACCGCGACACGACGCTGATTCCAACCCTGCCCTCCGTTGCCGTCGCCGTGGCCGGAAACCTCGCGGGTGAGCTCGCCGTCGCCGTGGCCGTGGGGTTAGAGATGACAGGCGGGCCCCGCCTTTCATCCCCTCACCTCTCTCCCCCTCCTCTGTGCCACTGACACACGGGCCCCGCCCGTCAGGTTTGAAAACCGGACGTGCGCGTGCAGGCTCCCGTGCGGTTGGGCTTGACCGCATGGGCCGTGCACTGTGGACTCCTCTGGCCCAGTGCACAGGACCCTTTTACCTTTTTCTTTTCTGTTAATGTTTTAAACATTTCTACAGAAAAGAATATTGATCCAAATTAAATAATTCCAACTCCAAAAATATTGTAATATTCCAACCTATTTAATGGTACTACTTTCATTCAAATCCATGAAACTTTGCTGTACTGTTCAAATTTAAATTCAAATTTGGGCAGTAATACTCCTGTTCAAAAATCAATATATTATATTCTGTAACTCCAAAACTCCAACAAAGATTTTTCCCCATCTTAGAAATCCCTCTAGTATTTTACAAAAATGAGTTGATATTTTTCTGAGCACTTTGATTTTTCTGTTTTGTTTGTATTCTTATTTTCTCGTGGTTATTATGCGACGTATAGATCCCGTATTTGACGAAGTTGCTGTGGAAGAAGAAGGAGAATGACTTGAAGACTTTGAAGACCAAGCCAATCCAGGCAAGCAGCCCTTTCACCATGATAGACTTGTTCTCGGAACCCGTTTGTTTCCGATGCATGATATTAGGGTTACGATGGTAACCTAGTTGATTCCACCACATGATGCATGCTTGATCTTGATCTTGCTAAGTGCTAGATGTCATGCAAATAGATGGTCATGATGCTTATATGATGCTTGTGTGATATGAACCCTCGTAGTTGAAATCTTTGCATGAACCCATCGGGTGCCCCTAATGCCCGAGGGTGAGGATGTGTTAGGTCATCACTTGAGAAAGAAGTGATGTGCCGGTAGATCATGTGCATGGTGGAATGATGGATTAGATTTATGTGTGACTACCGTCCCAACCAAACATGTGCAACCACACTACCCCTTATGGGACGGGGCTTTATTGATTACTTAGGTCGATACTAGCATGGTGCCCGCATTACTAGTGACGGGAAGACTTGAGGTCTTTCCCGGGACGGGGTCGTGCTTGGATAGCCGACCATGACTGTTTTCACAGGGCACCAGACACACCGTTGGTCCCTTCGGGTACGCGTGACATTGAAATTAGGGCAAGTCCCGTGATCTATTGTTTGTACCCGAGGGCCATGTACCAACGAGTGGACTCTATGTTAGTGTCGTCTAAGGAAAGGTAATGACCGGGTGCTTACCCCGGGTACTTGAGGTACCGCGGGTCGTGGATGACACGGAAGTTCCCCGGATCTTGCGGGTAAAGTGCGCAACCTCTGCAGAGTGTAAAACTATTCGAATAGCCGTGTCCACGGTCATGGACAGGTGGGTGGTGCTACTTAAACTATGTCCAGAATTTTACTTCATCGGTGTTGGTATGTGTGTGATAAGTCAAGGATGGTGACTTGACTCGATGAGTTGAATCATGTTCATGTTGATATCGGTAACCTGTCTCCGAGGTTACGCGAGGTTATTGATGCATAAACTTGGTAGTAGAAAGTTGTTCTAGCTTTGCTAGATTGATCATTATTATTCAATTGCACTGTTACTTTGAACCACATCATGGGTTGCTTGCGAGTACATTGAAAGTACTCATTGGCTTGCCGCTGGTTATTTAATTGGCCAGGCATGGAAGAACATGATTATGAGGAAGAGTTCTTTGGAGACGAACATGCGAACTAGGACGCTATGCCAGTCAGAATGCTTGTAGGGTTAAGGCAGATGGCATGGGTTCTACCCGTTTATCGAAGACTTCCGCTACTTGAGTTATTTGCTATTCAGCCCGTGAGGCTCTATCTATGTAAAACTTGGCCATAATGGCCATAATTCGTGTAAGACTATTTGAATGGATGTAAGACTCTTGTTATTACAGCTTCTGTGTGTTCAGTGAGCATTGATCTCTGGGATCACTGTACACGTGCATTCGGTGATCTCGACTTCTAAGTCGGGGTCCCCACAGAGCTGGTATCAGAGCCATCCTGACTGTAGGAAGCCTTAGTTGGCATGGGCGTTAATTAGTTGAGACCCCCTTTTCAAAAACCTTCTGAACCTCTCTTCTTTTCTAAACCTGAGATTTCATCAGCTTATTAACCCCTCCTATTCCACCTTTGTAGATGGCCGCTGTACCCGAAGAGCACCTGACCACTGGGTTTCCCTTACTTCTCAAGGATAGCCTCCAGGAGTGTCAGTTCCACCGAGCACCCATCCTCACCTACCTTGAGCATTGGGTGAGCGATACTGAGGTGGAGTACCATGTGGAATTGATCGTGAAGGCAAACGATCCTCCCACAAGTTGGTTCTTCGAGGGACCCCAGATGGCAACACTACCACTTGCTGTCGAGGCTGCTGCACTCAAGGCACTAACCCGTCTCCGCGAGCTTCTTCCGGAGATGGTAGCCAAGATGGCAACTTGCTTCTTACCTTACCGGAAGGAAGGTGACGAAGAGAGCAGCGCACTAGCCCCTCCACTGAAGGAAGGACTCTCGCTTCGGTTCCAGACATACTTCAGTCTATGTGCCGACAGCCTGGCACAAGACTTGGCCTCGGAATCAATGAAGCTTCGAGAAGAACTTCACAAGACCAAGGCACTTCTTCGTCGAGCTCAAGAGAAGGCAAACAGGATCAAGAAGGAAGGAGCACCTTCTGGACAATCCACTATCGCATATCAAGGCGGAAGGCCCTCCGAGGATGTATCTTCCAAGGGTGAAGAGCCACCTCGGCGACGCTGGATGACGGCAAGGGAATATCGCAAGCTTTTCCCTGCACCACCGTCAAAGCACCGTCGTATCCAACTCCTCCACTCCCCTACACCCTCAAGTGACAAGGAGGAAGACCCAGAAGAGCCGGAATACGCGACCGAGCATTCCGCCGCTTAGGCATTATTCGCTACTCGGATATGCCAGTTGTAACCCCTACGGTAGGATAGGTCGTGTAACCCCTATGCGCAGTCGAGTCCTTGTATGGTTCATATGAAACCACCTAGTGTTTGCTTTTGTTGTGTCTGGATGTAAGTCGTAATCTTCCTTCGGGAATGTGTAAACGACTACATCACCCATTTGGATTTTAATGGATGTGTTTTGGCCTTTCGGCCCCTGCATGATTTGATTTAGTGTCACACCCACCCCCTTACTAGGCACCCATCTATCTTGCTTTCCCTCTTCCAAGTCATGAGACCTTTTACCGCTCCAACAGGATGCCTGTTGTAACTCGTACTGGTACCTCTGCCCAGCAGCCCGAAGCCGGAGCATCCTCTCAGCCAGAGGCAGGCCACGACCAAACCAACGACCAATCTCCACCACCACCTCCTCCAAGCATGGACATGGCTCAGCTTCTCCAAGCTTTCCGAGAGGAACGCCAAGCCAACACTGCAGCTCTTCAGCTGATTGCTCAAGCTGTCACCAACAACCGCCAGCCGGCGGGGAATTGCAATGGACGTTCCACGTTGGCAGAGTTCAAGAAGCATGCACCGCCAACCTTCATCGAGACTGTTGAACCCCTGGATGCAGATGACTGGGTCCGTTCCATTGAGGAAATTCTGGAACTAGTCGGATGCATCGAAGATCGCGAAAAGGTGGCTTATGCAACCCACTGCCTCGGGGGAACTGCTAGAGCTTGGTGGGATGGATTCAAGGTCATGCATGCTGAACAAGACATCACTTGGGTTAACTTCAAGGCAGATTTCCGCAAGGCCCACATTCCTTCCGGAATCATGGCTATCAAAAAGCGCGAGTTCCGAGCCTTGAAGCAAGGAAGTGGCACTGTCAAGGAGTACATGCAGAAGTTCAGCATTCTGTCAAGGTATGCCCCTGAAGATGTCAGCACTGATGCTGCCAAAAGGGAGCGCTTCATGGAAGGCCTTAATCAGACTCTGCAATACTCGCTTGTCGTGTGCGACTGCCCGTCTTTCCCTGACCTGGTGAACAAGGCACTCATGCCTGAAGACAAGCGGCGTGCTTTGGAAGACACTCGCAAGCACAAGTTGGTCAGTAAGGGAAGTTCCAGCAACCAGAAGCCTCGTCCGTGGCAGTCAGCCCCGGCCAAGCCAACCTATCAGCAGCCAAGAGCTCCTGCACCTCGTGCCAATCCTCAGCCTCAGCAGTATGCCAACCCCAGGCCAGCTTTCAACCCCAATACCAGTGGTGGCAACAAGATCAACACTCCAAACCAAGTCACTTGCTTTGGATGTGGTCAGCCCGGACACATCTCAAGGGTGTGCCCCAACAAGAAGCCTGATGCCCCGCGCCCCAATGCGCAGAACCAGGGACAAGGCCGTGGAATGCCACCAAGGAACCCAGCTCCTCGCAATCCACCGAACCATGGGAAGGGGCGTGTGAATCACGTCACTGCTGAAGAAGCCCAGGAAGACCCGGACGTCGTGCTGGGTACGTTCCTTGTCAACTCAGCACCTGCAACTGTCTTGTTTGATTCTGGAGCAACGCATTCATTTGTCACTCAAAGATTTGCATTAAAAAGTGGCATGACCCCTACACCCCTGAATAACCCTATGGTGGTACAAACCCCCGGAGCCGAGATGAGAGCCAAGATAGGCTGTAAAGGAGTCAGTATTACCATTAACGGTGTAGACTTCCTAGCAGACCTTATCATCCTGAGATCGCAAGGTTTGGATGTGATCTTAGGGATGGATTGGCTCAGCAAGAACCAAGGCTTTTTAGACTGTGCCAATCGGACAGTCACTGTGACCAATGACCAAGGAGTCGAAGTCAAGTTTGCTCCCAACTCCTCTTCCGCTCAAGCCGCTAAAGTCAACTGTCTGTCTGAAGTTGGGCTAGATCAAGTACCGGTGGTATGTGAGTATCCTGATGTCTTTCCGGATGAACTACCGGGAATGCCCCCTGACCGTGACATTGAGTTCATCATCGAGCTCGTGCCCGGAGCAGGACCCATCTATAAGAAGCCTTATAGAATGGGGACGGAAGAATTAGCCGAGTTGAAGAAGCAGCTAGAAGAGCAGCTAAGGAAGGGATTTATCCGCCCAAGTGCCTCCCCTTGGGGATCTCCTGTTCTGTTTGTGGCAAAGAGGGACGGTACCATCCGCTTATGCATTGACTATCGTTCCCTCAATGAAGTTACAATCAAGAACAAGTACCCACTTCCCAAGATCGAAGATCTGTTTGATCAACTCAGCGGAGCCAATGTATTCTCCAAGATCGACCTCAGATCTGGGTATTACCAGCTGAAGATCAGACCCCAAGATATTCCGAAGACGGCATTCGTAACCAGATATGGCTTGTACGAGTGCACGGTCATGTCTTTTGGGTTAACCAATGCCCCATCTTACTTCATGTATCTCATGAATAAAGTCTTCATGGAATATTTAGACAAGTTTGTTGTTGTCTTCATTGATGACATTCTTGTGTTCTCGAAGTCGGAGGAAGAACACGAGCAGCATCTGAGAATGGTCCTAGACAAGCTTCGTGAGCACCAACTGTATGCCAAATTCAGCAAGTGTGAGTTCTGGCTGCATAAAGTTGGATTCTTAGGTCATGTCTTGACCGAGGAAGGATTATCTGTTGATCCTGCAAAAATCGAAGCTGTGACCCAATGGCAATCTCCGACGACCGTCAAGGAAGTTAGAAGCTTCCTCGGACTAGCGGGCTATTACCGCAAGTTCGTGGAAGGATTCTCTAGCATTGCACGACCAATTACTCAGCTCCTCAAAAAGGACAAGAAGTTCGAGTGGACGCCAAAATGCGAAGAGAGCTTCCAAGAGCTCAAGAATAGATTGACCACCGCCCCAGTTTTGGCAACACCTGATATTCACAAGGAGTTCGTGATATATTGTGATGCCTCTCGAACCGGATTGGGAAGCGTTCTGATGCAAGAAGGCCGCGTCATAGCATACCTCTCCAGGCAGCTACGACCCCATGAGGAGAACTACGCTACTCACGATCTTGAGCTAGCGGTAGTAGTTCATGCCTTGAAGACATGGCGGCATTACCTCCTAGGGAAACGGTGTGAGATTTACACGGACCACAAAAGTCTGAAGTATATTTTCACCCAAAAGGAATTGAACATGAGGCAACGGAGATGGTTGGCACTCATCAAAGACTATGACCTCAGTGTTCAGTATCACCCTAGGAAGGCTAACGTGGTGGCCGATGCCTTAAGCAGGAAGGCTTGCTCTTTGAATGTCGTTATTCAAGAAAGGCAGCCAGCCTTGTTTAAGGAGATCGAACAATTCAGTTTGGAATTGGTCACCCCCGGATTTCTGGATCATTTGGAAGTCAGACCGACCCTGCTGGACGATGTCAAGAAGGCTCAAGATGGACATGCAAGCATCGAAGGTATCAAGAAGAAGATGAAGCTGGGCAAGGCCCCAGTATTCTCCGAAGACGAGCACGGGATTGTTTGGTACAAAGGTCGCCTCTGCGTACCAAACAACACCGAGCTGAAGACGCTGATTCTGCAAGAAGCCCACGACACTCCGTATTCCATCCACCCCGGCGGAACCAAGATGTACCAAGACTTGAAGGCACGATTCTGGTGGCACGGTATGAAGAGAGAGATTGCAACCTATGTTGCAAAGTGTGATGTGTTCCAGAGGGTCAAGGCTGAATATCAGCGACCTACTGGATTGCTTCAACCACTCAAGGTTCCTGAGTGGAAGTGGGATAAAGTCGGAATGGACTTCATCACTGGATTACCAAGGTCGAATAGAGGACATGACTCTATCTGGGTCATAGTCGATCATTTGACCAAGGTGGCCCATTTCATTCCTGTCAAGACCACTTATGATGGCAACCGGCTGGCAGCTCTCTACATCGACTGAATCGTGAGTCTTCACGGTGTTCCCAAGGAGATTGTGTCAAATCGAGGAACCCAGTTCACCTCAAGGTTCTGGAAGAAGTTCCAAGAAGCCCTGGGAACCAAGTTGTCTTTCAGCACAGCTTTCCACCCACAGACCGGAGGTCAGACAGAGCGAGTCAATCAGATTCTCGAAGATATGCTCCGAGCCGGTGTCCTGGCGTATGGAGCCAAGTGGGAAGACTGTCTCCCTTTTGCCGAGTTCTCCTATAACAACAGTTACCAGTCAAGCCTTCAGATGGCACCATTTGAGGTGTTGTACGGACGCAGATGTCGCACACCCCTCAACTGGTCAGAGACTGGAGAAGGACTAGTCTTTGGACCGGATAATCTCCGCGCAGCAGAAGAGCAGGTCGAACTAGTCAGAGAGCGATTAAAGGCAGCCAAGTCAAGGCAGAAGAGTTATGCTGACACTCGACGCCGAGACATGAGTTTCCATGTCGGGGACCACGTGTACCTGCGGGTAACTCCTCTGAAGGGAACCAAGCGTTTCCATGTCAAGGGGAAGCTCGCACCAAGGTTTATTGGACCCTTTGAGATCACTGCACGACGAGGAGAAGTGGCTTATCAGTTGGAACTACCACCTGAACTATCCGATGTGCACAATGTATTCCATGTGTCACAACTCCGGAAATGTCTCCATGTTCCAGACAAGCCCAATCTCTACAAGGATGTGGATCACCAAGCCATTGATCTGCAGCCTGATTTGACCTACCGCGAGAAGCCCATTCGTATTCTGGACGAAGCAGAACAACGTACGCGAAGCCGTACCATCAAGTACTTCAAGGTCCAGTGGAGCAACCACACCGAAGCAGAAGCAACCTGGGAACGAGAAGACTATCTTAGATCCGAGTTTCCCGACCTCTTTTAAGCCCTAGTTTAGGAATCTCGGGGACAAGATTCTTGTAAGGGGGGTAGGTCTATCACACCCTGCATTTTGTAACATGTTATTTGTAACTTTGAAGCATGAAAATTTGGACCAGCAATTTTTTTTAGCATCATTTGGCTTTTATTTGGAATTGAGTTTTCTTCATTTGCTTTTTCATGTGCTCATTAAAGTCAACTATGATCTCTTGTAGATTTGATCTCCATACCCAAAACTTGTGCCCAATGATCATGCCAAGTGTTATATAACAGTATAATATTTTCTTACAAAATTAATTTGGCCAAAAAGTATTTTATAAATTTAGTTTTCCAAAAACCCCTGAATTGAGATTTGCACTGCAAGTACTTGATTTAGGGTGTGAAAATTATTTCAAAAGGTTTACTTGAGACCTAGTAGTCATAGGACTCCCAGAAACCACAAAGGTATAATTTTAAAAGTTATTTTCCTATTTTATTTAAAAGCTTTTTCTTAAAGCCAGAAATGGTCTTTAATAGGGGAAAATTATTTAACTATTTCAAAAATATTTGCCAAAATTCAGAGAGACTCAGAGGACATATATTGTCCATATATAAGAGTTTCAACACTTGGTTATGTTCAAAATAATGGGCTAAACCCTCTAAAACCCTTTCTGGATATTTCAAGCTTTTGAAATATTTACAAAGGAAATTTTCTCCAAAAATTCCAGGGAAATTCTATCATGTCATATATGGCATATTTGATGATCTTGCCAAGTCCCATGCCTTGGGAAGCAAGAAAACATCTTCAAACCCCTTCATAACCATTCTGTCCATATTTGAAGTTTGAGCAACTTTACATTGCCAAACTTGTCCAAATGCTCTCAAACTTGGTGCACATGCTAGAATGGCCTAATAAGGCATCTAGACCAAATGGCACAAGATTTGGAATAGAGCAACTTGATCAGATCACCTCAAAACCCTTTCTGTTCAAATGCAAATTTGAACAACTTTACATTACCAACTTTTTATCTGGAGCTTCAAACTTTGTGGGCATGATCAATACGCCAAATGATGATGCTACACCAAGTGGTGCATCCAGGGGAGATGATTAGCTTGACTCAATCAAGATGAAACTGTTTCTGTTGATTTCTATGGTTCACCAAAGTTACATTGGCTAGTTTCTTCAAATGAGCCCAAATTTGGTGAAGCACCCTATTTTCTCATGTCTTTCAACCCTGTCAAGTGCCATATCAAGTGGAGTTCATTTACTTGACCATACACTGATCAAACACCTTCTGCAGAATTTCTAAAACCCCCAACTTGATCACTTTTACTTTTCTCCATGGCCTCCACTTCTTACCACATGCTCATTGAGTTACCAGCTATCTCCAGTAACTCCCCCAGCACCCCAGCTCCATGATTGAGGGGTGAAAGCCCTGATTTACCTTGCTGTACAGCAAGCTTTCACCATTTCACCAGCCTCCTCCCTCTCTCTCAGCATCTCCAGGGCATCCAAGGCCTCAGGCCCTTTCTTTACTCCTCCCTCAACGTGCTAGACACTGCTGGACACGTTGGGTTTGACCAGGACGGCGAGAGCGCGGCGATGCCAGCCATACGCACGCTCTGGAGCGCGCAACAGTGCAGACCAGCACTGTAGCTTCGGCCAATCGGCCTCCCCCGACAGCCTCGGGCCTCCCCCTCGCGCCATTCGAGGCCCCTCGACGTCCGCGACCTCCCCGGCGCTGTCCCCCCTCCTCCTGTGCCTTCCAGTGGCCGTCGTCGCACGCGCGCCCGCGGCGGCCACTCCTCTGCCTCGCACGCGCGCACTCCTCTGACGCTCCCCCGCTCCTCTTTTCCCCTCAGCTGGACGTGGAGCTAGTCCACGAACCTCCCCGGCGTGATCCCAGGCTCCAGAACCCCTCCTAGCCTCGCCTGCAACCTCGCCGGCGCACGGGTCCACGGTGGACCACGGGTGCGGCTATATAAGCCCCTCCCGAGCCTCTCCAGCACCACCAGCGACCTCACTCCACTCCACTGAGACCCCCAGCACCCTCCACTCCTCCCCAGGACGTCCTAGTGCTCGGGATCGACCGGAGCTCCGCCGCGTCGGGCCGCCGGCGATCTCGAGGTACGGGCCTCCCCTGCCTCTCCTTCCACCCATTTCGGAACCCCCTCGCCTCACTGATCCTTTTCCCCCTGTTTCCCCCTCATTTTGCAGTCGGAAACGGCCGCAGCAACCACCCTTCGACGAGCTTCCGCCGTCCCACCTCGCCGCCGGTGAACCGGACCTCCCCGCCGTGCCGCACCACCACCACAACAACCGCGACACGACGCTGATTCCAACCCTGCCCTCCGTTGCCGTCGCCGTGGCCGGAAACCTCGCCGGTGAGCTCGCCGTCGCCGTGGCCGTGGGGTTAGAGATGACAGGCGGGCCCCGCCTGTCATCCCCTCACCTCTCTCCCCCTCCTCCGTGCCACTGACCCACGGGGCCCGCCCGTCAGGTTTGAAAACCTGACGTGCGCGCGCAGGCTCCCGTGCGGTTGGGCTGGACCGCATGGGCCGTGCACTGTGGACTCCTCTGGCCCAGTGCACAGGACCCTTTTTCCTTTTTCTTTTCTGTTAATGTTTTAAACATTTCTACAGAAAAGAATATTGATCGAAATTAAATAATTCCAACTCCAAAAATCTTGTAATATTCCAACCTATTTAATGGTACTACTTTCATTCAAATCCATGAAACTTTGCTGTACTGTTCAAATTTAAATTCAAATTTGGGCAGTAATACTCCTGTTCAAAAATCAATATATTCTATTCTGTAACTCCAAAACTCCAACTAAGATTTTTCCCCATCTTAGAAATCCCTCTAGTATTTTACAAAAATGAGTTGACATTTTTCTGAGCACTTTGATTTTTCTGTTTTGTTTGTATTCTTATTTTCCCGTGGTTAATATGCGACGTACAGATCCCGTATTTGACGAAGTTGCTGTGGAAGAAGAAGGAGAAGGACTTGAAGACTTTGAAGACCAAGCCAATCCAGGAAAGCAACCCTTTGACCATGATACACTTGTTCTCGGAACCCGTTTGTTTCCGATGCATGATATTAGGGTTACGATGGTAACCTAGTTGATTCCACCACATGATGCATGCTTGATCTTGATCTTGCTAAGTGCTAGATGTCATGCAAATAGATGGTCATGATGCTTATATGATGCATGTGTGATATGAACCCTCGTAGTTGAAATCTTTGCATGAACCCATCGGGTGCCCCTAATGCCCGAGGGTGAGGATGTGTTAGGTCATCACTTGAGAAAGAAGTGATGTGCCGGTAGATCATGTGCATGGTGGAATGATGGATTAGATTTATGTGTGACTACCGTCCCAACAAAACATGTGCAACCACACTACCCCTTATGGGACGGGGCTTTATTGATTACTTAGGTCGATACTAGCATGGTGCCCGCATTACTAGTGACGGGAAGACTTGAGGTCTTTCCCGGGACGGGGTCGTGCTTGGATAGACGACCATGACTGTTTTCACAGGGCACCGGACACACCTTTGGTCCCTTCGGGTACGCGTGACATTGAAATTAGGGCAAGTCCCGTGATCTATTGTTTGTACCTGAGGGACGTGTACCAACGAGTGGACTCTATGTTAGTGTCGTCTAAGGAAAGGTAATGACCGGGTGCTTACCCCGGGTACTTGAGGTACCGCGGGTCGTGGATGACACGGAAGTTCCCCGGATCTTGTGGGTAAAGTGTGCAACCTCTGCAGAGTGTAAAACTATTCGAATAGTCGTGTCCACGGTCATGGACAGTTGGGTGGTGCTACTTAAACTATGTCCAGAATTTTACTTCATCGGTGTTGGTATGTGTGTGATAAGTCAAGGATGGTGACTTGACTCGATGAGTTGAATCATGTTCATGTTGATATCGGTAACCTCTCTCCGAGGTTACGCGAGGTTATTGATGCATAAACTTGGTAGTAGAAAGTTATTCTAGCTTTGCTAGATTGATCATTATTATTCAATTGCACTGTTACTTTGAACCACATCATGGGTTGCTTGCGAGTACATTCTAAGTACTCATTGGCTTGCCACTGGTTATTTAATTGGCCAGGCATGGAAGAACAGGATTATGAGGAAGAGTTCTTTGGAGACGAACATGCGAACTAGGACGCTATCCCAGTCAGAATGCTTGTAGGGTTAAGGCAGATGGCATGGGTTCTACCCGTTTATCGAATACTTCCGCTACTTGAGTTATTTGCTATTCAGCCCGTGAGGCTCTATCTATGTAAAACATGGCTATAATTCGTGTAAGACTATTTGTATGGATGTAAGACTCTTGTTATTTCAGCTTCTGTGTGTTCAGTGAGCATTGATCTCTGGGATCACTGTACACGTGCATTCGGTGATCTCGACTTCTAAGTCGGGGTCCCCACACAGTGTGACCCCGTCTGAGCTCCGTAGTCTCGTGGGGCAAAGACTAGGCGGCCCGAGGCTCGTCGACGGCCCGAGGCTCGGCGGCCCGAGGCTCGTGGAGTGGAGTCCGAGACGGGTCCACCTCAAATGGCTCGATCTCAGACGGAGCTGTCCCGTGGTTGGGTGACTCAGCTGGGGGTGGCGGCGAGGAAGGCGTAGCAGCCTTCCTACCTCTCCCGCCGCCACGTCCACCTCTAGCAGCCTTCTCCTTCTTCTTACCCCCCCGACCTCTCCCGGCCAAAGAAGAAGCGACCGTCGCTGGACTCTGCAAACTGAGATCTAGCGCTCTCCGGAGGCTATGTGGGGGGGGGGAATGGAACTACCCTTCCCACCATGCGCCGAGGTAGGAGCCTCGGAGCGCTCTCGACCCGCGCGCACCATGTGTCAACACCTGGAATGACAAAGAGTAAACGAAATTAGTACAACATAAAAAAATGAATACCTGACATGAATAATAATATGTATATAAATTCATTTTAGAGGAATAAATGCTAAGTATAGCTCATTTTAGAGCTATCCTAGGTTAAATAGGTCATTTTTTAGCTAATTAAGGTTGTTATGTCATTTTTGAGCTAGCTAAGCATATAAATTTATCTTGGAGGAATAAATGCTAAGTATAGCTCATTTTAGAGCTATCCTATGTTAAATAGGTCATATTTGAGCTAGCTAGGTTAAAACTTGAACTAATTAATAATATATATGTATATAATAATAATGGAATACCTGACATGAACTATAATATTAATCTTCATCGTCATCATTAATAAATGCATCATCATCGTCTATATATGCTTCGGGGTCAATAAATGCATCATCCTCATCACTATCAGTAATGACGTGCTCATCATCATCATCATCAATAAATTCATCAACATCTGGTGACCGGTGTACATCCACGCACGATCACTCATTTCGCCTAGCTACTGGACACAAGAAATACATACATAATTCAGCAAACCATATTCATCAGTAAATAGAGTTTCTCAGTTTTATTACGTCCATGCAACCTAGACGCTAATAGGTAAAGATAGGTCCTAATCCCACCCGGGTATGTGCAGATTGGGTTCGTTTTCCCATGCTCTGCTCCGGATCCGGCACAAAATTTCGGCAGCACCTCCCCGCTGTTCTCCTGATACACGTCTCGGCAATAAGCAGAGAGGATGTGTACCCGGAGAACAAAAAAGAGGCACTGACGAAATTCTGCATCGGATCCGAAGCAGAGCATATGGGAAAATGAACCCAATCTACACATACTCGTGCTGTCCATGGATAACGTTGGACAATTCGAAAGAATTACGGGTATAAATATGCAAATGAATGCATATTTATAGATGTAACCCTTTCGAACGGGAGACGTATAGTGGTCACGCATACTGATGATTGAATACACCTATAGCTAGCAAATGAAGGGGGAGAGGAGGAGATGTCATTTGTGCTCACCCACGAACGCAGGGGCAGAGCTCGTCGAACGCACGGGAGGTCGTTGAACACCAGACCCTCACAGCGATGAAACAACTACACATTTAAATCCACCCGATCAACGCAAATATATATGATGTTTTTCATAACATAATTGGAAAATATAGGACCTAACTCATAATTCAAAAATACTAGAACATAAAGGCGCGCGTTGCCGCGCCCGGCCATTTTTAAAAATATTGATATATGTATACATTAAGATGGTAGAAGCATACAATATTTACAATTCACAAAGATAGAAATATATTAACAAGGTAGAAACATACAGTATAATTGAAACAATTGAAATTACAATGTCTTGTTAGGCTTTGTATTTATTTTAAAGAATAAAATATATCATAATGGAAATATTTCATAATTGAAATTACAATGTCTTGTTAGGCTTTGTATCTTTGAAGTAGTCCATCATTTGTTCTTCATAATAGTGACAGGTTTAATTAAGGACCTGAATGGTTTGTGTTCTTAATAAATCTGATCCAAGGAGTCCATCATTTGTTCTTCATAATACATGAAAATGGTTAACTGGTGTTATAGCAAATGACAATTAAATGTTTACCTTTTTTGTTGCTCTTAGAAAGAAAAGAAAAACTATAGTGATACTAGTTTTTGGATGAAGAGGAACGTCTATGCTTACCAAAATGGTATGCGCAAGAATGTCGACATATCATGGAATATGTAACCAGTAATCGGTATAATGCTGGATATGTAGGAAGGCGAAGTATCAAGTGAAAACCTTATTTCAGTGAAAATCTGAAAACTTGGATCTCACTCTGTTGGATCCGTAGCGAACGGCATCTAGGGCGGAGCTCCCACCAGCAACTTAAACACTCATTAGCACAAAACCCCCTCCTTCCTAGTAATGTTGGCTTATCCCCTCCCGTTCATATCCCCACGCCGGATGGCTTCTAAGGCGAGGGGCCACAGCCCGTGCCACCAAAAGAAGCGGCGCGGCCATGCACCGTGCTGACTCCCCTTGGCGGGGACGCCTCATGTGGCGAGGCGGCCACAGCAAGCGCTCCCAACGGCGGCAACGCAGGCACCCACCGCATCGAAGCTCCCCTCGGCCAAGAGGGGTCCCGAGGTGAGGCGGACATAGACAGAGCTCGCAACGACGGTGAGTCAGCCACGCACCATGTTGAAGCTTCCCTCGGCGGGAAGGGCTCGCGAGGTGAGGCGACTAAAGCAGGCGAGGCTCATAGCTGTGGGGGACTGGCGGTGCAGGCCCTGAAGCTCACCTTGAGCTGGGGTCCCAACGCTCTTGCTAGACCGTCTCCGGAGATGAAGTCGAGCGGCACCGGTGGTCATATCATGTATGTGTATGTAGGGAGCCCGTCCAGCAAAAGTATGCTGCAATTATCATGTAATTTCCGTGTAGGTAGTATCTGATTCAGTGTGAAGTTGTAGCTCCTCCTAATTGGCTAATTCTCGATGTACATAATTTTCTCTCTGACTTTGTAGCTCCTCCTTTGTAAACTTGTAGCTGAATGTTGATGAACAACAAGATTTTTTGCTTTAGTTTATATGACTAATACAGTGACTTGTTTGTACAGATCTGAATAATGATGGAAACACAATTGCAACTAGCTACGTGATTACACTTTCTAGTAATAAGTATAGAAGAAAGTAAGAACTGAAAATGCAGTAAGCATAGCAAAGAGCAGTTCATATTTCTGAAATTCAGTAAGCATCAAAAGCTTGTAGTCTTTCAGAAAATAGCAGTTTCTATTTCTAAAAGATCACAGTCATACTCGGCACGCCATCATACTCTGCATAATGGGTTGTTTTATTTCTGCATGGGAAAAGAACCTACAAAATGGATCAAATCATCTCCCAATTGAATAATGAACGCGAGAGTTTAATGGCCAGTACTTTGCATAAGTTGTAAATTTGCTGTCTGTTACCAATTCTCTTTGGATAACACATTTGCTACAATTTAGATTGACAATACAAACACTAAAAAACTCTCAAACTTAAACATTTAGAGATACAAAAATCTCAAAAGCTCATATCACATGAATTTCATGCCCTCAATAGCTCAAAAAATAACATTGAAGCTCTGAAGGGGGAGGAAAGGCCACTGGCTTAAACATTGAAGCTCATATCACATGAACTAGATCCTCCACTGGCTGTACCTATGCATCAGAGGGGGAGGAAAGGCACCTAGAATGAAATGAGGGCCGGCGACGGGGTGGGG
>LR738715.1:388058900-388088763 GCA_902687465.1 Secale cereale | reverse complement strand
GGGGGGGGGGTTCGATGGGGCGATGGTCTGACCAGCCCGAGCGCGCCCATGTAATTACATGGTCTTGCATGCTCATTTCATTTTTTTATTATAGTTAATTAAGTTTTCTTTATTATGAAAATATAAGTTTTATGCATCTTTTTTATGAGCTCAACATTACAACCAAATTAGAATCTAACCAATAACTAGCAATCTAAGTTCCAAATGAACAGCAACTCAGTTGTTCAAAAACCAAATGGAGGCCTAGTAGTTTTGCCAAAAATTTGGAACATGCAAGGGCTATAATCCAAACAAATATAGGCTAGTTTTCCTTTTTTTTGGGAGGATTAGGCTAGTTTCCTTGTTAAATGAGTGATTTATGAGTGTACTAGTAAATGATTTGTGTGTGCACGATATATTATCTCTTTTTTGTTTTTTTACCTAAAAAAAAACCATCTCTTTGCCATCTGCCAGCAGATGGCAAAGAGGTGGGGCTGGTACGCCGTTACCCACTTAACGGCAACAGGAGTTGGCTACCTCTTTGCCATCTGCTGGCAGATGGCAAAGATTTTTTGCCATCTGCTAGCAGATGGCAAAGATTGTTTGCCATCTGCTGGCAGATGGCAAAAAATTGGCTGATGGCAACCATGTTCTTTGTCATCTGTCAGTTCTTTGCCATCTGTTTTTTATAAGCAGATGGCAAAGAAGTTCTTGGCCATCAGCTGGCAGATGGCAAAGAGCTGGCTGATGGCAAAAACACAGATTCCAGTAGTGTAGGCTAATGATTGCATAGTTTTGCTTGCTGTAGTATGTTTGTATGAAATCTTCTACTGTTCATTATGCTCCATATGACTTTAATTGAGCTACAGAATGGCCAACTACTTACTTACTTCTATGCAACGTGCTGTCTAAATTTGTAACTTGTATGTGTTTTGGATCGGGCCCCAACATCATGCTCCTCTGGTGAGCTAAGAGAGATTGATGTATGCAGGCTTCAAAGACTACCTTTTTTATAAATTTTAAAATATCACCTACTTATGCTTCATGACATGTAACATTATTGTTAGTCCTGTTTTGCCATGTACAAAATAGTATGTCTTGCTCGCTTCATTGTTGTAACTATATTTTTGCCCTAGTCATGTGTACTTACAGAAACATTTCAGGATGAAGTGACATCAACACCAAGATCTGCTAGTAGTGCGGCATGGCCGTTACCGAATGATTATGGATTGGAATTGGAATGTGCTGATGTTCTTGAGCATCAATTATAGGTGGCAAGCCAACGTGTACATGATTCTGAACGTACAATCAACAAGTTGAGACTGGACATGCAGGTATTAGATGCAAGAGTCAAAAAACAGAAACAAGACACTGAGGTAACAATGAATGAATTGGAGATTTTGCAGACTGAAATTTGTGCTATCTAAATCCGGCCAATCCTATTTTCTGAAGAGATTATAGTTCAAATGGTAAGTTATGTTGATGTGCGTCCATGATGTATGAGATGTATTTGCCCAGTGCATGTAATTTTCTCTTTGTGTATGCTTTATTATCAATGGTGCCGAAACATAATGCCCAGTGGGTATAATCGGCTGTAATTCCTTTATTGTATAGTGTAGGATTATTATACGTTTATATGCCTTGGTCTCTTTATTGTATAGTGTATGATTTTTAGAGGTGATTGTATAGAGTAGGATAATTCTTTGAATATGCTATATCGTTGAAACGGGGGCCAACTCGCCCAAACGTTATAGTGACCATGGCCCTCCACAGGTCGTATGATCTATGGGCCATCTATGGGACGGACGATCCATGGCCTTCTATGGCCGTCGGATTCGTGGGCCTTCTATCGGCTGTCGGATCCATGGGCCTTCTATGGACCGTCCGATCAATGGGCCTTCCATGGGCCGTCGGGTCAATAGGCTTTCTACGTCCCATACGATCCATGGGCCTTCTACGGGCTATCTCATCTATGGGCCTTGTACGGTCGGTATAAGGGGCCGTAAACAGGCTAGAGTGGAAATCGTACATTTTATGGGCTAACCATAACGGGCCGTTAATAGGCCGTATTTGATGATGTTATGAAAATGGCCCAACGTATTAATGGGCCACAAACGGGCCAACTCTAACCACGGGCTGAATTTGGCCGACAAACAGAAAATGACAGTAACGGGCCGAAAGTAAACGAATGTTGGAAATGAGCCCAAGAATAAATGGGCCCTGAGAAGGCCGAAAGATAGCATGGGCTGGAAACGGCCCAACGGAATAAGTGGCCATTAATGGGTATAAAGTGATACATTGTTCCTTACAGGCTAGTTTTACCACGGGCCGTTAATGGGCGAATGTTACTAAGGGCCTCATATGGGCCAAAAGACGTCATGGGCCATACATGGGCCGGAAGTTAAAACGGGCTGAAATTATATTGGATGGCCCAGATGACGCTACTGGGCCTAATCGGATAGGCCGTAAACGGGCCCTAGTTTAGCGGACTGTAAATGGGCTATACGCGAACAGGCCATTAACAGGCTTGCCGTGGGCTGGCTCGCCACCTTTTGACCAAGTCAAACGGGTCGGCCTTTTCACAGGAATGGGCCTCTGTTGGGCCGTGCCACGTGTCGACGTATCGTAGGCGCTCTGGGTCCAATTAGTAGATGACGCTAACGGGCCTAATTCGGATAGGTCGTAAATGGGCCCTGGTTTAGCGGGCTCTAAATGGGCTATATACGAATAGGCCATTAACATGCTTGCCGTGGGCCGCCCCGCCACCTTTTGACCAAGTCAAACGGGCCGGCCTTTTCACAGGAATATGCCTCTATTGGGCCATGCCACGTGTCGACGTATCATAGGCGCTTTGTGTCCATTGAGTGGATGACATCTGTCCCAACGGTGAGCCGACATGTGTTTCCTCCAGCCAATGATGATTTTACATGTGGAAAATTCCCATTGGTCAGGGCTGTTAACGGGTTATCGGATCCAAAACCGGAACCCATATCTTAACGGCGTTCCGTTACGGTGGATGCCACGTGTCGGTCACCCTTGACGAAAGCACTTCTATGACGCGTGATTTATCGTCATGGAAGTGGATACTTCCGTGATGATAATTTTGTTAATGTCATGGAACACTTCTATGACAGCACAGCTATGATTATCTTCATTCTATCATAAATTTGTCATGGATGTACATGCATGACAGAAAACGTGACCTACTGTGACAAACATGTATCATCACGGAAGTGTGTTTTTGTAGTGATAGTAGTCATACATCTTTCAAAGGTAGTGTGTGCATTGCATAAACCAAAAGGCATACTTCTATAAGAAAAAGTACTGAAAGGGCAAGTAAAAGTGGTGTTTTCTTGATCCTCTTTGAACACAGTTATTTGAGAGAAACCAGAATAATCATCTAGAAAGCAAAAGTGTGTATGTTTGGATAGTCTTTCTAGCATTTGATTAATAAAAGGTAGAGGGTAATGATCTCTCCTAGTAGCTTTATTTATTTTTCTAAAAACAATTACCATTCTATAACCTGTAATAATTCTCTGCAGGATCAATTCATTCTTATCATTACCAACAACATTAGTGCCCCCTTTCTTAGGTACACAATGAACATGACTTACCCATTGACTATCAGCAATAGGATAAATTATACCTGCCTCTAGAAGCTTTAGTATTTCATTTCTTACCACCTCTTTCATCTTAGGATTTAACTGTCGTTGGTGATCAACAATTGGTTTAGTATCACGCTCCAACTTAATTTTGTGCTGACATAAAGTGGGACTAATGCCCTTAAGATCATCAAGAGTATATCTAATAGTAGCACGGTCCTTCTTCAGAGTTTTCAATAATTTCTTTTATTCATGCTCTGAAAGGTTAGCACTAATAATAACAGGATATATCTTCTTTTCATCAAGATAAGCATATTTCAAAGTATCAGGTATTAGTTTAAGCTCAAACACAGGATCACCCTTGGGTGTAGGAGGATCCCCAAGGATTTCAACACACAGATTGTGTTTCAGAATAGACCCTTGTTTAAAGAATATTTCATCTATTTCCCTTCTTTCATTCATAGACATATCATTTTCATGGTCAAGAAAATATTATTCTAAAGGATCGGTAGGAGGCACGGCAATGGAAGCAAGACCAATAATTTCATCCTTACTAGGCAATTCTTTATCATGGGGTTGTCTATGAAACTTAGAGAAATTAAAATCATGAGTCATATCCCCTAAACCTATAGTAATAATATATTTCTCGCAATCTATCTTAGCATTTACGGTATTCAGGAAAGGTCTACCAAATATAATGGGACAGAAGTTATCTCGTGGAGAACCAAGAACAAGAAAATCAGTAGGGTGTTATATTTTTCCCACACAAGACTTCAACATCTCTAACAATCCTAATTGGTGATATAGTATATCTACTAGCAATCTTGATAGTAATGTCAATTTCTTCTATCTCAGAAGGTGCAATTTCATTCATAATTTCTTTACATAAAGTAAAGGGAATTGCACTCACACTAGCTACAACATTACATTAGCCAAGATAACAATGATCTCCTATTTTAACACGAACAACAAGCATGCCAACAATAGTTCTATGTTTATCTTTAATATCAGGTTTAGCAATTATGGGAGCTTCATCACAAAATTAAATAACATGCCCATCAATATTAGCAGCCAAGTGATCTTTAACCATAGCAATACTAGCACTACTGCATGAAGCTGCTAACACGACACTACGATGAGAGACCCTTCGACGAAACTGTGTGCGATGCAATAATCGCAAATGGTGGTGTAAAACCCCATCAAAAAATGTGCAAAACATTTGCGATGAAGGATGCATCAAACACGGTTCACATTTTTGTTGCGTGTGTGATGCAGGGCTTACACTTCAGTTCATTTAACTGTTTGTGATGAGGCAACACAGAAGAAACGGGTAGCCAGATGAAGGAGTCTGCGATATACAACATACGGTTCACTCAGATGAACTGTGTGAGATTAGGCAGCACAAAGGAAACGCTCAGCCAGATCAAGGTGTGTGCGATATACGGCATGCGGTTCACTCAGTCTTGTCGTCTTTGTGTGACCTCTGTGGCAACCGTTCGCTCCCCACTAGCCCTTCTTGTATCGTAGCAACCGTCCACCGCCTCTTCCCCTTTCCCTCTCAATTTGGAACTGCTATTGCATGCTCTTACTCCCTCCATTTGCCTTCACCCTTCCTTCTGCCATTGTTCGATCGTCTTCTCCATGGAGGGAACAGGCCGGAAATGACCCCATTATTCTTGCCCGACCTGAAAGATGACTTGGTGGAGGAATTCATTGATCGGTGCGATGTCATCACCTCGGCTAGCATGGCAGGTTCGTACAAGACCATTCTCGACTCAACAAATAGGATCATTACAAAGAACCCAAGGGTTCATGAGCGGTTTGATCTCCCCTATCTTCTTAGCCATGACCCTGCTCGCCGTCGCGAGGACGACGGAAGTTCTGCCTTGTGCAAGTTGATGTCGCTTGATAATGATATGTGTGATGTTAAGATGCCATCGCTTAAGGGTAAGGCCTGGGCAAGCGCAAATGGAGATTGGGTTGTTTATATTGGGAACAACTACAAGTGGGAACTTTTGAATGTGTACACTCGTCACCGAGTTCCACTTCCAAAAGTCTCAGACTGCCTTGAGGTTCAACACACATATAGTCTACATATTTTAATATAAGATCATCACGACTATCATCTACGGGAGATAGTAATTTCTCGACTTCCGAACCGCTCTTGGGATTATAAGAACTATGATGTTGTTGCTATCTTCGACAAGCTTGTAGCCGTCTCTGTTTCCATGGATGGATGGATATTGCTCAAAACTCAATTTATGTACATGAATGAGTACTGTGATGCAATTCAATACGAGCGTCTTGAGTTTGCTGCCACCAGTCGTGGCACTGCTTTTGCATGGGATCCTTATTGTTTTGGTATGTTTGTCTTCCACCGTAATTAGAATTGTTTCATCCACATGCATGCTACTTAGTATCACCGTGCTGATTAACCTTGTTGTGTTTCCAAGGTCCTGTCAACATTCCACCACCTATACTTGAAAAAAATTATAACAAAGGGGGAGATGACGATGGTGATGATCGCGGGCATGAGGACGAGCAGGACCCATATACTCAGTGGCGCTTGGCAACTTATTCTGATGGATCACCTCTTCTTGTATGTATACATGGCACTGCTGATGTTACTAACGAAGTAGGTGCTGTCTCCCATGGTCACACTATCCGGACCTATTCCAACATTAGTTGCAGGGTATTCCGGATGGATTCTATTGTACTAGCACCAACACCTCCTTCTCCATGGTTCAGTATTGATAGTCTTGGAGAAAATATCCAATGATGGTGAAAGGCGATCCAGCTGCTGTTGACACAACATTGCCACCATTTATGAGAAGCAACTATTTCTATACCTTGGACATTGCTATGGTTCCCTACCCTGGCTATCACAATATGTGTCCTGATGTAGGCCGCTTCAGCCTGGATGATTAGTCCTGCATTGGTCTCGAGATTGACAATATTTGGCCCTTCCTAGAGAATCAGTTATGGTTCAAAACAAGCGTTTCCAACGTCGAGGATATATTGGTTGAGCTGAAGTTCATTCCATCGCTTTGTTATTTGTTGAGTCAGAAAAACTTTACTTAACTAGAATGTTTTGTTTGAAATAATCTATAATCCAACATGTTTCCTCGTTGTTGTTGCATTTTGATTACTTGTTGTATGTAAAGAATGGTACATGTGCATATGCGTCCCATCATCTCACGCCTACTCGCATGTCACACGGGTCGCGTGGCGGCACCTATATATATTTTTCTATTTGGATGACAAAAAAGTACAATGCCACTTTGTATTGGTGTCCATATGAACAGTGCTAGGGATTTTAGTTGCAAAAATTAGATAATGCTAGTGATTTTTAGTTGCATATTTTGACAAATCACTGTGTTACAATGTTGAAAAATGGCAATGTTACTAGATAAACAAATGTCAATCTTTCCAGTTTGACAAATGGCAACATACCCAATATGACAGATGCAAATCTTACCCAATTGTTTCTACGTGGTTGCACACGGGTCATCCATAACAACCATTTGCATTGAAGGGATGCACAAATCCTGCACTGCGAATTTTCCATGGCTCTCACTTTGCATACGGTGTTCTATCCAAAACGTTTGCGATCAAGAGCTGCCCAAATCCTGCTTGGCACTTTTTCCCTTGGCTTCCTGGGGAAGCCTTCGGTTTTCATACGGGTGTTCTAACTAAAATATTTGCGATGAGTGTTTTATATTTAAAAACCATTGACGTTTTTTTCAAAAGAAAATTGTTTGGTAAGTCTGTACATTAAGAGAGAAAAACGCAAGTTCGTTCAAACCATTGCTTTCATTCTGTCTCACTATGAATTTATATTAGTATGATCGAGAATTCAAGATACAGTATTAAACCCCCAAAAAAACTATTTTCGGCGGCGGCGGAGGTGGCGTGCCGCGCCATCGTTGCCGTTGTCGTCCTTCGGGACCCCGTTGTTAAAGTCTTCAAGGCAGCACAAAATGTTCTTCACTTGCAAATCAAACATCATATCATCGCACGATCGATGGGAGTGGCACGGTAGGACGGCAACTGGTGCTGCTGAGAGGTAGCGTTCGACGTCAGCGTCCCATGGCGTTGAGGGGGGCGCGCTGACGGGCACAGGCGCGGTGGGTCCAGCCAAACGCATGGGGACTGGCGCCGCGGTAGGTGGAGGGGCGTGCACGGGCAGTGGCACGGGCGCGGCGGGAGTAGCCAAACGCACGGGGGTCGGCGCCACGGTGGGTCAATGGGCGTGCACGGGCACGGGCACAGGTGCTGGCGCTGGCATGTACACGAACTGACGCAGGTCCGCGGAGACCTCGCTGAAGCCCGCGGCTTCCAGCTCTACGATAGTGCTCGGTGACCAGCCCGTCAATGCTACGGGGATGGTCGCTAGCGCGGGCGCAGGGATGGTAGCTGGGACGGGAGCGGGGGCAGTAACCGTCGTGGCCATCTCGTTCTGGGCCATGTCCATGAGGCCCCATTCCTCCTTATTTTCTATCTCCTCCGGCTCGGAGTCGACTACCCCAAACTTGAAGACTAGTGGCAGATGACCATTCTGCCCCATGGCGTTGGTGGAGGTACGCGGGATGATGGGGAATGGGAGGCAAACAGTAAGGCCTTCCGTATTAAACTGCGGCAGGGTCGCCATTAATGGAGAGGAAGGTGGGTGGCCATGGAAGTCAAAGGGCACGCTTCCCAGTGAGCCTGCACAGCGTACAGCTCGCACGCTTCCTGGTGAGCCTGCGCATTGGAGGACAGCTTGCACGCCTCTCGGTCAGCCTGCGCACCGGACTCCGCTTGCACGCGTCCCTTTAGTCAAGGTCAAGCAGTTGTCCGCACGGCACCTCCTATAGTCATTAAAACGAAGACACATGGCGTCACGTGAATAGTCAACATAACGCACACGATTTGAATTATACAACGTTTGAGATGTTAAAGTGGCAGCTATTTTATCAAAATGCCTTTATTGGCTGTTATTCGATTGCGCCTTCTCTCAAAATGGACATAAAATACCACAGCATGTCAGGTGCCATTCCATGATAGCATGCCAAGTTTCATGTATTTCAGACGAGTTTTGCATTTACTAGAATTTAAAAACAAAGTATCTCAATGTTTTGTCGGCAATCACAGGTGCCCTGGTGCTTGAAATTCATTCCCATTTCTTCCATGGGACCTAAGCATGCACCCAAGGACACAGATTTGATTTTTCAACCAATTTATATGCATTAGAGCATATGCATGTAGTTCAAATTTGCATTATGCACATAAATGCATTGAAAACTCAATTAATCCATAAAAATGTCCAAATGAACCCCCAAAAATCCTAACAATTGACACAACACACCTGTTGGTCTAAGTTGACACGAGAAATATTTTGAATGTAATAAGAGGCAATAGATATCGTTTCGTCCCCAAAGGTGGGACGTTCCCTACCGAAACCATCATGATTGTTGTGAGAAGCTCTAGTTTGTGCGAAGCATATCCCCAAACCTGCCCCAAACGGGACAAAAAAATTATCACGGCATGTCCATGCCGCTCCATGATAGCATGACAAGTTTCGTGAATTTCAGACGAGCTTTGGATTTACTAGAATTTAAAAACCAGGTATCTCAATGTTTGCAGCCGAGTGACCATGGTAGCGTGTTTGACATTCATTCCCATTTCTTGCATGGGACCTAAGCATGCAACCAAGGGCACATATTTGGTTTCTCAACCAATTTATATGCATTAGAGCATGTGCATGTAGTTCAAATTTGAATTATGTACATAAATGCATTGGAAACTCAATTAATGCATAAAAATTTCCAAACGAACCCCGAAAAATCCAAAAAATTTGACACAAGACTGCTATCGTTTTATGTTGACACTAGGAAAAAAATTGAAATCTAGAAAGGTGAAACGTTCCCCACCGAAACCATCAGGCTTGTTGTGAGAAGCTCTGGTTTGTGAGAAGGATATCCCCAAACCTGCCCCCAAATGGGACAAAAATTATACCACGGCATGTTGATGCCGCTCCATGATAGCATGCCAAGTTTCATGAATTTCACACGAGCTTTGAATTTACTATAGAATTAAAAAACCATGTATGTCAATGTTTGCAGCCGAGTGACCGGGGTAGGGTGTTTGACATTCATTCCCGTTTCTTGCATGGGACCTAAGCATGCAACCAAGGGCACATATTTCATTTTTCAACCAATTTATATGCATTAGAGCATGTGCATGTAGTTCAAATTTGAATTGTGCACATAAATGCATTGAAACCTCAATTAATGCATAAAATGTTCAAACTAACTCCGAAAAATCCCAAAAAATGACACAACACTCCTGTTGTTCTATGTTGACACTAGGAAAAAAATTGAAATCTAGAAGAGGCAACGGATATCGTTCCGTCCCCAAAGGTGGGATGTTCCCCACCGAAACCATCAGGATTGGTGTGAGAAGCTCTGGTTTGTGAGAAATATATCCCCAAACCTGCCCCCAAAATAGGAAAAAAATTACCACGGCATGTTGATGCAGCTCCACGACAGCATGCCAAGTTTCATGAATTTCAGACTAGATTTGGATTTACTAGAATTAAAAAACCATTTATCTCAATTTTTGTGGCTGAGTGACCGTCGCAGGGTGTTTGACATTCATTCTCATTTCTTGCATGGGACCTAAGCATGCAACCAAGGGCGCCGATTTGAATTTTCAACCAATTTATATGCATTACAGCATTCGCATGTAGTTCAAATTTGAATTATGAACATAAATGCATCGAAAACTCAATTAATGCATAAAAATGTCCAAACGAACCCCGAAAAATCCCAAAAATTAACACAACACTCCTGTTGTTCTATGTAGACACTAGGAAAAAATTTGAAATAAAGAAGACGCAACGGATATCGTTTCGTCTAGAAAGGTGAAACGTTCCCTACCAAAACCATCAGGCTTGTTGTGAGAAGCTCTGGTTTGTAAGAAGCATATCCCCAAACCTGCCCCAAATGGGACAAAAAATTTACCATGGCATGTTCATGCCGCTCCATGATAGCATGCCAAGTTTCATGAATTTCATACGAGCTTTGGATTTACTAGAATTAAAAAAACCAGGTGTCTCAATGTTTGCGGCCGAGTGACCGTGGTAGAGTGTTTGACATTCAGTCCCATTACTTGCATGGGACCTAAGCATGCAACCAAGGGCACATATTTGATTTTTCAACCAATTTATATGCATTAGAGCATGTGCATGTAGTTCAAATTTGAATTATGCACATAAATGCATTGGAAACTCAATTAATGCATAAAAATGTCCAAACGAACCCCGAAAAATCCAAAAAAAATTGACACAACACTCCTGTCGTTCTATGTTGACACTAGGAAAAAAAATGAAATCTAGAAGAGGCAACTGGTATCATTTCGTCCAGAAAGGTGAAACGTTCCCCACCGAAACCATCAGGCTTGTTGTGAGAAGCTCTGGTTTGTGAGAAGGATATTCCCAAACCTGCCCCCAATGGGACAAAAAAATTTACCACGACATGTTGATGTCGCTCCATGTTAGCATGCCAAATTTCATGAATTTCAAACAAGCTTTGGATTTACTATAGAATTAAAAAAACATGTATGTCAATGATTGCGGCCGAGTGACCGTGGTAGGGTGTTTGACATTCATTCCCGTTTCTTGCATGGTACCTAAGCATCCAACCGAGGGCACATATTTCATTTTTCAACCAATTTATATGCATTAGAGCATGTGCATGTAGTTCAAATTTGAATTGTGCACATAAATGCATTGAAACCTCAATTAATGCCTAAAATGTTCAAATGAACTCCGAAAAATCCCAAAAAATGACACAACACTCCTGTTGTTCTATGTTGACACTAGGAAAAAAATTGAAATCTAGAAGAGGCAACAGATATCGTTCCGTCCCCAAAGGTGGGACGTTCCCTACCGAAACCACCAGGATTGGTGTGAGAAGCCCTGGTTTGTGAGAAGTATATCCCCAAACCTGCCCCTAAAATAGGACAAAAAATTTACCACGGCATGTTCATGCGGCTCGACGATAGCATGCCAAGTTTCATGAATTTCAGACGTGCTTTGGATTTACTAGAATTAAAAAACCATGTATCTCAATGTTTGTGGCCGAGTGACCGTGGCAGGGTGTTTGACATTCATTCTCATTTCTTGCATGGGACCTAAGCATGCAACCAAGGGCACATATTTCATTTTTCAACCAATTTATATGCATTAGAGCATGTGCATGTAGTTCGAATTTGAATTATGCACATAAATGCATTGAAAACTCAATTAATGCATAAAAATACCCAAACGAACCCCAAAAAATCCCAAAAATTGAGACAACACTCCAGTTGTTCTATGTTGACACTAGGAAAACAATTGAAATCTAGAAGAGGCAACGGATATCGTTTCGTCCAGAAAGGTGAAACGTTCCCTACCAAAACCATCAGGCTTCTTGTGAGAAGCTCTGGTTTCGAGACCCATATCCCCAAAGCTGCCCCCAAATGGGACAAAAAATTTACCACGGCATGTTGATGCCGCTCCATGACAACATGCCAAGTTTCATGAATTTGAGACGAGCTTTAGATTTACTAGGATTAAAAAATCAGGCATCTCAATGTTTGCGGCCGAGTGGCGGTGGCAGGGTGTTTGACATTCATTCCCATTCTTGCATGGGACCTAGGCATGCAACCAAGGGCACATATTAGATTTGTCAACCATTTTATATGCATTACAGCATGTGCATGTAGTTCAAATTAGAATTATGCACATAAATGGATTGAAAACTCAATTAACACATAAAAATGTCCAAACAAACACCGAAAAATCCCAAAAATCGACACAACACTCCCGTCGTTCTGTGTTGACACTAGGAAAAAAATTAAAATCGAGAAGAGGCAACGAATATCGTTTCGTCCAGAAAGGTGAAACGTTCCCCACCGAAACCATCATGCTAGTTGTGGGAAGCTCTGGTTTGTGAGAAGCATATCCCCAAACATGCCCGCAAATGGGACAAAAAATTTACCACGGCATGTTGACGCCGCTCCATGACAGCATGCCAAGTTTCATGAATTTCAGACGAGGTTTGAATTTACTAGAATTAAAAAACCTGGTATCTCTATGTTTGCGTCCGAGTGACCATGGCAAGGTGTTTGACATTCATTCCCATTTCTTGCATTGGACTTAAGCATTCAACCTAGGGCACATACTTGATTTTCAACCAATTTATATGCATTAGAGCATGTGCATGTAGTTCAAATTTGAATTATGCACAAAAATGAATTGAAAACTCAATTAACGCAAAAAAAATGTCCAAACGAACCCCGAGAAATCCCAAAAATTAACACAACACTCCTGTTGTTCTATGTTGACACTAGGAAAAAGTTTAAAATCTATAAGAGGCAACGGATATCGTTTCGTCCAGAAAGGTGAAACGTTCCCCACCGAAACCATCAGTCTTGTTGTGAGAAGCTCTGGTTTATGAGAAGCATATCCGCAAACCTGCCCCAAATGGGACAAAAAAATTACCATGGCATTTTTATGCCGCTCCATGATAGCATGCCAAGTTGCATGAATTTCAGATAAGCTTTGGATTTACTAGAATTAAAAACCATGTATCTCAATGTTTGCGGTCGAGTGACCGTCGCAGGGTATTTGACATTCTTTCCCATTTATTGCTTGGGTACTAAGCATGCAGCCAAGGGCATAGATTTGATTTTTCAAACAATTTATATGCATTAGAGAATGTGCATGTAGTTCAAAGTTGAATTATGCACATAAATGCTTTTAAAACTCAATTAATGCATAAATATGTCCAAACAAACCACAAAAACCCAAAAATTGACACAACACACCTGTTGTTCTAAGTTGACACTAGGAAAAAAATTGAAATCTAGATGAGTCAACAGATATCATTTCGTCCAGAAAGGTGAAATGTTCCCCACCGAAACCATCAGGCTTGTTGTGAGAAGCTCTGATTTGTTAGAAGCATATCTCCAAACCTGCCCCAAATGGGACAAAAAATTTACTACGGCATGTTCATGCCGCTCCATGATAGCATGCCAAGTTTCATCAATTTCAGACGAGCTTTGGATTTACTAGAATTAAAATACCATGTATCTCAATGTTTGCGGCAGAGTGACCGTGGTAGCGTGTTTGACATTCATTCCCATTTATTGCATGGGACCTAAGCATGACCATGGGCATGTAGTTCAAATTGGAGTTATGCACATAAATGCATTAAAAACTCAATTAATGAATAAAAATGTCCAAACGAACCCCGAAAAATGCGAAAAATTGACACAACACTCCTATCGTTCTTTGTTGACACTAGGAAAAATATTGAAATCTAGAAGAGGCAACGGATATCGTTTCGTCCAGAAAGGTGAAACGTTCCCCACCGAAACCATGAGGCTTGTTGTGAGATGATCTGGTTTGTGAGAAGCATATCCCCAAACCTGCCCCAAATGGGACAAAAAATTTACCACGGCATGTTGATGCCGCTCCATGATGGCATGCCAAGTTTCACAAATTTCAGACGAGCTTAGGATTTACTAGAATTGATAAAACCAGGTATCTCAATGTTTGCGATTGAGTGACCGTGGCAGGGTGTTTGACATTCATTCCCATTTCTTCCATGGGACCTAAGCATGCAACCAAGGGCACATATTTGATTTTTCAACCAATTTGTATGCATTAGATCATGTGCATGTAGTACAAATTTGAATTATGCACATAAATGCATTGAAAACTCAATGCATGCATAAAATGTCCAAACGAACCCCGAAAAATCCCACAAATTGACACAACACTCCTGTCGTTCTATGTTGACACTTGGAAAAAATTGAATCTAGAAGAGGCAACAGATATCGTTTCATCCAGAAAGGTGAAACATTCCCCACCGAAATCGTCAAGCTTGTTGTAAGAAGCTCTGGTTTGTGAGAAGCATATCCCCAAACGTACCCCCAAATGGGACAAAAATTTCACCACGGCATGTTGATGCCGCTCCATGACAGCATACCAAGTTTCATGAATTTCTGACGACCTTTTGTTTAATGGAATTAAAAAACCATGTATCGCAATGTTTGCGGCCGAGTGACCGTGGCATGGTGTTTGACATTCTTTCCCATTTCTTGAATGGGACCTAAGCATGCAACCAAGGTCACATATTTCTTTTTTCAACCAATTTATATGCATTAGAGCATGTGCATGTAGTTCTAATTTTAATTATGCAGATAAATGCATCGAAACCTCAATTAATGTATAAATATTTCCAAACGAACTCCGAAAATCCCAAAAATAGACATGACACTCCTGCTGTTCTATGGTGACACTAGAAAAAAAATTGAAATCTAGAAGAGGCAACGGATATCGTTTCGTCCAGAACGGTGAAACGTTCCCTACCGAAACCATCAGGCTTGTTGTGAGAAGATCTAGTTTGTGAGAAGCATATCCCCAAACTAGCTCCAAATGGGACAACAGAATTACCACGGCATGTTGATGCCGCTCCATGACAGCATGCCAAGTTTCATGGATTTACTCGAATTCAAAAACCAGGTATCACAATGTTTATGGCCGAGTGACGGTGGCAGGGTGTTTGACATTCTTTCCCATTTCTTGCATGGAACCTAAGCAGACAACCAAGGACACGGATTTTAATTTTCAAAAAATTTATATGCATTAGAGCATGTGCCTCTATTTCAAATTTGAATTATGCACATAAATGCATAGATAACTCAGTTAATGTATAAAAATGTCCAAGCGAACCCCGAAAAATGCCAAAAATTGACACATCAATCCTGTTGTTCTATGTTGACACTAGCAAAAAATTTGAAATAGAGAAGAGGCAACGGATATCGTTTCGTCCAGAAAGGTGAAACGTTCCGTACCGAAACCATCACACTTGTTGTGAGATGCTCTGGTTTATGAGAAGCTTATACCCAAACCTGCCCCAAAAGGAAAAAAAATTTACCATGGCATGTCGATGCTGCTCCATGATAGCATGCCAAGTTTCATGAATTTTGGACGAATTTTGGATTTACTAGAATTACAAAAGCAAGTACGTTGACGTTTGCCAAAGAGCCACGGCGTCGTGGTGTTTGAATTTCATCCCCATATCTTGCATGGGACATAAGCATAAACCCATGGACACATATATGATTTTACAACCCATGTTGGTGCACCGGAGCATGTGCATGTAGTTTAATTTTGAATTGTGCACCTGAAATGGCTAGAACACCAATTTAATGTATAAAATGTTCAAATGAACCCTGAATAATTCCAATTATTTTACGACACACATATAGTTGCATGTTCACTACAGATAAAAGGTCTAGCAATTCAAACACCGTCCATTGCTGTTGAGACCCCATTATGTAATTCAAATCAAGATGAAAAATCAAGGAGATCACACACAGTTTATTATCACCAACCGTGTGAGATGAAGCACAAAATATCCTGGAGCACCGTCGGTGTATAGTATGACTATGTCTTACGCGAGAAGGTGCGTCGGCTATAGTCCACAACCAGCATCTCAAGCACACTAGCTCGCTCCCCAAATGTCATTTCACTCTTCAATCATCACCAGTGAATGATGGACACGTGGACCCACATCATGAGGGTAACTTCGGTGGCCCACTCCGACGATAGCGCGGCCGCAGCCGCCATCCGCATGCTAACAAGCTTCGTGAGTGCGGCCGCAATCTGCGATCGGGCGGCCAAGGCAGCCCAAACGGCCATTGTTGCTTATTAGGAGGCGGCATCAACATCTGCCTCGGGGATAGCAACTGGCGAGAATGGCACCACAGCTGCCCGTTCCGCAGCGGCCGCCTTAGCCCTGATGGAGGATGCCCACAACCATGTCAAGGCCGTCCACGCCCAGCTCGTGGTGGTCACCACACAAATGGAACGAAGCTTCTCCAACAACGGTCGGCAATTGTGGGGACCCCGACTCATAAGTCGTGATCACCGAATGGACGTGTACAGTGATCCCAGAGATCAATGCTCACCAAACGCACAGAAGCTGAATAACAAGAGTATTAAATCCATACATACCGTATTACACAAATGGGACAATTATGTTCAAGTCTTGAGTATATCTTTGCAGCGGACATCTTCAATAACAACTTGGACCCATAATATCTGCCTTAACCATACAGGCATTCTGACTAGGAAGCGTCCTAGCTCTCATGTTCGTCACCAAGAAATCTTCATCATATCATGTTCTTTCATGCCTGGCCAATAAAATAACCAGTGGCAAGCCAATGAGTACTTCGAATGTACTCGCAAGAAACCCAAGTGTGATGACAGAATAATTATGGAAGGCTCTACTGCTAAATTGGAAGTTTTGCGGAAAGCTAGTTTTTCTCTTGCAAGTATGATCAACATATAACCAGGGCATGCATGCGTCTGCAACAAGTATCAGGAGGTTACAGACATCAACATCAGGAAAGAGTTATGAACAACTCTTGCTCAAGCTCATCGTGACTTTCTCACAAATCACGTCAGCAGATTTACCCAGACTGTGTTGTTTTCCAGAAACTTAAGGACATAGTCTAAGAACCACCACCCAACTGTCCTTGACCATGGACACGGCTATTCGAATAGTTTGACACTCTGTAGAGGTTGCACACTTTACCCACAAGATCCGGGGAACTTCCGTGTCATCCACGACCCGTGGTACCTCAAGTACCCGGGGTAAGCACCCGATCACTATCCTTCCCTAGATGACACTAACATAGAGTCCACTATATTGGTAGTAACCCCCATGCCCAACATTTCACATCTTTAAAATTGTGGAGGCTCGCTCCCATATTCATCTCATACCACAAGCACGGGGTACCAACGGTGTGTCCGGTGCCCTATAAAGACAGTCATGGCCGCCTATCCAAGCACGACCTCGTCCCGAGAGTGACCTCATGTCACCCCCGTCACTAGTAATGTGGGCACCAAGCTAGTATCGATCTAGGTAATCAATAATGCGCTTTCCCATGTAAGGGTAGAGTGGTTGCGCATGTTTGGTTGGGACGGTCGAAAATCTTAAATATAATCCGTCTCTTTAAACAACACCTTCATCAAGCCTCGGTACACTACTTCTCCACCAAGTAGTGCCCTAGTTCCTCATCATCTCCCAGGGGCATTAGTGACACCCACTGGGTTATTTGCAAGTATGTCAAACCACACTTGTTTCTTTGCATGCATAACCCTAACCCATTTTTGCGTAGCCAACTACTATAGCATATATCTATCTACTCCCACCCACATAACCCTCATAGGAAGGTAGGGTCATGCTTGATGCAAGTTTCAATAGTAAAGTAACAAAGGTACCATACAAAGTGGTTACCACCTCTACATGATTCCGATGCATTGATAATAAGGTGCTATGAGACATGCATAAAAAGGTTTCTCGAACATGGTCAAAGGGCTGCTTGCCTGTCTTAACCAAGTCCTTTGGGTCTTCAAATCCTCTGGTCCTTCTCCAAGTAGTCCGTCTACTTCATCAACTAACACCCGAAACAAATCACAATAAGCAACACAACAACGCAAAAATAAAAGTGCTCTAAAAATAGGAGTTCGACTTTTCTGGGATACCTCTGGTCATATGAAAAATGACCAAGGTGGTTTCATAGGCATTGGATCAATGGATAGTTTGGAACATTTCAATATGAGGGAATCAAGGGGTTTAATGGATCCGTGAGAAGTGTACAGAAGAATTATTTTGAAAAATGAGCAGAGGCATCCATTTAACAAGGAATGATTTTAGAAGCAGCTAGGAGTTGGTTTCACTTTATTTGGAGTTCAAATGAATTTCCTATGATTTTGCAAAGTTGACAAGTATGAAGAAATGGCTCATTATTTTGTGGGGTACAGAAAGTGTTAAGAAAAATGTTCATGAACTAAGTTATGAACTTAGAAGCATCTAGGAGTTTGAATCATGGCATTTGGATCAATTCTGAGCTCTCTGTGATTTTCCAAAGTTCATCACAAAAGTAGGAAAAATAGGATTTGATAAATATTTGTGAAGAAAAAGTCTCTGGAAAAATGTGCATGTTGCACCAACAGGTAGATCATGGTTTTAGAAACTACTAGAAATTTGAATCATCAAATTTGAAGTTCAATTAAATATTTGGGAGATTTTACAATTTATCTAGAAAGTGCTTTACCTTTATCCAACGCACCAGGCGGTAGATAAAAGTGGGTCGGCCCAGTGGCTCAGCGGCGGGAGTGGGGAGAGGTGATGTCGAAGGCGCCCAGGCGGAGCGCGCCTTCGCTGCAGGGATGTGGGAGACGGCGAACCCGCCTCCACTTATCAGCGTGGCTCGGTGGCTGGGCCTCTGACGATCGGGCCCCGCCTGCAGGTTCGTCCTCAACCTCCCGCGCGGGCGCGATGGGAGACAGAGGAGGCGTTCGACGCCGGCCGTCGGCGCTACAGGGCGTCTCCTGCGATGATCCGCCCACCGGCGTGCTCAGTGAAGAGTGACGAACCAGGGAGACCCCACCACGGGTTCCTGCGTCACCGAATGGGAGCAGGGCTTCACTAGCGGCGGACGGTGGCGTCGGGCGAGAGTGACGATGGCCTAGCGGCTCGCCGGAGGAGAAATAAGGGTGCCGTCGAGCTCCTCTGGTTCTGGGGGGGGGGTCCTGAGATGTGGTTATAGGGAGAGGAGGGAGTCGGGACGGCATGTATTTTGGCGATCGACGGCGGCTCGACTTCGGCCTTGGAGGTGGATGGGGGCACGGGAGGAAGAATGGCGCGATCCGGGGGGTGTACGTGTGGGGGAGAGAGCGAAAGGAGCAGTGAGGGGCTCGAGGGTGACCTTATATAGAGGGGGCAAGGTGCACCGCGTGCTCATGCGCCGGCGAGGCTGTTGCCGTCGCTGCAAGCTACGGGGGCGCGCGTGGGCATGTGTGCGGCATTTGTAGGGGTGGTCTACGCCTAGAGGAAGGGAGAGAAGGAGCGGGGAAGCGTCAGGGCAGCGCGCGTGTGAGCGTGCTCATTGGTGCTCTCAGCGGCCATGGTGCCCATGCGAGTAGGGGCAGGAGAGAGAGAGAGGAAGATGGGGGCCAACCAGCTGCCATGTCCCGGACGTCGAGGCCACCTCGGGAGACACCATCCCGACGCCCAAGGCTGTCGGGTGCCTCGGGCAGGACGCGGCTACAGTGCGGGAGCACACTGTAGCGCGCTCCAGAGCGCCCATGTGGCCCGCATGGCCGTATCCTCACGCGCTCTGGACGCGTCCACTTTGCCCAATACTGTCTAGGTGGTAGAGGGGTTAGTAAACAAAGCACATACAGCCTGGGATGCCTTGGGGAGCCTGTAGGAGAGGAGAGAGGCAGAAGAAGAGGGAGAGAGGGGCTGTCCAGGGAGGTAAATGGGGTTATTTTACCCCTCAATCATCGAGAAATGGCCAAGGGAGAGTTACTGGAGGTATGGGAGGACTAGGAGGAGCTATGGTAAAAAGTTGAGCTCAAGGAGAATAGTGTAAGTGGTCAAAATGGTGATTTTTTAAAAGTGACAGAAGGTGTTTGATGCAAATTTGGGCAAGCAAATTAACTCCACATGACATGAGACTTAACAGGATCAAATGGCATATAGAAATAGGGTATTCCACTAAGTTTGAGCTCATTTGAAGAAACTTGCCAATGTAACTTTGGTAAACCCTAGAAATCACAGAAATGACTTTTCCAAGATTAGTCATGCAAATCATCCCTCCTCGATGCACCACTTGGTGTAGTGTCATCATTTGAGGTTGTGATAATGTCCACAAAATTTGAGGTCACTAGTAAAAAGTTGGTAATGTAGAGTTGTTCAAATTTGGATCTTGTCAGAAAGTGTTTTGGGGCACTTAGATAAAGTTACCCTTCTCCAAAACTTGTGCCATTTGACATAGGTGCATATTTAGACCATTTTAGCATGTGCACTAAGTTTGAGAGCATTTGGACAAGTTTGGCAATGTAAGGTTGCTCAAACTTTAAAATGGATAGAAGTTGTTTTGAGGGGATTTGATGACGTTTTCTTGATCTTCAAGGCATGAGGCTTTGTAAGATCATCAAATATGTCATATTTGACATGATAGAATTTCCCTGGAATTTTTAGAGAATATTTTCGTTGTAAATATTTCAAAAGCTTGAAATATCTAGAAAGGGTTTTGGAAGGATTTGCCCAATATTTTGAGCATGACCATGTGTTGAAACTCTTATATATGGATAATATATGTCCTAGGAGTCTCTCTGAATTTTGGCAAATATTATTGAAACAGTTAAATAATCTTAACCTATTAAAGATCATTTATGGCCTAAAGAAAAAGCCTTTAAATAAAATAGGAAAATAACTTTTAAAATTATAATTTTGTGTTTTATGGGAGTCCTATACCTAATAGGAGTCAAATATACTTTTTGAAAGATTTTTCACACCCTAAATAAGGTACTTGCAGTATAAACCTCAATTCAGGGGTTTTTGGAAAACTAATTTTAGAAAATACTATTTGGCCAAATTATTTTTGTAAGAAAATAATATACTGTTCTATACACATGGTATGGTCATTGGGCAGAAGTTTGGAGCAAGGGGATGAAGTATAAGAGTTGGAGGATTTATTTGATTTTTAGAGCACTTGCAAACAGCAGACAAAAATCAAATCAAGCAAAGTCCAAAACACTCAAAAAAGTTATTGTTAAAACATATTTTATCATGGTTATTAGCTTAAGTGTGGTGGCATGAAAATCAGGGTGTGACAGCAACCCACGGCCGAAGAGTTGGCAATCGTCGAGACATTCGAGCAGCCATCCGTTCCTACGCGGCATACCTTGCCATGACGGAGACCGCGAAAGCCCAGATCGGAGCCACCCACGCCCAGCTTGTGGCTGCCTATTGTAAAGATATGGTGGACGCGGATGGCGAGATGCTTGCCGAGTATGGTGCGATTGATGCCATGGAGCCCCTTTCGTAGGAGACCGTTAGGCGCGAGCTGGACATGGAGGCAACGGCGGAGATCTACGAGCACCAGCCGTAGTAGTACTATTTGTTTTGTTTAATTAAGAGTGCCGGTCTTTAATTTGTTAGATTAATGTTTAGGTCAGCTAGCTCTGTTTAATTGCTGAACGTGCTCGATTAAGAAGTGTGGGTGTGCTATAGTTTCCTTTGTGTATCCAAATTATGCAATGTCGTGGATGAACACTCTAACCATGGAAATCCGAACCAAAATTTTTGACGTTCAAACTCATCACACACGGGTTAAGCTATCTGAATTGTTTGTGATGTTCAAATATCTTACACAGTTCTCAATAAGGGACCGTGTCTGATGACACTTTGCGCGCCAGTTTTTTTGCTAAAGTGATTCCAAATTTTTGGCTTCCGTGGAAATATCTACCTCTCCGCCCCTCTCCCATACAAAAACCACATTTCCCCTATTTCCGCCTTCCTTTCCAAGTTGAAACCTTCACTCCTTGCTTGCAGCGTCGCCTCCTCACCGGCGACCTTCCTTCACACTGCTCGGCCTCGTCTATGCAGACATGTCATCCACACCCGACCGCCATCCTCCTCCTCCTTTCGACATCCCACATGCCCCGACTGCCGGCGCGAGCGCAACACCTTCCGCCAAAATCATCGACCCCTCCACAAAATAAGCGCCGCCCTAAGCCATGGGACACGTAATATAGCCAGGATCTCAATGATCATTTGTCAGCGGAGAAGCAAATCCTGGCCGCATGCGCGGATGAGGTCGCGATGGCTGCCATTCGTGCCGACCCCCAGATCTTGGACGAGCACCTCACCGTCGAGGCCATCGTCGATGCATCGCACGCCGACGCCGCGACGTGGTTGGCTGCTTTAAATGACAGTTCATGGCGTTTTCCCGAGGCCACCGTCGGTCCCTTCGGCGAAGCCTACGACATGATTTCTCAGCGTGCACGTGCTTACCTCATCTCGAGCGCTAGCAGGTTGGTGCCCGGAGCGGCTGAGGCAACTCACCACTACGACGAGGCCAGCCATGAAGCGGAGGCCTCACGCTCTTCCATGTCCAAGGAGCCAATCGTGATCGATATCTCCAACAATAAGGAGCAGCTTGTCTTATTAGCTCACTATAAGGACCCATGTTCAGTTTGCTAGCTACTGCCTTTCCTTCACAAATTCTAGTGAATTGTACTATATGTTGTGCAATGTGGTGTTCAGTTAACTGTTTGGTTCAATTATGCAATTGTGATGTTCAATTCTTCAGGGTGCAATTTTCCAAGTTGTCAAGCATGCTTGGTTTGCTTAACTGTCTGATCTTCTATTAGGAGTATGTTATATTGTGTAATGTGGTGCTCAGTTAACATTTGGTTCATTTGTTGTGGTGTTTAGTTAACTGTTTGGTTCAATTCTGCATTGCGATGCTCAATTGTTGTGGTTGCATTCTTTTATTGTATACCATGTGAGAACTAAATCGAATGGTTGTACTAAATACATGAGAAACAAATACAATTGCTATATTTCCAAGTTGTTAAGCATGCTTAGTATGGTTAACTGACTGATCTTCTATTAGGAGTATGTTATATTGTGCAATGTGGTGCTCAGTTAACATTTGGTTCATTTGTTGTGGTGTTTACTTAACTGCATGGTTCAATTCTGCAATGCGATGTTCAATTGTTGTTGCTACATTCTGTTATTGCATACCATGTGAGAAATAAATTGAATTTGGTTGTACTAAATACATGAGAAACAAATACAATTGCTATATTTCCAAGTTGTGAAGCATGCTAGGTTTGGTTAACTGTATGATCTTCTAATAGGAGTATGTTATATTGTGCAATGTGGTGCTCAGTTAAGGTTTGGTTCATTTATTGTGGTGTTTATTTAATTGTACGTGTATGGTCCGTTGTCTAATAGCACATTATTGTGGAATTGCAGGAACCATTCTAATATTTTGGTTTTTAAAAATTTGGTCTTGCACATGTAGGTCCTGCTGTCAGAGGTTTTGACCCACTGTTGGACCCTTTTTGCATATGGGTAAATGAGTTGTCCATGAATATCAATAAAGTCAAGAAACTCGAAAATATTGTTAGGATAAAGAAATTAGCGACAAAAAACAATAAGATCTTGGTTTGCACAATGAAGTAGACATCAGTTCACTACAAGATGATACTAACTATTATACCTTGCCTTTTTTTATTCCTTTGCCCCATTTCCAATATAGGGTAGATATTTATGCACATCCATGTTTTCAGGCCTTTCCAAAGCAGTTCACTAATGATTACCTCTCAAAACACCTCTATGGTCAGGAGGCGAGGAAGGTTTTCATACAACACCCACGGTTCAATATCGAAGTGTTTCTGAAGAGGACGAAGGATGGACGATCAATCATCCATAGGCACTGGCCTAAAGTTGCAAAGACCTTCAACATGATGAACGATCAATATTTGCCTTCCTCTTCAGCAGTTTTCCAGATGAGATGCATCTGTCTATATACCGTCTATGATGCTAATTTTGAAAGGTTCTACATGTTGCATGTGAAACTTGGTGCTGGTGTTGTTGTGTAATGGGGTAGATGAGTGCTGAAGCTATATCATTTTGTACTCTAATGTATTTCAATTATGAAATCCTGCTTCATGAATATGGAAATGAAATATATTATGTGCTTAACATGAATGCCAATTATATTAATAAATGGATTATTAATAATAGGTCAATTAGCCTGCTAATTTGGTTTTGCTATTGCAAACGGTTATTAAGAAAATACCATAGGAGCTGAGCACAGGAAACGCACACAGTTTCTAGGAATAAATCGTGTTGGATCAATGAACAATCACACACGACCTTCTCTTGAAAATTGTTTGTGTTAGGACACCTTGCGCTAACGTTTACCACATAAAAAATGTGTGTTACGGACAGCCTTTGCCACACAGTTTCTTCTGCGCACCGTGTGTGATGCATTCAATAACGCAAATGATAAAATTGTTAATATCATGTGCAATGGCAACGCTATCACAAACGGTTTAGTGGGAAAAATTGTGTGTGATGTTGTCGGTGTACAAAAAGAAGGGTACACTTTTTGTTCCCCTATGACTGTGCACGGGCAGTCTGAGCCACGGGCGCCACCACACCAAGCACGTCAAGGGAGGTGAGCCAGGGTAAGACCGAAGCTCGATGGAATTGAAGCCCAAAGCCAAGACCAAAAAGAGCAAGGAGACGAAGCAGATTCCCCTGACAAGATCCTTGACAGGAGCCAGTTTCAGCAGCCCCGGCAAGATCCTTGCCGGGGCTGGCTTTAGCAGCCCCGGCAAGACCCTTGCCGTGGCAATTCGCCCCACGCTTGCGGAGCGGATCACCCTTGAGTCCACTGCCCCCATGGGGCAAGGACTCACGAGATATCCCCGTAGTGGCATGCAGATCTTTGTGAAGACATTCAAGATCAGATACACACCGAGAAGACTACGACCCTTGGCGGGATCCCAGCCAAGGAAGACCACAAGGCCTCCGGCAAGTACCTTGCCAGGGATGATAGCAGGCGACGCGGCAAGATCCTTACCGGGGCCCCGGCAAGGCCCTTGCCGGGGACATCCGCAGGGCCACCATCAGGCCCGCACCAACTAAACTTCCACCACTCTATGCAGCTACCGACCCAACCAGCTGGGCAGGCACCTGCGTGGCAGCATGCAGATCTTCGTGGATGACTCACCATTGCGCCACCTCAGCTGCCTGCCTGCCTACATGGCATCTCAGGCATCGCTGGCCAGGGCGCGTGTCGACACAAGAAGGAGCGGCGACGGACTAGACGGATGTCTCCCCCGTCCCCGATAAAGCAAGGACACCTAAGCAAGACGCATTAAATGCGCCTTGTCATGTAATGCGAGGGATAACCTTGCATCACTGTACCCCTTTCCACCTCCTGTGTGCCACTGTGGCAACCCCTTTTCCCTATTAAACGAGGCCCGAGGCGACCAACAGGGGGATTCGGCTTTTTGGAGCTCCTCACGCCCCGTAGCTAGCTGAAGAATACAAGAATATAATCCACTGAAGCAGGAGTAGGCTTTTACGCATCCTCGCGGCCCAAACCTAGGTAAAGGAACCGTGTGCTATCTGTTTGATCCTCTCTTCTCCCAACCCCGCACCCCGTAACTATAGTAGGGATTCTAGTGATCCCATAGGTGTCGTTTCCAATACACCGACATCTTTGGTGCGCCTGGTAGGGGGTAGCGCAGTTGAGAGAATAGGCTTTAGCAGTCAGTTCGATGCTTCTTCATCATCATGGCGCCCAAGAAGAAGACGACGGTGGCGGTTGGCCAGTTGGAAGCCGGATAGCCCGTCCCGATGCGGGTGAACAGCGGACCGGTCGCGGAAAGGACCCGGGGCACTGCTCGCGAACACCAACGCCGTCCCAGCAGCCGGAGTTTGGGAGGTGGCGATGTTTCTGCGCCTGGTAATGGGCTACCCACCGCCAGATCCAAAGACGGAGCCAGGCCCTCCGCAAGTGGCACGGGGCCTTCCAAGATCGCTGCCACATCACCCGAAGGCGACGCAAGGGCCTCCAAGACTCCCACGCTGGCGCCAACAGCACGCTCCTCCAAAGTAGCACACACCGAACGGCGTCATCGCGCCGAAGATCCCGGGCATCACCACGGGAAGAGCCCCGAGCGCCACTCCCGAGACGTAGAAGACCTGCCCGCCCGCCGAAGCACTGGTGGAAATGGCATGCGACCGCGGGATCCTACGGAGCTCCTCCTGACATGGTCAGGGGTCGAAGCGCATCGCGGTCCGTGCAGGTTTCGCTACAGCTAACCCCAGCCGAAGCCCTGGCACGCGCGCAGTTGCTCCTCGACATTCCTCCCGTTACGGGGAAACTGTGGGGACCCCGACTTAGAAGTCGAGATCACCGAATGCACGTGTACAGTGATCCCAGAGATCAATGCTCACTGAACACACAGAAGCTGAAATAACAAAAGTCTTACATCCATACAAATAGTCTTACACGAATTAAGGCCATTATGGCCAAGTCTTACATAGATAGAGCCTCACGGGCTGAATAGCAAATAACTCAAGTAGCGGAAGTCTTCGATAAACGGGTAGAACCCTTGCCATCTGCCTTAACCCTAGAGGCATTCTGACTGGGATAGCGTCCTAGTTCGCATGTTCGTCTCCAAAGAACTCTTCCTCATAATCATGTTCTTCCATGCCTGGCCAATTAAATAACCAGTGGCAAGCCAATGAGTACTTTGAATGTACTCGCAAGCAACCTATGATGTGGTTCAAAGTAACAATGTAATTGAATAATAATGATCAATCTAGCAAAGCTAGAACAACTTTCTACTACCAAGTTTATGCATCAATAACCTCGCGTTACCTCGGAGACAGGTTACCGATATCAACATGAACATTATTCAACTCATCGAGTCAAGTCACCATCCTTGACTTATCACACACATACCAACACCGATGAAGTAAAATTCTGGACATAGTTTAAGTAGCACCACCCAACTGTCCATGACCGTGGACACGGCTATTCGAATAGTTTTACACTCTGCAGAGGTTGCACACTTTACCCACAAGATCCGGGGAACTTCCGTGTCATCCACGACCCGCGGTACCTCAAGTACCCGGGGTAAGCACCCGGTCATTACCTTTCCTTAGACGACACTAACATAGAGTCCACTCGTTGGTACACGGCCCTCGGGTACAAACAATAGATCACGGGACTTGCCCTAATTTCAATGTCATGCGTACCCGAAGGGACCAACGGTGTGTCCGGTGCCCTGTGAAAACAGTCATGGTCGTCTATCCAAGCACGACCCCGTCCCGGGAAAGACCTCAAGTCTTCCCGTCACTAGTAATGGTCACCATGCTAGTATCGACCTAAGTAATCAATAAAGCCCCGTCCCATAAGGGGTAGTGTGGTTGCACATGTTTGGTTGGGACGGTAGTCACACATAAATCTAATCCATCATTCCACCATGCACATGATCTACCGGCACATCACTTCTTTCTCAAGTGATGACCTAACACATTCTCACCCTCGGGCATTAGGGGCACCCGATGGGTTCATGCAAAGATTTCAACTACGAGGGTTCATATCACACAAGCATCATATAAGCATCATGACCATCTATTTGCATGACATCTAGCACTTAGCAAGATCAAGATCAAGCATGCATCATGTGGTGGAATCAACTAGGTTACCATCGTAACCCTAATATCATGCATCGGAAACAAACGGGTTCCGAGAACAAGTGTATCATGGTCAAAGGGCTGCTTGCCTGGATTGGCTTGGTCTTCAAAGTCTTCAAGTCCTTCTCCTTCTTCTTCCACAGCAACTTCGTCAAATACGGGATCTATACGTCGCATAATAACCACGGGAAAATAAGAATACAAACAAAACAGAAAAATCAAAGTGCTCAGAAAAATGTCAACTCATTTTTGTAAAATACTAGAGGGATTTCTAAGATGGGGAAAAATCTTAGTTGGAGTTTTGGAGTTACAGAATAGAATATATTGATTTTTGAACAGGAGTATTACTACCCAAATTTGAATTTAAATTTGAACAGTACAGCAAAGTTTCATGGATTTGAATGAAAGTAGTACCATTAAATAGGTTGGAATATTACAAGATTTTTGGAGTTGGAATTATTTAATGTGGATCAATATTCTTTTCTGTAGAAATGTTTAAAACATTAACAGAAAATAAAAAGGAAAAAGGGTCCTGTGCACTGGGCCAGAGGAGTCCACAGTGCACGGCCCATGCGGTCCAGCCCAACCGCACGGGAGCCTGCGCGCGCACGTCAGTTTTTCAAACCTCACGGGCGGGGCCCGTGGGTCAGTGGCACAGAGGAGGGGGAGAGAGGTGAGGGGATGACAGGTGGGGCCCGCCTGTCATCTCTAACCCCACGGCCACGGCGACGGCGAGCTCACCGGCGAGGTTTCCGGCCACGGCGACGGCAACGGAGGGCAGGGTTGGAATCAGCGTCGTGTCGCGGTTGCTGTGGTGGTGGTGTGGCACGGCGGGGAGGTCCGGTTCACCGGCGGCGAGGTGGGACGGCGGAAGCTCGTCGGAGGATGGTTGCTGCGGCCGTTTCCGACTGCAAACGGAGGGGGAAACAGGGGGAAAAGGATCAGTGAGGCGAGGGGGTTCCGAAACGGGTGGAAGGAGAGGCAGGGGAGGCCCGTACCTCGAGATCGCCGGCGGCCCGATGCGGCGGAGCTCCGGTCGATCCCGAGCACTGGGACGTCCTCGGGAGAAGTGGAGGGTGCTGGGGGTCTCAGTGGAGTGGAGTGAGGTCGCTGGTGGTGCTGGAGAGGCTCGGGAGGGGCTTATATAGCCGCACCCGTGGTCCACCATGGACCCGTGCGCCGGCGAGGTTGCAGGCGAGGCTAGGAGGGGTTCTGGAGCCTGGGATCACGCCGGGGAGGTTCGTGGACTAGCTCCACGTCCAGCTGAGGGGAAAAGAGGAGCCGGGGAGTGTCAGAGGAGTGCGCGCGTGCGAGGCAGAGGAGTGGACGCCGCGGGCGGCCAGCGCGCGTGCGACGACGGCCACTGGAGGGCGCAGGAGGAGGGGGGACAGCGCCGGGGAGGTCGCGGACGTCGAGGGGCCTCGACTGGCGCGAGGGGGAGGCTCGAGGCTGTCGGGGGAGGCCGATTGGCCGAAGCTACAGTGCTGGTCTGCACTGTTGCGCGCTCCAGAGCGTGCGTATGGCTGGCATCGTCGCGCTCTCGCCGTCCTGGTCAAACCCAACGTGTCCAGCAGTGTCTAGCACGTTGAGGGAGGAGTAAAGAAAGGGCCTGAGGCCTTGGATGCCCTGGAGATTCTGAGAGAGAGGGAGGAGGCTGGTGAAATGGTGAAAGCCTGCTGTACAGCAAGGTAAATCAGGGCTTTCACCCCTCAATCATGGAGCTGGGGTGCTGGGGGAGTTACTGGAGATAGCTGGTAACTCAATGAGCATGTGGTAAGAAGTTGAGGCCATGGAGAAAAGTAAAAGTGATCAAGTTGGGGGTTTTAGAAATTCTGCAGAAGGTGTTTGATCAGTGTTTGGTCAAGTAAATGAACTCCACTTGATATGGCACTTGACAGGGTTGAAAGACATGAGAAAATAGGGTGCTTCACCAAATTTGGGCTCATTTGAAGAAACTAGCCAATGTAACTTTGGTGAACCCTAGAAATCAACAGAAACAGTTTCATCTTGATTGAGTCAAGCTAATCATCTCCCCTTGATGCACCACTTGGTGTAGCATCATCATTTGGGGTATTGATCATGCCCACAAAGTTTGAAGCTCCAGATAAAAAGTTGGTAATGTAAAGTTGTTCAAATTTGCATTTGAACAGA
>LR738715.1:388046650-388058890 GCA_902687465.1 Secale cereale | reverse complement strand
TATTAGGCCATTCTAGCATGTGCACCAAGTTTGAGAGCATTTGGACAAGTTTGGCAATGTAAAGTTGCTCAAACTTCAAATATGGACAGAATGGTTATGAAGGGGTTTGAAGATGTTTTCTTGCTTCCCAAGGCATGGGACTTGGCAAGATCATCAAATATGCCATATATGACATGATAGAATTTCCCTGGAATTTTTGGAGAAAATTTCCTTTGTAAATATTTCAAAAGCTTGAAATATCCAGAAAGGGTTTTAGAGGGTTTAGCCCATTATTTTGAACATAACCAAGTGTTGAAACTCTTATATATGGACAATATATGTCCTCTGAGTCTCTCTGAATTTTGGCAAATATTTTTGAAACAGTTAAATAATTTTCCCCTATTAAAGACCATTTCTGGCTTTAAGAAAAAGCTTTTAAATAAAATAGGAAAATAACTTTTAAAATTATACCTTTGTGGTTTCTGGGAGTCCTATGACTGCTAGGTCTCAAATAAACCTTTTGAAATAATTTTCACACCCTAAATCAAGTACTTGCAGTGCAAATCTCAATTCAGGGGTTTTTGGAAAACTAAATTTATAAAATACTTTTTGGCCAAATTAATTTTGTAAGAAAATACTATACTGTTACATAACACTTGGCATGATCATTGGGCAGAAGTTTTGGGTATGGAGATGAAATCTACAAGAGATCATAGTTGACTTTAATAAGCACATGAAAAAGCAAATGAAGAAAACTCAATTCCAAATAAAAGCCAAATGATGCTAAAAAATTTTGCTGGTCCAAATTTTCATGCTTCAAAGTTACAAATAACATGTTACAAAATGCAGGGTGTGACAGACCTAACCCCCTTACAAGAATCTCGTCCCCGAGATTCCTAAATTAGGGCTTAAAAGAGGTCGGGAAACTCGGATCTAAGATAGTCTTCTCGTTCCCAGGTTGCTTCTGCTTCGGTGTGGTTGCTCCACTGGACCTTGAAGTACTTGATGGTACGGCTTCGCGTACGTCGTTCTGCTTCGTCCAGAATACGAATGGGCTTCTCGCGGTAGGTCAAATCAGGCTGCAGATCAATGGCTTGGTGATCCACATCCTTGTAGAGATTGGGCTTGTCTGGAACTTGGAGACATTTCCGGAGTTGTGACACATGGAATACATTGTGCACATCGGATAGTTCAGGTGGTAGTTCCAACTGATAAGCCACTTCTCCTCGTCGTGCAGTGATCTCAAAGGGTCCAATGAACCTTGGTGCGAGCTTCCCCTTGACATGGAAACGCTTGGTTCCCTTTAGAGGAGTTACCCGCAGGTACACGTGGTCCCCGACATGGAAACTCATGTCTCGGCGTCGAGTGTCAGCATAACTCTTCTGCCTTGACTTGGCTGCCTTTAATAGCTCTCTGACTAGGTGGACCTGCTCTTCTGATGCGCGGAGATTATCCGGTCCAAAGACTAGTCCTTCTCCAGTCTCTGACCAGTTGAGGGGTGTGCGACAACTTCGTCCATACAACACCTCAAATGGTGCCATCTGAAGGCTTGACTGGTAGCTCTTGTTATAGGGGAACTCGGCAAAAGGGAGACAGTCTTCCCACTTGGCTCCATATGCCAGGACACAGGCTCGGAGCATGTCTTCGAGAATCAGATTGACTCGCTCTGTTTGACCTCCGGTGTGTGGGTGGAAAGCTGTGCTGAAAGACAACTTGGTTCCCAAGGTTTCTTGGAACTTCTTCCAAAACCTTGAGGTGAACTGGGTTCCTCGATCTGACACAATCTCCTTGGGAACACCGTGAAGACTCACGATTCGGTCGATGTAGAGAGCTGCCAGCCGGTTGCCATCATAAGTGGTCTTGACAGGAATGAAATGGGCTACCTTGGTCAAATGATCGACTATGACCCAGATGGAGTCATGTCCTCTATTCGACCTTGGTAATCCAGTTATGAAGTCCATTCCGACTTTATCCCACTTCCACTCAGGAACCTTGAGTGGTTGAAGCAATCCAGCAGGTCGCTGATATTCAGCCTTGACCCTCTGGCACACATCACACTTTGCAACATAGGTTGCAGTCTCTCTCTTCATACCGTGCCACCAGAATCGTGCCTTCAAGTCTTGGTACATCTTGGTTCCTCCGGGGTGGATGGAATATGGAGTGTCGTGGGCTTCTTGCAGAATCAGCCTCTTCAGCTCGGTGTTGTTTGGTACGCAGAGACGACCTTTGTACCAAACAATCCCGTGCTCGTCTTCGGAGAATCCTGGGGCCTTGCCCAGCTTCATCTTCTTCTTGATACCTTCGATGCTTGCATGTCCATCTTGAGACTTCTTGACATCGTCTAGCAGGGTCGGTCTGACTTCCAAATGATCCAGAAATCCGGGGGTGACCAATTCCAAACCGAATTGTTCGATCTCCTTAAACAAGGCTGGCTGCCTTTCTTGAATAACGACATTCAAAGAGCAAGCCTTCCTGCTTAAGGCATCGGCCACCACGTTAGCCTTCCCAGGGTGATACTGAACACTGAGGTCTTAGTCTTTGATGAGTTCCAACCATCTCCGTTGCCTCATGTTCAATTCCTTTTGGGTGAAAATATACTTCAGACTTTTGTGGTCCGTGTAAATCTCACACCGTTTCCCTAGGAGGTAATGCCGCCATGTCTTCAAGGCATGAACTACTTCCACTAGCTCAAGATCGTGAGTAGCGTAGTTCTCCTCATGGGGTCGTAGCTGCCTGGAGAGGTATGCTATGACGCGGCCTTCTTGCATCAGAACGCTTCCCAATCCGGTTCGAGAGGCATCACAATATATCATGAACTCCTTGTGAATATCAGGTGTTGCCAAAACTGGGGCGGTGGTCAATCTCTTCTTGAGCTCTTGGAAGCTCTCTTCGCATTTTGGCGTCCACTCGAACATCTTGTCCTTTTTGAGGAGCTGAGTCATTGGTCGTGCAATGCTAGAGAATCCTTCCACGAACTTGCGGTAATAGCCCGCTAGTCCGAGGAAGCTTCTAACTTCCTTGACGGTCGTCGGAGATTGCCATTGGGTCACAGCTTCGATTTTTGCAGGATCAACAGATAATCCTTCCTCGGTCAAGACATGACCTAAGAATCCAACTTTATACAGCCAGAACTCACAGTTGCTAAATTTGGCATACAGTTGGTGCTCACGAAGCTTGTCTAGGACCATTCTCAGATGCTGCTCGTGTTCTTCCTCCGACTTCGAGAACACAAGAATGTCATCAATGAAGACAACAACAAACTTGTCCAAATATTCCATGAAGACTTTATTCATGAGATACATGAAGTAAGCTGGGGCATTGGTTAACCCAAAAGACATGACCGTGCACTCGTACAAGCCATATCTGGTTACGAATGCCGTCTTTGGAATATCTTGGGGTCTGATCTTCAGCTGGTAATACCCAGATCTGAGGTCGATCTTGGAGAATACCTTGGCTCCGCTGAGTTGATCAAACAGATCTTTGATCTTGGTAAGTGGGTACTTGTTCTTGATTGTAACTTCATTGAGGGAACGATAGTCAATGCATAAGCGGATGGTACCGTCCCTCTTTGCCACAAACAGAACAGGAGATCCCCAAGGGGAGGCACTTGGGCGGATAAATCCCTTCCTTAGCTGCTCTTCTAGCTGCTTCTTCAACTCGGCTAATTCTTCCGTCCCCATTCTATAAGGCTTCTTATAGATGGGTCCTGCTCCAGGCACGAGCTCGATGATGAACTCAATGTCACAGTCAGGGGGCATTCCCGGTAGTTCATCCGGAAAGACATCAGGATACTCACATACCACCGGTACTTGATCTAGCCCAACTTCAGACAGACAGTTGACTTTAGCGGCTTGAGCGGAAGAGGAGTTGGGAGCAAACTTGACTTTGACTCCTTGGTCATTGGTCACAGTGACTGTCCGATTGGCACAGTCTAACAAACCTTGGTGCTTGCTGAGCCAATCCATCCCTAAGATCACATCCAAACCTTACGATCTCAGGATGATAAGGTCTGCTAGGAAGTCTACACTGTTAATGGTAATACCGACTCCTTTACAGCCTATCTTGGCTCTCATCTCGGCTCCGGGGGTTTGTACCACCATAGGGTTATTCAGGGGTGTAGGGGTCATGCCACTTTTTGATGCAAATCTTTGAGTGACAAATGAATGCGTTGCTCCAGAATCAAACAAGACAGTTGCAGGTGCTGAGTTGACAAGGAACGTACCCAGCACGACGTCCGGGTCTTCCTGGGCTTCTTCAGCAGTGACATGATTCACACGCCCCTTCCCATGGTTCGGTGGATTGCGAGGAGCTGGGTTCCTTGGTGGCATTCCACGGCCTTGTCCCTGGTTCCGCGCATTGGGGCGCGGGGCATCAGGCTTCTTGTTGGGGCACACCCTTTAGATGTGTCCGGGCTGACCACATCCAAAGCAAGTGACTTGGTTTGGATTGATCTTGTTGCCACCACTGGTATTGGGGTTGAAAGCTGTCCTGGGGTTGGCATACTGCTGAGGCTGAGGATTGGCACGAGGTGCAGGAGCTCTTGGCTGCTGATAGGTTGGCTTGGCCAGGGCTGACTGCCACGGACGAGGCTTCTAGTTGCTGGAACTTCCCTTACTGACCAACTTGTGCTTGCGAGTGTCTTCCAAAGCACGCCGCTTGTCTTCAAGCATGAGTGCCTTGTTCACCAGGTCAGGGAAAGACGGGCAGTCGCACACGACAAGCGAGTATTGCAGAGTCTGATTAAGGCCTTCCATGAAGCCCTCCCTTTTGGCAGCATCAGTGCTGACATCTTCAGGGGCATACCTTGACAGAATGCTGAACTTCTGCATGTACTCCTTGACAGTGCCACTTCCTTGCTTCAAGGCTCGGAACTCGCGCTTTTTGATAGCCATGATTCCAGAAGGAATGTGGGCCTTGCGGAATTCTGCCTTGAAGTTAACCCAAGTGATGTCTTGTTCAGCATGCATGACCTTGAATCCATCCCACCAAGCTCTAGCAGTTCCCCCGAGGCAGTGGGCTACATAAGCCACCTTTTCGCGATCTTCGGTGCATCCGACTAGTTCCAAAATTTCCTCAATGGAACGGACCCAGTCATCTGCATCCAGGGGTTCAGCAGTCACGATGAAGGTTGGCGGTGCATGCTTCTTGAACTCTGCCAACGTGGAACGTCCATTGCCATTCCCCGCCGGCTGGCGGTTGTTGGTGACAGCTTGAGCAATCAGCTGAAGAGCTGCAGTGTTGGCATGGCGTTCCTCTCGGAAAGCTTGGAGAAGTTGAGCCATGTCCATGCTTGGAGGAGGTGGTGGTGGAGCTTGGTCGTTGGTTTGGTCGTGGCCTGCCTCTGGCTGAGAGGATGCTCCGGCTTCGGGCTGCTGGGTAGAGGTACCAGTACGAGTTACAACGGGCATCCTGTTGGAGCGGTAAAAGGTCTCATGACTTGGAAGAGGGAAAGCAAGATAGATGGGTGCCTAGTAAGGGGGTGGGTGTGACACTAAATGAAATCATGCAGGGGCCGAAAGGCCAAAACACATCCATTAAAATCCAAATGGGTGATGTAGTCGTTTACACATTCCCGAAGGAAGATTACGACTTACATCCAGACACAACAAAAGCAAACACTAGGTGGTTTCATATGAACCATACAAGGACTCGACTGCGCATAGGGGTTACACGACCTATCCTACCGTAGGGGTTACAACTGGCATATCCGAGTAGCGAATAATGCCTAAGCGGCGGAATGCTCGGTTGCGTATTACGGCTCTTCTGGGTCTTCCTCCTTGTCACTTGAGGGTGTAGGGGAGTGGAGGAGTTGGATACGATGGTGCTTTGACGGTGGTGCAGGGAAAAGCTTGCGATATTCCCTTGCCGTCATCCGGCGTCGCCGAGGTGGCTCTTCACCCTTGGAAGATACATCCTCGGAGGTCCTTCCGCCTCGATATGCGATAGCGGATTGTCCAGAAGGTGCTCCTTCCTTCTTGATCCTATTTGCCTTCTCTTGAGCTCGACGAAGAAGTGCCTTGGCCTTGTGAAGTTCTTCTCGAAGCTTCATTGATTCTGAGGCCGAGTCTTGTGCCAGGCTGTCGGCACATAGACTGAAGTAGGTCTGGAACCGAAGCGAGAGTCCTTCCTTTAGTGGAGGGGCTAGTGCGCTGCTCCCTTCGTCACCTTCCTTCCGGTAAGGTAAGAAGCGAGTTGCCATCTTGGCTGCCATCTCCGGAAGATGCTCGCGGAGACGGGTTAGTGCCTTGAGTGCAGCAGCCTCGACAGCAAGTGGTAGTGTTGCCATCTGGGGTCCCTCGAAGAACCAACTTGTGGGAGGATCGTTTGCCTTCACGATCACTTCCACATGGTACTCCACCTCAGTATCGCTCACCCAATGCTCAAGGTAGGTGAGGATGGGTGCTCGGTGGAACTGACACTCCTGGAGGCTATGCTCGAGAAGTAAGGGAAACCAAGTGGTCAGGTGCTCTTCGGGTACAGCGGCCATCTACAAAGGTGGAATAGGAGGGGTTAATAAGCTGATGAAATCTCAGGTTTAGAAAAGAGGAGAGGTTCAGAAGGTTTTTGAAAAGGGGGTCTCAACTAACTAACGCCCATGTTAACTAAGGCTTCCTACAGTCAGGATGGCTCTGATACCAGCTCTGTGGGGACCCCGACTTAGAAGTCGAGATCACCGAATGCACGTGTACAATGATCCCAGAGATCAATGCTCACTGAACACACAGAAGCTGAAATAACAAGAGTCTTACATCCATACAAATAGTCTTACACGAATTAAGGCCATTATGGCCAAGTCTTACATAGATAGAGCCTCACGGGCTGAATAGCAAATAACTCAAGTAGCGGAAGTCTTCGATAAACGGGTAGAACCCATGCCATCTGCCTTAACCCTACAGGCATTCTGACTGGGATAGCGTCCTAGTTCGCATGTTCGTCTCCAAAGAACTCTTCCTCATAATCCTGTTCTTCCATGCCTGGCCAATTAAATAACCAGTGGCAAGCCAATGAGTACTTTGAATGTACTCGCAAGCAACCCATGATGTGGTTCAAAGTAACAATGTAATTGAATAATAATGATCAATCTAGCAAAGCTAGAACAACTTTCTACTACCAAGTTTATGCATCAATAACCTCGCGTAACCTCAGAGACAGGTTACCGATATCAACATGAACATGATTCAACTCATCGAGTCAAGTCATCATCCTTGACTTATCACACACATACCAACACCGATGAAGTAAAATTCTAGACATAGTTTAAGTAGCACCGCCCAACTGTCCATGACCGTGGACACGGCTATTCGAATAGTTTTACACTCTGCAGAGGTTGCGCACTTTACCCACAAGATCCGGGGAACTTCCTTGTCATCCACGACCCGCGGTACCTCAAGTACCCGGGGTAAGCACCCGGTCATTACCTTTCCTTAGACGACACTAACATAGAGTCCACTCGTTGGTACACAGCCCTCGGGTACAAACAATAGATCACGGGACTTGCCCTAATTTCAATGTCACGCGTACCCGAAGGGATCAACGGTGTGCCCGGTGCCCTGTGAAAACAGTCATGGTCATCTATCCAAGAACGACCCCGTCCCGGGAAAGACCTAAAGTCTTCCCGTCACTAGTAATGCGGGCACCATGCTAGTATCGACCTAAGTAATCAATAAAGCTCCGTCCCATAAGGGGTAGTGTGGTTGCACATGTTTGGTTGGGACGGTAGTCACACATAAATCTAATCCATCATTCCACCATGCACATGATCTACCGGCACATCACTTCTTTCTCAAGTGATGACCTAACACATCCTCACCCTCGGGCATTAGGGGCACCCGATGGGTTCATGCAAAGATTTCAACTACGAGGGTTCATATCACACATGCATCATATAAGCATCATGACCATCTATTTGCATGACATCTAGCACTTAGCAAGATCAAGATCAAGCATGCATCATGTGGTGGAATCAACTAGGTTACCATCGTAACCCTAATATCATGCATCGGAAACAAACGGGTTCCGAGAACAAGTGTATCATGGTCAAAGGGCTGCTTGCCTGGATTGGCTTGGTCTTCAAAGTCTTCAACTCCTTCTCCTTCTTCTTCCACAGCAACTTCGTCAAACATGGGATCTATACGTCGCATAATAACCACGGGAAAATAAGAATACAAACAAAACAGAAAAATCAAAGTGCTCAGAAAAATGTCAACTCATTTTTGTAAAATACTAGAGGGATTTCTGAGATGGGGAAAAATCTTAGTTGGAGTTTTGGAGTTACAGAATAGAATATATTGATTTTTGAACAGGAGTATTACTGCCCAAATTTGAATTTAAATTTGAACAGTACATCAAAGTTTCATGGATTTGAATGAAAGTAGTACCATTAAATAGGTTGGAATATTACAAGATTTTTGGAGTTGGAATTATTTAATTTGGATCAATATTCTTTTCTGTAGAAATGTTTAAACATTAACAGAAAAGAAAAAGGAAAAAGGGTCCTGTGCACTGGGCCAGAGGAGTCCACAGTGCACGGCCCATGTGGTCCAGCCCAACCGCACGGGAGACTGCGCGCGCACGTCAGGTTTTCAAACCTGACGGGCGGGGCCCGTGGGTCAGTGGCACAGAGGAGGGGGAGAGAGGTGAGGGGATGACAGGCGGGGCCCGCCTGTCATCTCTAACCCCACGGCCACGGCGACGGCGAGCTCACCGGCGAGGTTTCCGGCCACAGCGACGGCAACAGAGGGCTGGGTTGGAATCAGCGTCGTGTCGCGGTTGCTGTGGTGGTGGTGCGGCACGGCGGGGAGGTCCGGTTCACCGGCGGCAAGGTGGGACGGCGGAAGCTCGTCGGAGGGTGGTTGCTGCGGCCGTTTCCGACTGCAAACGGAGGGGGAAACAGGGGGAAAAGGATCAGTGAGGCGAGGGGGTTCCGAAACGGGTGGAAGGAGAGGCAGGGGAGGCCCGTACCTCGAGATCGCCAGCGGCCCGACGCGGCGGAGCTCCGGTCGATCCCGAGCACTGGGACGTCCTGGGGAGGAGTGGAGGGTGCTGGGGGTCTCAGTGGAGTGGAGTGAAGTCGCTGGTGGTGCTGGAGAGGCTCGGGAGGGGCTTATATAGCCGCACCCGTGGTCCACCGTGGACCCGTGCGCCGGCGAGGTTGCATGCGAGGCTAGGAGGGGTTCTGGAGCCTGGGATCACGCCGGGGAGGTTCGTGGACAAGCTCCACGTCCAGCTGAGGGGAAAAGAGGAGCGGGGGAGCGTCAGAGGAGTGTGCGCGTGCGAGGCAGAGGAGTGGCAGCCGCGGGCGGCCAGCGCGCGTGCGACGACGGCCACTGGAGGACGCAGGAGGAGGGGGGACAGCGCCGGGGAGGTCACGGACTTCGAGGGGCCTCGACTGGCGCGAGGGGGAGGCCCGAGGCTGTCGGGGGAGGCCGATTGGCCGAAGCTACTGTGCTGGTCTGCACTGTTGCGCGCTCCAGAGCATGCGTATGGCTGGCATCGCCGCGCTCTCGCCGTCCTGGTGAAACCCAACGTGTCCAGCAGTGTCTAGCACGTTGAGGGAGGAGTAAAGAAAGGGCCTGAGGCCTTGGATGCCTTGGAGATGCTGAGAGAGAGGGAGGAGGCTGGTGAAATGGTGAAAGCTTGCTGTACAGCAAGGTAAATCAGGGATTTCACCCCTCAATCATGGAGCTGGGGTGCTGGGGGAGTTACTGGAGATAGCTGGTAACTCAATGAGCATGTGGTAAGAAGTTGAGGCCATGGAGAAAAGTAAAAGTGATCAAGTTGGGGGTTTTAGAAATTCTGCCGAAGGTGTTTGATCAGTGTTTCGTCAAGTAAATGAATTCCACTTGATATGGCACTTGACAGGGTTGAAAGACATGAGAAAATAGGGTGCTTCACCAAATTTGGGCTCATTTGAAGAAACTAGCCAATGTAACTTTGGTGAACCCTAGAAATCAACAGAAACAGTTTCATCTTGATTGAGTCAAGCTAATCATCTCCCCTTGATGCACCACTTGGTGTAGCATCATCATTTGGGGTATTGATCATGCCCACAAAGTTTGAAGCTCCAGATAAAAAGTTGGTAATGTAAAGTTGTTCAAATTTGCATTTGAACAGAAAGGGTTTTGAGGTGATCTGATCAAGTTGCTCTATTCCAAATCTTGTGCCATTTGGTCTAGATGCCTTATTAAGCCATTCTAGCATGTGCACCAAGTTTGAGAGCATTTGGACAAGTTTGGCAATGTAAAGTTGCTCAAACTTCAAATATGGACAGAATGGTTATGAAGGGGTTTGAAGATGTTTTCTTGCTTCCCAAGGCATGGGACTTGGCAAGATCATCAAATATGCCATATATGACATGATAGAATTTCCCTGGAATTTTTGGAGAAAATTTCCTTTGTAAATATTTCAAAAGCTTGAAATATCCAGAAAGGGTTTTAGAGGGTTTAGCCCATTATTTTGAACATAACCAAGTGTTGAAACTCTTATATATGGACAATATATGTCCTCTGAGTCTCTCTGAATTTTGGCAAATATTTTTGAAACAGTTAAATAATTTTCCCCTATTAAAGACCATTTCTGGCTTTAAGAAAAAGCTTTTAAATAAAATAGGAAAATAACTTTTAAAATTATACCTTTGTGGTTTCTGGGAGTCCTATGACTACTAGGTCTCAAATAAACCTTTTGAAATAATTTTCACACCCTAAATCAAGTACTTGCAGTGCAAATCTCAATTCAGGGGTTTTTGGAAAACTAAATTTATAAAATACTTTTTGGCCAAATTAATTTTGTAAGAAAATACTATACTGTTATATAACACTTGGCATGATCATTGGGAAGAAGTTTTGGGTATGGAGATGAAATTTACAAGAGATCATAGTTGACTTTAATGAGCACATGAAAAAGCAAATGAAGAAAACTCAATTCCAAATAAAAGCCAAATGATGCTAAAACAATTTGCTGGTCCAAATTTTCATGCTTCAAAGTTACAAATAACATGTTACAAAATGCAGGGTGTGACAGAAACTCGATGAATGGAGAGCCACCATCCGATGCCTTGTCGCAGTCGCCAACAAGCATGAACCAAGTCCAGCGAAGCTCCCAGGTCCACGCCCCGATGGGGTCGTACACACCGGTGGCGGGAGGACCAGCAGCACCGTGGCCACGGTGCATTCGCCTCCTCCTCGCCCGAAACCGCGTGTGTCGACTCGTCGGGACGTCACGGGTGACGCCATCTCCATAGCGTCGTATGAACCACGGACCCATGGCGACCAGCATCAAGTTCTTCAGGAGCGAGCTCATGAAGATGCTCGAACCACCATCAAGCACCGGCGTGGAGCGCGCCACCAGTCAGAAAGGCGAGCAGGGCCTGCTATCAATCGCCCGGCACCGGAGATCCCTGGTGGTCTACCTTACGAGGTAGGCTGTCCGGCTTTTACCCGTGAGCTGCGGCAGTTCCAGTGGCCCACTCACCGCAACTTCAAGCCTGACGTTGGCGAGAAGTACAGCGGCAAGAGCCACCCGTCGGAGTTCCTCAGCATCTACATCGTCTCGATGCAAGCTGCCAGGGCCCGCGACGATAAGGAAGGCGAGAGTTTGCGCAAGTATATACAGAGGTTCAGCCGGGTACAGTACAATATCCCTGATGTTCACCCTGCTGCCATCATCAGCGCGTTCCATCAGAACGTGCGTAACTGCAAGATTCGTGAAGAACTGGCGATGACCAAGGTGAAAGATGTGGCAGAACTCTATGCTCTTGCTGACAGATGTGCCCTGGCTGAAGAGGGAAGGAAGTACCCCGGTGAAGATGCCGGCGCGGAAACCAACTCTTCAGATGAGGATACTGCTGCCCCGGCGAAGAAACGCCGGCACCGCAACAGGAAGCGCAAAGTTAAAGCCGTGCTTGCTGTTGAGGGAACTGATGACACCGGCTCGACCAAGAAAACCAAGGCGGGTGACCCCGGCAAGGAAATTGCCGGGTGTGTCGCCTGCCGGGCCTTGGCGGCTGCCGAGAAACCAGGAAACTCCGGCAAGCGATACTGCAAGATCCATCGTACCAAAGGCCATGATCTCCAGGACTGCCGACAGGTTGAGCTCCTTGCTGAGAAGCAGAGGGCTGAATATGAGAGGCAGGACAAGGAGAAGGGCCAAGACGGTGCTGAGAGGTCCGGCAAGAAGCGTGACGGCCAAGCAGGCCATCGCGGCAAGGATAAACAGCAGGAGAGGCCAGCCCGGGGCCGTGACAGAAGGCCCGAAGACGACGAT
>LR738715.1:387995045-388046640 GCA_902687465.1 Secale cereale | reverse complement strand
ATGAACCACGGACCCATGGCGACCAGCATCAAGTTCTTCAGGAGCGAGCTCATGAAGATGCTCGAACCACCATCAAGCACCGGCGTGGAGCGCGCCACCAGTCAGAAAGGCGAGCAGGGCCTGCTATCAATCGCCCGGCACCGGAGATCCCTGGTGGTCTACCTTACGAGGTAGGCTGTCCGGCTTTTACCTGTGAGCTGCGGCAGTTCCAGTGGCCCACTCACCGCAACTTCAAGCCTGACGTTGGCGAGAAGTACAGCGGCAAGAGCCACCCGTCGGAGTTCCTCAGCATCTACATCGTCTCGATGCAAGCTGCCAGGGCCCGCGACGATAAGGAAGGCGAGAGTTTGCGCAAGTATATACAGAGGTTCAGCCGGGTACAGTACAATATCCCTGATGTTCACCCTGCTGCCATCATCAGCGCGTTCCATCAGAACGTGCGTAACTGCAAGATTCGTGAAGAACTGGCGATGACCAAGGTGAAAGATGTGGCAGAACTCTATGCTCTTGCTGACAGATGTGCCCGGGCTGAAGAGGGAAGGAAGTACCCCGGTGAAGATGCCGGCGCGGAAACCAACTCTTCAGATGAGGATACTGCTGCCCCGGCGAAGAAACGCCGGCACCGCAACAGGAAGCGCAAAGTTAAAGCCGTGCTTGCTGTTGAGGGAACTGATGACACCGGCTCGACCAAGAAAACCAAGGCGGGTGACCCCGGCAAGGAAATTGCCGGGTGTGTCGCCTGCCGGGCCTTGGCGGCTGCCGAGAAACCAGGAAACTCCGGCAAGCGATACTGCAAGATCCATCGTACCAAAGGCCATGATCTCTAGGACTGCCGACAGGTTGAGCTCCTTGCTGAGAAGCAGAGGGCTGAATATGAGAGGCAGGACAAGGAGAAGGGCCAAGACGGTGCTGAGAGGTCCGGCAAGAAGCGTGACGGCCAAGCAGGCCATCGCGGCAAGGATAAACAGCAGGAGAGGCCAGCCCGGGGCCGTGACAGAAGGCCCGAAGACGACGATCACGAAGAGGACGACGAGTCCGGCAACCAAGAATTTCAGAAAGCTATGAAGGCCATGTGCTTCGATGGCGGCACCTCGCTGCATACTTCTCACCGCCAACTTAAACAGTGGGCGCGTGAGATTACAGCGGTGGAGCCGTCGTCCGGTGCCCAAAAGCCGCTGAAATGGTCCATCACAACTATCATTTTTGACACTGAGCATCACCCTGATCGTACTACTGTGGTCGAGTGCTTGCCATTGTTGGTTTCACCGACAATACGCAACCTCAAGGTGACAAAGATGCTAGTCGATGGCGGGGCCGGTCTAAACCTACTCTCGCCCACCATGATCGAGAAGCTGCAAATTCCTGACGAAGACCTCGAAGAGACGGGCACGTTTCAGGGGGTCCACCCGGGGAGAAGTCAACCAAAGTGAAAGGTCACGCTGCTCTGACTTTTGGAAGTGATCTGAACTACAGGACAGAAAGGATTGTGTTTGTGTTGCCAAGATCCCCTTGCGTTACAACGGGATCCTTGGCCGCCCAGCGCTGGACAAGTTCATGGCAGCATCACACTACGCCTACAACACCCTGAAGATGCCAGGGCCTGTGACGATCATCACCATCCCCTCCGATAAGAAAGATGCACTGATTTGTGCTGACCAACTATACCAGCAGGCAGTTGCAGCAGCTGCCGCCACGAGGGCACTTGCTCCTGCTACTGGAGCCCTGGAATATAAGAAGAAGAAGAAGACGAGTGAGACCTCGGACACCCACTCCGGCAAGCGCACCTCTTCGGAGTGTAGTGCTCCCATTGAGGACGTGCCAGAGAGCTCCACCGGTATAAACAAGAAGTCCAGGGCCACACCGCCGGGAACCAAGAAGGTTTCTGTCAAGGCGGACGGCATATGAGGGGCTTTCACCATAAGCTCCACCCTTGACGACAAATAGGAAGATGCGCTCGTCACCTTCCTGCGGGCAAATGTCGATGTGTTTGCATGGCAAGCATCCGACATCCCCGGCGTTCCCAGGGAGGTAATTGAGCAGCACCTTGCTGTCTGTCCTCATGCGCGGTCCGTCAAGCAGAAGGTCAAGAAGCAAGCTTTGGAGAGACAAGAGTTCATCACAGAGGAGATCCGGAAACTGGAAGCAGCGGGTTTGGTAAGAGGAGTGCTCCATCCAACGTGGTTGGCCAATCCAGCGGTAGTGCGCAAGGCAAATGGGAAGTGGAGGCTGTGTATTGATTACACAGATATCAATAAGGCTTGTCCCAAAGACCCCTTCCCATTTGGGTGTGACCTGTTGTCATTCCTCGATGCCTACTCCGGCTACCATCAGATCTTCATGGCAAGAGAAGACGAAGAGAAGACAGCATTCATCACCCCATGTGGTACGTACTGTTTCTTACGAATGCCTTTCGGGTTGTAGAGTGCTGGCTCGACTTTTGCAAGGGCACTCCAGATTGGTTTTGAACCCCAGCTCCATAGAAACATGGATGCTTACATGGATGATATAGTGGTCAAACCCAATCACAGGGCAACCCTCATACCGGATTTACAAGAAACATTTGTAAACCTATGCAAGATCAACCTCAAGCTGAACCCTGAGAAGTGCGTCTTCGGTGTCCCGTCCGGCAAGCTTCTCGGGTTCTTTGTGTCACAACGTGGGATAGAGGCCAATCCGAACAAGATCAAAGCTATAGAACAGATTGAAGCACCCAAATGGATCAAGGACGTGCGTCGGCTTGCTGGCTGCATCACCGCCTCCAAGTCTGCCGAGCGCGCCCTTCCCTTTTTCAAGATTTTGAAAAACGCAGGCCCGATGGAGTGGACGCAAGAAGCTAAAGCAGCATTACATGACTTGAAGAGGTATCTTTCCTCCACTCCAGTACTAGTTGTGCCTAGGCCACAAGAACCGTTGCTGCTGTACCTGGCGTCAACGAACCATGTGGTCAGTGCTGCACTAGTGGCGCAGAGAGAAATTGATGATGAGGTGATAGCAGCGACAGATCCTGATGCCATTGGTGCAGAGACGACACGGCCGGTTGGAGTGCAGCCAAGGAAGAAAATGATGCAGCACCCGGTCTACTTTGTTAGCTCCCTCTTTCAGGGGGCTAGATCAAGGTACTCCGGTGTGAAAAAATTGCTCATCGGCCTTCTTATGGCCTCGAGGAAGCTGCGTCACTAGTTCCAGGAGCACGAGATCACTGTCGTCACTCGCCTCCCTCTACAGCGGATATTGAACAATCCAAAAGCAACGGGAAGAATTGTAGAGTGGGCACTGGAGCTGTCCAGCTTTGGCCTCAAGTTTGAAAGTACCTCGACGATTCAAAGCCGAGTCTTGGAAGAGTTCGTTGCAGAATGGACCGCGACGCCTGACGAAGAAGTCCAGGAAACTGCTCTCCCCGGCAAAGAGGTGAGTTGCAACTGGATCGTGTACTTTGATGGAGCTTTCTCCTTACAGGGTGCCGGGCTGGCGTACTGTTGGTCGCGCCCACTGGAGAGCACCTCAAGTACATGGTCTAGATACACTTCCCCAGGGAGGTATCAACGAACAACACTGCTGAGTATGAGGCGCTGCTTGCTGGTCTAAGGATCGCAGCAGACCTCGGAATCAAGAAACTCAGGGGCGATTCGCAGCTTGTCGTCAAACAAGTCAATAAAGATTATCAGAGCCCGCTGATGAAGGCCTACATCGATGAAGTGAGAAAGCTGGAAGAGTGCTTTGACAGTATACAGGCGGAGCACGTTCCCCGAGCGGAGAACGACATCGCCGATTACCTGTCAAAGCGCGCTGCTCTCAAGTTACCTGTGGAACCAGGTACCTTTGTGCTTCAGCTGTCTCAGCCATCCGTTGATCCATCAACAGAGCAAAACAAGAGGAGGAAATCAGAGCCCGTCAAGTGCTTTCCCGCCGAGCTCCACGGAGCCGCCGGCAAGGATGTTGCCGGGGACACTGAGCCCGCCACGGGACGACTAGCTCCGGCGGAGCGTCAAGCTCTTGCCGTTGAGACAGCCGCTCCCATGGCGGAAGAAATGCCTTTAGTCCTCGTCGTCGAGCCCAAGGCTCTAGCGTGGGCACAGCATACCGTCCAATTCCTCCAAACTAGGGAACTGCCTGAGGAGCAGGAAGAAGCGGAAAAAGTAGCCCGTCGGTCTTCTATGTACCAGTTCGTCGATGACGTCCTGTACAGAAAGAGACCGAACGGCGTGAAATTGAAGTGTATCCCTCGAGAGGAAGGACTGGGGCTATTGGCAGAGATACATGGAGGCATATGTGGATCCCACATAGGGTCAAGAGCCCTTGCCGGAAAGGCATTTCGGCAAGGCTTCTTCTGGCCCACTACCCTCCGGGATGCGACGACACTGGTCACCAGGTGTGAAGCGTGTGTGTTCCATTCAAAGAAACTTCATCAACCAGCTCAAGGCCTTCAAACCATTCATTTCTCCTAGCCCTTCTCGGTCTGGGGGCTCGACATACTGGGCCCTTTCCCCCATGCTTTTGGGGGCTTTGAGTACTTGTACGTTGCAATCGACAATTTCACAAAGTGGCCGAAGGTGGAGGTAGTGAGGAAGGTCACAGCTTAGTCAGCCATCAAGTTCTTCAAGGAACTAGTGTGCCGTTTTGGTGTACCCGACAGGGTTATCACCGACAACGGCACACGGTTCACAAGCCGCACCTTCATGCAATATATCCAAGACCTCGGCAGCAAAGTCTGTTTCGCTTTCGTTGCTCACCCACGAAGCAATGGTCAACCTGAGAGGGCAAATGCTGAAGTGCTGCGAGTCCTAAGGACAAAGACCTTTGATAGGCTGTGCAAGAGTGGAAGGCGCTGGATTGATGAGTTGCCGGCGGTTCTTAGGTCGATCAGAACGACGCCAAATCGAGCCACCGGCCAGACACCCTTTGCCCTAGTATACGGGGCAGAGGCAGTTCTCCCCACTGAACTCATATATGGGTCACCTCGAGTGCTCACTTACGATGAGCTTGAGCAAGAGCAACTGCGGCAAGATGACGCAACGCTCCTTGAGGAAGATCGTCTTCGGGCGGCTGTGAGAGCAGCATGCTACCAGCAAGCCTTGCGCCGCTACCATAGCCGCAAGGTCCATGCCCGAAGCTTTGAGGAAGGCGACCTTGTTCTTCGGCGCGTTCAATCAGCCAAGAATACCAACAAGTTGACGCCGAAGTGGGAAGGCCCTTATCGGGTAATACGAGTCACCAGGCCTGGCGCAGTCCGCCTGGAGAACGAAAATGACATTCCGGTGAGCAATTCCTGGAACATTGAGCATCTTCGCAAGTTTTACCCATAAGGCGCGGCTTGCCGGGCCCCCGGAAAGCCACCTTTTGTACAAGCCTTGCCGGCAAGGCATGTAACCCTTTGTACAAAGCCAGGCGCAGACCCTGAGCATAAATAAATGAAGCGCTGGCGCCCTAAGTTATAGCATGCATGCGTAGTCGAGTTTGCATCCCTTTGTCTTTCTTTTATCTTCCTTGGTTCACAGGACACTCAGATATCCTTGCCGAAACCACTTGGGGAGAAGAAAAAGGAACAGACCAGCATCTAGGCCCCGGCAAGCCAATATTGCCGGGGGCTGCAAGAGCAAAGATTCAACCACGGCAAACCAGGGTTGCCGGGGGCTGCAGCTTCAGATAAGTCCTTCATCCCTTATCATGCATTCCATTATGGACTGAGGTATGTGAAACCTCGTTTCATTCCTTAAAACTACCGTGCTCCCATAACTCTAGGCCCTAGGGCTCGTTCCTGGGACCAAGTTTGGTCGTAGTCGCGGCATCGAAAGGATGAAACAAGGAGCCTAAACCCACTTCATCCCTGCCTCCGCCGAAGGCGTGAGAAAGGTCGAGCGAAGTAGGGAGACGGCAAGGCCTGTTGCCGGGCTAAAAAATGTTTGTCTTAGAGATATTAGGGATTTATTCCTTGTCGTGGGTTTCACCCACAAACAAATGACCCGGCAAACATCCCTTTTTCAGTAAAAACATTCCACTCAGGTACAATCCATAAGGGAATGAAAGACATGAACAAGGGGATTACAAGTTTTAAATTTAACAGATGCCCAAAGGCTTACAAACTAAAAAGAGATAAGGTGCCCGTAATGCCTTTCTTGTCCCTCTCCTCAGGAGGCAGGTCAAGGAGGCGAGAAGGGCAAAAGGAGCGCCTAGGCGAGCTATGGGTGGCAGAAGACACCAAGAAAACATCTTGGTGACCGCCCAAAGGCTGGATGGTGATGGCGGCGCCGGAAGCGGAGCTCAAAGACGAGGCGGCAAGACGTCAGTACGCGTCGAAGGCGTCGGTGCCCGAGTACTCCGACATGACGACCTTGCCGCCCACCCTCTTCCTCTTCCTCTTCCGCAACCTCCTTACGCCAGCCGGGGACGGCCCCGAGAAGTTTAAGGAACCAGCAACGCGGATGATGGGGTCGCTGGTGCCACCAGGAGCGGCACCCGACACCTAGTCGGACCCGTCATACTGCCGCCTACCGGCCTCGTTGTCGCTGCCGCTGTCCTCCTCGTCACCCTCGCTAGAGGTGGAGTCTTCGTCATCAGAGGAGCTCTCCACGCAGCACCTTGCACGAGTCCCAAAGTGCCCGAAGACCTTGACGGAGAGAAGGCCACCCTCCATCAACTTAAAATGGAGAGTGAACCCATCCGTCAGGCTGTGGATATGAGCAAACGTCTTCCATCCCTGACGAAGATACATCACATGAGGAGCAGGGAAGTCGACGCGGACCCGTGTGCCACTGATCCCGCAACCCCTCATGTGCAGCCGCAATGACTCCGGCGCATCCAGCTCCATCTCCCGCGCAAATGGAGTCGGGAGACGAATGCGACGGCGCGGCGGCCGCCGCAACCTGACGAAGAACTCGCAAGGGTCATCCCCAACATGGCCCTCCACTGGAGGAGGAGCTGCTGGCGGGGGCGAGGCCGGCGGGCCGCCCCGTCCTCCTCTTCCCCGGGCGCCCCGGCGTCGCCCACTGTGATGGCCTAGCTTATTAGGGATGATAGACTACTCATATAAATAAGTAATTCCTTCTTTTCCGGGAGCCCATTCGGATAGAACTTGTCAGGACCCCGATCCTAAGTCACACCGATCTAGCTGTAACACGTCATATCACTTTGCGGCCTCACGCACGGTATCCCCACGGGTGCCACCTTACCTGGCCCGGGACCGTTTGTGCATTTTGGCACACGTATATGACAATGTCGCTAGCATCCATATGACAGAGAACCCGGGCCGACATGGCTAGTTATAAACCAAAAGTGGCACTAAATTATAGAGACAGGCATTCATGACCCAGCAACGAACGTGTCGGTCATCAACGTATGAACCCAAGTCGTAGCAAGCTACATGGACTTAAATGAACAACGCGTGACATTTCCCCTAAGGGACAGACAAATGAACGAAGAAGGACACATGCCGGCCAGCCTACGTGTTCCGAGCAGTAGCAAGCTACCAAGGCTCATTGGAAACACTAGGAGGCATTTCCCTGTAAGATAGGCTACCAAAGGAAAACAACTAGGTGTCGGATCCCACACATACCTAGCATTTCAATCATACACACAATATGCTCAATATGTGCAAATACAACATTGCATCACAACAGAACTCTATGACTCACAGTACTTTATTTAAAAGGCTCCAAGAGCCATACATAACATATCCATACAGGTAGGGGTCACATGACCCAACACTCAAGTCATACAGTCATACAAGCACAAGCGGAAGCAACATGTCTGAGTACAGACAACTTAGAAAATAAAACAGGCTTGGTGTAGCTTGACTAGCTACAAGGCCCTCCACAAGCTCCAGATCTCTGACTGGGTAGCAAGCTACTCGTCGACGTCAACGTCTATGTAGAACCCATCAGAAGGGGCAGGGTTCTCCTCTGCAACAGTTATTAAGCAAACATGACTACAAAGATACTCAGCAAGTCTTACAACAGAACCTATCATACATGCAACATTATCAACAGGGGGTAGTGGAGTTCATAGCAGAAAGCCAGCTTTGACACTTGGCTAACCTATACTACAACTCTCAACAGATTGCAAGATATTACTATGAACACGAGTCCTCTACTCACAACGACAATACTCCACCGAGGATCCTCTTCCATCATCCTACAGAAGGGCCATCCGCGGCACTCACACTTATCTTGAGGCTTTTAGTAGTATCCATCAACTTTTCTATGAACTGTAAGAGTAACCAAGTAGTTCGTACCGCGAACAACGGCTATTCGAATAGATTGATTACCCTGCAGGGGTGTACTTCTTCACACACGCTTCCACCACTTATCGCCGTTTACTCGATATGTACTCGGCAACCTTCAAGCGGAAGCCCAGCGAGGGTGGCGGCCACGACCTGACTAACTACACAAGTCTCTCGTCCAGGTTTATCGCCTATTTGGGTTCCATCCGTGGGGAGATCCGGCCGGGGTGTCACTCACGGCCCCAAACGATGTGTACAAGGTTCCCGAGTCACCAAACGGGTAACCTGTACACCGTGCCACGTACCTGTCGCATCACAGCCCACCCCGAGGGTCAGCGCTGTGCACGACCACCAGTAAACTACAAACACCAGAAACTAGTTGCAACTCCTGGACAGAGATCGAGGGTAATTAATAAGTCGAGAGGGTCCATTGGTTTCGGGCCCAATGCATGGTAGTAGCTGGAACTTGAACCACACATACAGATATCGGGTCCTATGAAAGGTTCCAATGAAACAACCCACCTCGTACTCCTACATGGCCTTTCATTGATACCTTTACCAAACATGTTCCACACTTCCTTCTGTTTACCGTAATGATCATTTCACTCTGATCCATCACCCAGATGAACCAGACCTGACACAACTCTAAGCATAGCAGACAACATAAACAAATAGCATGGTGGATCACACATCCCATGGCTCAATCAAATCCTACACATGCTAGTGGGTTTCAACTATTTACTGTGGCAATGACAAGTCATGCAAGGGAATAGGGTTCAACTACCGCAGCAAGTAGCAGTTCACACGCTGTTGCCTTAATGCATTAAAAGATAGCAGGAGCGAGAAGATGGGTTTGTATCGGAATGATCAATGATTGCTTGCCTGACAGAGTGGTTGTCGGGTACTGCTCTTCAGCTGGATACGCAGAAGTATCCTCGGGAGCAGGACCTAACACGGGGAATATCGGCGATAAAATCAATATGCAAACAAATGCAACAATATGATGCATGCTCATGATATGGCAAGATGCATGTGTTTTGGGCTAATGCAACTATAACTAGAATGGTTTGAGCCCATTTGAATCAACGATTCAAATTGAAACTCAAATTATTATTTATTTAAGTGCATTAACTTGTTTTAATGTAAACAGCAAGGTTAACTTGCTCAAACATGCATGAAACTAGTGCCATTGGAAAGATTGGATTTTTCTGATCAATTTTCATATATAAATCTTTGCAATCTGAGCTACTGTTGAATTTATATGATTTTTTTAAGTTTAAAGCATTTTCTAGAATTTCTTGAATTGTTTTTAAATCTAATAATCCCAGAAAATCCATTACTGCATCAGCATGACATCATGCTAACGTCAGCAAGTCAACAGGGCGCCCAGGTCAAACCTGACCAGTGGGTCCCTCATGTCAGTGTCTCTGGAGCTAATTAAAAAGAGCTTAACACTAAACTAAGGTTAACACGGGCTGGGCGCCACATGTTTGTGACTCACTAAACTAATGAAAACAATTAGTGTTTAATTAAAACCTAAACTGAAGTTAGTCAACGACCGACCCCACATGTCAGCAACACAGGGGGTATTCCAGGCATGGTCAAACAGGTCAAACCCACCGGCGGCTCAACGCCGGCGAGGCCTAACGCGGCTGCGGTGCTCGGGTTTTGCCTACAGGCCGTCGTTTGAGTCGCGGTTGGGCTCTACGGCGAGCTGGGGCTCGTGCGCATCTAGTGGAGGCAATAGTGGGTGCTGGGGTGGCCGGAATCATCGGCGGCGAGCTTGAAGGCGGCGGCCGGAATTCGGGCTTCGGTGAAAACGATGTTACAGCGCACGGCAGGAGCAGCAGTTGGTTGCTACGGGTCCGTGGTGATGCGCTGATTGCGGTGAAGCACTCGGACGCAAGTGGCAGTCCCTGTGGCCGCGGAGGCACCATGGTCGGCGGAGAGGTGCGCTCGGCTCTGGTGGCTGGTGCTGCTAGGGAGCAAGATAGGCGACGGGGCATGGGGAAAACGAAACCGGGGCTCACCTCGGTTCTTCTGGTACTGCTGGCGATGCAGGGGAGGCACGGGGTCCGGCGAATTTGTCGATGGCGTCCGGCGGCCGTGCGGAGAAGACGAGCTCGAAGGCGGACCTTCAAGGCGCTTGGGGTCCTGTGGTTCGGCGTAGAGAAACACGGCAGCGAGGCGAAGCTCGGGGGCTCGTCGAAGAGGCGAGGGGGACTCGGTGGACGCGGCGGCAGCGACGAGCTCCGCTCGGGCGGTGCGAGGGAGAGAACCAGGAGAGGTGAGAGAGAGGGGAGCGGTCGAGGGGGTTGAGGGGTCTGCGTGGCGTCGTCCTGATTCATCCAGCGGGTCGAGGAGGCCAGGCAGGCAGGCAGGAGGTGGCCGGCGTGTCGGCGGCGCTCGCCAGCAGCAGCTTCATGCGCTGGCGCGGCGAAGAAGACGGGGATGCCCCTGGTGGGCTGGGCCGGCTGGGCCAGACAGGTAAGTGGGCTCAGGTTAGTTGCTTGTGCCCTCTTTTTTTCCTATTTACTTTCTGTTTCATTTCTTTTGCAACTTTGTGGAATTAATAAAAATGCCAGAACATTTTTATAGCTCATAAAACTAGTCATGCCCACTGTATATAATATGAACATCATGGAACATTTTAGTTTATGATTATTTGGGCACACAAAATATTTTATAGCATTTAAATGCCCAAATGCAAATACCATATGATTTAATCCAGAGACCTTAGATGTCCTAGAAAATTGTGCACCATTTTTGGCAGAGGTTTAAGACCAAGGCTGAAATGATGAACATTTTTGAAGGGTATTTTGGGTACATTGGAAAAGATTTTATTAAACCATAGTTGTTAGAAGATGGGTGCTGGGGTTTCTGTCATTCCCATTTCAAGTTTCTTTGAAAAGTAAACATGATGCACACTCTAGCTAGTCCTAAAGCAAGCATTGACTAGGGATGTGACAACTCACCCCCACTCAAAAGAATCGCGTCCCGAGATACGAGTTCCTCCGGAAAGAGGGTGGGGTACTCAAGTCGAAGACGATCCTCCCTTTCCCAGGTAGCTTCACTCTCGGAATGATGTGACCATTGAACCTTGAGAAACTTGATATTACGACGTCGAGTGGTGCGCTCGGTTTGATCAAGAATACGAACGGGGTATTCTCGATATGTGAGATTTTCTTGGAGATCAAGCGTTTCGTGGTCCACTCTGCGGATAGGATCCGAGAAGCAACGTCTGAGTTGAGATACGTGGAAGACATCATGAACTCTGGAGAGGTGCGGAGGTAGTTCCAATTGGTAGGCAACTTTTCCTCGTTTGGCAAGAATGCGAAAAGGACCGATGTAACGAGGGGCTAATTTGCCTTTGATACCGAAACGATGGGTTCCCTTAAGAGGAGTGACCCGAAGGTAAGCCTTATCGCCGACTTCAAAAGTCATAGCCTTATGATGACTATCATACTGGCTTTTCTGACGTGACTGGGCTGTTTTCAATTTCTCACAAACGATGCGAACTTGCTCTTCTGCTTCCTGGATCATATCCGGACCAAAGAATTGTCTTTCCCCGGTTTCTGACCAGTTAAGAGGTGTTCAACATCTTCGTCCATATAGAACTTCGAAGGGAGCTTTACCCAAGCTGGCTTGATAACTATTGTTATAAGCGAATTCGGCAAATGGAAGACACTTCTCCCAATCCATACCGAAAGAGATGACAGAGGCTCGAAGCATGTCTTCCAGAATTTGATTGACTCGTTCCACTTGACCACTTGACTGAGGATGGAAGGCGGTGCTGAAAGAGAGATGAGTTCCCATAGCATTTTGGAAACTTTCCCAAAATCGTGAAGTGAAAAGACTTCCACGGTCGGAATTAATCTCCAACAGCACACCATGAAGTGATACTATCCGAGAGATATACAAGTCTGCTAGCTGGCTAGTGATTATACTCTCTCGAACAGGTAGGAAATGGGCTACTTTAGAGAGGCGGTCGATAACGACGAAGATAGCATTATTCCCTTTCCTGGTCTTGGGAAACCGGGTAATGAAGTCCATACCCATCTTGTCCCATTTCCATTCAGGAATAGCTAAAGGTTGAAGGGTGCCAGCAGGCCATTGATGTTCTGCTTTAACTCGACGACAAACGTCGCAGTTAGCAATGAACTGAGTGATTTCTCTCTTCATCCTAGTCCACCAAAACCTCTGGTGTAGGTCCTGATACATTTTGGTACTACCGGGATGAATCGTGAGAGGAGATTCATGAGCCTCCTTAAGGATCAACTGTCTCAGGTTTCGTACCTTAGGAACCACTAAGCGGTTGCTAAAAAGTACGACTCCTTGATCATCAATTGAGAAACATCCCGCGACTCCTTTCTTGATGTTCCTCTTAATACTGGAGATTCCCCGATCAACCTTCTGTGCTTTGATGACCTGATCCGTAAGGGTAGGTTCCGCCACCAAGGTAGAAAGGAATCCTCGAGGAACAATGTGAAGGTTAAGCTTACAAAATTCCTCATGAAGAAGTGGTTGCCCTTGTTGTAACATCAAGTTGTTACAATATGACTTACGACTTAGTGCGTCAGCCATGACATTGGCCTTCCCAGGGGTGTAAGTGATTCCTAAGTCGTAATTTGTGAGCAACTCAACCCAACATCTTTGCCTGAGATTTAGATCCGGTTGGGTGAAGATGTATTTCAAACTTTGGTGATCAGTGAAGATTTCACAGCGATTACCAAGAAGGTTATGCCGCCATGTTTTGAGTGCGTGGACTACAGCTGCAAGCTCTAGATCATGTGTAGGATAGTTATCCTCATGTGGACGCAAATGTCGAGATGCGTATGCGATCACTTGACGATCTTGCATGAGTATGCAACCTAGTCCTTGTCGCGAGGCGTCGCTGTAGATAATAAAATCCTTGGAAAAGTCTGGTGGTACCAGTACGGGTGCAGAGGTCAGGCATCTTTTCAGTTCCTGAAAGCTGGACTCGCACTGTGGGGTCCACTCAAACTTTTTATCTTTCTTGAGGAGTTCAGTTAGAGGTTTAGCAACCTTGGAGAAATTCTCGACGAAGCGTCGGCAATAGCTCGCTAAGCCAAGGAAACTCCTAACTTGCTTGACCGATTCAGGGGGAGTCCAATCAAGGACGGCTTGAACTCGCTCGGGATTGACAACAATACCCTTGCCAGAGATCACATGACCTAGATAGGTCACTTCCGGCAACCAGAATTCACATTTAGAGAATTTAGCATAAAGGCGGTGCTCTCGAAGTTTCGTCAATACCAGCCTTAGATGTTCGGCATGATCTTTCTTGTTCTTGGAGTAGATGAGTATATCATCGAGGTATACCACAACGAATTTATCCAAATACTCAATGAATATAGAATTCATTAGCCGGGAGAAGGTGGCTGGGGCATTGGTTAATCCGAAGGACATGACGGTGTACTCGTATTGGCCATAACGAGTAACAAAGGCCGTCTTGGGAATGTCCCCGTTCTTGATTTTGATTTGATGGTAACCCAACCTCAAATCCATTTTGGAAAAGACTGAGGATCCAGCGAGCTGATCATACAGATCGTTGATCCTGGGAAGCGGGTACTTGTTCTTTATGGTGACCAGATTGACAGGTCGATAATCTACAACCATCCGTTCCGTTCCATCCTTCTTCTTGACGAAAAGGACGGGACAAGCCCAAGGGGAAGAACTAGGACGGATGAAACCCTTTTGCAAGGACTCATCGTGTTGTTTCTTAAGCTCAGCTAATTCTAGGGGTGCCATATTATAAGATATCCTAGAGATTGGGGCAATTCCAGGGATAAGATCTATCACGAACTCGACATCTCTGTCAGGTGGAACACCTGCAGTTCTTCTGGGAAAACATCCGAAAATTCACGGACTATCGGGATATCTTCGAGTTCTGGTAGAGGGCTGGCATTAAGAGAGTAGAGCTGATGCTCAGCCATTCGGGTCAAGACATTGACTGTCTTGCCGGATGGGTGTGTAAGTTGAACGGTCCTAGTGTAGCAATCAATCTTGGCGTAATGAGTTGTCATCAAATCCATACCCAAGATGATGTTTATGTCCCAGGACTTGAGAGCGATTAGAGATGCAAGGAAAACAAGTCTATCGACAAGGATTTCATTTCCATGGCTTACCCTAGTGGTTTGCCACTTTGAACCAGGAGTTTGAATAACCATGGAATTAGGCATGTCACAAAAAGTCATGTTGTGCATTCGAGCATAGCTCTCAGTTATGAACGAATGGGATGCTCCAGTATCAAAAAGAACAGATGCCGGATGGCAGTTAATGAGAAGCGTACCAAGGACGACGTTAGGATCCTCATAAGCTTCCTCAGCAGAAACATAGTTGACATGACCACGTGCAGTGGGGATTGGCTTGACATAATTCAACTTGCCGGTTGGCTTACCACGGCCAACGGGTTTTCCTGGTTGGTTCTGGGGACATTCTCGCATGTAGTGCCCCGGTTCTCCACACTTGAAGCATGTCACAGTGCCAGTGTGTGGAGCAAAGTTGGTAGGTTGTCCTCCATAAGTCGTGGCAGGTGCATACTGTTGAGTTGGGTGAGGCGCCTCATAGGATGACCTTGTTGTGTACTTGGGTGGCAGAGCAGTGTTAGGAACCCACACACGGCGCTTGTGAGAGCCAGAGCCGGATGAGGAACCAAAATCACGAGGGTGCTTGCGTGTGGCTTCGAAATCAGTCTGGCCCGTCTCAGCACTGATAACTTTGTTTACCAACTTCTAGAAGGAAGTGCACCCGTGCAGACGTAGATCTCGGCGGAGTTCTGGGCTGAGTCCCTTGCGGAACCTCGCCTGCTTCTTGGCATCGGTGGATACTTCCTCAGGTGCATAGCGTGCCAAGTTGCCAAACTCACGACTATAGCCATCCACAGTTAACCGGCCCAGGGTGAAATTGCAGAATTCCTCCCGCTTGCGATCCATGAGACCTTCCGGAATGTGATGTTCACGGAATGCCTCACTGAACTCAACCCAAGTAGTGATTTGGCCAGCAGGACGCATAGCCTCAAAGTTCTCCCACCAGAGACTGGCAGGGCCCTCAAGATGGTAGGCAGCGTAGATAACCTTATCAGCTTCTGCCACACGGGCAGAGTGTAGCTTGTGGGTGATACTACGAAGCCAATCATCCGCATCCAGAGGTTCAGTGGAGTGATGGAACTTCGGTGGGCACATCTTGATAAAATCATTGATTGACACCACGTCATTCCTCTGACGAAACCCAGTGTTCTGCTCTTTGCGTTCCAGCAGACGGTTGGTCTCTCTCTTGTTCCGTTCTGCCTCGAGCATAACTTCAGTCAAGGAGGGTGGCTGGGGCAGATTCTCATCTCTAGCACCACTAGCCTCACCCTGCTCCTGAGCAGCAGGAGTGCTGCGAGTGTTGACCATCCTAGGAAAACAAAACAACGATTTAGACAAGGATGGCAAAAACTTGACATAGGAGTGCAGAATGTAATGGATGACACGGAATGCAGAGATGTTCATCCGTACGACATGGTAATATAGAAACTTCTATATATACACCAGTGGTCATACACACCTTACATAGTTTAGTACAAGCCAAGGCTAAAGTACAACTACGGTGAAAGATGATACATCCCATCAGAGGCATTCCAAGCTCCTATACATTATTTAGCTACACCTCCAAAACTCAGTACTAGCTAAGTCATATTCCACAAGACGCGCAGGACTGTGGAAATACAACTACTACAATACTACTACTGCCACGGTCTAGCTCAGACATTCCCGTAGTAATCTTCGTAAAGATTAGCACCGTAGCCTGGAAGTGGAATAGATGGATCTTGAAACTCTCGAGCAGTCGAAGGCTGTGGACCACAGGGACATGGATGTGGCCTCTGGCCTGATGCTGGTGGTAACCGAAGCCCACGTGGAGGTGTAATACCCCCAACGTCACGCCAATCCATACGATCAGGCAGACGAGTCCGTACGGGGTACAAATCCCGCATATCCAGATATCCGGCGTGCACAGCAGGTGCAAGCCGTGTCAAAGTAGTCCAGTGGGTGGCTCGAGTGTTATACAGCTCCATTCGGAGTGCACGGACCTCACGGTCCCTATCCTCCAGCATCTGAACAGTAGTATGAAGCAGTGGCTCCTCATGAGCAGCATCGGTATACAGACCAGTGTAGTAGCCTTCCTCTCCGGGAAGTGAGGCTGGCATGTAACAGAATTCAGTGTTCAGCAACATGGCATGCCTAGCCCGGAGAATGGTCATCATCGAATAGGCGGCATCCTGCACTGCCATCTCGATAGTAACCCCGAGTCCATAAGACCAATGGATGGGGTCGTTAGCTCGGGGATATGAGGGGTATATCCAGACTGTGCAGAAATACTGAATCTGATTGAAATCCCGGTACTGTTCCTCCACGGTGTACTCAGGATACTAGCGGTAACCGGTCTCAGTCAACACACGGACTAGCATGGCCATGTGACCGGGCACATTAATGCACCGAGTCAAACGAACCACATGGTGAGGTGTGCGGCCAGACATCTGAAACACGAAGTAATGCATAGGCATTAGTGTTTCTGGAAGAAATCGGGCAGCATAACAACTGTAAATGCTCAAAAGAAGATTTTGAGACATCAAACAAATGGTAGCATAGCCACTCAACAATATCATATCAAGGTTCCGGGTCCAACAAATCATCATACTAAAAGGGTAGAAACTGAACTGAGGCTTGAAACCAACAATCCTAAGAGTCTACGGATTAGTAACACGTGAACCTAGTAAGAATAAGAGGCCTAGTCCTAAATCCCCGCAGAAAGAAAGGACTGGCTCAGATCAGAAGGTCATAAGGTAAAGGAGTAAAAGTGCCTTACGTTCCCTTCCACAATCAATTCCCCTACATATAACTAAGAATTTGTCTAGACTCAACATCGACCAGTTTGGCTTGAGAAACCTACAGGTTGTCCGGCTCTGATGCCAACGCTGTCGGGACCCCGATCCTAAGTCACACCAATCTGGCTGTAACACGTCATATCACTTTGCGGCCTCACGCACGGTATCCCCACAGGTGCCACCTTACCTGGCCCGGGACCGTTTGCGCATTTTGGCACACGTATATGGCAGTGTCGCTAGCATCCATATGACAAAGAACCCGGGACGACATGGCTAGTTATAAACCAAAAGTGGCACTAAATTACAGAGATAGGCATTCATGACCTAGCAACGAATGTGTCGGTCATCAACGTATGAACCCAAGTCGTAGCAAGCTACATGGACTTAAAGGAACAACGCGTGACATTTCCCCTAAGGGACAGACACAGGAACGAAGAAGGACACATGCCAGCTAGCCTACGTGTTCCGAGCAGTAGCAAGTTACCAAGGCTCATTGGAAACACTAGGAGGCATTTCCCTGTAAGATAGGCTACCAAAGGAAAACAACTAGGTGTCGGATCCCACACATACCAAGCATTTCAATCATACACACAATATGCTCAATATGTGCAAATACAACATTGCATCACAACAGAACTCTATGACTCAAAGTACCTTATTTAAAAGGCTCCAAGAGCCATACATAACATATCCATACAGGTAGGAGTCACATGACCCAACACTCAAGTCATACAGTCATACAAGCTCAAGCGGAAGCAACATGTCTGAATACAGACAACTTAGAAAACACAACAGGCTTGGTGTAGCCTGACTATCTACAAGGCCCTCCACAAGCTCCAGATATCTGTCTGGGTAGCAAGCTACTCGTCGACGTCAACATCTATGTAGAACCCATCAGAAGGGGCATGGTTCTCCTCTGCAACAGTTATTAAGAAAACATGAGTACAAAGGTACTCAGCAAGTCTTACAACAGAACCTATCATACATGCAACATTATCAACAGGGGGTAGTGGAGTTCATAGCAGAAAGCCAGCTTTGACTCTTGGCTAACCTATACTACAACTCTCAACAGATTGCAAGATATTACAACGAACACGAGTCCTCTACTCACCACGACAATACTCCACCGAGGATCCTCTTCCGTCATCCTACGGAAGGGCCATCCGCGGCACTCACACTTATCTCGAGGCTTTTAGTACTATCCATCAACTTGTCTATGAACTGTAAGAGTAACCAAGTAGTTCATACCACGAACAACGGCTATTCGAATAGATTGATAACCCTGCAGGGGTGTACTTCTTCACACACGCTTCCACCACTTATCACCGTTTACTCGACATGTACTCGGCAACCTTCAAGCGGAAGCCCAGCGAGGGTGTCGGCCACAACCTGCCTAACTACACAAGTCTCTCGTCCAGGTTTATCACCTATTTGGGTTCCATCCGTGGGGAGATCCGGCCGAGGTGTCGCTCACGGCCCCAAACGATGTGTACAGGGTTCCCGAGTCACCAAACGGGCAACCGGTACACCGTGCCACGTTCCTGTCGCATCACAGCCCACCCCGAGGGTCAGCGCTGTGCACGACCACCAGTAAACTACAAACACCAGAAACTAGTTGCAACTCCTGGACAGAGATCGAGGGTAATTAATAAGCCGAGAGGGTCCATTGGTTTCGGTCCCAATGCATGGTAGTAGCTAGAACTTGAACCACACATACATATCTCGGGACCTATGAACGGTTCCAATGAAACAACCCACCATGTACTCCTACATGGCCTTTCATCGATACCTTTACCAAACATGTTCCACACTTCCTTCTCTTTGCCGGAATGATCATTTCACTCTGATCCATCACCCAGATGAACCAGACCTGACACAACTCTAAGCATAGCAGGCAACATAAACAAATAGCATGGTGGATCACACATCACATGGCTCAATCAACTCCTACACATGTTAGTGGGTTTCAACTATTTACTATGGCAATGGCAGGTCATGCAAGGGAATAGGGTTCAACTACCGCAGCAAGTAGCAGTTCACATGTTGTTGCCTTAATGCAGTAAAAGAGAGCAGGAGCGAGAAGATGGGTTTGTATCGGAATGATCAATGATTGCTTGCCTGACAGAGTGGTTGTCGGGTACTGCTCTTCAGCTGGATACGCAGAAGTATCCTCGAGAGCAGGACCTAACACGGAGAATATCGGCGATACAATCAATAAGCAAACAAATGCAACAATATGATGCATGCTCATGATATGGCAAGATGCATGTGTTTTGGGCTAATGCAGATATATGCCCATTTGAATCAAAGATTCAAATTGAACTCAAACTATTATTTATTTAAGTGCATTAACTTGTTTTAATGTAAACAACAAGGTTAACTTGCTCAAACATGCATGAAACCTATGCCATTGGAAAGATTGGATTTTTCTGATCAATTTTCATATATAAATCTTTCCCATCTGAGCTACTATTGAATTTATATGATTTTTTTGAAGTTTAAAGCATTTTCTGGAATTTCCTGAATTGTTTTTAAATCTAATAATCCCTGAAAATCCTTTACTGCGTCAGCATGACATCATGCTGACGTCAGCAAGACAACAGGGCGCCCAGGTCAAACCTGACCAGTAGGTCCCTCGTGTCAGTGTCTCTGGAGCTAATTAAAAAGAGCTTAACACTAAACTAAGGTTAACAGGGGATGGGCCCCACATGTTTGTGTCTCACTAAACTATTGACAGCAATTAGTGTTTAATTTAAACCTAAACTGAAGTTAGTCAACGACCGGCCCCACATGTCAGCGACACAGGGGGGAGTCCAGGCATGGTCAAACAGGTCAAACCCACCGGCGGCTCAACACCGGCGAGGCCTAACGCGGCTGCGGTGCTCGGGTTTTGCCTACAGGCCGTCGTTTGAGTCGCGGTTGGGCTCTACGGCGAGCTGGGACTCGTGCGCATCTAGTGGAGGCAACGGTGGGTGGTGGGTTGGCCGGAATCATCGGCAGCGAGCTCGAAGGTGGCGGCCAGAATTCGGGCGTCGGTGAAAACGACGTTACAGCGCACGGCAGGAGCAGCTGTTGGTTGCTACGGGTCCGTGGTGATGCGCTGAGTGTGGTGATGCACTCGGACGCGAGTGGCAGTCACTGTGGCCGCGGCGGCACCATGGCCGGCGGCGAGGAGCGCTCGGCTTTGGTGGCTGGTGCTGCTAGGGAGCAAGATAGGCGACGGGGCATGGGGAAAACGAAATCGGGGCTCACCGCGGTTCTTCTAGTACTGCTGGCGAGGCAGGGGAGGCATGGGGTCTGTCGAATTTGTCGATGGCGTCCGGCGGCCGTGCGGAGAAGACGAGCTCGAAGGCGGAGCTTCAAGGCGCCCGGGGTCCTGTGGTTCGGCATAGAGAAACACGGCAGCGAGGCGGAGCTCGGGGGCTCGTCGAAGAGGCGAGGGGGACTCGGTGGACGCGGCGGCATCGACGAGCTCCGCTCGGGCGGTGCGATGGAGAGAACCAGGAGAGGGGAGAGAGAGGGGAGCGGTCGAGGAGGTCGAGGGGCCTGCGTGGCGTCGTCCTTATTCATCCAGCGGGTCGAGGAGGCCAGCCAGGCAGGCAGGAGGTGGCCGGCGCGTCGGCGGCGCTCGCCACCGAGCAGCTTCATGCGCTGGCGCGACGAAGAATACGGGGATGCCCCTGGTGGGTTGGGCCGGCTGGGCCAGACAAGTAAGTGGGCTCAGGTTAGTTGCTTCTTCCCTCTTTTTTTGGCTATTTACTTTCTGTTTCATTTCTTTTGCAACTTTGTGGAATTAATAAAAATGCTATAACATTTTTATAGCTTATAAAACTAGTCAAGCCCACTGTATATAATATGAACATCATGGAACATTTTAGTTTATGATTATTTGGGCACACAAAATATTTTATAGCATTTAAATGCCCAAATGCAAATACCATATGATTTAATCCAGAGACCTTAGATGTCCTAGAAAATTGTGCACCATTTTTGGTAGAGGTTTAAGACCAAGGCAGAAATGATCAACATTTTTGAAGGGCATTTTGGGTACATTGGAAAAGATTTTATTAATCCCTAGTTGTTAGAAGAGGGGTGCTGGGGTTTCTGTCCTTCCCATTTCAAGTTTCTTTGAAAAGTAAACATGATGCACACTCTAGCTTGTCCTAAAGCAAGCACTGACTAGGGATGTGACAGAACTCCAAAGTTAAGCGTGCTCAGCTTGGAGTAGTTTCAGGATGGATGAACGAACATGAAGTTGCTCCCGGGTGCGCACGAGTGAGGACAAAGTGCGCAGAAAAGACTAGTATTGATATGTGAGGCCAGTCTAGATCTCGCCAGGAGTAACGACCACCGGCGGGTGTGTCCGGGGCATTACAAGTTGGTATCAGAGCCGACCCTCGCGGTTACACAGATGTTTGCGGACAGGTGCACGGTCATGTTGTTCATGACGTTTGTGACCCGTCGTGGCACACGGCATGGCACAAATATCGGACTGGATGCACAGACGATTGTGCCAAGAGGGAACGTTCCTGTGGCCCGAGGAGGACATCGGTTCTTCTGAGTGAGGGTGTGTCAGGACCCCGATCCTATGTCACACCGATCTAGCTGTAACACGTCATATCACTTTGCGGCCTCACGCACGGTAACCCCACGGGTGCCACCTTACCTGGCCCGGGACCGTTTGCGCATTTTTGCACACGTATATGACAGTGTCGCTAGCATCCATATGACAGAGAACCCGGGCCGACATGGCTAGTTATAAACCAAAAGTGGCACTAAATTACAGAGACAGGCATCCATGACCCAGCAACGAACGTGTCGGTGATCAACGTATGAACCCAAGTCGTAGCAAGCTACATGGACTTAAAGGAACAACGCGTGACATTTCCCCTAAGGGACAGACACAGGAACGAAGAAGGACACATGCCGGCCAGCCTACGTGTTCCGAGCAGTAGCAAGCTACCAAGGCTCATTGGAATTACTAGGAGGCATTTCCCTGTAAGATAGGCTACCAAAGGAAAACAACTAGGTGTCGGATCCCACACATACCAAGCATTTCAATCATACACGCAATATGCTCAATATGTGCAAATACAACATTGCATCACAACAGAACTCTATGACTCAAAGTACTTTATTTAAAAGGCTCCAAGAGCCATACATAACATAGTCATACAGGTAGGGGTCACATGACCCAACACTCAAGTCATACAGTCATACAAGCACAAGCGGAAGCTACATGTCTGAGTACAGACAACTTAGAAAATAAAACAGGCTTGGTGTAGCCTGACTATCTACAAGGCCCTTCACAAGCTCCAGATCATTGTCTGGGTGTCAAGCTACTCGTCGACGTCAACGTCTATGTAGAACCCATCAGCAGGGGCAGGGTTCTCCTCTGCAACAGTTATTAAGCAAACATGAGTACAAAGGTACTCAACAAGTCTTACCGCAGAACCTATCATACATGCAACATTATCAAAGGGGGTAGTGGAGTTTATAGCAGAATGCCAGCTTTGACCTTGGCTAACCTATACTACAACTCTCAACAGATTGCAAGATGTTATTACGAACACGAGTCCTCTAATCACCACATCAATACACTACCGAGGATCCTCTTCCGTCATCCTACGGAAGGGCCATCCACGGCACTCACGCTTATCTTGAGGCTTTTAGTAGTATCCATCAACTTGTCTATGAACTGTAAGAGTAACCAAGTAGTTCGTACCGCGAACAATGGCTATTCGAATAGTTTGATAACCCTGCAGGGGTGTACTTCTTCACACATGTTTTCACCACTTAGCGTCTGCACACGACATGTGCTCGGCAGACTTCAAGCGAAAGCCGACGTGGGTGTAGACCACGACCTAACCAACCACTCAAGTCTCTCGTCCAAGTTTATCGCCTATTTGGGTTCCATCCGTGGGGAGATCCGGCCGGGGTGTCGCTCACGGCCCCAAACGATGTGTACAGGGTTCCCGAGTCACCAAACGGGCAACCGGTACACCGTGCCACGTACCTGTCGCATCACAACCCACCCCGAGGGTCAGCGCTGCGCACGACCTCAAGTACACTATAAACACCAGAAACTAGTTGCAACTCCGGGACAGAGTACAAGGGCAGTCAATAAGTCGAGCGGGGTCATATTTCAGGGCCCAATGTGTGGTAGTAACTGTAACTTGAATCACACACACAGATCTCGGGTCCTATGGACGATTCCAATGAAACAACCCACCATGTACTCCTACATGGCCTTTCATCGATACCTTTACCAAGCGTATTCCACACTTCCTTCTCTTATCGATAAGATCATTTCACTCTGATCCATCACCCAGATGAACCAGACCAGACACAACTCTAAGCATAGCAGGCAACATAAGTAAATAGCATGGTGGATCACACATCACATGGCTCAATCAACTCCTACACATGCTAGTGGGTTTCAACTATTTAGTGTGGTAATGACAGGTCATGCAAGGGAATAGGGTTCAACTACCGCAGCAAGTAGCAGTTCACGCGCTGTTGCCTTAATGCAGTAAAAGAGAGCAGGAGCGAGAAGATTGGGTTTGTATCGGAATGATCAATGATTGCTTGCTTGACAAGGTAGTTGTCGGGTACTGCTCTTCAACTGGATATACAGCTGTATCCTCGGGAGCAGGACCTAACACAGGGAATACCGACGATATAATCATTAACAAACAAATGCAACAATATGATGCATGTTCATGACATGGCAAGATGCATGTGGGTTGGCTAATGCAACTTAAACCAGAAGGGTTTGAACCTATTTGAATCAAGGATTCAAATTGAAGTTCAAACTATTATTTAAATAAGTGCATTATCATGTTTTTGATATATACAGCAAGTTAACTTGTTCAAACATGCATGAAACCAGTGCCATTAGAAATATTGGATTTTTCTGATCATTTTTCATATATAAATCTTTTCCATCTGAGCTATGGTTGATTTTATATGATTTTTAGAAGTTTTGGGTATTTTCTGGAATTTCCTGAATTATTTTAAATCTAAAAATCCCAGAAAAACCTTTACTGTGTCAGCATGACATCATGCTGACGTCAGCCAGTCAACAGGGCCAGTCCAGGTCAAACCTGACCAGTGGGTCCCTCATGTCAGTGTCACAGCTAATTAACTGAGTTAATTAGAGTTTAGTTAAACTAATTAGCTGTCAGTGGGGCCACGGCCCACGTGTCAGTGACTAAACTAATTAACTAATTAAAATTAAAATAACAACTAAACTAAGTTTGACTTGCGGGCAGGGCCCACATGTCATTGACCCAGGGGGTCAAACCCGTGGTCAAAACAGGTCCAACTCGCCGGCGTTTAGCCGCCGGCGAGGCCAAACGCGGCGGCGTGCCTCGTAAAACGGCTGTGGGGCACGGCTCGAGCTGCAGCTGGGTGCGTTGGAGAGCTCTTGCTCTTCCGCATCGGATGGTGGTGGTCGCCGGACCTGGGGTGGCCGGAGACGACGGCAACGAGCTCGACGGCGGCGAGCGGCGTCGGGCGTGTGTGGAGATGCGGTTGCAGGGGCCTAGGCGATGCGTGCGTAGCACCGTTCGCATCTACGTGCTGTAGTGAGTGCGTTGGACGGGTGCCGGTGACCAAATGGTCACCGGAGTATCACCGGCGACGAGCACGGCGGCGGTGCGTGCGGCGGAGCTACGTGCAGCGGGTTACAGGGCAAGAGGGAGCCAACGGAGAGGGGGAGGAGGTAGCTAGGCTCACAGCGGTTGCAGCAAGCACCGAAGCGAGCTCGGGGGTGGTCGGAGCTGAGCAGCACGGCGAGCGGGATCTCCGCGGCCGGAGTTGGGGAAGAAGAGGTCGGGGGCGTCTCCAGGGCGGGCGAGCGCTCGAGGCTCGGCCTGTCCGAAGCAGTCGAGGACGGCGGAGACGATGGACAACACGGCGGAGCTCGGGGACGACGGTGGACGTGGTTTCTACGACGGTGCGATCACGGCGGCGTCGGCCATGGCGTGGGGAGAGCGGAGATGAGGAGCTGGGGAGAAACGGAGGTGTCTGGGGGGTCGAGGAGGTCGTGGACGTTCGATCCATCCCTCCAGGACGGCGAGGGGGCGAAGCAGGGCGGCGGGCAGCTGCGTGGCGCGCCGTGCGGTCGCCGTCGAGCACCTGCCTGCCTGCCTGGCCGAGCCAAGCAGCTCGCTGGAGCGGAAGCTGGGCTGGGCCGGCAGGTGGGCGCCAGGTAAGTGTTTTCCTATTTTCTTTTCCTATTTTCTTTTCTGTTTCATTTCTTTTGCAACTTTGTTCATTTAATAAAAATGCCTAAACATTTTTATAAATCATAACACTTGTCATACCTACTGTATATAATATGAACAGTAGGAAACATTATAGTTTGTGATTATTTGAGCATTTAAAATATTTTATAGCATTTAAATGCCCAAATTCAAATACCATATGATTTAATCCAAAACCCTAGATTGTCCTAGAAAATTGTGCACCATTTTTGGGAGAGGTTTAAGACCAAGGCAGAAATGATGAACATTTTGAAGGGCATTTTGGGTACATTGGAAAATATTTTATCAAACCCTAGTTGTTAGGGGAGGGGGTGCTGGGGTTTCTGTTAATCCCATTTCAAGTTTCTTTGGAAGTAAACATGATGCACACTCTAGTCAGGTCCTAATGCAAGTGCTAGCTAGGGATGTGACAACTCACCCCCACTTAAAAGAATCGCGTCCCGAGATTCGGGTTCCTCCGGAAAGAGGGTGGGGTACTCAAGTCGAAGACGATCCTCCCTTTCCCAAGTAGCTTCACTCTCGGAATGATGTGACCATTGAACCTTGAGAAACTTGATATTGTGGCGTCGAGTGGTGCGCTCAGTTTGATCAAGAATACGAACGGGGTATTCTCGATATGTGAGATTGTCTTGGAGATCAAGCGTTTCGTGGTCCACTCCGCGGATAGGATCCGAGAAGCAACGCCTGAGTTGGGAAACGTGGAAAACATCATGAACTCTGGAGAGGTGCGGAGGTAGTTCCAATTGGTAGGCAACTTCTCCTCGTTTGGCAAGAATGCGAAAAGGACCGATGAAACGAGGGGCCAATTTGCCTTTGATACCGAAGCGATGGGTTCCCTTAAGAGGAGTAACCCGAAGGTAAGCCTTATCGCCGACTTCAAAAGTCACAGCCTTGTGATGACTATCATATTGGCTCTTTTGGCGAGACTGGGCTGTCTTCAATCTCTCACGAACAATGCAAACTTGTTCTTCTGCTTCCTGAATCATATCCGGGCCAAAGAATTGTCTTTCACCGGTTTCTGACCAGTTAAGAGGTGTTCGACACCTTCGTCCATATAGAACTTCGAAGGGAGCTTTACCCAAGCTGGCTTGATAACTATTGTTATAAGCGAATTCGGCAAATGGAAGACACTTTTCCCATTCCATACCGAAAGAAATGACAGAGGCTCGAAGCATGTCTTCCAGAATTTGATTGACTCGTTCCACTTGACCACTTGACTGCGGATGGAAGGCAGTACTGAAAGAGAGATGAGTTCCCATAGCATTCTGGAAACTTTCCCAAAATCGGGAAGTGAAAAGACTTCCACGGTCTGAGTTAATCTCCAACGGTACACCATGAAGTGATACTATTCGAGAGATATATAAGTCTGCTAGCTGGCTAGCGGTAATACTCTCCCGAACAGGCAGGAAGTGAGCTACTTTAGAGAGGCGGTCGATAGCGACGAAGATAGCATTATTCCCTTTCCTGGACCAGGGAAACCCGGTAATGAAGTCCATACCGACTTTATCCCATTTCCATTCTGGAATAGCTAGAGGTTGAAGGGTGCCAGCAGGCCGTTGATGCTCTGCTTTGACTCGACGACAAACGTCGCAGTTAGCAATGAACTGAGCGATTTCTCTCTTCATCATAGTCCACCAGAATCTTTGACGTAGGTCTTGATACATTTTGGTACTACCGAGATGAATCGTGAGAGGAGATTCATGAGCCTCCTTAAGGATTAATTGCCGTAGATGGTGGTTCTTGGTAACCACTACACGGTTCTCAAAGAAAACAACACCTCGATCATCCATGGAGAAACTTTTAGCGAGTCCGCTAGCGATGTTCTCTTGGAGTCGTGATACACCTTTATCACGCTTCTGGGCAGCTATGATTTGATCCATAAGGGTAGGTTTCGCCACCAAGGTGGAAAGAAATCCTCGAGGAACGATGTGAAGGTTAAGCTTACGAAATTCCTCATGGAGAAGTGGTTGACTTTGTTGTAACATTAAATTGCTACAATATGACTTACGACTTAGTGCATCAGCCATGACATTGGCCTTTCCAGGAGTGTAAGTGATTCCTAAGTCGTAGTCGGTGAGCAACTCAACCCAACGTCTTTGCCTGAGATTTAGATCCAGTTGGGTGAAGATATACTTCAAACTTTGGTGATCAGTGAAAATTTCATAGCGATTACCCAGAAGGTAATGTCGCCATGTTTTGAGTGCATGGACTACAGCTGCAAGCTCTAAATCATGAGTAGGATAGTTATCCTCATGTGGACGCAACTGTCGAGATGCGTATGCAATCACTTCACGATCTTGCATGAGAATGCAACCTAGTCCTTGTCGCGAGGCGTCGCAATAGATAATAAAATCCTTGGAAATGTCTGGTGGTACCAGTACAGGTGCAGATGTCAGGCGTCTTTTCAGTTCCTGAAAACTGGACTCGCACTGTGGGGTCCACTCAAACTTTTTATCTTTCTTAAGGAGTTCGGTTAGAGGTTTAGCAACCTTGGAGAAGTTCTCGACGAAACGTCGGCAATAGCTCGTTAAGCCAAGAAAACTCCTAACTTGCTTGACCGATTCAGGAGGAGTCCAATCAAGTACGGCTTGAACTTGCTCGGGATTGACAGCAATACCCTTGCCAGAGATCACATGACCTAGATAGGTTACTTCTGGCAACCAAAATTCACATTTAGAGAATTTGGCATAAAGGCGGTGCTCTCGAAGTTTCGTCAATACCAGCCTTAAATGCTCGGCATGATCTTCCTTGTTCTTGGAGAAAATGAGTATATCATCGAGGTATACCACGACGAATTTATCCAAATACTCCATGAATATAGAATTCATTAACCGAGAAAGGGTAGCTGGGGCATTGGTTAATCCGAAGGACATGACGGTGTACTCATATTGGCCATAACGAGTAACGAAAGCCGTTTCAGGAATGTCCCCGTTCTTGATTTTTATTTGATGGTAGCCCAACCTCAAATCCATCTTAGAGAAGACTGAGGATCCAGCAAGCTGATCATACAGGTCGTTGATCCTGGGAAGCGGATACTTATTCTTTATGGTGACCAGATTGACAGGTCGGTAATCTACAACCATCCGCTCCGTTCCATCCTTCTTCTTGACGAAGAGGACGGGGCAAGCCCAAGGGGAAGAACTAGGACGGATGTAACCCTTTTGCAAGGACTCATCGAGTTGTTTCTTTAGCTCAGCTAATTCTAGTGGTGCCATCTTATAAGGTCTCCTAGAGATTGGGACAGTTCCAGGAATAAGATCTATCACGAACTTGACATCTCTGTCAGGTGGAACTCCTGGCAGTTCTTCTGGAAAAACATCCGGAAAGTCACAGACTACCGGGATATCTTCGAGTTCTGGTAGAGGGCTGGCATTAAGAGAATAGAGCTGACGTTCAGCCATTCGAGTCAAGACATTGACTATCTTGTCGGATGGATGTGTAAGTTGAACGGTCCTAGTAAAGCAATCAATTTTGGCGTAATGGGTTGTCATCGAATCCATACCCAAAATGATATTTATGTCCAAGGACTTGAGAGCGATTAAGGATGCAAGGAAAACAAGTCTATCGACAAGGATTTCATTTCCATGGCTTACCCTAGAGGTTTGCCACTTTGAACCAGGAGTTTGAATAACCATGGAAGTAGGCATGTCACAAAAAGTCATGTTGTGCAATCGAGCATAGCTCTCAGATATGAACGAATGGGATGCTCCAGTATCGAAAAGAACAGATGCCGGATGGCAGTTTACGAGAAGCGTACCAAGGACGACGTTAGGATCCTCATAAGCTTCTTCGGCAGAAACATAGTTGACATGACCACGTGCAGTGGGGATTGGCTTGACATAGTTCACCTTGCCGGTTGGCTTACCACGGCCAACGGGTTTTCCTGGCTGATTCTGGGGACAATCACGCATGTAGTGTCCCGGTTCTCCACACTTGAAACATGTCACAGTGGTGGTGCGTGGAGCAAAGTTGGAGGGTGGACCTCCATAGGTCTTAGCAGGTGCAAACTGTTGAGTTGGACGAGGCGCCTCATAGGATGGCCTCGGTGTATACTTGGGTGGCAGAGCAGTGTTAGGAACCCACACACGGCGCTTGTGAGAGCTAGAGCCGGATGAGGAACCAAGGTCTCGAGTATGCTTGCGGGTAGCCTCGAAGTCGGTCTGGCCTGTCTCAGCACTGATAGCCTTGTTAACCAACTTCTGAAAAGAAGTGCACTCGTGCAGACGTAGATCTCGACGAAGTTCAGGGCTGAGTCCCTTGCGGAACCTCGCCTGTTTCTTGGCATCGGTGGATACTTCCTCAGGTGCATAGCGTGCCAGATTACCAAATTCACGACTGTAGCCATCCACAGTTAAACGGCCCTGGGTGAAATTGCAGAATTCCTCCCGCTTGCGATCCATGAGACCTTCCGGAATGTGATGTTCACGGAATGCCTCACTGAACTCAACCCAGGTAGTGACTTGGCCAGCAGGACGCATAGCTTCAAAGTTTTCCCACCAAAGACTGGCAGGGCCCTCAAGATGGTAGGCGGCGTAGATAACCTTCTCAGCTTCGGCCACACGGGCAAAGTGTAGCTTGTGGGTGATACTACGTAGCCAGTCATCAGCATCCAGAGGTTCAGTGGAGTGATGGAACTTCGGTGGACACATCTTGATGAAATCATGGATTGACACCACGTCATTCCTCTGACGGAACCCAGTGTTTTGCTCTATGCGTTCCAGCAGACGGTTGGTCTCTCTCTTGTTCCGTTCTGCTTCAAGCATAACTTCCGCCAAAGAGGGTGGCTGGGGCAGATTTCCATCTCTAGCCCCACTAGCCTCACCCTGCTCCTGAGCAGCAGGAGTGTTGCGAGTGTTGACCATCCTAGGAAAACAAAACAACGGTTTAGACAAGGATGGCAAAAAATTTACATAGAAGTGCAGAATGTAATGGATGACACAGAATGCAGAGATGTTCATCCGTACGACATGGTAATATAGGAACTGCTATATATACACCAGTGGTCATACACACCATACAAAGTTTAGTACAAGCCAAGGCTAAAGTACAACTGCGGTGAAAGACGATACATCCCATCAGAGGCATTCCAAGCTCCTATACATTATTTAACTACACCTCCGGAATTCAGTACACACTAAGTCATATTCCACAAGACGCGCAGGACTGTGGAAATACAACTACTACAATACTACTACTACCACGGACTAGCTCAGACATTCGCGTAGTAATCCTCGTAAAGATTACCACCGTAGCCTGGAAGTGGTACAGACGGATCTTGGAACTCGCGAGCACTCGATGGCTGAGGACCATAAGGGCATGGGTGTGGTCTCGGTCCCGATGCTGGTGGTAACCGACGCCCATGTGGAGGTGTAATACCCCCAACGTCACGCCAATCCATGCGATCAGGCAGACGAGTCAGCACAGGATACAAATCCCGCATGTCCAGATATCCGACGTGCATAGCAGGTGCAAGCCGTGTCAAGGTAGTCCAGTGAGCGGCTCGGGTGTTATACAGCTCCATTCGGAGGGCACGGACCTCGCGGTCCCTATCCTCCAACATCTGAACAGTAGTCTGAAGCAGTGGCTCTTCATGAGCAGCATCAGTATACAGACCAGTGTAGTAGCCTTCTTCTCCGGGGAGTGAAGCTGGCATGTAATAGAACTCAGTGTTCAGCAACAGGCCATGCCTAGCACGGAGAATGGTCATCATCGAATAAGCGGCATCCTGTACTGCCATCTCGATGGTAATCCCGAGTCCATAAGACCAATGGATGGGATCATTTGCTCCGGGATATGAGGGGTATATCCGGACTGTGCAGAAATACTGACTTTGATTGAAATCCCGATACTGTTCCTCCACAGTGTATTCAGGATACCAGCGATAACCGGTCTCAGTCATCACACGGACTAGCATGGCCGTGTGACCGGGCACATTAATGCTCCGAGTCAAACGAACCACTTGGTGAGGAATGCGGCCAGACATCTGAAACACGAAATAATGCAAAGGCATTAGTGTTTCTGGAAGAAATCGGGCAGCATAACAACTGTAAATGCTCAAACAAAGATTTGAGACATCATACAAATGATAGCATAGCCACTCAACAATTCCATATCAAGGTTCCGGTTCAACAATCATCATACTCAAAAGGATAGAAACTGAACTGAGGCTTGAAACCAACAATCCTAAGAGTCTACGGATTAGTAACACGTGAACCTAGTAAGGATAAGAGGCCTAGTCCTAAATCCCTGTAGAAAGAATAGACAGACTCAGATCAGAAGGGCATAAGGTAAAGGAGTAAAAAGAGCCTTACGTTCCCTTCCACAATCAATTCCCCTACATATAACTAAGAATTTTTCTAGACTCAACATCGACCAGTTTGGCTTGAGAAACCTACAGGCAGTCCAGCTCTGATGCCAACGCTGTCAGGACCCCGGTCCTAAGTCACACCGATCTAGCTGTAACACGTCATATCACTTTGCGGCCTCACGCACGGTAACCCCACGGGTGCCACCTTACCTGGCCCGGGACCGTTTGCGCATTTTGGCACACGTATATGACAGTGTCGCTAGCATCCATATGACAGAGAACCCGGGCCGACATGGCTAGTTATAAACCAAAAGTGGCACTAAATTACAGAGACAGGCATCCATGACCCAGCAACGAACGTGTCGGTCATCAACGTATGAACCCAAGTCGTAGCAAGCTACATGGACTTAAAGGAACAACGCGTGACATTTCCCCTAAGGGACAGACACAGGAACGAAGAAGGACACATACCGGCCAGCCTACGTGTTCCGAGCATTAGCAAGCTACCAAGGCTCATTGGAATCACTAGGAGGCATTTCCCTGTAAGATAGGCTACCAAAGGAAAACAACTAGGTGTCGGATCCCACACATACCAAGCATTTCAATCATACACGCAATATGCTCAATATGTGCAAATACAACATTGCATCACAACAGAACTCTATGACTCAAAGTACTTTATTTAAAAGGCTCCAAGAGCCATACATAACATAGTCATACAGGTAGGGGTCACATGACCCATCACTCAAGTCATACAGTCATACAAGCACAAGCGGAAGCTACATGTCTGAGTACAGACAACTTAGAAAATAAAACAGGCTTGGTGTAGCCTGACTATCTACAAGGCCCTTCACAAGCTCCAGATCCCCGTCTGGGTGTCAAGCTACTCGTCGACGTCAACGTCTATGTAGAACCCATCAGCAGGGGCAGGGTTCTCCTCTGCAACAGTTATTAAGCAAACATGAGTACAAAGGTACTCAGCAAGTCTTACCACAGAACCTATCATACATGCAACATTATCGAAGGGGGTAGTGGAGTTTATAGCAGAATGCTAGCTTTGACCTTGGCTAACCTATACTACAACTCTCAACAGATTGCAAGATATTATTACGAACACGAGTCCTCTAATCACCACATCAATACACTACCGAGGATCCTCTTCCGTCATCCTACGGAAGGGCCATCCACTGCACTCACGCTTATCTTGAGGCTTTTAGTAGTATCCATCAACTTGACTATGAACTGTAAGAGTAACCAAGTAGTTCGTACCGCGAACAACGGCTATTCGAATAGTTTGATAACCCTGCAGGGGTGTACTTCTTCACACATGTTTTCACCACTTAGCGTCTGCACACGACATGTGCTCGGCAGACTTCAAGCGAAAGCCGACGTGGGTGTAGACCATGACCTAACCAACCACTCAAGTCTCTCGTCCAGGTTTATCGCCTATTTGGGTTCCATCCGTGGGGAGATCCGGCCGGGGTGTCGCTCACGGCCCCAAACGATGTGTACAGGGTTCCCGAGTCACCAAACGGGCAACCGGTACACCGTGCCACGTACCTGTCGCATCACAGCCCACCCCGAGGGTCAGCGCTGCGCACGACCTCCAGTAAACTATAAACACCAGAAACTAGTTGCAACTCCTGGACAGAGTACAAGGGCAGTCAATAAGTCGAGCGGGGTCATATTTCAGGGCCCAATGTGTGGTAGTAACTGTAACTTGAATCACACACACAGATCTCGGGTCCTATGGACGATTCCAATGAAACAACCCACCATGTACTCCTACATGGCCTTTCATCGATACCTTTACCAAGCGTATTCCACACTTCCTTCTCTTATCGGTAAGATCATTTCACTCTGATCCATCACCCAGATGAACCAGACCAGACACAACTCTAAGCATAGCAGGCAACATAAGTAAATAGCATGGTGGATCACACATCACATGGCTCAATCAACTCATACACATGCTAGTGGGTTTCAACTATTTACTGTGGCAATGACAGGTCATGCAAGGGAATAGGGTTCAACTACCGCAGCAAGTAGCAGTTCACGCGCTGTTGCCTTAATGCAGTAAAAGAGAGCAGGAGCGAGAAGATTGGGTTAGCATCGGAATGATCAATGATTGCTTGCCTGACAAGGTAGTTGTCGGGTACTGCTCTTCAACTGGATATACAGCTGTATCCTCGGGAGCAGGACCTAACACAGGGAATACCGACGATACAATCATTAACAAACAAATGCAACAATATGATGCATGTTCATGACATGGCAAGATGCATGTGGGTTGGCTAATGCAACTAAAACCAGAAGGGTTTGAACCTATTTGAATCAAGGATTCAAATTGAAGTTCAAACTATTATTTAAATAAGTGCATTATCATGTTTTTGATATATACATCAAGTTAACTTGTTCAAACATGCATGAAACCAGTGCCATTAGAAAGATTGGATTTTTCTGATCATTTTTCATATATAAATCTTTTCCATCTGAGCTATGGTTGATTTTATATGATTTTTAGAAGTTTTGGGTATTTTCTGGAATTTCCTGAATTATTTTAAATCTAAAAATCCCAGAAAAACCTTTACTGCGTCAGCATGACATCATGCTGACGTCAGCCAGTCAACAGGGCCAGTCTAGGTCAAACCTGACCAGTGGGTCCCTCATGTCAGTGTCACAACTAATTAACTAAGTTAATTAGAGTTTAGTTAAACTAATTAGCTGTCAGTGGGGCCAGGGCCCACGTGTCAGTGACTAAACTAATTAACTAATTACAATTAAAATAACAACTAAACTAAGTTTGACTTGCGGGCAGGGCCCACATGTCATTGACCCAGGGGGTCAAACCCGTGGTCAAAACAGGTCCAACTCGCCGGCGTTTAGCCGCCGGCGAGGCCAAACGCGGTGGCGTGCCTCGGAAAACGGCTGTGGGGCACGGCTCGAGCTGCGGCTGGGTGCGTTGGAGAGCTCTTGCTCTTCCGCATCGGATGGTGGTGGTTGCCGGACCTGGGGTGGCCGGAGACGACGGCAACGAGCTCGACGGCGGCGAGCGGCGTCGGGCGTGTGTGGAGATGCGGCTGCAGGGGCCTAGGCGATGCGTGCGTAGCATCGTTCGCATCTACGTGCTGTGGTGCGTGCGTTGGACGGGTGCCGGTGACCAAATGGTCACCGGAGTATCACCGGCGACGAGCACGGCGGCGGTGCATGCGGTGGAGCTACGTGCAGCGGGTTACAGGGCAAGAGGGAGCCAACGGAGAGGGGGAGGAGGTAGCTAGGCTCACAGCGGTTGCAGCAAGCACCGAAGCGAGCTCGGGGGTGGTCGGAGCTGAGCAGCACGGCGAGGGGGATCTCCGCGGCCGGAGTTGGGGAAGAAGAGGTCGGGGGCTTCTCCAGGGCGGGCGAGCGCTCGGGGCTCGGCCTGTCCAAAGCAGTCGAGGACGGCGGAGACGATGGACAACACGGCGGAGCTCGGGGACGACGGTGGACGTGGTTTCTACGACGGTGCGATCACGGCGGCGTCGGCCATGGCGTAGGGAGAGCGGAGGAGAGGAGCTGGGGAGAAACGGAGGTGTCTGGGGGGTCGAGGAGGTCGTGGACGTTCGATCCATCCCTCCAGGACGGCGAGAGGGCGAAGCAGGGCGGCGGGCAGCTGCGTGGCGCGCCGTGCGGTCGCCGTCGAGCACCTGCCTGCCTGGCTGGCCGAGCCAAGCAGCTCGCTGGAGCGGCAGCTGGGCTGGGCCGGCAGGTGGGCCGGGTGGGCGACAGGTAAGTGTTTTCCTATTTTCTTTTCCTATTTTCTTTTCTGTTTCATTTCTTTTGCAACTTTGTTCATTTAATAAAAATGCCTAAACATTTCTATAAATCATAACACTTGTCATACCTGCTGTATATAATATGAACAGTAGGAAACATTATAGTTTATGATTATTTGAGCATTTAAAATATTTTATAGCATTTAAATGCCCAAATTCAAATACCATATGATTTAATCCAAAACCCTAAATTGTCCTAGAAAATTGTGCACCATTTTTGGCAGAGGTTTAAGACCAAGGCAGAAATGATGAACATTTTGAAGGGCATTTTGGGTACATTGGAAAATATTTTATCAAACCCTAGTTGTTAGGGGAGGGGGTGCTGGGGTTTCTGTTAATCCCATTTCAAGTTTCTTTGGAAGTAAACATGATGCACACTCTAGTCAGGTCCTAATGCAAGTGCTAGCTAGGGATGTGACAGGGTGTATGTGATGGCCTCGCTTATTAGGGATGATAGACTACTCATATAAATACGGAATTCCTTCTTTTCTGGGAGCCCATTCGGATAGAACTCCAAAGTTAAGCGTGCTCAGCTTGGAGTAGTTTCAGGATGGGTGACCGACCGGGAAGTTGCTCCCGGGTGCGCACGAGTGAGGACAAAGTGCGCAGAAAAGACTAGTATTGATATGTGAGGCCAGTCTAGATCTCGCCAGGAGTAACGACCACCGATGGGTGTGTCCGGGGCGTTACAAGTTGGTATCAGAGCCGACCCTCGCGGTTACACGGATGTTTGCGGACAGGTGCACGGTCATGTTGTTCATGACGTTTGTGACCCGTCGTGGCACACTGCATGGCACAAATATCGGACTGGATGCACAGACATTTGTGCTAAGAGGGAATGTTCCTGTGGCCCGACGAGGACTTCGGTTCCTCTGAGTGAGGGTGTATGTGATGGCCTGGCTTATTAGGGATGATAGACTAATCATATAAATACGGAATTCCTTCTTTTTCGGGAGCCCATTCGGATAGAACTCCAAAGTTAAGCGTGCTCAGCTTGGAGTAGTTTCAGGATGGGTGACCGACCGGGAAGTTGCTCCCGGGTGCCCACGAGTGAGGACAAAGTGTGCAGAAAAGACTAGTATTGATATGTAAGGCCAGTCTAGATCCCGCCAGGAGTAACGACCACCGGCGGGTGTGTCCGGGGCGTTACACCCACGGCCTCGCCCCCTTCCCCTTCCCCTCGCGGCCGGCACTGCCACCGCAGGTGCAGGAGAAGGAGGGACGCGTTGTCGAGCGGCGACCCTCGCCGCCACCGTTGAAGGGCCGGGTTTTCCTCTCTCCATGACGAACGAAAGAGAGGAGCAGAAGCTGAAGGAGGAAGAAGATGGAAGAGTGCGAGAAGTCGCCCCTCCCCCCCACTCTTAATAAAGGAACGGGGTTGGGGCTCGACCGCCCCGCTCGGCCAATCACGACGCGGGAGGCGCAGGGAGCCAGGGCCGACCCGCCGCCCCGTTTCCCGCCTCCACCATCTTCCACCCCAAGCGCATGGGAGGCACGTGGCAGACGTGCAGAACCAAGGGGCGGGTGAGACGACCTCTCCCGACCCCGTGATCGTGGAGAGTGGACGCCTTGAGGACCGCGCCTTGGCCCCATTCAGTAAATGGGCCGCGCCTTCGTGCCTCCCCCCGATTATGGGGAAGGCGCGAAGCCGCCTCTTTACTGCGACGTGACGCATGCCTGCGGAAACCGCCCCGCGCATGCCGCCCACGTCACGCACGCCCCTCCACACCGCGCCATACGCACGGATCGTGGGAGGCGCAGCGCGCGAAAAATCTTACCACGGTAAAAACTGTCCTGCCTACCAGCGCACCGTTCTGGGCCTAGCCCAACAACGCGCCGCGCTTATGTGTGGCCCAGGCCCGGGGGCTCTACTCGGTGTACAAAAAGAGGGGTACACTTTTTGTACCCCTATGACTGTGCACGGGTAGTCTGAGCCACGGGCGCTACCACACCAAGCACAGCAAGGGAGGTGAGCCAGGGTAAGACCGAAGCTCGATGGAATTGAAGCCCAAAGCCAAGACCACAAAGAGCAAGGGGACGAAGCAGATTCCCCCGGCAAGATCCTGGCCGAGAGCCAGTTTCAGCAGCCCCGGCAAGATCCTTGCCGGGGCCGGATTTAGCAGCCCCAGCAAGACCCTTGCCGCGGCAATTCGCCCCACGCTTGCGTAGCGGATGACCCTTGAGTCCACTGCCCCCATGGGGCAAGGATTTGGGAGATATCCCCATAGTGGCATGCAGATCTTTGTGAAGACATTCAAGATCAGATACACACTGAGAAAACTATGACCCTTGCTGGGATCCCAGCCAAGGAAGACCACAAGGCCTCCGGCTAGTACCTTGCCAGGGATGACAGCAGGCGCCACGGCAAGACCCTTGCCGGGGCTCCGGCAAGGCCCTTGCCGGGGACATCCGCAGGGCCACCATCAGGCCCGCACCAACTAAACTTCCACCGCCCTATGCAGCTGCCGACCCGGTAGGCACCTGCGTGGCGGCATGCAGATCTTCGTGGAAGACCCACCATTGCGCCACCTCAGCTGCGTACCTGCCTACATGGCATCTCAGGCATCGCTGGCCTGGGCGCGTGTCGACACAAGAAGGAGCGGCGACGGACAAGACGGATGTCTCCCCCGTCCCCGATAAAGCAAGGACACCTAAGAAAGACGCATTAAATGCGCCTTGTCATTTAATGCGAGGGATAACCTCCCATCACTATACCCCTTTCCACCTCCTGTGTGCCACTGTGGCAACCCCTTTTCCCTATAAAAGGAGGCCCGACGCGACCAGGAGGGGGATTCGGCTTTTTGGAGCTCCTCACGCCCCGTAGCTACCTGAAGAACACAAGCATATAATCCACCAAAGCAGGAGTAGGGTTTTACGCATCCTCGCAGCCCGAACCTGGGTAAAGGAACCGTGTACTATCTATTTGATCTGCTCTTCTCTCAACCCCGCGCCCCGCAACCGTAGTAGGGATTCTAGTGATCCCAAAGGTGTCGTTTCCAATACATCGACAAATGTACTTGTGAACGGAAACGTTTTCTTTGGAGCGATTGTGTGGGATGTACTTACAAATGGAAACATTTAGCGGGGACTAACTATGTGGGACGTACTTGCGACTAGAAACAATTTACCTGTATAATTGTAGTTTTTTTAGCTCTACTATACGTATTTCCATATTTGAGCGCTCGCCGGTCGCACACGACCTCATTTTACCGAGCATGTGTGCCAGGAGGGCATATCCCCGACGGTTTCTCGGTCGTGTGGGAACGACCCTCCTATCGCCGTCACTCACTAGGCGACGGTTCCAAATGCCGTCGCGGAAAGAGGTTAAAAACCGTTTGTATAGCACCAACGCGTACTAGTGTAGGTTCAACTTTAATTTGTTCAGGTGGTATTGGTGCTCTAATATTACTTTTGTTAACCAGAGTTGAAGCTTTAGCATGATCCTTTGTTCTAACAGGAAAAGGTGGGTTCTCAATATAAACGGTAAGAATAATAGAATCAACGTTATAAGTAATATTTTCTTCTTCAACTTTAATTGGTTCTACTACTTTCACTTCAATGGAAGGATGATATTTAAACCACTTCCCTTTAGGGAGATCAACATGAGTAGCAAATTATTCACAAAAATAAGCTACTATCTCAGAGTCAAGTCCATATTTAGTGCTAAATACATGAAAAGCATCGGTATCTATAAAAGATTTAACACAATCAAACTTAAGGTTTATACCTGACTCATTACCTTCGTCGAGTTCCCAATCTTCAGATGTGCGTTTAATTCTTTCAAATAAATCCCATTGGAATTCAATAGTCTTCTTCATAAACGAACCAGTACAAGAAGTATCGAGCCTGGATTTATCATTACGAGAAAGCTGAGCATAAAATTTTTGAATAATAATTTCTCTTGAGAGCTCATAATTGAGGCATGAATATAACATTGACTTAATCCTCCCCCAAGCTTGAGCGATACTTTCTCCTCCACGAGGCCAAAAATTATATATATAATTCCAATCATGATGAACCAGATGCAGATGATAAAACTTGTGATGAAATTCACTGTCAAAAAAAAACTTGTGATGAAATTCCAATTTCAATCAGTTGTACTTCCATGATGCAATATCATCACATAGCCTATACCATGTCAATAATTTTCCCTTCAAAGATAAAGGGAAGTCCTTCTTCTTGACACCATCCTTTGGGCAAACCTGCAAGCTTAAATAATCCACAAACTTCGTCTACATAGATTAGGTGCATATCGGGATGTAATGATCCACCTCCTACATAAGGATTAGCTAGCAGTTTCTCTATCATAACCAAATTAATTTCATAATAAATATTTCAGTAGGCACAGTAGCTTCAGGAGCAACTCTTTTTTCTTCCGTTCGGGGTGAAGATACGCCGAACAAAACCCTCAAAGGATTATTTTCCATAGTAACAAGTGACAGTAAATTTCAGCACACTGTATAAATGTTTCCTTATGAAAATCCACTTACCAAAGGCGCTTCACTCCCCAGCAATGGCGCCTAAAAAGAGTCTTGATGACCCAAAAGTATATGGGATCTATCATAGTCCTTTCAATGAGTAAGAGTGTCGAAACCAACCAGGAGCAGAAGGAAATGCGAGCGGATTTTAGCAAGGTATTCTCTGCAAGCACTTAAATTATCGGTAACAGATAGTTGTGTGATAAGATAATTCGTAATGAGTAACAACTAGCAAAACTAACTAAGGTGCAGCAAGGTGGACCAATCCTTTTTGTAGCAAAGGACAAGCCTGAACGAACTCTAATATAAAAGCAAAGTGCTTCTGAGGACACATGGTTATTGTTATCAAGTTGGTTTTCAGCATGCTCATATGATTCGCGTTCATTACTTTGATAATTTGATATGTGGGTGGACCGGTGCTTGGGTGCAAGCCTCCTACTTATGATTAACCTCTCTCGCAAGCATCCGCGACTATGAAAGAAGAATTAAGATAAATCTAACCATAGCATGAAACATATGGATCCAAATCAGCCGCTTACGAAGCAACGCATAAACTATGGTTTAAACTTCTGTCACTCTAGCAACCCATCATCTACTTATTAATTCCCAGTATCTTACCCTAGTCCCAAATAATGGTGAAGTTTCATGTGCTCGACGTTCACATAACACCACTAGAGGACAAACATCATGTATCTCAACAAAATATCGAAGGAATACCAAATTCACATGATTACTTATAACAAGACTTCTCTCATGTCCTAAAGAACAAACGTAACTTCCCACAAATCATATTCATGTTCATAATGAAAGGGGTATGAAATAGCATGAAAGATATAAACATATGATCTTCCACCGAATAAACAACCTAGCATCACTACAAGGAGTAATCAACACTACTAGCAACCCACAGGTACCAATCTGAGATTTTGAGACAAAGATCGGATATAAGAGATGCACTAGAGTTTGAGAGGAGATGGTGCTGGTGAAGACGTTGATGGAGATTGACCCCCTATCGATGAGAGGACCATTGGGGATGATGATGGCTTCGATTTCCCCCTCTCAGAGGGAAGTGTCCCCGGTAGAACAGTCCTACCGGAGCCCTCGATTAGTTTCACCCAGGTTCCGCCTCGAGACGGCGGCGCTTTGTCCGCAAAACCTCCTTATGATATTTTCTAGGTCAAAACATGTGATATAGTAGAAGATGGGCTTCAGGGGCCTGCCAGGATGCCCACAAGGCAGGGGGCGAGCCCGCCCTTATGGATGGCAGGTGGCCCCCCTCTGGTGCTTTCTTCGCCCAATATTGTTTTTCCAAAATAATCTCCGTGATGTTTGAGGACATTTGGAGTTGTGCAGAATAGGTCTCTCGGATTTTCTCCTTTTCTAGTCTAGAATTGCAGCTGCCGGTATTCTCCCCCTTCATGTAAACCTTGTAAAATAAGAGAGAAAAGGCATAAGTATAATGTCATAATGTGTAATAACAACACATAATGCCATAAAATAATGATATAAAATGTAATGCCCCAGACACACCTGTCGGTGGTCGTTACTGCTGGGGGGATCTAGACTGGACCCACATATCAATACTAGTCTTTTCTGCATATTTTGTCCCCACTCATGCGCAGCCGGGAGCAACTTCCTGGTCGGTCACCCATCCTAAAACTACTCCAAGCTAAGCACGCTTAACTTTGGAGTTCTTTTCGAATGGGCTCCGGGAAAAGAAGGAATTCCTTTTTGATATGAGTAGTCTATCATCCCTAATAAGCCAGGCTATCAGATACCCCCCCCCCACTCAGAGGAACTGACGTCCTCGTCGGGCCATAGGAACGTTCCTCTTGGCGTATACGTATGTGCTTCCAGTCCGGCACATGTGCCATGCCGTGTGCCACGATGGGTCACGAACATCATGCACAACATGGCCGCAGACCTGTCCACAAACATCCGTGTAACCTCGAGGGTCGGCTCTGATACCAACTTGTAACACCCAAGATGTGGATATAGCTCACACGTGTCGGGGCACGACTTACTGTCATAACCGCATTCTGGAATGGTCGCAAGAGTGGTATCTTAACACAATCCCATGTAATGAACATGAAGATAGAGATAAAGAGTTGGCTTACACTCGACATGTCACGAAATTATCAAATACTTATACAATCATCCAGAATGAACACAAAGTCCAGGTACGGACGAAAACAAACGAAAACGATAACCACCCATGCTATGCCCAATCGGCCCTAGTAGGATCCACTACTGATCATTAGGGTACATCACGTACATATGCCCACGCACTTCGTCGAAGTCCCACAAGAGCACTTGTTCATCTCCTGCATCAAACTAAGTTGTACCTACACCTATTTTGTAGTAAACCGTGAGTCTCGAGGACTCAGTAATCTTGTTCCCGGGTATCACAACTACCAAAGCTTTTAGATGTGGAGAAGATACAAAGTGGGGTTGCAGCAAGCACAAAGCATTTGTGAGGTGGCTAGCTTACAAATTTCCAAAGTGAGATGAGAAGCTACACCAACGATTGTAAACTAGTAATGATAACTGAGTGATCATGTCTAGCAATGAGTCATGCATAACACCGCCGTGTTCTCTTCCCGATGTCCCTCGAAAAGAGACCATCTTGGCTACTCACAGAGGTATTGTATTTTATTTGAGTTTTTGTGTCAAGTTTTCTACAACCGAATATTAACAAACTGCAATCTGCCACATAACCGTGGGCACGGCTTTCGAAAGATGATAACCCTGCAGGGGTGTCCGAACTTAGCCCATAATAAGATCTCATGATCCGCAAAGGTAAAACCTCCATCTTGGGAACAAATCGATCAAACTCGGAATCCCGGTGCACAAGATATTTCGACAATTGTAAAATAAGTCCAGCGGGACCGCCCGACGTGCAGACACTCTGTTAGGAGCCGCGCGTATCTTGTCTCAGGCCACGAACGTACAGGACAAGCTACGTGTAAACCTGTTCCGTGGATCCGACAGGACCAAGTGTACAACTACCGGCGACCCCAAATATCTACAGAATGTGTACCACTACGCCCAAGTTCCACTACAAGATGTACCACTACCGTCACCGTGTACCACTACTTCCACTACGACCGTCTCGAGAACGTCTACTTCCACTACTTCGCACCGACTCAAACGACCCGAAAATGCACGCTTCGAAGGTATGCCGCCAAGACGACGCCCGTGAGCGAATGCATGTGTGATGTAGGAGTTGAACCGCGTGTTTGCACCGTATGTGACCGTCTTTGTCGTTGGCCCACTTTTGCGAGGCCACCGACCTCTGTGACACCCAGTTACCGGGATCACCCCACCATCTTGCATGACACGCTCACGCCACCCTTTTTTCATCGGCATCTCAACGAGTTGTCGGAACCGGAACGTTGTCGTCTCACCATTTCCGTTTGCGCCGCCATGACACCCCTTTCTTTCCGTCATGGCGACCAAATTCTCCTTATCATACTCATGTTAACATTTTCTAAAAATTGCATGAAACATGTATATGTCATCCGCATCGTGATAACAACATTTAAAATGTTTAATTGTTGTTTGCATTAGAATTTGCTAAATGACATGTGGCGATTTTTCAGAATTGTTGTGTGTTGTTTCTGGCCCAATTTAACATGCTTAAATAGTTACTTTACTTATGCTTTACCTCTTGCCATGTTAACCAACCTTTAATCTTGTCTTGTACATAAATGGGTGCAAACTAAATAATTGAATGTGGTGTTTCGTCAATATGCAGCTTGTTGCATATTGAGCTCCACTTAATTTGTAGTTTTGTTTGTTGCACTTTTCCATGCCATGCCTATTTAAACTGGACATGCATCATACTTGTTTGTGCATCATGCCATGTTTATGCTTGTGTGTTTACCATGTTGTTTGCTTATTTAATGTGTTGCTTCTTAGTTCCGGTAACTAAGCATTTGTGACAATTCTTCTTCCTTGCGGGATTCCAGGCAAGATGACCGTTCCTTGATATCACCTCTATATTTGCTTTGCTAGTTCTCTCGCTCTATCGCTATGTCGCACTGTCCACTACTTGTTTGTTAGCCTCCCACATTGCCATGAAATGCTTCTAACCCACCTTCCTACCAAACTGTTGTTTGGCTAAGATATGCGTTTGCTCAGCCCCTCTTTTAGTGTTGTTAGTTGCAGGTGAAGTTGAAGGTTGTTCCATGTCCGAACATGGATATTTTTGGAATATCACAATATATCTTATTTAATTAATGCACATATATGTACTTGGCAATGGGTGGAAGGCTTGGCCTTTTGCTCGCTGTTTTGTTCCACTCATGCCGCCTTAAGTTTCGATAAACCGGTGTTATGTTCCTTGATTTTGCGTTCCTAATGCGGTCGGGGTTTATGGCCCCCCCTTGATAATTCACGTTGAATAAAACTCCTCCAGCAAGGCCCAACGTCGGTTTTACCATTTGCCTAATAACTAAAAACTTGCATAGGGACCGTCTAGCACCCGAGGACTTAATCAACAAATTGGCAAGTGCTCCTCATGTGTGTTGGTCCAAACTAGGCAGCCTACGGGACCGCCTCCGGGAAACCCAAGGAACTATTTTACACGTAGCTTGTCCCATCCGATCATGGCCTGAGATGAGATATGCGCGGCTCCTAACGGGGTGTCAGCACGTCGGGAGGTCTTGGTTGGACTTGTTTTACCATTGTCGACATATTTTGTGCACCGGGATTCTAAGTTTGATCGGGTTGTCCCCAAGATGGAGGTTTTACCTTTGCGGATCGTGAGTGCTTGTGATGGGCTAAGTTGGGACACTCTTGTAGGGTTATGATCTTTCGAAAGCCGTGCCCGTGGTTATGTGGAGGATTGCAGTTTCTAAATATCCCGTTGCAGAAAACATGACACAAAAACTCAAATAAAATACACTACCTATGTGAGTAGCCATGATGGTCTCTTTTCGAGGGACTTTGGGAAGAGAACACGATGGGGTTATGCATGACTCGTAGGTAGACAGGATCACTTAGTGATCATTACTAGTTTATGATCGTTGGCGTAGCTTCTCATCTCACTGCGAAAAATCGTAAGCTAGCCACCTCATAAATGGTTAGTGCTTGCTGCAACCCCATACCTAAAAGCTTTGTTAGTTTTCATACCCAGGAATAATATTGTTGAGTCCTCCTGACTCACGATTTACTACAAAATAGGTGCAGGTACAATTGAGTTTGATGCAGGGGATGAACAAGAGCTCCAATGGGAGTTCGATGAAGAGCATGGGCATATGTATGTGGCGTACCACAATGATAGGTAGTGGTTACTACTAGGGCCGATCGGGCATAGCATGGGTGGTTATCTTTTTAGTTTGCTTTTGTCCGTAGCCGGACTTTGGGTTCTTTCTAGATGACTGTATAGGTATTTTATAATTGAGTGACATGGCGAGTGTAAGCCAACTATTTATCTCTATCTTCATGTTCATTACATGGGATTGTCTTAAGATACCACTCTTGCGACCATTCCAAAATGCGGTTATGACTCTAAGTCATGCCCCGACACATGGGAGCTATAGCCGCATCATGGGCATTACATAAAATCATGATGCAATATGGACGTATCACCACGGGCCGCGGGCTAGACAGCTTTTCCAAAACACATTCATTCGTGCAGGCACTCATCGGACCGATGGTCCATCGTAGAAAGGCCCTAATAGAAACACCACTCATTCGGCCCCCAACGTAGAGGCTTGCGCTCTTTCAGACCCTCGCCCGACGAATTTTAGGCCGTGGGGGCGATCTAGGTCCCAGCCACACCCCCAGGTGCCGCCCCCAAAGGCATCATAAATTCAAACATGTCCATTGCTGCCACAAGTCCGGCGATCAGCGCCACTAAGTCCCGGAGATCGGCGATCACCTTGCCACAGGTCGGCGATAAAAAAAAATCCGACATTCAATAGAAAGGACGCGAAAGAAATGCATCAAACGAATGTGTCGACCTCCGGCATAGGACTGGCGGTAGTCGGAGTGCACGGGCTGGTCGGCGTTGGCGCGGCTTCTGTGCTAGGCATCATGGAGGCGTCCCTCGGGCTAGGGGGCTACATTTGTCTGGAGCAGGTCTAGCTTGACGGCGTTGTTCGTTATCAACGCCGACCACCACGCCTCGGTCTTCTCTTCCCTCTGGGTGGCGCAGGTCTTGGCATCGGCGATGCAATGTTCGATGGACTCTTGCAGGCGCGTGGTATCCGGCGATGCATTCTTCGTAGACTTGGCACGCTTGTTGCCGTCCAGGCGCCCATCGGCCACACCCGGCGTCGGCACGTCCGGCTTGTACGTCTCCTTGGCCTCGGCGAGGGTGCGCCGAACTTCCGCCCACTTATCACACTTCTTGATCCGGGAGAACACGTGGAGGTACTTGAAATCTTTGTAGGAGTTGTTGTACTGGCGATACATGGCGAACATCGGCACCATCTGCGTTGAGGAGACAACTGTCGGTGGTGTACACGGCGAAACAATGTGTGATAGACCGGTGTCATACCTGACCCTCGATATTGGCGCCGCTCTCCAAGCGAGCCGCGATATCTTCGACGACCCCATGCCATTTGTTGCACGCCGTTTGGATGAGCACCCAATGATTCACCATGTCCTTCGCGCCGCGCTGCATGTGGAGGCCGACAAAGTAGGGGTCGACCAGCTTGCGCTCGTCGAACTCCGACTTGATGCGCTCACAATACGTGTCGACGCTCTGGTTCGTGTCGGTGATCGGGTCGGGGCAGACGATCTTCCACGCTTCGGCGAGGCACACGTCTTCTTTGGACGCCCACTTGACGCGCGGTTCGCCGGTCCTGGCCGCTCGCTTTTTCTTTTTGCCTTTCCTCACCGGGGCAGGCGCCGGCTCCTCCTGCTCCTCCTCCGCCCTGTCCTCCTCCGTCTCCAGATCCTCCTCACCATAGTCGAGCTCTCCGTTGATGTCGCCATTGAGGTCCAATGCATCTTGTTGGGTTGTGAACCAAGGGGATGCGGTGGCGGTGGCCGAGCCGGTCGTGATGATGTCGTCCATGTCGGCCTCCGCCATGCTGTGGTCGCCGAGATGCGATAAGGAGGCTTGTGAGAAGAGCAGCGTGCCACGGCATAGAGGGGAGTCAGAGAGGATGTGTAGGCCGACGGTGAGTAGGTGTACGGGGGGTACTGGACGCCGTCAAACGAGGGTGAGGGCGTGCGCTGGGCGGGGTGGCCATGTGGAAAGGTGATGTTGGGGTTGAACCCACCATGCGTGTCGCCGCCGATGTATACAGGCAAGGGCATGCACCCCCACAGAGACAACGAGAAACTGGTCGGCGACCCGACGCTCTGCTGGCTCCAGGACGTGTACAGGCCGTGGCCGACGGGTGAATACATCATCCCCGCGCGAGATGCCTCTTGTTCCGCCGCGCGATCTGCTTGCTCCGGCACGGCTGCAGCCACCGCCGCCGCCATCGCCGCCCTGTCCCTGGCCTTCTTGGCGTTGGCCCTATTCCCCCGGTCGGCGGTGACAGCCTCCCGGCGCTGAACTTCCACATTCTAATAGGCGTTAGACATGCCGGGGGGCTTGGACGGCGGCGCCCTCTACTTCCTCTGTTTGGGCTGGGCGGCGGTGTCATCGGTAGCGGCACGAGGGTCAATGTACTTCTTCGGGGGCATGGCGGTAGGATGGAGAGGGGAGAGGGAGAGAATGGCGGGAGAAAGGGGGAAGGGAGGGAAATGGAGGGGGAAAGCAGTGGTATCGTTAGGAAAAGGGCCTTCTCTCGCCGACAGAGAGGACCCACGCGCCTTTTCTCTTTGGCCGGCGCCTCCAGGCGACCCCGGGGGGCTTGGTTTCTGCTCGGGTTCGCCAGTTATTTTTTCGCCCAAATCAGTGATAAACGAGATCCTGGGGGCGAGACTGGGACTTTTTTGGGCGCCAGTGCTAAAAAAATGCCCTAGTGGCGGTTGGGGGCACAGCTGGAATTTCTCTAAGTCTCAACCTCACATGAATGCATGCAGCCACCCTGTTTCCATGCATGCAAGCATATCCACTGGACGCTAGACGCAACTTCATCGCATTAAGGTAATTAGTGCAGCCTAGGGGTGTAGATTTACCGATCGGCATTCCCCATTTCAGTGTGAAAACACAAAGGGATCCGGTGGACTATTATTGCCATTATCAGTCGAGGCAGTGCCCTGATGAACGCATTCAAACAGGCGCGTCGCACCGATGAACGCATTAAAATGGGTGTGTTGCATCGCGGCTATTAAATAACCTCTCGTCTATATCTTCCTCTCAGCTCGATCTCACATCCTTCCGCACTCTTCCTCTTCTTCTCCAAAAGCCAAAGCAAAAGCTAGATCCTGCCTGAGACAAGTTGGAATACTATGGCCCAACCTATCTGTCAGCCACCGTGTCAGAGATGCAGTACCCGACTGGGGTCATTGTGGAGGACCCCCCTACGTGTGTGTGCCATCTCAAAGTGGAGAGACCCGAACAGAGCTGGCGAACTTCTTCCTCGCTGCTGGCTACCACCACCATCCACGCGGCTCACTGGTCATGTCATGTGTGGAAGAGGTTCGCGGCAACGGAGGCCTTGTGGTTGGCCTCACTTCTCACTTCACCAACTGCTTTGACGTCTAGTTCCTCCTCAGAAAAGTCTTCTGGTTTGGGTGCGAGTTTATCACCTTCACCACCCACAACATCTTCCCCACCACCAATGGCATGCACACTCTCCCCTACAACACCGAGGACGAGGAGTGAACATGGCGGCGGAGGCAGGAGATGTTAAGTGTTGCCCAAAGTAGGGCTAAGCTATCTATAAGGGTGTTACTATAACCCCTAATATTAATATCTATCTATGTAATGTGTGTCTTCCCTATATATATGGGAATATATCAATGGATGTTCTGTTCGTTCAATTTGCTTAATATTAATATATCTATCTATGTAATGTGTGTGTTCTATTGCTTGCAAGTAGTCGCTCATGTGACTGCGATTAGTGTTGACCATTACAAGCATTAGCAATAGTGGTTGCTTGAGCGTCTCCATTTTTTCTTGAACAAACAGGGTTTGAGACGGATTTGTTTTGGTCAAACCAAACCAATGCAGTCAATTAAAAAATCCCAAACCAAAACACAAGCTCAGTCCAATTAAAAATTAAAACCAAAAAATAAGAATATTTCGCGTTCATTTGAACCATAAAATTTAAATGTTGCAACAAATATTGGAAAACAAAAAATCGAAAGGAAAAGGAAAAGAACAATGTACACACCTAGCAGCCCAATAGATGGCCAAATTTGAACTTGTGACATTCACTGTTTTTAGAGATTTACATAAAGTAATTCAAATTCTAACTCCAAGTGTGTTGTATTTTATTACGAATTCATTCACTATTTTGGGGGTTTTCTATGCAGCATGTAACAAAAATATGATAAAAGTTACACAAGTACATTTTTTGCATCTTGTTTTTTTCACTCACTTCACACAAAACACCCTCCTTTTGGCAGTTGGGAAATGATTGTAACAAAAATTGGGAAACCGCGTCTTTTGGAAGCTATGTTTTCAGTGTTACTTTTTGATTCAATTTTCTAAAAATAGTTATGCAAATTAATGATGTCTAATAAGGATTTACATACATTTTCGTACTCGAGTTGGATGAAAAGTGAATTGAGTAGGAATTTCTAATGAAGTCCTATATATACTGAATATAAATTTAATAAAAAATACAGAGAAAAGCTTCGTGTCTAATTATGAAACCTGCAGATATGATGAATTTAGGAACTTGAATCAACTCAACTAGAATTGAAATAAATGTTCTATGAATTTGTAAGTTTGACTAGAGATGGAAAATAGTATTTGACAATGTTCACGCAGGTTGAATAGGCAGACCCAGGCTCTTAAGTAGATGCGCACACGTGCCGCACTGGCTTAGCCTATGGGCTGGGTGCGACATCGATGGCACACTCTTCAGGTCCTATTTGTCAGTGTGTCATCCATGTAACGGTCAATGATGGGCTTTGACGTGATGGAATGCTTCTTGTGGGCATTTGAGAGGTCATGGCCAAGGGATGTGGGGAAAAGTGAGCAACGTTAAGGTGGAGGGCTCAAACTTAGGAGTAATAAGTAACCACGGGCATGAAAATAGAAATCCCTTTAATAAAACCATGTTTGATACCATGATCATGTTGAGTGTCATTCTCATATTTTTTCTCCTTACATCATGTTCATAGTTGATTATATTGCATTGTGACATCCTTGTTGTTGCCATGATCATCACACTTTGTTGTATGCTACATGATTTTGATGTGCCTCATGTCAATTTAATGCATTGCATCATGATCATCATGCCCTGGTTTGCATGTTTAAGTTTTGTTGTGTGAACTTGTGTGAAACCTCCTCCTCTTATTTCCACCTAATTTATGCACCATGCGCATACCAGCAACCATTCATCAAGTTCACCAAAGTTTCTCCTTTCTTATTTATTCCATTTATTTTAATGTGACATTTTTTCATGTCCATAGAAATCTTCTTTCTTTTCCTATTAATCTCACACCTTGCCTTTAACCTCTCTGCAAAATGTCAGCTCATTTGGAGTTGAATTGGGTGGATTCAAAAATATCTCTAAAAACTACCATATCAATTTATTCAAATCCCGCATAAATCCACGACTCCAAGGATATTTTTATATCTCTCACTCCTTCCCATACTCTTTGTCCATTCCTGCTCTTAAGTTTTGTGTCTGAAGAACTAAAGAAAAGAAGGAAGAGACAACAGTTACAATAGCAGTGCAGAGCTCAGTAGCGCAGCGCCCGCATCCCTACGCGCCAACCCCTTTCACAGTGGTGGTCCCACATGGCATCCCCTCCTCTTCTCCCTCTCTCTTCTTCCTAGTGTCACATGTGATGAAATTCACCGCGCTCGCACATGGCTAGCGCGGCATGGTCATCGTCCGTGCCTCCGACCCCCTGTCTGTGCCACCACGCCTAGTGTTAGAGTTGTGTCGAATATTATTGTACAAGGTAGATTACAGTTGGACTTGGTTTTGGACTATGTGTAGACAGGGTAGGAGTTGTGTCCTAATAGGACACTTCTGTCTTAGGCCTCTTATATAATGAGGGGTAGACACACAATGTAACAAATGCCAACATAATATCATGGGTACGCGGGGGAGCCGGCAGCGTGTGCCGGCGCCCGGGCGGCCGGGGTCACTACTGGAATCAGGATCTTTGCCGTCAGCCTGCTCTTTGCCGTTTGCTAGCTGACGGCAGAGAAGGTCTTTGCCATCAATTTAAAAAAAGCAGACGACAAAGAAAGAGCCGGCAAACACAATGTTTTCTGTCAGCCATCTTTGATGTTTGCTAGCATATGGAAATGGAGGAGGGTGGCCCACTAACAAGAAACACCTAACAGGCACTTTCTTTATCGTATGCTTCTTTGCCATCCGCGAGCAGACGACAAAGAGAATAGCCAGGCTAATGACCATTTCCTCCCGGCCCCAACCCACTCTCTACGCTCTTTGTTGTCTGCTAGCAGATGGCAAAGAAATTAAAACTACCTAAAAAACGGTCGGCCCCGTGCCCCACCCCCCTCTCTCTCTCCACTCTCTCTCTCTCCCTCACCTCACCCGCGCCGCCCTCGTGTCCATCG
>LR738715.1:387882198-387994601 GCA_902687465.1 Secale cereale | reverse complement strand
CCGACCCCACGCTGCTCCACCGCCCGACGCTCTGCCGCCCGCCGCCCGGCTCCGCTCCACCCCCTGGTGAGGTTTCTTTCCTTTTCTGTCTTTTTTGTTGCTATTTTTTATTTAGGTTAATTAGTTAGTTAGTTAATTAAGGTTAATTAGTTACTTGTTTTACAATACTGTACATAGGTTAATTAGTTAGTTAGTTATTTTTAGGTTAATTACTTAATTAATTTTCTTAGGTTAATTACTTAGTTAGATAAGCCCAAGAACAAGAAAAGAAAATATAGAAAGAAAGAAGACGTAAAAGGACTAGGAGGAGAAAACATAGAAAAAGAAGAACAAGAAAAAAGAAAACAGAAAAAGAAGATAAGAAGAACTAAAGTCTACTGTTGCTTGGAGAAGAATATATCGAGAGTTGTCGCAACTAAACCAAGTGTAGCTGGCGATGCCGCTGCCGCTAGAGATACGACGGATATAATAAGTCGGTCATAATCCCTCTTTAGTTTGGTTTGGTTTAGTTGTCACATCGCTATTTTCATGTTTTTCGTCAATCACCATTCCAGATAATCTGCCTTATTATCGTAACTTGTCTCGAGCAAGGGAATAAGCCAACCGTTTGCTTTTCGGTTGAGGGCAATGCTTGCTTTTCCTCGTTTTCAAGGAATGGTGACACTGATTGTAGCTATAGTGGGGCATGAGTGGTGATCGACCTAGCCACTATCATTATCCGGCCACATTCGAGGGGGAAAGAAGTTGAGGGTCTAGGGGTCAAGGGGTCGAAGATCGAGGGGGAAAGGAGTCGAGGGTCTAGGGATCGAGGATCGAGGTGTCGAAGGGTTGTGGATCGAGGGGGAAAGGAGTCGAGGGTCTAGGGGTCGAGGATCGAGGTGTCGAGGGGATGAGGATCGAGAGGGAATGGATTCAAGGGTCTAGGGGCCGAGGATGGGGGTGTCGAGGGGTCGAGGATCGAGGGGGAAATGAGTCGAGGGTCTAGGGGTCGTGGATCGAGGTGTCGAGTGGTCGAGGGGAAAAGGGGAAAAGGGGTTGAGGGGTCGAGGATCAAGGGGAAAAGGAGTCGAGGGTCTAGGGTTGGAGGGTCAAGGGGAAAAGGGGTCGAGGGTCGCCGCCCCGAGCCCAACACGACACCCTGACCCCGCCTCGACACTTAAATATTTTATTATGATGCAGACTTAAATATTTTATTATGTTTGTGTTGTAGTAATTTCGTTTACTCTTTTCATTGCAGGTGGTGACAGATGGTGGGTGCAGGTCGAGAACGCTCCGAGATTCCTTCCTCAGCGTGTGCTGGGAGTGATGTTATTATTCCACCCCATCACCTCCGGAGAGCGCTGGATGACAGTATGCAGACACCGGCGGGTGCCTCTTCTTCAGTCGGGGGAGCTCGGGGGAAGCCGAAGAGGGCTGATAGAGGTGGACGTGGCGGCCAGAGAGGTGGGAAGGCTGCTACGCCTTCCTTGCCACCACCCCAGCTAATTCTCCGAACCATAGTAGTGCTCTATCTCAGGTGGACCCGTCTGACTTGGACCCATCTCGCATTCCGATCGACGAGCCTCGGGCCGACAAGACTTCGTCCCATGAGACTTGAATCCCAAAGTCTTCATCCCAGGAAACTCGGGTCCCAGAGTCTTCGTCCCACGTGACTTCGGATACTAGTGGCCATGCTGATGGTGGCGAGGACACCTTTTCTGACGATAGCTATAGTGAGGGCGAGTCTGTTGAGGGGGGCAAGAAGGTTTACCAACGTGGTGGTACAAAGCTCCCGGCTGTGCCGCCGACCCGCGATCGGAGGTGATTGATTGTGCCTAACGGGGAGAAGTAACTGCATTAACTCTTTTTTAACCTTTTACCTTTATGTTTCGTTATATTAATATCTAATGTGTTGTCCTTGTCATACTGCAGGGGTTGGGTACACGCCCGTGGTGTCCGCAGGCCCAACCAGGTCCTTGGTGTGCTTTGCCGGCACCACTTCCCGGGGTGGGTCACGTTGTCCGGTGAGGGTGAGGTTCCACAGCTAGCACTAAGCTGGGAGATGTACGTGGCTGCCTCGGCCCCGCCGGAGGAGAGGGTCGACGGTGTCTTATGCGAGACGGTGGTCGACATTGTGGTCCGGCAGTTTTGTGTAATTTCTCCTTTACATTATTAAAAATCAACAGTACCTAGTGATTGTACTAATCAATGTTTTCTTGTTCGATTGTAGACCTTCTATAGGTGTCTTGAGGAACAAGAGGCGGACACGGCTATGGTTGTTGAAGCCGAGTGCAAGCGCCTACTTCAGAACTTACGGCACGAGGCTCGGGTGCAGGCTGTTCGAGACTATTATGCCTCGACTCGCATTAGGAGGGCCAAGAAGAAGTGCTGCACCAAGTATCTGAGTAAGGAGAAGTACATGAAGGTAATTACCTATGCTTATGGCCTTGTTCTTAGTTTCCTTGATTTGATTCATAGGCGTAGCGCTGAAATTTCTCTTGTCTAACTTAGGTGCCCCCGAGATGGTGTGCGGATAGGATGGACTGTTGGGAGGCGTTGGTGGATGAGTGGTGTTGTCCCCAATGGCTAGACATCCACAACAAGGCCAAGGATAAGCATGCCCAAATGCAAGGTGTGCCACACCATCAAGGGAGCTCCAACCTGTTTGAGTATGGGGATCACTTGGTATGTAGTTTGCTTCACGATTCATGCAATTTTATTCTTCTTGCTAGCTTGATCCCTTAAATAATATGTTGTTCCTCTCTTTTAGGTGCATCACAATAAGAAGGAGGTGCCACCGCTATAAGACCTCTATGCCATGGCCCATACTTCCCCGTACAAGAAGGCCAAGGCATTCTCTGAGTCAGACCCCGATCACCTAGAGAGCTTCTCCAACATCTCCTCCCACAACAAGCTCGTGAGGTACAGAGACTTTTGGAAGGCGATGAAAGGGGATGACTTCAACCCGAGTCAGTGTGCTTTTGATCCAGAGCTCGTGATGCTATCTAGTGACGGGAGGAAACATAGCTCGGCAGCCATTGGGGATGGAGTGATACGTTGTCCTAGAACTCTCCGGGAGATCAGAAAGTGCCAGAAGATCTCTCTTCCAGAGATAAGTCCTCATCCACGGCCAATGGAGCTCGCCATCGAGGCTAGGGCCCAGGAGCTTCTAGCGGAGGCAAACAGGCAGGCGGCGCAAAGGGAGAGGGAGTTGGAGGTGAGGACGGCTAGTTTGTTGGAGGCGGAGAGGAACTAGAACGATGCGGGTCTCCGGGCCCTATACGAGCTCCGCGTCGTAAGTTTCTCCTGTATATTATCCAAATCATGCATGTAATGTTCTTTTCATTACTAACTAATATGAATGACTCTTGAAAACAAAATGTGCACTCGGTGTGCGAGAAAAATGATAAGACACCTCCGTCGATGCCCCAGATTGGTATAGCGGACACGGTGAGTTTCATTTGAATGGTCATTAGTTACTAGTATTGACATTTCAGTTGCATCATGCTAACGAGACATTGCGAATGATCTTTGGTGCAACCTCGACCAGTCCTTCTCCGTCTCCGTCTCACAATTGCGCGACCTCGACCAGTCCTTCTCCGTCTGGCGCTGGCGTACACCCGAACGGTCCTTCCCCTCCGTGGTGATGGTATGTTTTCCCAAGTGACATAATAACCTTACTTAGCTCCAAACTGACATACTTTACCTAAGATAGCTATAAAATGACCTATACTTAGCATTTTTTCCTCCTAAATGACTTAATATGCTTAGTAAGCTAAAAATGGCATAACTACCTAGGATAGCTCAATAATGATCTATACTTAGCTCACCAAGTTCATTTATGACATACTTAGCTTACTTAGGTAAAAATGGCATAATAACTTTGGTTTAGATCTAAACTATCATATAATTAGCTTATTTTCCTCCCAGATGACAAAATAACCTTACCTAGCTCGAAAATGACCGATTTTAACTAGGATATCTCTAAAATGACCTACACTTGCCATTTTGTCCTCCAAAATGAATAAATATGCTTAGTTTGCTCTAAAATGGCATAACTACCTAGGTTAGTCCAAAAATGACCCATACTTAGAATCTTTATTTCATTTATGAAAAACTTAGGTCAAAATGGCATGATAACCTTGGTTTAGCTCCAAAATGACATAGACTTAGCTTATTTTCCTCCAAAATGACAAAATACCGTTACCTAGCTCCAAAATGACCTATTTTAACTATGATAGCTCTAAAATGACATAAACTTGCCATTTCGTCCTCCAAATGAATAAATATGCTTAGTTAGCTAAAATATGGCATAACTACATAGGTTAACTCAAAAATGACCTATACGTAGCTTCTTTAGTTCATTTATTATGACATACTTAGCATACTTAGGTCAAAAATGGCATGATAATCGTCGTTACCTCCAAAATGACATAGACTTAGCTTATTTTCCTCGAAAATGACATAATAACCTTACTAAGCTCTGAAATGACTTATTTACCTAGCTTAGCTGTAAAATGACCTACACTTAGCATTTTTACCTAACTAAGCTAAAAAATGGCATTTTTACCTACCTTAGTTAGAAGAAGAAGAAGATAAAGAAGAGAGGAGAAAAAGAAATAGAAGAGAAATTCTTCTTCTTCTTCTTCTACTTCTTTTTCTTCTTCTTCTTCTTCTTCTTCTTCTTCTTTTTCTTCTTCTTCTTCTTTTTCTTCTTCTTCTAGCTAGTCTTCTTCTTCTTCTAACTTTCGTCTTCCCAAATTTGCAAATTTGCTTTACTTGGGGAGCTTGCATTCATGGAGTCTACACTTCTCCTTGTGCTTCTTGCCTATTTTTGGAAACTTGTTGTTGGATATGTATGTATGGATGACACCATTTTATGTTGGATATGTTGTGCATAACTTTTTGTTGGAAACTTGTTATATATATGTTGTTCGAAACTTGTTATATATATGCTGTTGGAAACTTGTTATATATATCTACGAAATTCTGTCAAATTAAATGAATCTAAGAAAACACAGAAAAAACAGGGGTTGTACTAGCTCTTTGCCGTCTGTTGGCAGACGACAAAGAGCCTTGCCATAAGCCAGCGGACGGCAAAGCTGCCATGTGGCAGCTACCTGTGCAATCTAAGGGCACTGGGCTGGCGTAGATGGTTGCAATGCCGTCTGCTGGCAGACGGCAAAGGCCTTTACATCTTTGTCGTCTGCCAGCAGACGGCATAGCATGCCATGTGGCAACTACCTGGGGGCATCTGGGCTGGCCTATTTGGGCACTTTGTCGTCTGCTGGCAGACGACAAAGATGCAAAGGTCTTTGCCGTTTGCAATGAACCTAACCTGCCACGTGTGCCATCCAAGCCCTTTGTCGTCTGCCAGCGGACGTTAAAGGCCTTTGCATCTTTGCCATCCGCCAGCAGACGGCAAATGGCCATTTGTCGTAGTTCCCTCAGCCGGACGGTTTGTCGTCTGCTGGTTGATGGTAAAGGACTTTGCCGTCAGCCATGGCAGACGGCAAAGTTCATGATTCCTGTAGTGGGTGTGGTATTGTGATGGTGTCACAGGGAGGAGCGCCCGTAGTGAGACCTGGGGATGTAGCCATATCGGTGAACCTCGTTAACAAATCTCGGTCTCGTGCTCGTGTGATTGCTTGGTCCTCGGATGATCGACGGTGGCCTCGGATTTATTCTATCAAGTGGTATCATGAGCTAAGTTATTGTAAGGTTGTAGTTCATTTTATCTAGAGGAAGGAGAACACGAAGCTGTCGACGAAACCTAAGGATGTGCAAGAACTTGAATGGGATCGGCAGCATGCGGTCGTGGTGATCGATCGTCTTGCTCGAAGAAGAGGGATTCATGAAGGATAGCGTGCGTCGTGTTTGGTGAAAATCAATTGAAAGGAAGAAGAGGACTCAGATCGTCTTGCGGCGGTGGCGTAACATACGTGGAGCCAGCGCATAGGAGGTAGCGCATCGGGGTGATCTGATCGGCTGATCCAGTTGGGTAACCCAGCGGTGGCGGCGTGTTACAGAGGACTCGGCGAGGTCGTGAGGTGGACTGGTGCGGCCCAGGAGGTTGTTAAGGCCTAGTCGGTCTCGGATGCTATTGGAGTGGCTTATGTGAGGCGGCTGCTAAGGCCCATGATGGCGTGGAGGCCGATCTGATGAATTTCCAGTCTGAGCTGGTTTCACGTGGTGCTGTCAGGACCCCGATCCTAAGTCACACCGATCTAGCTGTAACACGTCATATCACTTTGCGGCCTCACGCACGGTAACCTCACGGGTGCCACCTTACCTGGCCCGGGACCGTTTGCGCATTTTGGCACACGTATATAACAGTGTCGCTAGCATCCATATGACAGAGAACCCGGGCCGACATGGCTAGTTATAAACCAAAAGTGGCACTAAATTACAGAGACATGCATCCATGACCCAGCAACGAACGTGTCGGTCATCAACGTATGAACCCAAGTCGTAGCAAGCTACATGGACTTAAAGGAACAACGCCTGACATTTCCCCTAAGGGACAGACACAGGAACGAAGAAGGACACATGCCGGCCAGCCTACGTGTTCCGAGCAGTAGCAAGCTACCAAGGCTCATTGGAATCACTAGGAGGCATTTCCCTGTAAGATAGGCTACCAAAGGAAAACAACTAGGTGTCCGATCCCACACATACCAAGCATTTCAATCATACACGCAATATGCTCAATATGTGCAAATACAACATTGCATCACAATAGAACTCTATGACTCAAAGTACTTTATTCAAAAGGCTCCAAGAGCCATACATAACATAGTCATACAGGTAGGGGTCACATGACCCATCACTCAAGTCATACAGTCATACAAGCACAAGCGGAAGCTACATGTCTGAGTACAGACAACTTAGAAAATAAAACAGGCTTGGTGTAGCCTGACTATCTACAAGGCCCTTCACAAGCTCCAGATCACCGTCTGGGTGTCAAGCTACTCGTCGACGTCAACGTCTATGTAGAACCCATCAGCAGGGGCAGGGTTCTCCTCTGCAACAGTTATTAAGCAAACATGAGTACGAAGGTACTCAGCAAGTCTTACCACAGAACCTATCATACATGCAACATTATCAAAGGGGGTAGTGGAGTTTATAGCAGAATGCCAGCTTTGACCTTGGCTAACCTATACTACAACTCTCAACAGATTGCAAGATATTGTTACGAACACGAGTCCTCTAATCACCACATCAATACACTACCGAGGATCCTCTTCCGTCATCCTACGGAAGGGCCATCCACGGCACTCACGCTTATCTTGAGGCTTTTAGTAGTATCCATCAACTTGTCTATGAACTGTAAGAGTAACCAAGTAGTTCGTACCGCGAACAACGACTATTCGAATAGTTTGATAACCCTGCAGGGGTGTACCTCTTCACACACGCTTCCACCACTTATCGCCGTTTACTCGGAGTGTACTCGGCAACCTTCAAGCGGAAGCCCAGCGAGGGTGTCGGCCACGACCTGACTAACTACACAAGTCTCTCGTCTAGGTTTATCGCCTATTTGGGTTCCATCCGTGGGGAGATCCGGCCGGGGTGTCGCTCACGGCCCCAAACGATCTGTACAGGGTTCCCGAATCACCAAACGGGCAACCGGTACACCATGCCACGTACCTGTCGCATCACAACCCACCCCGAGGGTCAGCGGTGTGCACGACCTCCAGTAAGCTATAAACACCAGAAACTAGTTGCAACTCCTGGACAGAGATCAAGGGTAATTAATAAGCCGAGAGGGTCCATTGGTTTCGGGCCCAATGCATGGTAGTAACTGCAACTTGAACCACACATACAGATCTCAGGTCCTATGTACGGTTCAAATGAAACAACCCACCACGTACTCCTACATGGCCTTTCATCGATACCTTTACCAAGCGTATTCCACACTTCCTTCTCTTTATCGAAAGATTGATTCACTCTGATCCATCACCCAGATGAATCAGACCAGACACAACTCTAAGCATAGCAGGCAATATAAACAAATAGCATGGTGGATCACACATCACATGGCTCAATCAACTCCTACACATGCTAGTGGGTTTCAACTATTTACTGTGGCAATGACAGGTCATGCAAGGGAATAGGGTTCAACTACCGCAGCAAGTAGCAGTTCACGCGTTGTTGCCTTAATGCAGTAAAAGAGAGCAGGAGCGAGAAGATTGGGTTGTATCGGAATGATCAATGATTGCTTGCCTGACAAGGTAGTCGTCGGGTACTGCTCTTCAACTGGATACGCAACAGTATCCTCGGGAGCAGGACCTAACACAGAGAATACCGGCGATACAATCATTAACAAACAAATGCAACAATATGATGCATGTTCATGACATGTCAAGATGCATGTGTGTTGGCTAATGCAACTAAAACCAGAAGGGTTTGAACCTATTTGAATCAAGGATTCAAATTGAAGTTCAAACTATTATTTAAATAAGTGCATTATCATGTTTTTGATATATTCAGCAAGTTAACTTGTTCAAACATGCATGAAACCAGTGCCATTAGAAAGATTGGATTTTTCTGATCATTTTTCATATATAAATCTTTTCCATCTGAGCTATGGTTGATTTTATATGATTTTTAGAAGTTTTGGGTATTTTCTGGAATTTCCTGAATTAAATTAAATCAAAAAATCCCAGAAAAACCTTTACTGCGTCAGCATGACATCATGCTGACGTCAGCCAGTCAACAGGGCCAGTCCAGGTCAAACCTGACCAGTGGGTCCCTCATGTCAGTGTCACAGCTAATTAACTGAGTTAATTAGAGTTTAATTAAAACTAATTAGCTGTCAGTGGGGCCAGGGCCCACGGGTCAGTGACTAAACTAATTAACTAATTAATATTAAAATAACAACTAAACTATGTTTGACTTGCGGCAGGGCCCACATTTCATTGACCCAGGGGGTCAAACCCGTGGTCAAAACAGGTCCAACTCGCCGGCGTTTAGCCGCCGGCGAGGCCAAACGCGGCGGCGTGCTTCGGAAAACGCCTACGGTGCACGGCTCGAGCTGCGGCTGGGTGCGTTGGAGAGCTCTTGCTCTTCCGCATCGGATGGAGGTGGTCGCCAGACCTGGGGTGGCCGGAGACGACGGCAACGAGCTCGACGGCGGCGAGCGGCGTCGGGCGTGTGTGGAGATGCGGCTGCAGGGGCCTAGGCGATGCGTGCGTAGCACCGTTCGCATCTACGTGCTGTGGTGAGTGCGTTGGACGGGTGCCGGTGACCAAATGGTCACCCGAGCATCACCGGCGACGAGCACGGCGGCGGTGCGTGCGGGCGAGCTACATGCAATGTGTTACAGGGCAAGATGGAGCCAACGGAGAGGGGGAGGAGGTAGCTAGGCTCACAGCGGTTGCAGCAAGCACCGAAGCGAGCTCGGGGGTGGTCGGAGCTGAGCAGCACGACGAGGGGGGTCTCCGAGGCCGGAGTTGGGGAAGAAGAGGTCGGGGGCGTCTCCAGGGCGGGCGAGCGCTCGGGGCTCGGCCTGTTCGAAGCAGTCGAGGACGGCGGAGACGAGGGACAACACGGCGGAGCTCAGGGACGACGGTGGACGCGGTTTCTACGACGGTGCGATCACGGCGACGTCGGCCATGGCGCGGGGAGAGCGGAGGAGAGGGACTGGGGGGAGGCGGAGGTGTCTGGGGGGTCGAGGAGGTCGTGGACGTTCGATCCATCCTTCCAGGACGGCGAGGGGGTGAAGCAGGGCGGCGGGCAGCTGCGTGGCGCGCCGTGCGGTCGCCGTCGAGCACCTGCCTGCCTGCCTGGCCGAGCCAAGCAGCTCGCTGGAGCGGCAGCTGGGCTGGGTCGGCAGGTGGGCCGGGTGGCGCCAGGTAAGTTCTCTCTCTCTCCTTTTTTTCTATTTTCTTTTCTGTTTCATTTCTTTTGCAGCTTTGTTCATTTAATAAAAATGCCTAAACATTTTTATAACTCATGACACTTGTCATACCTGTTGTATATAATATGAACAGTAGGAAACATTATAGTTCATGATTATTTGAGCATTTAAAATATTTTATAGCATTTAAATGCCCAAATTCAAATACCATATGATTTAATCCAAAGCCCTAGACTGTCCTAGAAAATTGTGCACCATTTTTGGCAGAGGTTTAAGACCAAGGCAGAAATGATGAACATTTTGAAGGGCATTTTGGGTACATTGGAAAATATTTTATCAAACCCTAGTTGTTAGGGGAGGGGTGCTGGGGTTTCTGTTAATCCCATTTCAAGTTTCTTTGAAAGTAAACATGATGCACACTCTAGTCAGGTCCTAATGCAAGTGCTAGCTAGGGATGTGACAACTCACCCCCACTTAAAAGAATCGCGTCTCGAGATTCGGGTTCCTCCGGAAAGAGGGTGGGGTACTCATGTGGAAGACGATCCTCCCTTTCCCAAGTAGCTTCACTCTCGGAATGATGTGACCATTGAACCTTGAGAAACTTGATATTGTGGCGTCGAGTGGTGCGCTCGGTTTGATCAAGAATACGAACGGGGTATTCTTGATATGTGAGATTGTCTTGGAGATCAAGCGTTTCGTGGTCCACTCCGCGGATAGGATCCGAGAAGCAACGCCTGAGTTGAGAAACGCGAAAAACATCATGAACTCTGGAGAGGTGCGGAGGTAGTTCCAATTGGTAGGCAACTTCTCCTTGTTTGGCAAGAATGCGAAAAGGACCGATGTAACGAGGGGCCAATTTGCCTTTGATACCGAATCGATGGGTTCCCTTAAGAGGAGTAACCCGAAGGTAAGCCTTATCGCCGACTTCAAAAGTCACAGCCTTACGATGACTATCATATTGGCTCTTTTGGCGAGACTGGGCTGTTTTCAATCTCTCACGAACGATGCGAACTTGTTCCTCTGCTTCCTGGATCATATCCGGGCCAAAGAATTTTCTTTCGCCGGTTTCTGACCAGTTAAGAGGTGTTCGACACCTTCGTCCATATAGAACTTCGAAAGGAGCTTTACCCAAGCTGGCTTGATAACTATTGTTATAAGCGAATTCGGCAAATGGAAGACACTTTTCCCATTCCATACCGAAAGAAATGACAGAGGCTCGAAGCATGTCTTCCAGAATTTGATTGACTCGTTCCACTTGACCACTTGATTGCGGATGGAAGGCAGTACTGAAAGAGAGATGAGTTCCCATAGCATTCTGGAAACTTTCCCAAAATCGTGAAGTGAAAAGACTTCCACGGTCTGAGTTAATCTCCAACGGTACATCATGAAGTGACACTATTCGAGAGATATATAAGTCTGCTAGCTGGCTAGCGGTAATACTCTCCCGAACAGGCAGGAAATGAGCTACTTTAGAGAGGCGGTCGATAACGACGAAGATAGCATTATTCCCTTTCCTGGACCTGGGAAACCTGGTAATGAAATCCATACCGACTTTATCCCATTTCCATTCAGGAATAGCTAAAGGTTGAAGCGTGCCAGCAGGCCGTTGATGCTCTGCTTTGACTCGACGGCAAACGTCGCAGTTAGCAATGAATTGAGCGATTTCTCTCTTCATCCTAGTCCACCAGAATCTTTGACGTAGGTCTCGATACATTTTGGTACTACCGGGATGAATCGTGAGAGGAGATTCATGAGCCTCCTTGAGGATCAAACGTCTTAGGTTTCGTACTTTAGGAACCACTAAACGGTTGCTAAAGAATACGACTCCTTGATCATCAATTGAGAAACATCTTGCAACTCCTTTCTTGATGTTCCTCTTAATACGGGAAATTCCGGGATCAACCTTCTGTGCTTTGATGACCTGATCCAAAAGGGTAGGTTTCGCCACCAAGGTGGAAAGGAATCCTCGAGGAACAATGTGATGGTTAAGCTTACGAAATTCCTCATGGAGAAGTGGTTGACTTTGTTGTAACATTAAATTGTTACAATATGACTTACGACTTAGTGCATCAGCCATGACATTGGCCTTTCCAGGAGTGTAAGTGATTCCTAAGTCGTAGTCGGTGAGCAACTCAACCCAACGTCTTTGCCTGAGATTCAAATCCGGTTGGGTGAAGATATACTTCAAGCTTTGGTGATCAGTGAAAATTTCACAGCGATTACCAAGGAGGTAATGCCGCCATGTTTTGAGTGCATGGACTACAGCTGCAAGCTCTAAATCATGAGTAGGATAGTTATCCTCATGTGGACGCAACTGTCGGGATGCGTATGCAATCACTTGACGATCTTGCATAAGAATGCAACCTAGTCCTTGTCGCGAGGCGTCGCAATAGATTATAAAATCCTTGAAAAAGTCTGGTGGTACCAGTACAGGTGCAGATGTCAGGCGTCTTTTCAGTTCCTGAAAACTGGACTCGCACTGTGGGCTCCACTCAAACTTTTTATCTTTCTTGAGGAGTTCGGTTAGAGGTTTAGCAACTTTGGAGAAGTTCTCGACGAAACGTCGGCAATAGCTCGCTAAGCCAAGAAAACTCCTAACTTGCTTGACCGATTCAGGAGGAGTCCAATCAAGTACGGCTTGAACTCGCTCGGGATTGACAGCAATACCCTTGCCAGAGATCACATGACCTAGATAGGTTACTTCTGGCAACCAAAATTCACATTTAGAGAATTTGGCATAAAGGCGGTGCTCTCGAAGTTTCGTCAATACCAGCCTTAAATGCTCGGCATGATCTTCCTTGTTCTTGGAGAAAATGAGTATATCATCGAGGTATACCACGACGAATTTATCCAAATACTCCATGAATATAGAATTCATTAACCGAGAAAAGGTAGCTGGGGCATTGGTTAATCCGAAGGACATGACGGTGTACTCATATTGGCCATAACGAGTAACGAAAGCCGTTTTAGGAATGTCCCCGTTCTTGATTTTGATTTGATGGTAGCCCAACCTCAAATCCATCTTAGAGAAGACTGAGGATCCAGCGAGCTGATCATACAGGTCGTTGATCCTGGGAAGCGGATACTTATTCTTTATGGTGACCAGATTGACAGGTCGGTAATCTACAACCATCCGCTCCGTTCCATCCTTCTTCTTGACGAAGAGGACGGGGCAAGCCCAAGTTGAAGAACTAGGACGGATGAAACCCTTTTGCAAGGACTCATCGAGTTGTTTCTTTAGCTCAGCTAATTCTAGTGGTGCCATCTTATAAGGTCTCCTAGAGATTGGGACAGTTCCAGGGATAAGATCTATCACGAACTCGACATCTCTGTCAGGTGGAACTCCTGGCAGTTCTTCTGGAAAAACATCCGGAAAGTCACGGACTACCGGGATATCTTCGAGTTCTGGTAGAGGGCTGGCATTAAGAGAGTAGAGCTGACGTTCAGCCATTCGAGTCAAGACATTGACTATCTTGCCGGATGGATGTGTAAGTTGAACGGTCCTAGTAAAGCAATCAATTTTGGCGTAATGAGTTGTCATCCAATCCATACCCAAAATGATATTTATGTCCGAGGACTTGAGAGCGATTAAGGATGCAAGGAAAACAAGTCTATCGACAAGGATTTCATTTCCATGGCTTACCCTAGAGGTTTGCCACTTTGAACCAGGAGTTTGGATAACCATGGAAGTAGGCATGTCACAAAAATTCATGTTGTGCAATCGAGCATAGCTCTCAGATATGAACGAATGGGATGCTCCAGTATCGAAAAGAACAGATGCCGGATGGCAGTTTACGAGAAGCGTACCAAGGACGACGTTAGGATCCTCATAGGCTTCTTCGGCAGAAACATAGTTGACATGACCACGTGCAGTGGGGATTGGCTTGACATAGTTCACCTTGCCGGTTGGCTTACCACGGCCAACGGGTTTTCCTGGCTGATTCTGGGGACAATCACGCATGTAGTGTCCCGGTTCTCCACACTTGAAACATGTCACAGTGGTGGTGCGTGGAGCAAAGTTGGAGGGTGGACCTCCATAGGTCTTAGCAGGTGCAACCTGTTGAGTTGGACGAGGCGCCTCATAGGATGGCCTCGGTGTATACTTGGGTGGCAGAGCAGTGTTAGGAACCCACACACGGCGCTTGTGAGAACCAGAGCCGGATGAGGAACCAAGGTCTCGAGTATGCTTGCGGGTGGCCTCGAAGTCGGTCTGGCCTGTCTCAGCACTGATAGCCTTGTTAACCAACTTCTAGAAGGAGGTGCACTCGTGCAGACGTAGATCTCGACGAAGTTCAGGGCTGAGTCCCTTGCGGAACCTCGCCTGTTTCTTGGCATCGGTGGATACTTCCTCAGGTGCATAGCGTGCCAGATTACCAAACTCACGACTGTAGCCATCCACAGTCAAACGGCCCTGGGTGAAATTGCAGAATTCCTCCCGCTTGCGATCCATAAGACCTTCCGGAATGTGATGTTCACGGAATGCCTCACTGAACTCAACCCAGGTAGTGACTTGGCCAGCAGGACGCATAGCTTCAAAGTTTTCCCACCAAAGACTGGCAGGGCCCTCAAGATGGTAGGCGGCGTAGATAACCTTATCAGCTTCGGCCACACGGGCAGAGTGTAGCTTGTGGGTGATACTACGTAGCCAGTCATCAGCATCCAGAGGTTCAGTGGAGTGATGGAACTTTGGTGGACACATCTTGATAAAATCGTGGATTGACACCACGTCATTCCTCTGACGGAACCCAGTGTTTTGCTCAATGCGTTCTAGCAGACGGTTGGTCTCTCTCTTGTTCCGTTCTGCTTCAAGCATAACTTCCGCTAAAGAGGGTGGCTGGGGCATATTTCCATCTCTAGCCCCACTAGCCTCACCCTGCTCCTGAGCAGCAGGAGTGTTGCGAGTGTTGACCATCCTAAGAAAACAAAACAACGGTTTAGACAAGGATGGCAAATATTTGACATAGAAGTGCAGAATGTAATGGATGTCACAGAATGCAGAGATGTTCATCCGTATGACATGGTAATATAGGAGCTGCTATATATACACCAGTGGTCATACACCCCATACAAAGTTTAGTACAAGCCAAGGCTAAAGTACAACTGCGGTGAAAGACGATACATCCCATCAGAGGCATTCCAAGCTCCTATACATTATTTAACTACACCTCCGGAATTCAGTACACACTAAGTCATATTCCACAAGACGCGCAGGACTGTGGAAATACAACTACTACAATACTACTACTACCACGGACTAGCTCAGACATTCGCGTAGTAATCCTCGTAAAGATTACCACCGTAGCCTGGAAGTGGTACAGATGGATCTTGGAACTCGCGAGCACTCGAAGGCTGTGGACCATAGGGGCATGGGTGTGGTCTCGGTCCCGATGCTGGTGGTAACCGACGCCCACGTGGAGGTGTAATACCCCCTACGTCACGCCAATCCATGCGATCAGGCCGACGAGTCCGCACAGGATACAAATCCCGCATGTCCAGATATCCGGCGTGCACAGCAGGTGCAAGCCGTGTCAAAGTAGTCCAGTGAGCGGCTCGGGTGTTATACAGTTCCATTCGGAGGGCACATACCTCACGGTCCCTATCCTCCAACATCTGAATAGTAGTCTGAAGAAGTGGCTCTTCATGAGCAGCATCAGTATACAGACCAGTGTAGTAGCCTTCTTCTCCGGGGAGTGAAGCTGGCATGTAACAGAACTCAGTGTTCAGCAATAGGGCATGCCTAGCACGGAGAATGGTCATCATCGAATAAGCGGCATCCTGTACTGCCATCTCGATGGTAATCCCGAGTCCATAAGACCAATGGATGGGATCATTTGCTCCGGGATATGAGGGGTATATCCGGACTGTGTAGAAATACTGACTTTGATTGAAATCCCGATACTGTTCCTCCACAGTGTATTCAGGATACCAGCGATAACCGGTCTCAGTCATCACACGGACTAGCATGGCCGTGTGACAGGGCACATTAATGCACCGAGTCAAACGAACCACTTGGTGAGGGATGCGGCCAGACATCTGAAACACGAAGTAATGCAAAGGCATTAGTGTTTCTGGAAGAAATCGGGCAGCATAACAACTGTAAATGCTCAAACAAAGATTTGAGACATCATACAAATGATAGCATAGCCACTCAACAATTCCATATCAAGGTTCCGGTTCAACAATCATCATACTAAAAGGATAGAAACTGAACTGAGGCTTGAAACCAACAATCCTAAGAGTCTACGGATTAGTAACACGTGAACCTAGTAAGGATAAGAGGCCTAGTCCTAAATCCCCGTAGAAAGAATAGACTGACTCAGATCAGAAGGGCATAAGGTAAAGGAGTAAAAAGAACCTTACGTTCCCTTCCACAATCAATTCCCCTACATATAACTAAGAATTTTTCTAGACCCAACATCGACCAGTTTGGCTTGAGAAACCTACAGGCAGTCCAGCTCTGATGCCAACGCTGTCAGGACCCCGATCCTAAGTCACACCGATCTAGCTGTAACACGTCATATCACTTTGCGGCCTCACGCACGGTAACCCCACGGGTGCAACCTTACCTGGCCCGGGACCGTTTGCGCATTTTGGCACACGTATATGACAGTGTCGCTAGCATCCATATGACAGAGAACCCGGGCCGACATGGCTAGTTATAAACCAAAAGTGGCACTAAATTACAGAGACAGGCATCCATGACCCAGCAACGAATGTGTCGGTCATCAACGTATGAACCCAAGTCTTAGCAAGCTACATGGACTTAAAGGAACAACGCGTGACATTACCCCTAAGGGACAGACACAGGAATGAAGAAGGACACATGCCGGCCAGCCTACGTGTTCCGAGCAGTAGCAAGCTACCAAGGCTCATTGGAATCACTAGGAGGCATTTCCCTGTAAGATAGGCTACCAAAGGAAAACAACTAGGTGTCGGATCCCACACATACCAAGCATTTCAATCATACACGCAATATGCTCAATATGTGCAAATACAACATTGCATCACAACAGAACTCTATGACTCAAAGTACTTTATTTAAAAGGCTCCAAGAGCCATACATAACATAGTCATACAGGTAGGGGTCACATGACCCATCACTCAAGTCATACAGTCATACAAGCACAAGCGGAAGCTACATGTCTGAGTACAGACAGCTTAGAAAATAAAATAGGCTTGGTGTAGCCTGACTATCTACAAGGCCCTTCACAAGCTCCAGATCACCGTCTGGGTGTCAAGCTACTCGTCGACGTCAACGTCTATGTAGAACCCATCAGCAGGGGCAGGGTTCTCCTCTGCAACAGTTATTAAGCAAACATGAGTACAAAGGTACTCAGCAAGTCTTACCACAAAACCTATCATACATGCAACATTATCAAAGGGGGTAGTGGAGTTTATAGCAGAATGCCAGCTTTGACCTTGGCTAACCTATACTACAACTCTCAACGGATTGCAAGATATTGTTACGAACACGTGTCCTCTAATCACCACATCAATACACTACCGAGGATCCTCTTCCGTCATCCTATGGAAGGGCCATCCACGGCACTCACGCTTATCTTGAGGCTTTTAGTAGTATCCATAAACTTGTCTATGAACTGTAAGAGTAACCAAGTAGTTCGTACCGCGAACAACGGCTATTCGAATTGTTTGATAACCCTGCAGGGGTGTACCTCTTCACACACGCTTCCACCACTTATCGCCGTTTACTCGGCGTGTACTCGGCAACCTTCAAGCGGAACCCCAGCGAGGGTGTCGGCCACGACCTGACTAACTACACAAGTCTCTCGTCCAGGTTTATCGCCTATTTGGGTTCCATCCGTGGGGAGATCCGGCCGGGGTGTCGCTCACGGCCCCAAACGATGTGTACAGGGTTCCCGAGTCACCAAACGGGCAACCGGTACACCGTGCCACGTACCTGTCGCATCACAACCCACCCCGAGGGTCAGCGTTGTGCACGACCTCCAGTAAGCTATAAACACCAGAAACTAGTTGCAACTCCTGGACAGAGATCAAGGGTAATTAATAAGCCGAGAGGGTCCATTGGTTTCGGGCCCAATGCATGGTAGTAACTGCAACTTGAACCACACATACAGATCTCAGGTCCTATGTACGGTTCCAATGAAACAACCCACCACGTACTCCTACATGGCCTTTCATCGATACCTTTACCAAGCGTATTCCACACTTCCTTCCCTTTATCGAAAGATTGTTTCACTCTGATCGATCACCCAGATGAATCAGACCAGACACAACTCTAAGCATAGCAGGCAACATAAACAAATAGCATGGTGGATCACACATCACATGGCTCAATCAACTCCTACACATGCTAGTGGGTTTCAACTATTTACTGTGGCAATGACATGTCATGCAAGGGAATAGGGTTCAACTACCGCAGCAAGTAGCAGTTCACGCGTTGTTGCCTTAATGCAGTAAAAGAGAGCAGGAGCGAGAAGATTGGGTTGTATCGGAATGATCAATGATTGCTTGCCTGACAAGGTAGTCGTCGGGTACTGCTGTTCAACTGGATACGCAGCAGTATCCTCGGGAGCAGGACCTAACACAGAGAATACCGGCGATACAATCATTAACAAACAAATGCAACAATATGATGCATGTTCATGACATGGCAAGATGCATGTGTGTTGGCTAATGCAACTAAAACCAGAAGGGTTTGAACCTATTTGAATCAAGGATTCAAATTGAAGTTCAAACTATTATTTAAATAAGTGCATTATCATGTTTTTGATATATACAGCAAGTTAACTTGTTCAAACATGCATGAAACCAGTGCCATTAGAAAGATTGGATTTTTCTGATCATTTTTCATATATAAATCTTTTCCATCTGAGCTATGGTTGATTTTATATGATTTTTAGAAGTTTTGGGTATTTTCTGGAATTTCCAGAATTAAATTAAATTAAAAAATCCCAGAAAAACCTTTACTGCGTCAGCATGACATCATGCTGACGTCAGCCAGTCAACAGGGCCAGTCCAGGTCAAACCTGACCAGTGGGTCCCTCATGTCAGTGTCACAGCTAATTAACTGAGTTAATTAGAGTTTAATTAAAACTAATTAGCTGTCAGTGGGGCCAGGGCCCACGGGTCAGTGACTAAACTAATTAACTAATTAATATTAAAATAAAAACTGAACTATGTTTGACTTGCGGGCAGGGCCCACATGTCATTGACCCAGGGGGTCAAACCCGTGGTCAAAACAGGTCCAACTCGCCGGCGAGGCCAAACGCGGCGGCGTGCTTCGGAAAACGCCTACGGTGCACGGCTCGAGCTGCGGCTGGGTGCGTTGGAGAGCTCTTGCTCTTCCGCATCGGATGGAGGTGGTCGCCGGACCTGGGGTGGGTGTGTGTGGAGATGCGGCTGCAGGGGCCTAGGCGATGCGTGCGTAGCACCGTTCGCATCTACGTGCTGTGGTGAGTGCGTTGGACGGGTGCCGGTGACCAAATGGTCACCGGAGCATCACCGGCGACGAGCACGGCGGCGGTGCGTGCGGGCGAGCTACGTGCAGTGTGTTACAGGGCAAGAGGGAACCAACGGAGAGGGGGAGGAGGTAGCTAGGCTCACAGCGGTTGCAGCAAGCACCGAAGCGAGCTCGGGGGTGGTCGGAGCTGAGCAGCACGGCGAGGGGGATCTCCGCGGCCGGAGTTGGGGAAGAAGAGGTCGGGGGCGTCTCCAGGGCGGGCGAGCGCTCGGGGCTCGGCCTGTTCGAAGCAGTCAAGGACGGCGGAGACGAGGGACAACACGACGGAGCTCGGGGACGACGGTGGACGTGGTTTCTACGACGGTGCGATCACGTCGACGTCGGCCATGGCGCGGGGAGAGCGGAGGAGAGGGACTGGGGGGAGGCGGAGGTGTCTGGTGGGTCGAGGAGGTCGTGGACGTTCGATCCATCCTTCCAGGACGGCGAGGGGGTGAAGCAGGGTGGCGGGCAGCTGCGTGGCGCGCCGTGCGGTCGCCATCGAGCACCTGCCTGCCTGCCTGGCCGAGCCAAGCAGCTCGCTGGAGCGGCAGCTGGGCTGGGCCGGCAGGTGGGCCGGGTGGCGCCAGGTAAGTTCTCTCTCTCTCCTTTTTTTCTATTTTCTTTTCTGTTTCATTTCTTTTGCAGCTTTGTTCATTTAATAAAAATGCCTAAACATTTTTATAACTCATGACACTTGTCATACCTGCTGTATATAATATGAACAGTAGGAAACATTATAGTTCATGATTATTTGAGCATTTAAAATATTTTATAGCATTTAAATGCCCAAATTCAAATACCATATGATTTAATCCAAAGCCCTAGACTGTCCTAGAAAATTGTGCACCATTTTTGGCAGAGGTTTAAGACCAAGGCAGAAATGATGAACATTTTGAAGGGCATTTTGGGTACATTGGAAAATATTTTATCAAACCCTAGTTGTTAAGGGAGGGGTGCTGGGGTTTCTGTTAATCCCATTTCAAGTTTCTTTGAAAGTAAACATGATGCACACTCTAGTCATGTCCTAATGCAAGTGCTAGCTAGGGATGTGACAGGTGCGTAGGTGCAAGGCGAAGGCCTGGTGCAGATCAGGCACGGGTGTGTTCACGCAAGGCTGCGGTAGGAGCTGATCGGTTCTCATGGTTGTACAGTAGAGTTCATGGTATGACGTTAACTGTGATTTGAAGCCGATACGAGAATTTTTTTGTGAAAAAAAGTATTGGAACAAGTCCCCAAAACAGAAAGGCAAGTGCGATCACAAGGTTTTCATGGAGTAATTTGATGAAGCAATGCCAGAGTGTATGAGTGTAGTCTGTGCTTTGCTCAAAGAAAATTCTAATTTGTACAGGAAGCGACACATGTTACATGCATCCATGTTCATCGCTTTGTGGCAAGAAGGCAATCTGGAGCAGATGTACACGAGGCCAAATCTACACACTGGTTGTCTACAGTTGCTGTCAAGAAAGCGTCGAGCCGCCATGTGGTTGGGACAGGTTCCAATGAGGATGGCGATGTGCGTATAAGGTTTGGAGGAGTCTGGAGCACGTCATGACAAGGATCATGCATACACAGGGCATCAAGCAATGCATTGAGATGTGCGGGCGGACATGAAGCAGGGTGGAGCATGGTTGCAGTCGTATAATTCGGCTGGGTCGGACTAGACAGTCTCATCGATAGGGATGTTGGTCAAAGCAGAAGAAGATAGTGATTTCAGCGATGACGACATATGAGCGTGATGCTAAAGGTGGCCGACTTCTAGGGCGTGGAAACACGTGGTGCACGCCTGAGGGCTTGTGTGGCTTCGACAAGACTATGACGCTGGGTTGAATCAAGGCAATGTACACATGAGAGCTTGCTATCGACGGGGTGTGAGGGTAGCATGGCCAGCTACATGGAGCCATGTTGAAGGTGGAGCTGGAGTCTAGAGAAAGACTTCACTCTGTGCTGATGGAGGGGCTACAGTGTAAGATATCGGAGAATCGAAGCCTATTTTAGCGGGAAAAGTGAGAGACACGTGGTTCAGACTGGGTACCAATGGTCTGATGGAGGCGTGATACTCGACATCGGTCGGTGATGATCAATGGCTCTCTGCAGTGGGGGTTGAGGCGGTGTGTCGGTGTACTAAAGTAGGGGTACCTTAGTATCCCGAACTTGTGCACGGGCAGTTGCAGCGTCCCGTGGCAGGGCTTGCCGCACGACCGCCAAGGCTCACTGTGGTTCCTTTGGAGCCATTCAAGAACAAAGTATTCAAGTTAAAGAGACAAGGCCCCGGCAAGAGGAGCTTGTCGGGAAGGCCACTCAAGGTTCTAGACCACTTCTTTGGTACAGGACCCTGGCAAGAGGAGCTTGCCAGGAAGGCCCAAACATGGCATTTCAAGAGACTTGCCGCGACGCGCCACGCGTCCCGGCAAGGCCCGGAGAGCGACAAGCTTCCGGGCGCGACAAGATAGCAGCCGGGGCAAGGCGCTTGCCGCGGCAAACTTCCACTAAGTACCCGCACTCCAGCTCATCCGCCCACGCGTCGCCCTGTGACCTTTCCAGGCACACGTGGTGGAAGGCTGTGCAGCCTGGGGTACACGGTGGCAAGCTGCGATGACAAGGCCGCCGTCGTGGCGGACGGTGGCGCCCTGACGGACGATTTTTGCACTGTTTGGAGCGACGGCGATGGGCATTTAATGCCCTTGTCCCCTGCCGTCAGAGTTAGGTATAGAGCACTATGCATACACTGTTCCAACTACCACCCATTTTACATTTTTACCCTCGACTGCGTTGCCACCTATCGGTGACCCCTTTGACCTATAAAAGGAGGCCCATGCGCAACATAGAAGGGGTTCCGGGGATCGACCACTCTCGCGCTCGGTACTGCCAGCGATAAGCGCTGTAGCTCTTCTCGCTCCCGAGCCAAGAACGCAATACAAACCAAGGCAGGAGTAGGGTTTTACGCATCCGTCCGGCCCGAACCTGGGTAAACTGCTCGCGTGTTCATCTCGATCCGCTCTTTGTGCATCCTCCGCCCCCTTGCCGTACCGAAAAGGGGCTCCGGTCCCATAGGTGTTCGTGTGCGATCAGTTTCCCCGACATCTTTGGCGCGCCAGGTAGGGGCGCGTCGAGGTTGTGTGAACCTGATCCGGCGTTCACGCGAGCGAAATCTCCATCAGCTTCGTCAACTTCATCGACATGCCGCCGAAGAAGAAAGCTTCGGAGGTAGCAGGCCCATCCGCGTCGATCCCACCGCCACCGGAGCCAACGACCGGTGGGGTAGACGCCGGCGGAAGGATGGACATCGGCTAGGAAACTCACGGCGCCGCCAAGTCCAAGGACAAGACGGACGACCGAGTGCACTCCAAGACCTCGGCGTCCGTGCACGCACCGCGCCCCTCTCAGGAGGCGCGGGACCGGTAGCGACGTGGGACACAAGGTACCATACGCCTGCTGGGTCAAGGTCAAGCTGGCTGTTTGCGGGACGCTCAAGGCCAACACGCTGGCACGAGCAAGGCGCGGTCGCCGGGACGAGACGCTGCTCCTTCTAACGCAGTTAGAAGTACAAGCATATCTCACTCCAGCAGAAGCTCTAGCTCGAGCTCAGCTACTCCTCGATTTCCCTCCAGCGGCAGGCAAGGCCGACGACTGGAGGGCCACCATTCAGAGCCTCATCGCCTTCGCCAACAACGACCCTCCGCAGCAGCCAACGAAGTCGCGGCCGCGGCAAGTTAGCCAGGCGCGGGTTGATGGCGACAAGACTGCCGGGGGTGCAACCACCGTGCACTCCCCGCCCCGAAGGCCAAAATCGCCGACTCGTCGGATCAACCTCGACGACGACTCCACGGCGTCATCAGAACCGCGAGCTCGTCGCTATCAGCGCCAAGTCCTTGACGACCGACGGCAAGAGGACGCTCGAACCCGGATCGAGCGTCGAAGAGAAGCGCGGCGTCAATCTGACCAGCGCGCTGGGCCTGCTGTTGACATGCACGCGCTCGGGGGACTAGGCGACCTGCCGTACGCGGCAGGATGCCCTGCGTTCACCCGTGAGCTGCGGCAAGTCCAGTGGCCCAGCATGAAGAACTTCAAGCCCGACGTACCCGAGAAGTACGACGGCAAGACTCATCCATCAGAGTTCCTCAGCATCTACACCATCGCGGTGCAGGCTGCCGGGGGGCGAGACGTGAAGATACTCGCAAACTACTTCCCGCTAGTGCTCAAGCCAAACGTCAGATCTTGGCTCATGCACTTGCCGGAGAACTCCATCTCTTCCTGGGCCGACCTGTGCCATCAGTTTGTCGGTGCCTTCACAGGTGGCCACAAGCCCCATGGCCAAGAGAGTGACCTTCATATACTCGCCCAGAAGGAAGGAGAGTCCCTGCGAAAGTATATCCAGAGGTTCAGCCGCGTCCAGCACAACATCCCAGACGTCCACCCTGCCGCGGTTATTAGCACGTTCCACCAGAACGTGCGTAACCGCAGGATGAGGGAGGAGATGGCGATGTGCAAGATCCGAGACTTCGGTGAGCTTTATGCCCTGGCCGACAAGTGCGCACGCGCTGAAGAGGGGAGGAAACTCCCTGGAGAGGATACTGGAGCAAGGGGATCAGATAGTGAGGACGCCACCCCGGCGAAGAAGAACCGGCGGCGGAACAACAGGAAGAAAAAGAACAAGGAGGTGCTGGTCGTGGAGCAGTCCGGCAAGGAGGCAAGCGCCAAGAAATCCCTGACAGGTGGCTCCAGCAAGCAAACTGCCGCGTGCACCAACTGGCAGACTATGGCTGCAGCCGACATGCAGGACGGCTCCGACAAGCAGTATTGCAAGATCCACCGCACCAAGGGCCACGACCTCCAGAACTACAAAAGGGTCGAGTACCTCGTCGAGCAGCAGAAAGATGAGTACGAGCGATGCGACAAGGAGAAAGCCCAGGGAGGTGGTGGAGAGCCCGGCAAGAAGCGGCCGTTCAACGGCCGGGGAGGACGCCGCGACAAGGCAAAGCAGTGGCAAGGAGACAGACCTCCCCGCGGCCGCGACAAGGATGAAGACGAAGACGACGAAGAAGACGTGGATGACGGAGATAACAGCGAGCAGGAGTTCCAGAAGGCCACACAAGTTCTGTGCGTTGACAGAGGTGCTTCTCTGCATACTTCCCACCACCAAATCAAGCAATGGGTGCGGGAAGTTAATGCAGTAGAGCCACCCATCGAGTCGCGCAAGCTTCTGAAGTGGTCCAGCACGCCTATCATCTTCGACATTGAGGACCACCCTGATCGCATCACTGCGATCGGGTGTTTGCCGATGTTGGTTTCGCCAACCATCCGCAACCTCAAGGTCGCCAAGATGTTAGTTGACGGCAGGGCCGGCCTGAACCTGATCTCCTCTGCTGTGGTCCGGAAACTCCAGATCCCCGACAGCGAGCTCAAGGAAACCGGCACATTCCAAGGAATCAACCCGGGAAGAAGCAAGCCGAAGGGGAAGATCACACTGCCAGTGACATTTGGCGGAGAGCTGAACTTCAGAACCGAGAGGATCACCTTCGACGTTGCCGATATCCCATTACCTTACAATGGGATACTTGGCCGTCCAGCGCTCGCCAAGTTCATGGCAGCCTCTCACTATGCCTACAACATGCTCAAGATGCCAGGCTCGATAAGCGTCATCTCTGTCCCCGGAGACAAGAAGGACGCCCTTATCTGTGCCGACAAGATTTACCGGGATGCAGCAGCCGCAACAAATAGAAAAACAGTTGCTGCTGAAGCTGCCGGGGGGAGAACAAGACCAAGTCCGGCAAGAGCTCTGGGGCCCACTCCGGCAAACGCACCTCTTCGGAGTGCTGCGCTGCCGTCAAGGACGCGCCATCGAGCTCCACCGGCATGTGCAAGAAGGCGATGGCAGCTCCACCCGCAACCAAGAAGGTGTCCGCCAAGGAGGACGGCACTGGTGGTACTTTCACCATCAGTGCCACGCTTGATCCTAAATAGGAAAGCGCGCTCGTTGCTTTCCTGCGGGTGAATGTCGACGTGTTTGTATGGCAACCGTCTGACATCCCCGGTGTTCCCAGGAAAGTGATTGAGCACAAGATGGCCGTTTGTCCTCACGCGCGGCCCGTCAAGCAGAAAGTTAGAAAACAAGCAGTGGAGCGCCAAGAGTTCATAGCAGAAGAAATCAAGAAGCTGGAAGCAACAGGCCTTGTTAGAGGTGTACTCCACCCCACGTGGTTGGCCAATCCTGTCTTCGTGCGTAAAGCAAACTGGAAGTGGAGGCTTTGTATAGACTTCACCGATGTGAATAAAGCTTGTCCCAAAGATCCATTTCCCTTGCCGCGCATTGACCAGATTGATGACTCCACAGCCGGATGTGAGTTGCTTTCATTTCTTGATGCATATTCAGGATACCACCAGATATTTATGGCTGAAGAAGATAAGGAGAAGAGCGCATTCATCACTCCATGTGGCACTTATTGCTTTATACGCATGCCCTTTGGATTGAAGAATGCCGGTTCGACGTTTGCAAGGGTAGTCCATACAGCTTTTGAGCCACAGATACACAGAAATGTAGAAGCTTACATGGACGATATAGTGGTCAAGAGCAAGGACAGGGCTACTCTGATACAAGATTTAGACGAAACCTTTGCGAATCTGCGCAAGATCCAACTTAAGCTCAACCCCGACAAGTGCGTGTTTGGAGTCCCCTCCGGCAAGCTTCTCGGGTTCTTTGTATCCCAGAGGGGGATTGAAGCCAATCCCGGCAAGATCAAAGCCATCGAGCAGATCGAAGATCCGGAGCGCGTCAAGGATGTACGAAGACTCGCCGGCTGCGTTGCTGCTCTCAGCAGATTCATCTCTAAGTCAGCAGAACGCGCCCTGCCGTTTTTCAAAATTTTGAAAAGGGCAGGTCCGATGAAATGGACTCCGGAAGCGGAGGCAGCGCTGCAGGACTTGAAGAGGTACCTGTCCTCCACTCCAATACTTGTCGCACCTAAGCCACAAGAGAAGTTGCTGCTATACTTGGCAGCAACCAATCAAGTGGTTAGTGCTGCGTTGGTAGCGGAAAGGGAGGCAGATGATGAGCCAACAGCCCCGACAAGCACATCCAGCGACAAGCAGGGGGCTTCCCCGACAAGCTCTGGTCCCGACAAGGATGGAACTGCGCAGATGCAAGAGGAAGTGCGAAAGAAGATGGTGCAGCGCCCAGTCTACTTTGTCAGCTCCCTTCTGCATGGGGCTAGATCGAGGTACTCTGGTGTGCAGAAGCTGCTTTTCGGCCTTCTCATGGCCTCGAGAAAGCTGCGCCACTACTTCCAAGCACACGAGATAACAGTGGTCACTCGCTTTCCGCTGAAGAGGATACTGCAAAATCCAGAAGCGACAGGCAGGATTGTCGAGTGGGCACTAGAACTGTCATGCTTTGGCCTCAAGTTTGAAAGCACTTCAACTATCCAAAGCAAAGCATTAGCAGAGTTCATAGCAGAATGGACACCAACGCCAGACGAAGAGATTCCAGAGACGAGCATCCCCATCAAAGAAGCAAGCAAAAAATGGATCATGTACTTTGATGGTGCCTTCTCGCTGCAAGGCGCCGGTGCCAGCGTGCTGCTTGTCGCACCCACCGGAGAGCACCTCAAGTACGTCGTCCAAATGCACTTTCCCAAGGAACAAGCAACAAACAATACTGCTGAGTACGAAGGTTTGCTTGCCGGCCTCAGAATCGCGGCGGAACTTTGGGTCAAGAAGCTGATTGTGCGGGGTGACTCGCAGTTGGTCGTCCGCCAAGTGAAGAAGAGCTACCAGAGTCCGTTGATGGAAGCATACGTCGACGAAGTGAGAAAGCTTGAAGAGCACTTTGAAGGTTTACAGATGGAGCACGTTCCAAGAGCTCAGAACGACATCGCAGATGGCCTGTCAAAGTGTGCTGCACTAAAGCTACCTGTGGAACCGGGGATCTTTGTGCTCAAGCTAACTCAACCATCCGTAACACCATCGACTAGACAAAGTAAGAAGAGAAAGTTGGTTTCTGGTGACTACTTGCCGGCAGAACTTCCCGAAGCCGCCGCCAACAAAGTCCCCAAGATCAATGACAAGATTGCTGAGGAGCAGTCTGCTCCTGCAAGCCCTAGGGTTTGTACAGTTGAAGCAAACGCTCCTGACAAGTTTTTCTTCGGCAAGCTTGCCGGGGAACGCCAAGCTCTGGCTGAACCGCAGGTTCTTGCCGTAGAAGCTGACGTTCCCGCAGCAGCACAGATGCCTTTAGTCCTTGTCGTCGAGTCGCAGGGTCCGGCATGGGCGCAGCAGATTGTCCGTTTCCTTCAAACAGGAGAACTTCCCGAAGAGCCAGAAGAAGCAGAAAGAATAACCCGGCAGTCAAGTATGTATCAATTTGTCGGCAACGAACTGTACAGAAGAAGACTCAACGATGTGAAATTGAAATGCATTTCCCGGGAAGATGGACAAAAGCTGTTGGCAGAGATACACTGAGGCATATGTGGCCACCACATTGGCGCCAGAGCACTTGCTGGAAAAGCATTCCGGCAAGGTTTCTTTTGGCCAGAAGCCCTCCAGGAGGCAACTGCGCAAGTAACCAAGTGTGAAGCATGCCAGTTCCATTCCAAGCAGATACATCAACCAGCTCAAGCTCTCCAGACGATCCCTTTATCCTGGCCATTTTCGGTCTGGGGGCTCGACATCCTCGGCCCCTTTCCCCGCGCAGCCGGGGGCTTTGAGTACTTGTACGTCGCCATCGACAAGTTCACAAAGTGGCCGGAAGTGGAACCAGTGAGAAAGGTGACTGCACTGTCAGCAGTCAAGTTCTTCAGGTCAATTGTTTGCCATTTCGGAATCCCTAACAGGATCATCACCGACAACGGCACACAATTCACAGGTCGCACCTTCATGCAGTACGTCCAAGACATTGGCGCCAAGGTCTGCTTCGCTTCTGTTGCTCACCCGAGGAGCAACGGTCAAGCGGAGAGGGCAAACGCTGAAGTGCTGCGCGGACTCAAGATGAGAACTTTCGACAGGATGCACAAGTGCGGAAGAAACTGGATCGAGGAGTTGCCATCGGCTCTTTGGTCGATCAGGACGACGCCAAATCGAGCCACTGGACAGACACCCTTTGCTCTTGTTTATGGAGCAGAGGCAGTTCTCCCCACGGAACTCGTATACGGGTCGCCTCGAGTGCTCGCTTACGATGAGCTCGAGCAAGAGCAGCTGCGACAAGATGACGCACTGCTCCTTGAGGAGGACCGTCTTCAGGCTGCTATACGAGCTGCTCGATACCAGCAAGCCTTGCACCGCTACCATAGCCGCAAGGTTAAAGCCAGAAGTCTCGAGGAAGGCGACCTTGTTCTTCGGCACGTTCAGTCCGCCAAGAATTCGAACAAGTTGACGCCGAAGTGGGAAGGCCCTTATCGGGTGAAACAAGTCACAAGGCCCGGCGCTGTCCGCCTTGAGACGGAAGAAGGCTTACCGGTGAGCAACTCCTGTAACTTTGAGCATCTTCACAAGTTTTACCCATAAGGTGCGGTTGCCGTGATCTGCTCCGGCAACCACCTTTTGTACAAGTCTTGCCGCTGTTGCATGTAATCCTTTGTACAAAGCCGGGCGCAGACCCCGTGAATCAGTAAAGCTTACGTGCCTCGCACAACTTGTCAATTCATGCCCTTTTTACTTTCTTGCATGTACTATCTGACACTTTGTGCAGCACCTATTCCCGGTAAGCAATAACGAGCCACAAGAGTCCATATCTCCGTTTTCTCTCTTTTCTTTTCTCTCAAGCAGAAGAAGTTTCCTCGCGCACAAGTTTGTCGGGGGGGGGGGGAGGAGGAGATAGTGGTATGGACCAAGTGCCGTTCAAGAGAGCCTTGCCTTGCCGGGAAGCAAACGACACAAAAGCTAAGTTGCCAAAGTTTGAGCAATCAAATTTTTAAATTTTTTTAGTTATCTTCCTTGAACGACCGCACTTTGTATGGAAAACCTGTGCGCGGAGGAACCGACTTGTGGCTAGGCGTGCCCTTACTTTGTTTAAGTGTGCTGCGACAAGTGTCGCGCCCTTACTTCGTTTTCGAGTTCGCTCAACAGCTTAAGTGTGCTGCGACTAGCTGCGACAAGGTTTCTTGTCGGCAACGGCATTGCCAGCTGGCTGCTGAAGTTCCGCACTCAGCGCTCGCGTCAAGGGTCCCTACGCCGGCAAGTTCCATAAAAGCGTAGGGTGAAAACTTACAAAGCGAGGAAGTCAAGTAAAGGAAATAACATTGCATTGACTACCCAAAATAAAGTTATATTACAAAGCAACTTGTCGTGGTACTAATAGACTATTATTCATAACATAGTTGGCAGCGACAAGGAAAGAAGAAAGTAAACAAGACTAATTCGCGCGGTCGCCCTCGACCCTCTTGATGCCGCCCACCTTGTTCACAATAGGTGCGACAAGGGCTTTGAGCGCTTCCTGGTCAACGTCCGGCGGCAAGGTCCTGAGGACGTTGGTGAGGTTGAGGCCTGGGTTGCAGTGAGCTATCTTCATCAACACCTTCTCGAGGGCCCCCGCGCAGAGCCCGCGTGACTCGTCCGCTAGCTGCTTTGGGATCCTTTCCCGGAGCTGCTGGAGGGCCGGCGCCACCCCCTGAAGAACAAGCTCAACTTGGCGCTATGGGGGAGATTCTCGTCGGTGGAGTACCCGAGGTGCTCCGCCCCCAGCTCCGCCAGCTCCTTGTCAACGTCAGTAGCGGCGGCAACAAGACCCTCTGTCCAGTGCTCCACCGTCAGCCTGAAGTTGTTTTGGGAGATGGCGGCACTGTCCAACAGCGCCTTCTCGGCCCTGAGCTCCTCCTTCAGTTTCGCCTCCTGCTCTCTGGCGCCGTCAAGCGTTGTGGTGAGGGTGGACAGTTTCAGCTCCAGATCGGCGATGGAGTCCTTGGCGACGGCGAGCTCCTTGCCCTTATCGGAGAGGCGGACCTACAGCTCGGAGTGACTGTGGGCGTCCTTCTCCCTCTCAAGCACGAGTGCGGCAACCTTCTCGTCGCTCATCTTCAAGTTGGCCTCCAGTTGCGCCACCCTCGCCTCCAAGTCCCTCTTGGCGGTCTCAGCAGCCGCAACAGCATCCTTTGCTTCCTGCATAGCTCCGCCAAGAGACTGTTCGCGCGCGGCAAGTTCGTCCTCGTGGCTGTCGAGGTCGACCTTCCGTTGCGTCAGTTCACATTCTCGCCGGGACAACTCCTCAGCGGCGAGCCGTTGCTGCTCTTCCACTTCGGCTTTCTCCAAGATAAACGCCTGATGCCCCTCGGCGAGCTGCTCCCGATCCTCCGCCAAGGATCGGAGAGCCGCCTGGTTGGCGGCCCGGAGCTCTTCAGCGCGCTTCTCCAAGTCAGCGCCCGCCTTGGCGGCCAGAGCCTCTCGGGACTCCAGCTTGGCCTGCCTGGCGCGGTACAAAGACAGAAGCCTCCGCAGAAGTCGCTCCTCCTCGGGCTCGCTGTTGCTGCTTGGCGCGTCGACAAACTTTAATCCGGCGGAGGCAAGAACCTCCCCATCGAAGACCTCTCCCTCCGCAGGCGCCCTTGACGTGGACGCCCACAGGAGCTGGATGAAGACTCCGTTGCCGGCCTCTAGATAGGCGCCTGGCTCGGCCGCGACAGCTGAGGGATCGGCAGCCGGCGCAGCATCTGACGCTCCTGCGGCCTCAGGGCCGTCAGTGCGACTGCCGGATCCCTCCTCAGCAGCCGCGCCGGCAGCCTTGGCGGTCTCGTCTGTGGCGGGCTCGTCAGCACCAGCCGCCCCTTCAGTAGCTGCGGCGTCACCAGTGTTAACGCGCGCGTCCTCCTCGGTGACGGTCTCCGTCTCCATCGGCTATGCGGCGGACGAATCTGAAGACAAGAAAAAGAAGAAAGAAGAACTGTCAAGCAAATATCCAAAAAGAAAAATTCAAGAGAAGAAAAGTCCAAGGGTTACCTGCGCGAGCCTCCTCTTCGGTGGGGTTCCTTGCAGGGGAGTTCTCCCTCGGCGGCGTGGTGGTAGCTCCCGCCGGCGGAGGGTCGCTGGCACCGTCCCTTGGCGGCGTGCTCGCCCTTGGCGGAGTACTCGCCCTTCGCGGGGTACTCGCCCTTGGCGGAGTACTCGCCCTTGGCGGAGTGTCCTCCCTTGTCGGGGAACTCCCCCTTGGCGGTACGGTCTAGACGTGCGGCGCGTCGGGGGCGGCCTCCTGGCACTCCTGATGCTACTGCTCTGCTTCTGCACAAGTTAACAAACAAACAAAATATTAACAAGGATAGAAGGCCCACGCGCGCCCGACGAGCGGAGAGTGGATAGAAGACTTACGCTGGGGGCTGCGCTGGGGGCTGCTCCGGGGAACAGCTGCCGGGTCCGGCAAGCTAGTCGCAGGCGCACCCCCTGCTGCGGTGGCGGGCTCGTCCTCAATGACGATTACTGGGACTTTGGCCCTCTTCGCCGCCCTCTGGGCCAGAGTCCTGGAAGAGAGACAAGATCAGAATCAGGCAAAAAAGATACAAGGCAAGAATCAACAGAAAGCCAGAGAGAAACAAGAATCACGAAGACTTACTCTTCTTCCTCCTCGTCGTCGGAGCTAAGCGCCGAGAAGTCGAAATCCGGCTCGCGCGTCCCGGCACGAGGAGCTGGGGGAGTGGCCTCCCTTGGCCGCTTGGCGGGGGCCGGGACGGTGGTCTGAGAAGACCCCGCTCCGGTTGCCGCCGAAGCACGAGGGGCGGCGGGCACAGGGGCGCCAGTCCGGGAAGAGCCCCCTCCTGTTGCCGCTGAGGCACGGGGCGCTCCCTTGGCGGCCTTGCCCGTCGCGGCGGCGCGCGCCGGGCGGTGCTGCGGCTGCTAGCTCGCCTGCCACCCCGTCGCGTCTGCGGCCTTGCGAAGGCGCCTTCTCTGCGCAGCTGGAGGGCTCGCTAGTGGCGGTGAGCTACCCAAGGACGAAGAAGAGGAGTTGATGCCCAGCGAGCCGCCCGAGTCTTCGGGAGGGTCGCTTGACCCGACGCCCTGCTGGTCGCTTGACCCGACGCCCTGCTCGGCGGGCCCGCTCGACTCGGCGCCTTGCTCGTTAGGCTCGCTTGTCTCGGCAAGTCGCCCGGCAAGCTTTCCCGCCTTGTGAAGCTCTTCCTCCTCGGCAAGGCTTGTCGCCTCCGCTGCCTCCGCTTCCTCCACAGTATACCCGAACTCACCCGCGGCCCTAGCTGCAGCGGCCTCCTCCAGCCTGGTGGCAATATATGCCATCTCCTGGTCGGTGGTGTCGCGGGTGTGTCCCCTCTTCTCGTCGGCATTGAATGGCGACTCCACCAGGTTGTCAAAGAACGTCTGCACGGTTTCTTTGGAAGGTTCCCGCCAAGTGGGTTTGATCCCGTGGGAATCACACAATGGCATCGCCGCGCGGATGGCACCGAGCGCAGAGCTATTGCACAATGGAACTACGCCCGGCGGCAACGCGAACCACTCAGGATGGGCGGAGTCGTACTTAAATAGCGCTTGAAGCATTGCGTTGAGCTCCAGGACAGTGAAATTGTAGTTAAGGCCCGGGCGCAATCTCATGTTGTCTGCCGCGTTCCTGAACTCCCAAGCAGCCCTCTTCCTCTCCTGCAAGGGAGCGATGCGGCGACGGAGAAAGTCTGCCCCGACGGCACCTACCGTGAGCCTGGCATACCGGAGGCGAAGGATCCGAGTGGTGGCTATCTTCAGCTTGTCGCCCTCAGTGGCCAGGTCACTCCAGTCATTGCCGCGTACTGCTGCTACCTGACGGCGGGAAGTAAACGGTTGCGGGTCATCCTCTATGATCCAACACCAGTTGGCCCTCCACTCATCCCACTTGCCGCAGAGCTCCCCCGTAAAGTACGCCTCTTTCTTGTGGGGCCTAAAGATCCAAGAGATACCGCGAGACAGAGGTGATCCCGACTCGACTCGAGGTATGAAATAATGGCGGAAGAGAGCTACATTGGGGTAAACTCCGACGAAATTTTCGCACAGATGTGCGAAAATGGCGATGGTCAAGACGGCGTTTGGGGTGAAGTCAAGGAGATGAAACCTGTAGGTATTCATGACGTCGCAGAAGAACTCCGAGAAGGGCGGGCAGAGCCCGCAGTAGAAGAACAGAGCAAAAAAGGCATAGCCATCCGGAAACATCTCGCAGGCCACGGCTGGGAGTACCTTGGTGCGCGGATGCGCCTTTGTCTCCCTCGACCAGAAGAGGTAGAAGGCGTCTTTCAGCTCCTACGCACTAAGCTGTGGTGGGAAGGCCGCCATCTTCTTCCGCATCGCTGCTAGCCGCAGCGCCTTAGCAGTCTTCGCGGCCTTCGTATCCTCGCCCTTCGGGGCCATGGCGGGGACGATGGAGGAAGTCTACGGCGCTGGTGATGCTGGCGGCGGCGGAAGGGGGGGCGTAGCGCTGCTCTCTTTCGACCTTCGGGGAGGAGAGGAGCGGCGGGGGTTTCTGGAGGATGAAGAAGCAACGGGCGAATGTAAGGAACTCCCCCTGTTTCCCCTGCTTTTAAGGGGGAGGGGGGGACGTTCTGCATTTCCCCATTAAAGAAACAGGCCACGATCTCTCCCACGACGCCGCGATCGACGCGTGCCGTTAGGGAGGGGCGCGGTGGATACTCACTGGGATACGGCGTGTCGCGGGCCGCGCGTGCCCGTGCACTGTTTTGGGCCTGGCCCAACAACGCTCGACACCGTGTGTGGCCCAGGCCCGGGGGCTCCTGTCGGTGTACTAAAGTAGGGGTACCTTAGTATCCCAAACTTGTGCACGGGCAGTTGCAGCGTCCCGTGGCAGGGCTTGCCGCACGACCGCCAAGGTCCACTGTGGTTCCTTTGGAGCCATTCAAGAACAAAGTATTCAAGTGAAAGAGACAAGGCCCCGACAAGAGGAGCTTGTCGGGAAGGCCACTCAAGGCTCTAGACCACTTCTTTGGTACAGGACCCTGGCAAGAGGAGCTTGCCGGGAAGGCCCAAACATGGCATTTCAAGAGACTTGCCGCAATGCGCCACTCGTCCCGGCAAGGCCCGCAGAGCGACAAGCTTCCGGGCGCGTCAAGATAGCAGCCGCGGCAAGGCGCTTGCCGCGGTAAACTTCCACTAAGTACCCGCGCCCCAGCTCATCCGCCCATGTGTCGCCCTGGGACCTTTCCAGGCACACGTGGCGGAAGGCTGTGCAGCCTGGGGTACACGGTGGCAAGCTGCGATGACAAGGCCACCGTTGTGGCAAACGGTGGCGCCTTGACGGACGCTTTTTGCACTGTTTGGAGCGACGGCGACGTGCATTTAATGCCCTTGTCCCCTGCCGTCCGAGTTAGGTATAGAGCACTATGTATACACTGTTCCAACTACCACCCATTTTACATTTTTACCCTCGATTGCGTTGCCACCTGTCGGTGACCCCTTTGACCTATAAAAGGAGGCCCATGCGCAACGTAGAAGGGGTTCCGGGGATCGACCACTCTCGCGCTCGGTACTGCCAGCGATAAGCGCTGTAGCTCTTCTCGCTCCCGAGCCAAGAACACAATACAAACCAAGGCGGGAGTAGGGTTTTATGCATCCGTGCGGCCCGAACCTGGGTAAACTGCTCGCGTGTTCATCTCGATCCGCTCTTTGTGCATCCTCCGCCCCCTTGCCGTACCGAAAAGGGGCTCTGGTCCCATAGGTGTTCGTGGGCGATCAGTTTCCCCGACATGGTGGGCGCCAGCTACCCGGGAGATTCGACCAGGACAGCAGATGCTAGACATGGTGGTAGCGGTGAGGGGTGTAGTAAGCACGGGACACAGCGACAGGCCAAGGCACTGGTGGTCGGACATGTGGTCAAACAAAGTGTGCAGGGGGTGTTGAAGCAGTGTTGACGAGTACCAGATTTAATTTGGTGACTGGGTGTCTCAGTTCCGGAAGATGGACAAGAGTTGACTATGGAGAATCTGAGAAAGTGGCGGAAAATCTGAAGTTGTCAAATGCTGAGGGAGTACATGATCGTAATTTATATGGTGTTCAGTGCACATGGCAAAGTGTGGATGACAAGTCTAGAAGGAGGCGGATTGCTATATCTCTGGAACATGTGAGAGACTATCGAGGAAAAGGGTGAGATAACTATAAATTGAACTCAGGGTGACATAGGGCAATGGTGAAATGTCATGAAGTTTCAAACATACGGTCTTGATAGAGTGATAATGTTGAGTTAAGGTAACTCTTATATGTGGCGTCCAATATGTCAGTTGTTCATTTTCACGTAGAGAGTGATCAATGTGTGATTGAATTGAATGGATTCTCGAGAAGTTGGGAGCACACAGTAGAGTAATGAGGAACTTAATTTTGCTCGAGTGTTGACAGTGAAGGAGAATATTCGTCAAGGTGGAGTTTGTTAGAGTTGTGTCAAATAATATTGTACAAGGTAGGTTACAGTTGGACTTGGTTTTGAACTGTGTATAGACAGGGTAGTACTTGTGTCCTAATAGGACACTTGTATCGGCTCTTATATAATGAGGGGTAGACACACGATGTAACATATGCCATAATAGCACCGGTACGCCGGGGAGCCGGCGGCATGTGTCGGCGCCCGGGCGCCCGGGGTGAAGTATTGTGACGGTGCCACGGGAAGGAGCGCCCGTAGTCAGGCCCCGGTATGTAGCCATGTCGGTGAGCCTCGTTAATAAATATCGGTGTCATGTTCATGTGATTACTTGGTCCTTGGATGATCGACGGTGGTCTCAGATTTATTCTAACACATAGAGGATCTCCCCTGCATCTTTTCCAATCCCCTTAGGAGAGAAGAGAGAGAGAGAGAGAGAGAGAGATTGTGCTCGTTGCTTGCATGTCCCACGGCCATCCCCGACGATTGCAGCGGTCCAGGAGCTCCCTCTTCTTCCCCTACTTCCTTTACTTCCAGTACATCGTCGATGGACACCAAGCCGTCATCACCGTCAACCTCATCTTCCTCTGATGTCTCCTCTCATCCGACCCTCGCCAAGTTTAGCGGGCCTCCGTATCGTCTGGTCCGTGTCGATGACCTCATTGACATGTCCATCGAGTCCTCGGTGAGCATCCGCGACCCCTCGCCCCTTCTTGTCTCGTAGTTTGACCCATAGTAGTCGCATTCGTCGTGCCAAGGCCATTCGTGTCGTGCTCCCGCTGTGGTTCTATACTTTCTTTTCTTTTCTAATGTTGTCAATTGGGCTATGTTCCTCTACATCCCACGCACCCGAGGCCTCCTGCAGAGCTATAGACGACCGTCTTGCCTCTTGTGTCATCTGTCGCTAGGCCATCTTAACTGATGACTCGCCGTACCTTATTTCCATCGCTCGACGCGCTGTTTCGTGCCCGGGTCGAACCCGAGCTCGATCTAGAGCCACTATACGCCCACATCCTGTAGCTGCACCCACACCGTTTTCTACATGCCTGCTACCTCTTGAGCTTGCGTTGTATTCCCTCGAAGAGGAAAGGGAGATGCAGCACAGTAGCGTAAGTATTTTCCTCAGTTTTTGAGAACCAAGGTATCAATCCAGTAGGAGACCACGCGCGAGTCCCTCACACCTACACAAACAAATAAGAACTTCACAACCAACGCGATAAGGGGTTGTCAATCCCATTACGGTCACTTACAAAAGTGAGATCTGATAGAGATGATAGTTTATATTTTTGGTATTTTTAGTTTAATAAAACAGCAAATAAAAGCGGTAAAAGTAAAGTAGATGTATATTGATATGTTGAGAATAGACTCGGGGGCCATAGTTTTCTCCAGTGGCTTCACTCATGATAGCGATATTCTACGGCGGGTAAACAAATTATTGTCGAGCAATTTCTAGAAAAGCGAATAATTATGAGACTATCTAGGCATGATCATTGTATATAGGCATCACGTCCGAGACAAGTAGACCGACTCTTGCCTGCATCTAATACTATTACTCCACACATCGACCGCTATCCAGCATGCATCTAGTGTATTGAGTTCATACGAACAGAGTAACGCCTTAAGCAAGATGACATGATGTAGAGGGATAAACTCAAGCAATATGTTGAAAACCCTATCTTTTTATCCTCGATGGCAACAATACAATACGTGCCTTGCTGCCCCTACTGTCACTGGGAAAGGACACCGCAAGATTGAACCCAAAGCCAAGCACTTCTCCCATTGCAAGAACTGTAGATCTAGTAGGCCAAACCAAACAATAATTTGAAGAGACTTGCAAGGATATTATGAGCACACATAAAAAGTTCAGAGAAGAACCAAATATCTTTCATAGATAACCTCGATCATAAACTCACAATTCATCGGATCTCGACAAACACACCGCAAAAAGATATTACATCGAATAGATATCCTCGAAGACCGAGGAGAACTTTGTACTGAGATCCAGGGAAAGAGAAGAAGCCATCTAGATACTAGCTATGGACCCGAAGGTCTGTGGTAAACTACTCACAACTCATGGTGAGGACGATGATGAAGAAGAAGAAGGCCTCTGTGATGGATCCCCGTCCGGTAGAGCTCCGGAACAGGCTCAAAGATGGGTTCTCCAAGGGAACAAAAGCTACGGCGGTGGAATTAGGGTTTTCTCTCTGTGTTCGGAGTTTCTGGGGTATGTGGACTTATATATGAAGAAGGAGGGAACGGGGGCCCACTTGAGGGGGCCTCGAGGCAGGGGGGGCGGGCCCCCCACCCTCGAGATCCAACTCTCTGTCCCCTGATTTGGTCCTCAAGCTCCGCGTGCGTGATTTTCTCCAAAAATATCTCTCGCGAAGGTTTCATTCCATTTGGACTCCGTTTGATATTCCTTTTCTGCAAAACCCTGAAATAAGCAAAAAACAGCAATCTGGACTAGGCCTTTGGGTTAGTAGGTTAGTCCAAAAATTATATAAAAGTGAATGATAAATCCCATTAAACATCCAAGACTTCATAAATAATAGCATGGAACAATAAAAAATTATAGATACGTTGGAGACGTATCAATGCCCGCTAGCACCTTCCAGCCACAGGCGCCGCCGCATTTGCTCGCTGCCAACGCCAGCGAGATCCCCATGCTTCCATTGCTAAAGCTTAACGTTTTTGGTCTGGGTCCTTATTCGGTTGCATCTTCTGTTTATCACAAACAGAGAGCTAGACGAGCTGGTCAGCGCGCATGCGCAATATCGAGAGGTCCTTGGATAAAATCTCAGGGAGACATCAATTCTATTTCCTCCTATATATTGTATTTTTTAACCATGCACACAGCCACTTGGACCTAATCCTCTTCTGGCCCGCTGCACGGCGATGCTTCGGGCCCGGGTATGTTTTTTTCCTTCTGCTTGTGGATTTAGTTATTTTCATGTGCATTGCGTAATTACATGATTGCCACTATTTTCTATTGCTAATAACTAAATAACCCTGTGTAACTGGGGTAAAATTTCATGTAGTTTCACAATATCCTTTCATCAATGATAAAAATGTTTAAAATTTCTACTTGCATTAATTTGCATAAATGACTTATTAAGATGAATTTTTTCACAACTAAATAATTGTAGCTCCGAACTAAATAAATTATATATGTAAATGGAGTAGAAAAATGGGTAGATTAACATGGTGCACTTTATTTTTCTGTTATAAATATAAAATTGTGTTTTAAGCACAATAATACCAAATTCGACAATTGCATGTGGGGAATTTTTGAGATTGTTGTTTGTTGTTTCTGGCCTCATTTAAATTGCCTAGATTGTATGGTTCACTTATGCTTCACCTTTTGCCATGTTAACCAATATTTAATATTGATGCGTAACTTAAACAGGAGAAAACTAAATAATTGTTTGTGGAGTTTATCAATATTGAGCTCCAATTAATTTGTATTATTTGGTTGTTGTACCCTTGGCGCCATGAATCATTAAATTGGACATACATAATAGTTGGTTGTGCATCATACAATATACATGCCTCATCCATCGTGTCCTGAGAATGAGATATGTGGTTTTTTTCGAGATCGTCGACATCCTGGGAAGTCTTGCTGGCTTAGTTTTACCTTTGACGAGAGGCTTGTCCAACGGGATTCCTTATCTTAGGCATCGTGTTATCACGGTGTGAGGATGTTCCATTGGATGCGTATGCTAATTTATAATTGACCACTCAGAGCACCCCTGTAGGGTTAAATCTTTTCAAAAGCCGTTTCCATGGTTATGTGGTGACTTAGAAATTTATAATATCAGGTTGTAGAGAACTTGATACTAAACCCCAACTAAAACACACCAACCGTGTGTGTAACTATGACCGTCTCTCTTTGAGGCAGTTCGGGAAGAGCACACGATGGGTTTATGAATGAAAAGTAAGTAGGTGTTCAGGATCACTTCTTGATCATTACTAGCTTACATCCATTATGTGAAGTCTACTCTTCTTATTCTTGTACTCATAGGTTAGACACATATAAATGCTTAGTGCTTGCTGCAACCTCGTCACATAAGCATTCTATACCCATTAAGCTTTCCTAGTTTTTATACCCATGGTAATGGAATTGCGGAGTCCTCGTGGCTCACAGATTACTACAACAACAGGTGCAGGTGCAGGTAATGCGATGATTTGATGTGGGAGTGATGCTTGTTCTGTATGGAGTTCTTCTTCTGCTTCTTGTTCTTCATAGATCATAGGATAGATTCCCTGTTAGCAGGCTAGGATTAGTAGGGTGGATGTCATTCTTATTTCCTTCGATTTCATCTCTGGTTGAATCCTGCTCTTATGTATGATGTTTGCTCTATATTGATGTATTGTGGTATTCATGTGGCGAGTGTATACCGAAGGATGGCAATTTTACAAATGGACATGGATACCCATGGATATCCGACATGTATGGATAGGTTTTGGATATGCTTTTGCGCCCATGGGCGACGCCCAAACCCGAGCCGGTTACTCGTGGGTAGGGCATGGACATAATGTTGTAACCATGGATATATCCAAACCTGAACCCATAGTATGACTTTTTTATAGCAAAAACATAGTGGGGAAGTCCTCCCACTATAACTCTTTTCTATATATATGGGGGGAACAGTTACATGGATTTGTACAAAAGATTCAAATAGAAATAGTCTACAAGTAATATAGTCAGGACTGCATCCCTTTCTTCAGACCAGGCTTGGCTTTTTTGATGATCATATGACAGTGTTCCTTAAAACCAGCAATGGAGTGGTTGATGCAAGCTATCCTGACAAAAGGTGGTCTTCGCTTGCCAATGGCTCTGGTGGTGACGCCGTCGTGGGATCTGCGATGACCTCCCTCCTGTTGTCCTTCTAGTCTTGGTGTTGTTGCACTGATATGGAAACCTTTGCTTGATGCCTCGGGACTCCTCGCCTACGCCTGCCCCTTTAACACCAAATAGGAAACTGAAAGTGCAGTATATCGACTAGAGGGGGGTGAATAGGCGACTTTTATGAAATGCTTAAAAACATGGAAGTTTCGAAGACAAATGATAAATCCAATCCTATTTATATGCAGCGGAAGGTAGACTACACTATACAAGCCATAGTCAAGTATTCAATGAAGTGAAAGCATGAAGACTAATAGCAGCTAGGCAGTAAAGATTAGGATGGAAGATAGAATGAAGTCAATCAGAACAAGTAGTCACACGGTGAAGTCAATCAGATAAGACAAGCAGGCAATGACTTCACAACATAAGATAGTAAGTAAAGGGAAGGAAAGGATAGAACCAGTAGCTCGGGGAAGACAGTGATTTGTTAGACTAGTTCCATTTGTTGTGACAACTATACGTCTGGTTAGGGAGGCTGAGATTTAACTCAGAGGACAACGTCTTCACCTTATTCCCCTTGAGCTAAGGACACCTAGTCCTCGCCCAATCACTCTGGTAAGTCTTCAAGGTAGACTTCCAAACCTTCACAGATTTCGTTCACCGGCGATCCACAATGACTCTTGGATGCTCAGAACGTGACGCCTAACCGGCTGAGGAAACATAGTCCTCAAGTGTAATAAGTCTTCAGGTCACACAGACAGAAAGACTTCTGTGATGCCTAACACTCTTTCGCTCTGGTTGTTTGGGCTTTGTCCTCGCAAGGATCTCTCTCTCAAATGCTTCGGAGGTGGGTTGCTCTCAAATGACAAAAGCCGTGCAATAACTCTGAGGAGCCACCAATTTATGGTGTAGGGGGTGGGTGTCGGTGTACTAAGATAGGGGTACCTTAGTACCCCAACTTGTGCACGGGCAGTAGCAGCTTCCCGCGGCAGGGTTTACCACGTGCTCGCCAGAAACCTTTTCGGTCCCTATAAAGCCATTCAAAAACAAAGTATACGAGACAGAAGATCAAGGCCTCGGCAAGTGGAGCTTGCCGGGAAGGCCGCACCAGGCCCAAGATTATCTCATTAACACAAGACCCTAGCAAGAGGAGCTTTCCAGGAAGACCAGAAGACTGCATCTCAGAAGACACGCCTCGGCGCACCCTGCGCCCCGGCAGGACCCGGGGAGCGACAAGCTTCCGGACCCGGCAAGATCAAGACCCCGGCAAGGTGCTTGCCGGGGGAAGCCTGCGTTGTGTGCCCGCGCTCCAGCTCATCGGTCCAAGCGTCGCCCTGGGGCCCTTCCAGGGACGCGTGGCGGATGGCTGTGCAGCCTGGGGGACACGGTGGCGCGCCACGGTGACGAGGCTACCACCGTGGCGAACGGAGACGCATGGGCGGGTGCTTTTGGGGTCGACGGTGACGGGCATTTAATGCCCTTGTCCCCCGCTGTCAAGGTTAGGTGAAGACCACTGTTCATGCACTGTTCCCGCACTGTTACAACTACCACCAAAGTTACATTTTTACCCTCCTCTACGTTGACACCTGTCGGTGACCCCTTGGGCTATAAAAGGAGGCCCATGCACAACGTAGAGAGGGTTCGGAACCTAGACAGCTCTCTTGCTCGGTGTAGCTAGTTCTTCAAGCTCCCGAGCCCAAGAACTCAATACAATCTAAGCAGGAGTAGGGTTTTACGCGTCCGCGCGGCCCGAACCTGGGTAAACTGCCCGCGTGTGCTCCTCGATCCGCTCTTCGTGCTCCCTCCGCTCCCTTACCGCAACGTACAAGGAGCTCCGGTCCCATAGGTGCTCGTGGTGGACAGTTTCCCCCAACATCTTGGGCGCGCCAGGTAGAGGGCGTCGAGGTTGTGCGAACCTGATTCGGCGCTCACGCGGGCGCAATCTTCATCAACCTCCCAAACTTCATCAACTTCACCAGCTGCAACAACATGGCCCCGAAGAAGAAGGTTTCGGAGGTCGCAGGCCCATCTGCATCGATTCCACCACCACCAGAACCAACGGTTGGTGGAGGAGATGTTGGCGGAAGGGTGGTCGCCGGCGAGGAAACTCACGGCGCCACCAAGTCCAAGGACAAGACGGACGATCGGGCAAACTCCAAGGCCTCGGTCTCCGTAGACGCACCACGTCCATCTCAGCAGACGACAGGCCAGCAGCGCCGTGGTACAGGAGGTACCATCCGCTTGCTGGGCCAAGGACAAACCAGAGGATCGCGGGACGCTCAAGGCCATCGCCCTGGCACGAGCAAGGCGCGGTCGCCGGGGCGAGAGACTGCTCCTTTTAACCCTCTTAGAAGTCCGAGCATATCTCGCTCCTCACACCGCTCGCCACCGCTCCCCTCCTCTCCAGGAGAAGCTCTCGCAAGAGCGCAACTGCTCCTCGACTTCCCTCCAGCGGCAGACAAGGCCGAGGACTGGAGGGCGACCATCCAAAGCCTGATCGCCTTCGCCAACAACGACACGCCGCAGCAGCCGGCGACATCACGGCCACGGCAAGTCGAACAGACGAAGGCCGACGGCGACAAGACCGCCGGGGGTGCAACCACCGTGCACTCCCCGCCGCGGAAGCAGAAGACCCCTCCCCGCCGGATCAACGTCGACGACGACTCCACGGCGTCGTCGGATCCGCGGGCTCGTCGGGACCAGCGCCAAGTCCTTGACGATCGGCGACAAGAAGACGCTCGGACGACAATCGAGCGCCGACGAGAAGCCCGGCGACAATCGGACCAGCGCGCTGGGACCGCTGTCGACACGCACGCGCCCAGTGAATCAGGCGACTTGCCGTACGCGGCAGGTTGCCCTGCGTTCACCCGTGAGCTACGGCGCGTCCAGTGGCCCAGCATGAAGAACTTCAAGCCCGACGTACCCGAGAAGTACGACGACAAGACGCACCCCTCGGAGTTCCTCAGCATCTACACCATCGCGGTGTAGGCTGCCGGGGGACACGACGAGAAGATATTGGCCAACTACTTCCCGCTGGTGCTTAAGCCAAACGTTCATTCTTGGCTTATGCACTTGCCGGAAGGCTCCATTTCTTCGTGGGTGGATTTGTGCCATCAGTTTGTTGGCGCCTTCACGGGCGGCCACAAACCCCACGGCCAAGAGAGTGATCTCCACATCTTGGCCTAGAAGGAAGGAGAACACCTGCGCAAGTACATTCAACGATTCAGCCGTGTGCAACACAATATTCCCGACGTCCACCCCGCCGCGGTTATCAGCGCGTTCCATCAGAACGTGCGTAACCGTCGCATGCGGGAAGAGATGGCCATGACCAAGATACGGGATGTCAGCGAGCTCTACGCTCTGGCTGACAAGTGCGCCCGCGCCGAAGAGGGGAGGAGACTCCCCGGGGAGGATGCTGGCGCAGGGGGAAGCGAAAGCGAGGATGCCGCCCCGGCGAAGAAGAGTCGGCGGCAGAACAATAGAAAGAAGAAGAGCAAGGAAGTGCTGGTCGTCGAGCAGTCCGGCAAGGAGGCTCCCGCCAAGAAGGCACAGGCTTGGCGGCTCCGGCAAGGAGCCTGCCCCTGTGGCGGCAGCCGACAAGCAGGACGGCTCCGGCAAGCAATATTGCAAGATACACCGCACCAAGGGCCACGACCTTTCGAACTTCAAGCGAGTCGAGTACCTCGTAGAGCAGCAGAAAGCTGAATACGAGCGGCGCGACAAGGAGAAGGCCCAAGGTGGCGGGGGAGAGCCAAGCAAGAAGCGGCCATTCAATGGCCGGGGAGGACGCCGCGGCAAGGCCAAGCAGCGGCAAGGTGATCGACCTCCCCGGGGCCGCGACAAGGACGAAGAGGAAGACGACGACGACGACATGGAGGAAGGTGATAACAGCGAGCAGGAGTTCCAGAAGGCCACATAAGTTCTGTGTGTCGACGGAGGCGCCTCTCTGCACGCTTCCCACCATGAACTCAAGCAGTGGGTGCGGGAAGTAAACGCATCAGAGCCGCCCGTTGAGTCACGCAGGCTCCTGAAGTGGTCCAGCACGCCCATCATTTTTGATCTTGAGGATCACCCTGATCACACCACTGCGGTCGGGAGCTTGTCGATGTTGGTCTCACCAACCATCCGCAACCTCAAGGTCACCAAAATGTTGGTAGACGGCGGGGCCGGCCTGAACTTGATCTCCTCGGCAGTGATCAAGAAACTCCAGATCCCACACGGCGAGCTCGAAGAAACCGGTTCGTTCCAAGGAATAAACCCGGGGAGGAGCAAGCCGAAAGGGAAGATTACTCTGCCAGTAACCTTTGGCGGGGAACTCAACTTCAGGACGGAGAGGATAACCTTTGACGTGGCCGATATCCCATTGCCATACAATGGGATACTTGGACGTCCTGCCCTCGCCAAGTTCATGGCAGCTTCCCACTACGCCTACAATGTACTCAAAATGCCGGGGCCGATAAGCGTCATCTCTGTCCCTGGCGACAAGAAGGACGCGCTTATCTGCGCCGACAAGATATACCGGGATGCAGCAGGCGCGGCGGAGAGCAACACACTTGCCGCTGAAGCTCCCGAGGGGAAGAAGACCAAGACCAAGTCCGGCAAGTGCTCTGGGGCCCACTCCGGCAAACGCACCTCTTCGGAGTGCTGCGCTGCCGTCGAGGACGTTCCATCGAGCTCCACTGGCAAGTGCAAGAAGGGGATGGCCGCTCCACCGGCAACCAAGAAGGTGTCCGCCAAGGAGGACGGCACTGGTGGTACCTTCACCATCAGTGCTACACTAGATAACAAATAGGAAAGCGCGCTCGTTGCCTTCCTGCGGGCGAATGTCGATGTGTTTGCATGGCAACCATCTGACATCCCCGGCGTTCCCAGGAAGGTAATTGAGCACAAGCTTGCTGTTTGTCCTCATGCGCGGCCCGTCAAGCAGAAGGTCAGGAAGCAAGCCGTGGAGCGCCAAGAATTCATCGCCGAAGAAATCAAAAAGTTGGAAGCAGCAGGTCTGGTTAGAGGCGTGATCCATCCCACTTGGTTAGCAAATCCAGTTGTCGTGCGTAAGGCCAACGGGAAGTGGAGACTGTGTATAGACTTCACTGATGTGAATAAAGCATGTCCTAAGGATCCATTTCCCTTGCCGCGCATTGACCAGATTGTTGACTCCACCGCTGGATGTGAGCTGCTTTCCTTCCTTGATGCATACTCAGGCTACCACCAGATTTTCATGGCCAAGGAAGATGAAGAGAAGACTGCATTCATTACTCCATGCGGCACGTATTTCTTCATACGCATGCCTTTTGGATTGAAGAATGCAGGCTCAACATTTGCAAGGGTGGTGCACACTGCTTTTGAGCCACAGATCCACAGAAATGTAGAAGCTTACATGGATGACATAGTGGTCAAGAGCAAGAGCAAAGATACCCTGATCCAAGACTTGGAAGAAACATTTGCAAATCTGCGCAAGATTCAGCTCAAGTTGAATCCCGAGAAGTGCGTCTTCGGAGTCCCTTCCGGCAAGCTTCTTGGGTTCTTTGTGTCCCAGAGGGGGATTGAAGCCAATCCCGACAAGATAAAAGCCATCGAGCGGATCGAAGCCCCGAAGCGCGTCAAGGACGTAAGGAGACTTGCAGGTTGTGTGGCTGCCCTCAGTAGGTTCATTTCAAAGTCTGCAGAACGCGCCCTGCCTTTCTTCAAGATCTTGAAGAAGGCAGGTCCTATGAAATGGACTCCGGAAGCGGAGGCAGCGCTCCAAGATTTGAAAGGATACCTATCCTCCACTCCAATACTTGTCGCACCTAGGCCACAAGAGAAGTTGCTGCTATACTTAGCAGCGACCAATCAAGTGGTTAGTGCTGCGTTAGTAGCGGAGAGGGAGGCTGATGAGGAGTTTACACCACCGGCAAGCGAATCCAGCGACAAGCAGGGGGTTGCTCCGACAAGCTCTGGCCCCGACAAGGACAACTCTGCGCAGGAGCAAGAAGAAGTGTTGAGGAAGATGGTGCAGCGCCCAGTGTATTTTGTAAGTTCCCTCTTGCAGGGGGCTAGATCAAGATACTCTGGGGTGCAGAAGTTGCTTTTCGGTCTCCTCATGGCCTCGAGAAAGCTGCGCCATTACTTCCAAGCACATGAGATAACAGTGGTCACTCGCTTTCCGTTGAAGAGGATATTGCAGAATCTAGAAGCAACAGGCAGGATCGTCGAGTGGGCACTGGAACTGTCGAGCTTTGGTCTCAAGTTTGAGAGTACTTCAACCATACAGAGCCGAGCTTTGGCAGAATTCATAGCTGAATGGACCCCAACGCCAGACGAAGAAGTTCCATAGACAAGCGTCCCTGTACAAGAAGCAAACAGTGAATGGGTAATGTACTTTGATGGTGCCTTCTCGCTGCAAGGCGCCGGTGCCGGTGTGGTACTCCTAGCGCCCACCGGAGAACACCTCAAGTATGTTATCCAGATGCACTTTCCCAAGGAACAAGCGACAAACAATACTGCTGAGTATGAAGGCCTGCTTGCCGGCCTCAGGATTGCGGCCGAACTTGGGATCAAGAAGTTGATTGTGTGGGGAGATTCGCAGTTGGTGGTCCGACAAGTAAACAAGAGTTACCAGAGCCCTTTGATGGAAGCTTATGTTGATGAAGTGAGGAAGCTTGAATAGCACTTTGAAGGTCTGCAAATGGAGCACGTCCCGAGAGATCAGAATGATATTGCAGATGGCCTCTCAAAGTGTGCTGCAATGAAGTTACCTGTGGAACCAGGGACCTTCCTGCTCAAGCTAACTCAGCCATCCGTTACACCATCCATTGGGCAGAACAAGAAGAGAAAGTTGGTCTCCGGCGACTACTTGCCGGCGGATCTTCCCGAAGCCGCCGCCAAGGTCCCCAAGATCAACAACCAGAACGCTGAGGAACAACTTGCTCCTGCAGATCCAAAGGTCTGTACAGTTGAAGCAAGCGTTCCCGACAAGCCTTGCCCCGGCAGGCTTGCCGGGGAACCATCAGCTCCGGCAGAGCCAGAGGTTCCTGCTGTAGAAGCTGAGGTTCCCGCAGCGGCCCTCATGCCTTTAGTCCTTGCTGTTGAGCCTCGAGCTCCAGCATGGGCATAGCACATCGCCCGTTTTCTGCAAACTGGAGAACTTCCCGACGACCCAGAAGAGATAAAGAAAATAACCAGGCAGTCAAGTATGTACCAGTTCGTGGACAATGAACTGTACAGAAGAAGGCTCAATGGTGTCAGGTTGAAGTGCATTTCCAGAGAAGATGGACAGAAGCTGTTGGCAGAAATACATGGAGGCATATGTGGCCACCACATTGGCGCAAGGGCACTTGCCGGGAAGGCATTCCGGCAAGGGTTCTTTTGGCAAGAAGCCCTCCAAGATGCAACTGCACAAATAACCAAGTGTGAAGCGTGCCAGTTCCATGCCAAGCAAATTCATCAGCCAGCTCAAGCTCTCCAGACGATCCCTTTATCCTGGCCCTTCTCGGTCTGGGGGCTCGATATCCTCGGCCCCTTCCCCCGTGCTGTCGGGGGCTTTGAATACTTGTACGTTGCAATCGACAAGTTTACAAAGTGGCCAGAAGTGGAACCAGTGAGAAAGGTGACAGCACAGTCAGCAGTCAGGTTCTTCAGGTCAATTGTTAGCCGTTTCGGAATCCCTAACAGGATCATCACCGACAACGGCACACAGTTCACAAGTCGCACCTTCATGCAGTACGTCCAAGACCTTGGCGCCAAGGTCTGTTTCGCTTCTGTTGCTCACCCGAGGAGCAATGGTCAAGCGGAGAGGGCCAATGCTGAAGTGCTGCGCGGACTCAAGACAAGAACCTTCGACAGGCTGCACAAGTGCGGAAGAAAATGGAAAGAGGAGTTGCCGACGGCTCTTTGGTCAATCAGAACAACACCAAGTCGAGCCACCGGACAGACACCCTTTGCTCTTGTCTATGGAGCAGAGGCAGTTCTCCCCACGGAACTCGTATACGGATCTCCTCGAGTGCTCGCTTATGATGAGCTCGAGCAAGAGCAACTGCGACAAGATGATGCATTGCTCCTCGAGGAGGAACGTCTCCAGGCTGCTGTACGAGCTGCTCGATACCAGCAGGCCTTGCGCCGCTATCATAGCCGCAAGTTTAAGGCCAGGAGTCTCGAGGAAGGCGACCTTGTTCTTCGGCATGTTCAGTCCGCCAAGAATTCCAACAAGTTGACGCCGAAGTGGGAAGGCCCTTATCGGGTGAGACAAGTCACAAGGCCCGGCGCTGTCCGCCTTGAGACCGAAGAAGGCTTACCGGTGAGCAACTCCTGGAACATAGAGCATCTTCGCAAGTTTCACCCATAAGGCGCGGTTGCCGTGATCCGTTCCGGCAACCACCTTTTGTACGAGTCTTGCCGCTGTTGCATGTAAACCTTTGTACAAAGCCAGGCGCAGATCCCGTGCATCAGTAAAGCTTTTGTGTTTCGCACTATTTGCCTTTTCCATGCTTTTCTTTGTTATTTGCATGCATTGTTTGGCATCTTGTGCAACACACATACCCGGTAAGCATTAGCACGCCGAGAGGCCCTATACTTGTTTTCCTCTTCTTTTTCTTTCCCTCTTAAGCAGAAGGAATGTTCCTCGCGCACAAGTTTGCCGGGGGGGAAAGAGGTGGAGGATGAACCAAGTGCTGTTCAAGAAAGAGAAGCTTGCCGGAGAACGAACAGATTATGAAAGCTAAGTTACCAGAATTTGAGCAGTTCAAATTTTTAAATTTTAGTTATCTTCCTTGAACAACCACACTTTGTATGGTAAACCTGTGCGCGGAGGAACCTACCCGTGGCTAGCCGCACCCTTACTTTGTTTTCGAGTACGCTCAACGACTTAAGTGAGCTGCGACAAATGTCGCGCCCTTGCTTCGTTTTCGAGTTCGCTCAGCAAGCTAAGTGCGTTGCGACTAGCTGCGGCAAGGTTACTCGCCGGTAAGACCTTTGCCAGCAGGCTGCTCAGAGTGCAGCACTCAGCGCTCGCGGCAAGGGCCCCTTGCCGGCAAGTTTCCTAAAAGCGTAGGGTAAAAAGCATACAAAGTAAAGGACCAAAGCAAGGGAGATAACACAGCATTGATTGATCAAAATAAGATAATATATTACAGAGATAACTTGTCACAATAACTAACAGATTCTTGTCCAATAATGTGCCTTGCAGCAGCAAAGGAAATAGAAAGAAAGAGGCCTAATCTACGCGGTCGCCTTCACGCCTGGAGATCTTGTTCACCTTGGCGACGATGTGGGCGACCTGCGCCTTCAGCGCTTCCAGATATGCATCGGCCGGCAAGCTGCGGAGGACGTTGACGAGATTGATGCCAGGGTTGCGGTAGACGATCTTCGTCAACACGCGTTCCAAGGTGCCGGCGCAGAGCTGACGTGACTCCTCGGCCAGCTGCGCGGGGAGCTTCTCCTGCAGCCGTGCAAGCGCCGGCGCGATCCCTCTGAAGAAAAGGCTTAACTTGGCGCTGTGGGGGAGATTCGGGTCCGGAGAGTACACAAGGTGCTCCACCCTCAGCGCCATCAGCTCCTTGTCAATATTAGCAGCAGAAGCGACCAAGTCATCAGTCCACTGCTCCACCGCCCGGCTGAAGTTGTTCGCTGAAGTGGCGGCGCTCTCCACTAGGCCTCGTTCCTTACGGAGCTCGTCCTTCAGCTTAGTCTCGCGATCCCGGGCGGCGTCCAGCGAATCGGTCAAAGTGGAGACCTTCAACTCCAAGTCAGCAATTGAATCCTTGGCGGCTTTGAGCTCGTCGCCCTTCTTGGAGAGACGTACCTGAAGGTCAGAGTTGGTGTGGGCGTCTTTTTCCCGATCCATGTTGAGCGCGGTGATTCTGTCCGCACTCGCCTTCAGGTACTGCTCCAGCTGCGCCACCTTGACCTCAAGATCCTTCTTGGCGGTTTCTGCGGTGGCGGCGGCAGCTTTCGCCTCCTTTAGGGCCCCGCCAAGGGCCTGCTCCCGGGCGGTGAGGTCGTCCTCGTGAGCGTCGAGGTCGACCTTCCGCTGGTTGAGCGCTCCTTCTCGCCGGGACAGCTCTTCACCAACCAGTCTCTGCTGCTCCTCGGCCTCAGCCTTCTCCAGGAGGAACTCTTGCTGCTCTCCGGCAAGCCTTTCGCGCTCCTCCGCCAAATCGCGAAGGGCCGCCTGGTTGGCGGCGCGGAGCTCTGCGGCGCGCTTCTCCAAGTCCACTCCAGCCTTGGCGGCAAGAGCTTCTCGGGAGTCCAGCTTCGCCTGACTGGCCCGATAAAGGGCCAGGAGCCGGCGGAGCAGCTTCTCCTCTTCGGGCTCGTCGCTCCCGCCAGGCGCCTCAACAATCTTCAACCCCGCGGAGGAGAGGACCTCTCCGTCGTAGGTCTCTCCCGCCACGGGGGCTCGCGACGAGGACCCCCAAGGGACTTGTATGAAGACGCCATTGGGGGCCTCAAGGTAGATGCCCGGCTGCTCCTCGGCGGCGGAGGGGTCGGCGGCCGGTGCAGCGCTCGACGCTCCTGCCGCCTCCGGGCCGGCAGTGTGGTCGCCTTCCCCCTCCCCAGCCGCGGCGTCTGCGGTCGGGGCAGTCTCCTCAGCGGCAGTCTCGTCGGCTCCTGCCATGCCCTCAGCGGCAGTGGCGTTGCCGCCGTCGCCTTGCGCGCCCTCCTCGCCGGTGGCCTCAGTCTCCATCTGCTCCGGCGCAGGAGGATCTAACAGAAGAATAAGAAAAGAAAAGTTCAAGGAAATATCCAAAAAGACAAGTCCAAGAAGAAGAAGCTACAAGACTCACCTTCGCGGACTTCTTCGACGACAGGCTCCTTCGCCGGGGAGTCCTCCCTTGGCGGTGGAGCGGTGGCTCCTGCTGGCGGAGGGCCGCCCGCGCCCTCCCTCGGCGGGGTGGCCACCCTTGTCGGGCTGCTCACCCTTGTCGGGCTACCCGCCCTCGGCGGGGAACCCGTCCTTGGCGGAGCATCCTCCCTCGCCGGGGAGCTCGCCCTTGGCGGGGAGGGTGGAACCTGCGGCTCGTCGGGAGTAGTCTCCGGGCGCTCCTGCGGCTGCAGCTCCACTTCTGCACAAGACAAACAAGACAACAAGACATTAGTACAAGCTGAAACCTCAAGCGCGCCCGACGAGCAGAAAGCTCAAGACCAGACTTACGCTTGGGACTGCGCTGGGGGCTGCTCCTCGGAGCAGCGGGTTGATCCGGCAAGTTCGTCGCCGGCGCGTCCCCTGTCGCCGCGACGGGCGAGTCGTCTTCGACCTCAACCACGGGGATCTTGGCCCGCTTCGCCATCCGCTGGGCCAGGGACCTGAAAGCAAAACAAAAACAAGATCAGAATCATCAAGAAAGAATCAAGACAGAATCAAAGAAGTTACAAATTACAAATACTTACTCCTCTTCCTCGTCGTCGTCGGAGCTGAGGGTGGAGAAATCGAACTCCACCTGAGTTGCTCCCGCGCGAGGAGCAGGAGGAGAAGGCTCCCTCGGGCGCTTGGCGGTCTCCGGGACTAGGGGCTGCGAAGACCCAGCCTCCGTTGGCGTTGAGGCCCGAGGAGCAGGCGGAGCGGCCGCTTCGCTCCGGGAGGATCCTCCTCCGCTTGGCGCTGGTGCACGGGGCGCCTCCGTCGCGGCTTGGCTCGCTCTGGTGGCGCGTGCCGCCCGGCGAGCAGGCTGCTGTCGGGGCGCTTGCGTCCTCGTCGCTGTAGCCGCCTTGCGGAGGCGCTTCAGCGGTGCTTGCTTGGGACTCGCCGGAGGTGGGGAGTTTTCCGAAGATGAGGAGGCGTCATCGTCAAGCCCCAGAGATCCACCGGTGTCTTCATCGGCCTCGACGCCCTCCTCCTCCCTGGCGGGCCCGCTGGATCCAGCATCATGTCCAGCGGCCCCGCTCCCTCCGGCGGCTCCGCTCCCTCCGGCACCTCTGCTCCCTCCGGCACCTCTGCTCCCTCCAGCAACCTCGCCCCCTGCGGCGACCTCGCTCACAACACCAGGTATTCCGGAAAGCCCCAGGGAAGGCACCCCGCTGAACTCCTCGGGCGGAAGCTTGAGCAGTCTGTGGATCTCTGCCTCCTCTGCTTGGCACGCCTCGTCCGCGGCCTGCGCCTCGTCGACGGTGAATCCGAAATCTCCTGCCGCTGCAGCTGCGGCGGCCTCTTCCATCCGGGAAGCAATATAAGCTATGTCCCGGGTCGTAGTGTCCCGGGTAAGGCCCCTGATCTCCTCGGAGTTCTTGGGCGTCTCAACCAAGTTATCAAAGAAGCTCAGAATGGCATCTCCCGGAGGCTGGATCCAGGTGGGGACGATGCCGTGGGAGTCGCACTCCGGCATCATTGCGCGCAGGGAGTCGCGGGCAGTGCTGTTGCACAATGGCACCACTCCCTTGGCGGGTCTGAACCACTCTGGATGCGCCGGGTCATGCTTGAAGAGTTCTCGCACCATTCCTTTCAGCTCCAAAGCGGTGAAATTGAAGTTCAACCCGCAACGCAACCTCATGATATCCGCCGCATTGCCAAATTCCCAGGCGGGCCTTTTCCTCTCTTGTAAAGGGGCAATGCGGCGGCAGAGGAAATCTGCGCCAACCTCTCCGATGGTCAGATTGGCTACCCGGAGACGGATAATCCTAACAAGGGCAATACTGAGTCTGTTGTCCTCCGGGGCCAATTCACTCCAGTCTCTCCCGCGCACTATGGCAGTTGTGCGCGGCGCGGTGAAGGGCTACGGCTTGTCCTCCACTACCCAGCACCAATCTGTGCGCCATTCTTCCCACTTGCCGCGGAGTTCTCCCTTCAGGTATGAGTCCTTTTTGTTCAACCGGAAGATCCAGGAGATTCCGCCGGAGAGGGGAGCGCCAGCCTCTACTCTAGGCATAAAGAAATGGCGAAAGAGCGCTACATTTGGATGGATCCCAATGTAGTTTTCGCACAAGTGTGCGAAAACCGCCATCGTAAGGATAGCATTGGGAGTGAAATCTAGGAGGTGGAGGTTGTATGTATTCATAATATCACAGAAAAACTCCGAGTACGGAGGGCACAATCCGCAGTGGAAGAAGACAGCAAAGAAGAAATACCCGCCGGGAACCAGATCTTTGGCGATGGCGGGGAAGGCTCTGGTACGGGGATGAGCTTTGGTCTCCCCGGACCAGAAGAGGTAGTACTTGTTCCGCAGCTCCCTCGCGCTGAGCCTCGGCGCGAAGACTACGTTCCTCTTCCGCAAGGCGGCAAGCTTCGCCGCCTGCTCGGATTTCTCCCTCTTGGCCTTGTCCGCTTTCGCCTTCTCGGTCTTCGGAGCCATGGCGGGGGCGGCGAGGGAGGAGGCGAGGAACTCGATGGCGTCGCGGGTGCGGAGGACGGCGGAGGAGGGAGTAGAGGCAGAGAGCAGCGGAGGATTTCTGGAGGTTGAAGATGCAATGAAAGCGAAGGAGGGAAACTGCCCCTGCTTCCTCTGCTTTTAAGGGGGAAGTGGGGGACGCTGCGCATTTCCCATTAAAGAACGAGGCCACGATCTCTCCCACGACGCCGCAATCGACTCGTGCCGTTAGGGAGGGGCGCGGCGGATGCGGAAGAGGATTTACGGCTTGCCGTGGGCCGCGCGTGCCCGTGCACTGTTTTGGGCCTGGCCCAACAGCGCTCGGCACCGTGTGTGGCCCAGGCCCGGGGGCTCCTGTCGGTGTACTAAGATAGGGGTACCTTAGTACCCCAACTTGTGCACGGGCAGTAGCAGCTTCCCGCGGCAGGGTTTACCACGTGCTCGCCGGAAACCTTTTCGGTCCCTATAAAGCCATTCAAAAACAAAGTATACGAGACAGAAGATCAAGGCCCCGGCAAGTGGAGCTTGCCGGGAAGGCCGCACCAGGCCCAAGATTATCTCATTAACACAAGACCCTGGCAAGAGGAGCTTGCCAGGAAGTCCAGAAGACTGCATCTCAGAAGACACGCCTCGGCGCACCCTGCGCCCTGGCAGGACCCGGGGAGCGACAAGCTTCCGGACCCGGCAAGATCAAGACCCCGACAAGGTGCTTGCCGGGGGAAGCCTGCGCTGTGTGCCCGCGCTCCAGCTCATCGGTCCACGCGTCGCCATGGGGCCCTTCCAGGGACGCGTGGCGGATGGCTGTGCAGCCTGGGGGACACGGTGGCGCGCCACGGTGACGAGGCTACCACCATGGCGAACGGAGACGCATGGGCGGGTGCTTTTGGGGTCGACGGTGACGGGCATTTAATGCCCTTGTCCCCCGCTGTCAAGGTTAGGTGAAGACCACTGTTCATGCACTGTTCCCGCACTGTTACAACTACCACCAAAGTTACATTTTTACCCTCCTCTACGTTGACACCTGTCGGTGACCCCTTGGGCTATAAAAGGAGGCCCATGCACAACGTAGAGAGGGTTGGGAACCTAGACAGCTCTCTTGCTCGGTGTAGCTAGTTCTTCAAGCTCCCAAGCCCAAGAACTCAATACAATCTTAGCAGGAGTAGGGTTTTACGCGTCCGCGCGGCCCGAACCTGGGTAAACTGCCCGCGTGTGCTCCTCGATCCGCTCTTCGTGCTCCCTCCGCTCCCTTACCGCAACGTACAAGGGGCTCGGGTCCCATAGGTGCTCGTGGTGGACAGTTTCCCCCGACAGTGGGCTATTTATAGCCACTAGGCAACCCGACCTGATTTGTCCGAAGTGACCCTGGGTCACTAAGGAACTGACACGTGTTCCAATGGTCAGATTTCAAACACACACAATGACTTTACTTGGGCTACAAGTAAAGCTGACTCATCCAACTCTGGATAAGATTTGCTCTCATTGTCTTCGCTCGAAGACATAGGATTTGGCTGAGCATCACTTCAGTCACTCTGACTTAGTTCACTTGGACCCCACTTAACAGTACGGTGGTTCATATGACTCAACAAGGAAGAAAAGGAAACAACAAAACATCTAAGTCTTCACGGTCCATAGTCTTCACACAATGTGTTCTCTAATCATAGGCTTCAATATGATTATCTTCATATATATATACCACCATTGTCGTCAATGTCTTCATACATATTTAGGGGTCATCTCCGGTAGGTAAACTGAATCAATGGGGGACTACTACCTATGTTATCCTGCAATTCTCACAAACTCATTAGTCCCTCAACCAGGTTTGTCGTCAATACTCCAAAACCAACTAGGGGTGGCACTAGATGCACTTACAATCTCCCCATTTTTGGTGATTGATGACAAACTGGTTGAAGTTTTCAACGGGGATAAAAGTATGTGAAATTGTAAAGGATAAAGGTATTGTCTTCGTATGTAGCAAAAGGCTCCCCCTGAAGATGTGCATATAGTTGATTTTCCTTTTAATGCAAATGCACATTGCAGGTTGTACTTGTGGAGATCCTCTTCAACTTATGAAGACAATTCATTGCACAATTGATATGTCAAATATAATGATATGCATAATGAGAAATGGACGTCTGCAAAATGACTAAGTGCGGAATATAACGTAGCACATGCGGAATTTATCATCGCATTACGGAGTACCAGAAAACGTTGCAGACGACCATCAAGTTTATGTGTTACAACTCAAAGAACCAAATGTAGCAAAAACGAGAGTTGTAAACACTAGGAAAAATATAAAGCACCCGCTCATATGGACCCGCTTGAAGACTATCAACTCATATGCTTCTCCCCCTTTTGTCAGTAAGGACCAAAAAGGTTTGAAGACATAGAGTCTCTACTAATTCCCAGTTGGAGCAGGAGAGGATGCAGGGTCGGCGTTGGTGTTTGGCGGTGCAGAAGTAGTTGGTGCAATGTCGACACGCTCTGAAGTAGGAGGTGGTGAGGTAGCATCATCTTGATCATCTATCACCCTGGCGTCCACCGTTGCCGCGGAGGAGGAGGAGTCAGAATCTTCAAGAGATGGAGTTCGACGCAGAACATCATTTCGTGGAGGAGTGTGGTCAAACTGGAATCTCTCTGTGAAGCCATCGTCTTGAAGATCCGCTTCAGCACTCAGCAAAGTTAGACTCTTCCATGACCTCCGACAAGGTTTCATGAGCAACAAAGGCATTCTTGGTGGCAAGATTGCGAATGCGATTGACGTCCACCAAGAGGCTTTGCATCTGACGCTTCAGCCGGTAGTGATGCTTATCATGTTTCTGATGTAAGGCAACGAGAAGCTCTCGGTTATTGAGAACATGAGAACGCTTCTGAGGCCTTTGGGCAATGATGCTCTCAGTAGCTTCAGTTTCAGCATGTCGAGGTAGGCGAGTATGGCCAGCCAGAGGATAAACGCGAGAGACTGCTTGAACTCCTTCAATTGGCTGAGTGAAGCTCTGGTGATCAGCGTTGTGAAGACTAACAGGCTCTTTGGCAGGCTCCTGGTATATGGCTTCAGCTGACATATCAACCTCTGGCAAGAATATATGATGGTTTCGAGCAGAAGGCTGATAGGTGATAGTAGAATGCAGCTTGATGAGATGCATAATCCATGGAGCGTAGAACTTGAGACCAAATAGAACAGAGCCCGACACGGCCAACTTCCTGATGAAGAAATCTTGAGCATTGAAGCTGATGCCATTGAAGATATAGAAGAGCAATGTCTTCATTGTGCCTGCAAGCTTGGCTGATGAAGAACGCCCTTTGACAGGCCATAGAGTTCGCCTGATGATATGATAGATGGTGCGTGGCAGATACTCTAGGTCTTCAACAAAGAACTCCTTTGGATATTCAGCATCGCTTGGCAAAGGCTTCATCATGCTCAGCATCTGGCTCATGTTGGGCTTGCGCTTCTGAAAGATACTCTCCAAAGCTTCATTGTGCAATTGACAACCAGGTTCATACAGTTCTCCTGGAATGGGCAGGCTAGTAAGCTCAATGAGATCAATGGCTTTGGCTTCATGATGGACATTGCCTATCATCCACTCAAGGACCCATGTCTTCGGATCCCTGCAGTAGCCTCGAATGTGGAGGGATGCATAGAATTGCAGAAGCGGCTCTTCATTCCAGTGCTATTTGTCAGTCACAAAATTTAGCAGGCCAAAATCACGGAATCATTCAAGAGCTTCCTCAAGACAGGGCAGTCCAGCAATAGCTTCAGTATCAAGACGCGTATGAGGGAAAATGCGCCCTTGATCATAAAGTACTCTTGAATAATAACTACGCTGCTGATGGCTCCAGAACCTATCTGATGATATTCTTGGCTTGGAATAAGGGTTATTGGCGCTGTCAAAGAATGTGTTGTGCGCAGTGAAGCTATTGGCATTGAAGGACCCTTGAGAGGTGGCAATACCTGGGAACCTTGGCAGTCTTGGCTTAGGCTTCCTAACCTGAGGCCTGTGCTCAACATGATGGTCAAATTGAGGAGCAGCAGCATGCGGTCCAGCAGCAGGCGGAGGAGTCAGAATGGGCCATCTGACAAAGACGAGCTGATCATCTTGGTTGTATGCTTCCTCAATTGTATGGGGCCTTGGAGGAGGAACATGAGCAGAGGCAGTGGCTTCAGGCTGCTGATTGACTACAGGTGCAGCACTTGCTTCAGGCGCTATCATTTCAGGCACCACAATGACTTCAGGTGCCACATTAGCTTCAGCCATGACCACGTCATTGGCTTCATTGGTGGTGGTGGCAGCCTCTGAATTTGTAGCCTCCACTTCAGGAGCTGGAGGGTCGGACACGTTCTCCTCGAGAACAGGGGGTGTGGCAGTACGTGCTTCTTCTTCTTGGGGGTGTTCTTCTTCAGCTGATGTAGCCGGAATATCTTCCACTGCTTTGGCTTCAGACTCTGGGAGGTTCACAGTAGGAGTCGCTTCAGGAACTGATTGTTGCTTTTCTCCTTCTGGAACACGTGGGTTAACGACTTGAGGCCTTGGTCCTTTGCGAAGCCTGTGAAATGCTGGCGACGCCTGAGGGGATGGAGTTGGTTGGGCCTCAAAGTCTTCATCTTCAAGCACCGAACTGGTGACTTGAGTTGGGGGAGTTGCTGGTGTATCTTATGGCTGATCAGCCCATGAGTCATCTTGTGCAATTGGCGTCAATGGACGACCAATGTTGATGCATTCGTTGTTCGTAAAAACATGCGAAGATTCCATGTTGTACTCGATCTGAGGAAGGACTTCATCATCTTCAACATTGTCATGAGGACCAATGTCTTCAGCTGCGGTGGGGTCAACAGCTGGAATGTCTTCAGCCTCTGTGGGAGCAGGCTCATGAACTGTCATGCGACGTTCTCGATGTGTAGATGCGGGACGAGCAACTGATATGGGCTCAACAAAAATGGGCTCCGTGGAAGCAGCCATGTCCTTCTTTATCTGGCGCTTCTTGGTGGGTGGAGCATCATCAGTTGTTTGCTTGCGCTTGCAAGCTTCAGCTTCAGCCACCTTTGTCTTCTTGAGCTCTGAAGCAGCTGGGGTGACCTTAGGCTTCGTACCAGTCATGCTGGCAGGGAAGACAATGCTAGGGACTTCCTGCCTTGATTCTTCAGCATCGTGCACAGGTTGCTTCTTCTTTTTCTTGGCAGCGATCCTAGGGTCAATGCTAGGACGACCAAGGGCCTTGCGCTTTTTAGCTTCACTATAGGCTTGAACACATTTGGCAGCCAAGGCCTTGATTCGCTCACGTGAACCTTTGGCTTCTTCACGCCTCTTGCGAAAGGCTTCCTTGAGCTCAAGCATCATGACCTTGAAGTTCTGGATTTCTTGGACGCCGAGCTTGTCCATATGCTTCTTGAACTGAACCTTTTCATAGTCAATCTTCTGCTTTAGCTCAACAATTCTCTGAGCAAAAGTTAGCTCAAAAGCAATGGCGCCATTGAAGGAGACGTTGAGGCCAACTAGAAGCTGCAGATCGTCAAAGCTGAGGTTGGGGGTGTCAAACCATTCATCAATGAAATTGTTCAGCACTTCCACGCTAAAGAGCGGAAAATCGTTGAAGATTTTCGCGTCTTGCTTGCTCTCGATCAATTGCTCCAGAGCATCATCTGCTAGATCTTCATCGCTTGAGAGATCAATGGCTTCATTGGCGTTCTTCAGAACAGCATGAGGAGTGAGAGCTGGACTGGGGTTGTGCAAGGGCTTCTTCCTTAGCTGTCTGCTCTTGGATATGCGAGAGTGCTCCTCAGACTGCACAGTTGGTTCTGGTGGAGCAGTGGCCAATGGCTTCACTCTCGAAGCAATTGGTGGAGTGGTCTTTGAAGCCATGGATTTCTTCTTCTTCTTGGGCTTCGGAGTTGCATGCGCTTCATCAGAATCAGCGTCATCTGCAGGTTTATCCACATCCGCCCCTTGAACCCTTATGTGACTGATGAGGCCTTCTAAGTTGTAGAAAGGCCCAACCAGGTTAGGTTCAGCTTCGCGCGTGCCATCAACACAGGGCGCTGAGGGGCCAGGATTGAAGTCCAATCCTCAGTTCTTCTTGTTCTCTTTGGCCGAGTTCTTGGCGTATTGAAGATTGCGCTTGAAAAAATTGTCGTCGCGACACCAGAGCAGAGAAGAAGGATCAGCATCTGCTGGTTGTGGTCCTCTGACCATGCAAGGGTAGAAGCCTTGAGCAATGGCTTCAGCTTGAGTCCTGGGTGGAAGATTCGTGTACGTAATATCTCCCAATGGACGCTTGATGGCATTCTTTTCAGCATACTCTTGGGTCACGAACCTGTACTTGAACCACTGTTCAGCCCAATATCTTCGAATCCATTGGCTTCGTGTCTTCCTCTGATTGTAATCCTCCTCTGGATCAGTCTTGTACATTTAACTTAGATCAGGAGGCAAATGGAGGTGTTGCCACGGCACTGTATGCCACCCTTCCTAACCGAACCTGTACTTGAACCACTGTTCAGCCCAATATCTTCGAATCCATTGGATTCGTGTCTTCCTCTGATTGTAATCCTCCTCTGGATCGGTCTTGTACATTTCACTTAGATCAGGAGGCAAATCTTTAGAGGTGTTGCCACGGCGCTGTCTGCCACCCTTCCTAACTGACTTGTCGGTTGCCATTGGGTTCAATCTGAAAATCTTCAAGCTGAATGACTTCAACACTTGCAAATGCTTCGGTTTGCTGGTCAGACAGGAACTCTCTTCAGGAGAGTGAATATGACGCTGCAAGAATTCTGCAAATGAATGCAGACTATGAGAACCAAGGGATTCTCCCACAGACATGTGCCTGTGACAACATTAGAGATGCGAGGGAAGGGGAAGAGGTCATATGCATTCTCAGAAGCTATAGAAGATAAATCAGTTTAGAAGACCGTGACCTCATAGCGTGAAGACATTCACTTATATGATGAGAGTTGGTTCCAGATTTGTACGAATCCATGAATAGGTACAAGTGAGGAATCTAACTCTGTTGGAAGCATATGTGAATGTACTAGGCAAGATATGAGATGCAGACAGGATAGATCCATGTATGTGTAGGCAGAAACTTCTTGTGGTAAAAGTGATGAATCTTTTTGGATCAAGAAGATGGTAAAAAGAGAGTTTAATTTACCACATGATGAACTGCTTAGATGGAGAGGAATGGGATGCCGAGCAGTTCGATCTTCCGTGGCCTAACTTGGCGACGGAGGATAGCTACGGCGATGGCGGAGTAGACGATGTCCGCGGCCGGCGTGAAGACGGCGTCGACGAGGTCGCGGCAGCGTAGCGCTTCGTCGCCGGCGTCGTCGAGAGCTAGCGGAGGCGCTAGAGTTGGTCGAGGTGGAGAGGTGGTAGAAGAATTTTTGACCGTGATGGGACGTGCATTTATAATCATGGGAGATGGCACAGCGCAATTACGCATGTGCCCCTAGCGGTTCACATCTGAGGGACACGCGGCGGACATGTAACACAATGGGAGTTGTCCCACAATCCCACGTACGCCACGACTGTCGGAGTGGTCGTTCCGGCTTCTCTGGGTTTCAGGCATAAAGGATGGAGCATTAAAATCAGATTTAAAGTTTGTCTCTGTATCTTCTGCTAACATGGACGTAGAGAAGATATTCAACAGTTCCAACAGAATGCATATGATTTGGACAGACAGAGTTTGAGATGAGAAAGCATAGAGAGGTTAGGGTCCGATCACATTCACTTAGTTCAAAAGATTCAGATAAGAAGACATAGCTATAAGTGAATGTTGTAGAGGACATAACACAAGGCTATATATATGTGTCCTATATGAAGATAAACCAAGTGTGTAGACTTTGCAAATGTAACGTCATGAGAAATGCTTCAAACAAAGATTTGGTGGTGGCGTTACCTACTGTATAGGAAGTATTAGACCCAGACACGGTGCACAATTATCGTGGCGCTCTGAAGTCAAATTCCACGTTAATGCATTCACACTTAGAATGTAAGTCTTCATTGATTGAAGATATACTTTACTTCGTGTGTTGCACATCTAAGTCATCAATATGCATAAGTGTTACGATGTGTGCCTGATTACAGGACATTTGCACATCAAATGTTTCATCGAAGTCAATCCCTTCAACTTGAGTGTATCCTTGAGCAACAAGACGTGCTTTGTTTCTGACAACTTGACCATGCTCATCTTGCTTGTTGCGATATATCCATTTTGTGCCTATTATGTTGTGCTTGCGAGGGTTAGGACGCTTGACTAGTTCCCATACGTTGTTCAGCTCAAACTGTTGAAGCTCTTCTTGCATTGCTTGAATCCATTCGGGTTCCATAAAGGCTTCAGCAACTTTCTTGGGTTTAGATATTGAGACAAATGCAAAGTGGCCACAGAAATGTGCAAGCTGTGTTGCTCTTGACCGAGTAAGTGGACCAGGTGCCTTTATGTTGTCAATTATCTTCTCAACTTGTACTTCATTTGCAACACGAGGATGAGCTGGACGAAGATTTTGCTATTGCTGTACATTTTCATCATTAGGAGGATTGTCTTCACGCTAAGCATTGTCGTCAGATTGATTTGGAGCAGAAATGATGAGTTTCGTCAGGTTGTGCTTCAGAAGGCATGATCTCACCGGTTCCCATTAGCTTGATAGATTAATTTGGTGAAGTTTCATCCAGCACATTTGGCAGGAACTCTCTTTGTGAACCATTCGTTTCATCAAACCGCACATCCATAGTCTCAACCACTTTATAGAGAAAGACGTTGAAGACTCTGTAGGAGTGTGAGTCTTTTCCATATCCGAGCATGAAGCCTTCATGTGCTTTTGGTGCAAATTTTGACTTATGATGTGGATCCTTGATCCAGCACCTAGCTCCAAATACTCTGAAGTAACTTACGTTTGGCTTCTTTCCAGTAAGGAGTTCATAGGACGTTTTCTTCAGAAGCTTGTGAAGATAGACACAGTTGATGATATGGCATGCAGTATCAATAGCTTCGGGCCAAAACCTTCTTTGTGTCTTGTATTTATCAAGCATCGTTCGAGCCATCTCGATTAGGGTTCTGTTCTTGCGCTCTATGATGCCATTCTGCTAAGGTGTGTACGGAGCTGAGAACTCATGAGTGATTCCCATTGTATCCAGATACAGATCAAGGCCGGTGTTCTTGAACTCAGTTCCATTGTCACTTCTGATATGCTTGATCTTGACGCCATAATTGTTCATGGCACGGTTGGCGAAGCGTCTGAAGACATCTTGTACTTCAGTCTTGTAGAGAATTATGTGCACCCATGTGTATCTTGAATAATCATCAACAATGATGAAGCCATAGAGACAAGCTGTGGTAGATAATGTGGAGTAGTGAGTAGGGCCAAATAAGTCCATGTGAAGCAGCTCGAAGGTTTTGGATGTCGTCATGATTGTCTTCGAGGGATGCTTGGCCCTAGTCATCTTCCCAGCTTCACAGGCATCACACTGATGATCTTTCTTGAACTTGACGTCCTCGATGCCTACGACGTGCTTCTTCTTTGCGAGAGTGTGCAAATTCCTCATTCCGGCATGTCCTAGCCTCCGATGCCAGAGCCAGCACTCTGAAGCTTTTGCTAGAATACATACGGCCATCTGCGGTCCAGCTGAGAAATCTACCATATACAGATCCCCTTTTCTGTATCCTTCAAATATTAGAAACTTGTCAGATTCCATTAGTACAAGGCAATGAAATTTTCCAAATATCACAATTATGTTTAAGTCACAAAGCATTGATACAGACATTAAGTTGAAACCAAGAGATTCAACAAGCATGACTTTATCCATGTGCTGATCCCTTGAGATTGCAACTCTACCTAGACCCAACACTTTGCTTTTACCAGTATCAGCAAATGTGATGAGACTCTTGTTAGATGGACGGAAGGTTGAGTCCATAAGAAGACTTTGATCTCCAGTCATATGATTTGTGCATCCGCTGTCCATAATCCATTCTGAAGACTTTGGTGTCACTCCATACAATGCATTTGGGAGGATGGGCTTCACCAATAGCTATTGTGAAGCATAAACATTTGACAAACAAGTGGATTATGAAAGCGGATCCAATAGTTTGCACACGGTTCCTGTACCCAGGTTCGGGCCGCAAAGATGCGTAAAACCCTACTCTTGCTTTGGTGGATTATATGTTTGTGTTCTTCAGCTAGCTATGGGACGTGAGAAGTTCCAAAAGGCCGAATCGTGAGGAGTTCTAAAGAGCCGAATCCTTCTCCTGGTCCCCACAGTGTCAAACAGTGTCACACAGGAGGTGGAAAGGGTACAGTGATGCGAGGTTATTCCTCGCATTACATGACAAGGCGCATTTAATGCGTCTTGCTTAGGTGTCCTTGCTTTATCGGGTACGAGGGAGACGCCCATCTTGTCCGTCGCCGCTCCTTCTTGTGTCGACACGCGCCCTGGCCAGCGATGCCTGAGATGCCATGTAGGCAGGCAGGCAGCTGAGGTGGCGCAATGGTGGGTCTCCATGAAGATCTGCATGTCCCCACGCAGGTGCCTGCACAGCTGGGTGGGTCGGCAGATGCATGGGGCGATGGAAGCTTAGCTGGCGTGGGCCTGATGGTGGCCCCGCGGGTCTCTTCGGCAAGGGCCTTGCCGGGGCCCCAGTAAGTGTCACACCCTGCATTTTGTAACATGTTATTTGTATCTTTGAATCATGAAAATTTGGACCAACAATTTTTTTTAGCATCATTTGGCTTTTATTTGGAATTGAGTTTTCTTCATTTGCTTTTTCATGTGCTCATTAAAGTCAACTATGATCTCTTGTAGATTTCATCTCCATACCCAAAACTTCTGCCCAATGATCATGCCAAGTGTTATATAACAGTATAGTATTTTCTTACAAAATTAATTTGGCCAAAAAGTATTTTATAAATTTAGTTTTCCAAAAACCCCTGAATTGAGATTTGCACTGCAAGTACTTGATTTAGGGTGAGAAAATTATTTCAAAAGGTTTATTTGAGACCTAGTAGTCATAGGACTCCCAGAAACCACAAAGGTATAATTTTAAAAGTTATTTTCCTATTTTATTTAAAAGCTTTTTCTTAAGGCCAGAAATGGTCTTTAATAGGGGAAAATTATTTAACTGTTTCAAAAATATTTGCCAAAATTCAGAGAGACTTAATGGGCTAAACCCTCTAAAACCCTTTCTGGATATTTCAAGCTTTTGAAATATTTACAAAGGAAACTTTCTCCAAAAATTCCAGGGAAATTCTATCATGTCATATATGACATATTTGATGATCTTGCCAAGTCCCATGCCTTGGGAAGCAAGAAAACCTCCTCAAACCCCTTCATAACCATTCTGTCCATATTTGAAGTTTGAGCAACTTTACATTGCCAAACTTGTCCAAATGCTCTCAAACTTGGTGCACATGCTAGAATGACCTAATAAGGCATCTAGGCCAAATGGCACAAGAATTTGAATAGAGCAACTTGATTAGATCACCTCAAAACCCTTTCTGTTCAAATGCAAATTTGAACAACTTTACATTACCAACTTTTTATCTGGAGCTTCAAACTGTGTGGGCATGATCAATACCCCAAATGATGATGCTACACCAAGTGGTGCATCAAGGGGAGATGATTAGCTTGACTCAATCAAGATGAAACTGTTTCTGTTGATTTCTAGGGTTCACCAAAGTTACATTGGCTAGTTTCTTCAAATGTGCCCAAATTTGGTGAAGCACCCTATTTTCTCATGTCTTCCAACCCTGTCAGGTGCCATGTCAAGTAGAGTTCATTTACTTGACCAAACACAGCTCAAACACCTTCTGCAGAATTTCTAAAACCCCCAACTTGATCACTTTTACTTTTCTCCATGGCCTCAACTTCTTACCATAGGCTCATTGAGTTACCAGCTACCTCCAGTAACTCCCCCAGCACCCCAGCTCCATGATTGAAGGGTGAAACCCCTGTTTTACCTTGCTGTACATCAGGTTTCTACCATTTCACCAGCACTCTCCCTCTCTCTCAGCATCTCCAGGGCATCCAAGGCCTCAGGCCCTTTCTTTACTCCTCCCACAACGTGCTGGACACTACTGGACACGATGGCTTTGACCAGGACGGCGAGAGCGCGACGATGCCAGCCATACACGCGCTCTGGAGCGCGTAACAGTGCAGACCAGCACTGTAGCTCGGGCCAATCATCCTCCCCCGACAGCCTCGGGCCTCCCCCTCACGCCAGTCGAGGCCCCTCGACGTCCGCGACCTCCCCGGCGCTGTCCCACCCTCCTCCTGCGCCCTCCAGTGAACGTCGTCGCACACGCGCTGGCCGCCCGCGGCGGCCACTCCTCTGCCTCGCACGCGCGCATGCTTCTGGCGCTCCCCCGCTCCTCTTTCTCCCTCAGCTGGACGTGGAGCTCGTCCAGGAACTCCCCAGACCCATTCCCCTGGCCTCCCGTGCACTGTAGCCTCGAGCCGGAGCTCGCCGGCGCACTGGACCACGGGCCTCCGTCGAGCCCCTATTTATAGCCCCTCCTGAGCCTCTCCAACGGCACCACAAGCCTCACTCCACCCCTCTGAGCCCCCCAGCACCTCCTGTTCGACCCCAAGAGGTCCCAGTGCTCGGGATCGACCGGAGCGCCGCCGCGTCGGGCCGCCGGCGATCTCGAGGTACGGGCCTCCCCTGCCCCTCCGTTCACCTGTTTCGGAACCGCCGGTCCACCCTGACTCTTTCCCCCTCGTTTCCCCTCTCTGTGGCAGTCAGAAACGACCTCGACCACGACCCTCCGACGAGCCTCCGCCGTCCCAGCTCTTCGCCGGTGAACCAGGCCTCCCCGCCGTGCCGCACCACCACCACAGCAACCGCGACATGACGCTGAGCTCATCCCTGGCCTCCGTTGCCGTCGCCGTGGCCGGAATCCTCGCCGGTGAGCTCGCCGCCGCCGTGGCCGTGGGGTTAGAGATGGCAGGCAGGCCCCGCCTGTCATCCCCTCACCTCTCTCCCCCTCCTCTGTGTCGCTGACCCACGGGCCCCGCCCGTCAGGTTTGAAAACCTAACGTGCGCGCGCAGGCTCCCGTGCGGCCGGGCCGATCCATCTGGGCCGTGCAATGTGGCCTCCTCTGGCCCAGTGCACAGGACCCTTTTTCCTTTTTCTTTTGTGTTAATGTTTTAAACATTTCTACAGAAAAGAATATAGATCCAAATTAAATAATTCCAACTCCTAAAATCTTGTAATATTCCAACCTATTTAATGGTACTACTTTCACTCAAATCCATGAAACTTTGTTGTATTGTTCAAATTTAAATTCAAATTTGGGCAGTAATACTCTTGTTCAAAAATCAATATATTCCATTCTGTTACTCCAAAACTCCAACTAAGATTTTTCCCCATCTTAGAAATCCTTCTAGTATTTTACAAAAATGAGTTGACATTTTTCTGAGCACTTTGATTTTTCTGTTTTGTTTGTATTCTTATTTTTCCGTTATTATTATGCGACGTATAGATCCCGTATTTGACGAAGTTGATGTGGAAGAAGAAGGAGAAGGATTTGAAGACTTTGAAGACCAAGCCAATCCAGGCAAGCAGCCCTTTGATCATGATACACTTGTTCCTCGGAACCCGTTTGTTTCCGATGCATGATATTAGGGTTACGATGGTAACCTAGATGGGCCACCACATGATGCATGCTTTATTGTTGATCTTGCTATGTGCTAGATGACATGCAAACAGTTGGTCATGATGCTTATATAATGCATGTGTGATATGAACCCTCGTAGTTGAAATCCTTGCATGAACCCATCGGGTGCCCCTAATGCCCGAGGGTGATGATGTGTTAGGTCATCACTTGAGAAAGAAGTGATGTGCCGGTAGATCATGTGCATGGTGGAATGATGGATTAGATTTATGTGTGACTACCGTCCCAACCAAACATGTGCAACCACACTACCCCTTATGGGACGGGGCTTTATTGATTACTTAGGTCGATACTAGCATGGTGCCCGCAATACTAGTGACGGGAAGACTTGAGGTCTTTCCCGGGACGGGGTCGTGCTTGGATAGGCGACCATGACTGTTTTCACAGGGCACCGGACACACCGTTGGTCCCTTCGGGTATGCGTGACATTGAAATTAGGGCAAGTCCCGTGATCTATTGTTTGTACCCGAGGGCCGTGTACCAACGAGTGGACTCTATGTTAGTGTCGTCTAAGGAAAGGTAATGACCGGGTGCTTACCCTGGGTACTTGAGGTACCGCGGGTCGTGGATGACACGGAAGTTCCCCGGATCTTGTGGGTAAAGTGCGCAACCTCTGCAGAGTGTAAAACTATTCGAATAGCCGTGTCCACGGTCATGGACAGTTGGGTGGTGCTACTTAAACTATGTCCAGAATTTTACTTCATCGGTGTTGGAATGCCTGTGCTAAGTCAAGGATGGTGACTTGACTTGATGAGTTGAATCATATTCATGTTGATATCGGTAACCTGTTTTCGAGGTTACGCGAGGTTATGGATGCATAAACTTGACGATAGCATACTGTTCTAGCTTTCTGCTAGATTGTTCATTATTGTTCCATTGCATTGTTACCACATCATGGGTTGCTTGCGAGTACATTCAAAGTACTCATTGGCTTGCCACTGGTTATTTAATTGGCCAGGCATCGAAGAGCAGGAATATGAGGAAGAGTTCTTTGGAGACGAACATGCGAACTAGGACGCTATCCCAGTCAGAATTCCTGTAGGGCTAAGGCAGATGGCATGGGTTCTACCCGTTTATCGAAGACTTCCGCTACTCGAGTTATTTGCTATTCAGCCCATGAGGCTCTATCTATGTAAGACTTGGCCATAATGGCCTTAATTCGTGTAAGACTATTTGTATGGATGTAAGACTCTCGTTATTTCAGCTTCTGTGTGTTCAGTGAGCATTGATCTCTGGGATCACTGTATACATGCATTCGGTGATCTCGACTTCTAAGTCGGGGTCCCCACAGAGCTGGTATCAGAGCCATCCTGACTGTAGGAAGCCTTAGTTAGCATGGGTGTTAGTTAGTTGAGACCCTTTTCAAAAACCTTCTGAACCTCTCTTCTTTTCTAAACCTGAGATTTCATCACCTTATTAACCCCTCCTATTCCACCTTTGTAGATGGCCGCTGTTCCCGAAGAGCACCTGACCACTGGGTTTCCCTTACTTCTCGAGGATAGCCTCCAGGAGTGTCAGTTCCACCGAGCACCCATCCTCACCTACCTTGAGCATTGGGTGAGCGATACTGAGGTGGAATACCATGTGGAAGTGATCGTGAAGGCAAACGATCCTCCCACAAGTTGGTTCTTCGAGGGACCGCAGATGGCAACACTACCACTTGCTGTCGAGGCTGCTGCACTCAAGGCACTGACCCGTCTCCGCGAGCTTCTTCCGGAGATGGCAGCCAAGATGGCAACTCGCTTCATACCTTACCGGAAGGAAGGTGACGAAGAAAGCAGCGCACTAGCCCCTCCACTGAAGGAAGGACTCTCGCTTCGGTTCCAGACCTACTTCAGTCTATGTCCCGACAACCTGGCACAAGACTTGTCCTCGGAATCAATGAAGCTTCGAGAAGAACTTCACAAGACCAAGGCACTTCTTCGTCGAGCTCAAGAGAAGGCAAACAGGATCAAGAAGGAAGGAGCACCTTCTGGACAATCTGCTATCGCATATCGAGGCGGAAGGCCCTCCGAGGATGTATCTTCCAAGGGTGAAGAACCACCTCGGCGACGCCGGATGACGGCAAGGGAATATCGCAAGCTTTTCCTTGCACCACCGTCGAAGCACCGTCGTATCCAACTCCTCCACTCCCCCACTCCCTCTAGCGACAAGGGAGCCCAGACAGATGAAGACAAGGAGGAAGACCTAGAAGAGCCGGAATACACGACCGAGCATTCCGCCGCTTAGGCATTATTCGCTACTCGGATATGCCAGTTGTAACCCCTACGGTAGGATAGGTCGTGTAACCCCTATGCGCAGTCGAGTCCTTGTGTGGTTCATATGAAACCATCTAGTGTTGCTTTTGTTGTGTCTCGATGTAAGTCGTAATCTTCCTTCGGGAATGTGTAAACGACTACATCACCCATTTGGATTTTAATGAATGTGTTATGGCCTTTCGGCCCTTGCATGATTTGATTTAGTGTCACGCCCACCACCTTACTAGGCACCCATCTATCTTGCTTTCCCTCTTCCGAGTCATGAGACCTTTTACCGCTCCAACAGGATGCCTGTTGTAACTCGTACTGGTACCTCTACCCAGCAGCCCGAAGCCGGAGCATCCTCTCAGCCAGAGGCAGGCCACGACCAAACCAACGACCAAGCTCCACCACCACCTCCTCCAAGCATGGACATGGCTCAGCTTCTCCAAGCTTTCCGAGAGGAACGCCAAGCCAACACTATAGCTCTCCAGCTGATTGCTCAAGATGTCACCAACAACCGCCAGCCGGCGGGGAATGGCAATGGACGTTCCACGTTGGCAGAGTTCAAGAAGCATGCACCGCCAACCTTCATCGAGACTGCTGAACCCCTGGATGCTGACGACTGGGTCTGTTCCATTGAGGAGATTCTGGAACTAGTCGGATGCACCGAAGATCGCGAGAAGGTGGCTTATGCAGCCCACTGCCTCGGGGGAACTGCTAGAGCTTGGTGGGATGGATTCAAGGTCATGCATGCTGAACAAGACATCACTTGGGTTAACTTCAAGGCAGAATTCCGCAAGGCCCACATTCCTTCCGGAATCATGGCTATCAAAAAGCGTGAGTTCCGAGCCCTGAAGCAAGGAAGTGGCACTGTCAAGGAGTACATGCAGAAGTTCAGTGTTCTGTCAAGGTATGCCCCTGAAGATGTCAGCACTGATGCTGCCAAAAGGGAGCGCTTCATGGAAGGACTTAATCAGACTCTGCAATACTCGCTTGTCGTGTGCGACTGCCCGTCTTTCCCTGACCTGGTGAACAAGGCACTTATGCTTGAAGACAAGCGGCGTGATTTGGAAGACACTCACAAGCGCAAGTTGGTCAGTAAGGGAAGTTCCAGCAACCAGAAGCCTCGTCCGTGGCAGTCAGCCCCGGCCAAGCCAACCTATCAGCAGCCAAGAGCTCCTGCACCTCGTGCCAATCCTCAGCCTCAGCAGTATGCCAACCCCAGGCCAGCTTTCAACCCCAATACCAATGGTGGCAACAAGATCAACACTCCAAACCAAGTCACTTGCTTTGGATGTGGTCAGCCCGGACACATCTCAAGGGTGTGCCCCAACAAGAAGCCTGATGCCCCGCGCCCCAATGCACAGAACCAGGGACAAGGCCGTGGAATGCCACCAAGGAACCCAGCTCCTCGCAATCCACCGAACTATGGGAAGGGGCGTGTGAATCACGTCACTGCTGAAGAAGCCCAGGAAGACCCGGACGTCGTGCTGGGTACGTTCCTTGTCAACTCAGCACCTGCAACTGTCTTGTTTGATTCTGGAGCAACGCATTCATTTGTCACTCAAAGATTTGCATTAAAAAGTGGCATGACCCCTACACCCCTGAATAACCCTATGGTGGTACAAACCCCCGGAGCCGAGATGAGAGCCAAGATAGGCTGTAAAGGAGTCAGTATTACCATTAACGGTGTAGACTTCCTAGCAGACCTTATCATCCTGAGATCTCAAGGCTTGGATGTGATCTTAGGGATGGATTGGCCTAGTAAGCACCAAGGCTTGTTAGACTGTGCCAATCGGACAGTCACTGTGACCAATGACCAAGGAGTCGAAGTCAAGTTTGCCCCCAACTCCTCTTCCGCTCAAGCCGCTAAAGTCAACTGTCTGCCTGAAGTTGGGCTAGATCAAGTACCGGTGGTATGTGAGTATCCTGATGTCTTTCCAGATGAACTACCGGAATGCCCCCTGACCATGACATTGAGTTCATCATCGAGCTCGTGCCCGGAGCAGGACCCATCTATAAGAAGCCTTATAGGATGGGGACGGAAGAATTAGGCGAGTTGAAGAAGCAGCTAGAAGAGCAGCTAAGGAAAGGATTTATCCGCCCTAGTGCCTCCCCTTGGGGATCTCCTGTTCTGTTTGTGGCAAAGAGAGACGGTACCATCTGCTTATGCATTGACTATCGTTCCCTCAATGAAGTTACAATCAAGAACAAGTACCCACTTCCCAAGATCGAAGATCTGTTTGATCAGCTCAGCGGAGCCAAGGTATTCTCCAAGATCGACCTCAGATCTGGGTATTACCAGCTGAAGATCAGACCCCAAGATATTCCGAAGACGGCATTCATAACCAGATATGGCCTATACGAGTGCATGGTCATGTCTTTTGGGTTAACCAATGCCCCAGCTTACTTCATGTATCTCATGAATAAAGTCTTCATGGAATATTTGGACAAGTTCGTTGTTGTCTTCATTGATGACATTCTTGTGTTCTCGAAGTCGGAGGAAGAGCATGAGCAGCACCTGAGGATGGTCCTAGACAAGCTTCGTGAGCACCACCTATATGCCAAATTCAGCAAGTGTGAGTTCCGGCTGCATAAAGTTGGATTCTTAGGTCATGTCTTGACCGAGGAAGGATTATCTGTTGATCCTACAAAAATCGAAGCTGTGACCCAATGGCAATCTCCAACGACCGTCAAGGAAGTCAGAAGCTTCCTCGGACTAGCAGGTTATTACCGCAAGTTCGTGGAAGGATTCTCTAGCATTGCACGACCAATGACTCAGCTCCTCAAGAAGGACAAGAAGTTTGAGTGGACGCCAAAATGCGAATAGAGCTTCCAAGAGCTCAAGAAGAGATTGACCACCGCCCCAGTTCTGGCAACACCTGATATTCACAAGGAGTTCGTGATATATTGTGATGCCTCTCGAACCGGATTGGGAAGCATTCTGATGCAAGAAGGCCGCGTCATAGCATACCTCTCCAGGCAGCTATGACCCCATGAGGAGAACTACGCTACTCACGATCTTGAGCTAGCGGCAGTTGTTCATGCCTTGAAGACATGGCGGCACTACCTCCTAGGGAAACAGTGTGAGATTTACACAGACCACAAAAGTCTGAAGTATATTTTCACCCAAAAGGAATTGAACATGAGGCAGCGGAGATGGTTGGAACTCATCAAAGATTATGACCTCAGTGTTCATTATCACCCTGGGAAGGCTAATGTGGTGGCCGATGCCTTAAGCAGGAAGGCTTGCTCTTTGAATGCCATTATTCAAGAAAGGCAGCCAGCCTTGTTTAAGGAGATCGAGCAATTCAGTTTGGAATTGGTCACCCCTGGATTTCTGGATCATTTTGAAGTCAGACCAACCCTGAGGGACGACATCAAGAAGGCACAAAATGGACACGTAAGCAACGAAGGTATCAAGAAGAAGATGAAGCTGGGCAAGGCCCCAGGATTCTCCGAAGACGAGCACGGGATTGTTTGGTACAAAGGTCGTCTCTGCGTACCAAACAACACCGAGTTGAAGACACTGATTCTGCAAGAAGCCCACGACACTCCGTATTCCATCCACCCCGGAGGAACCAAGATGTACCAATACTTGAAGGCACGATTCTGGTGGCACGGGATGAAGAGAGAGATTGCAACCTATGTTGCGAAGTGTGATGTGTGCCAAAGGGTCAAGGCTGAGTATCAGCGACCTGCTGGATTGCTTCAACCACTCCAGGTTCCTGAGTGGAAGTGGGATAAAGTCGGAATGGACTTCATCACTGGATTACCAAGATCGAATAGAGGACATGACTCCATCTGGGTCATAGTCGATCATTTGACCAAGGTGGCCCATTTCATTCCTGTCAAGACCACTTATGATGGCAACCGGCTGGCAGCTCTCTACATCGACCAATCATAAGTCTTCACGGTGTTCCCAAGGAGATTGTGTCAGATCGAGGAACCCAGTTCACCTCAAGGTTCTGGAAGAAGTTCCAAGAAGCCTTGGGAACCAAGTTGTCTTTCAGCACAGCTTTCCACCCACAGACCGGAGGACAGACTGAGCGAGTCAATCAGATTCTCGAAGACATGCTCCGAGCCTGTGTCCTGGCATATGGAGCCAAGTGGGAAGACTGTCTCCCTTTTGCCGAGTTCTCCTATAACAACAGTTACCAGTCAAGCCTTCAGATGGCACCATTTGAGGTATTGTACGGACGCAGATGCCGCACACCCCTCAATTGGTTAGAGACTGGAGAAGGACTAGTCTTTGGACCGGATAATCTCCGTGCAGCAGAAGAGCAAGTCCAACTAGTCAGAGAGCGATTAAAGGCAGCCAAGTCCAGGCAGAAGAGTTATGCTGACACTCACCGTCGGAACATGAGTTTCCATGTCGGGGACCATGTGTACCTGCGGGTAACCCCTCTGAAGGGAACCAAGCGTTTCCACGTCAAGGGGAAGCTCGCACCAAGGTTCATTGGACCCTTTGAGATCACTGCACGACGAGGAGAAGTGGCTTATCAGTTGGAACTACCACCTGAGCTATCCGATGTGCACAATGTATTCCATGTGTCACAACTCCGGAAATGTCTCCAAGTTCCAGACAAGCCCAATCTCTACAAGGATGTGGATCACCAAGCCATTGATCTGCAGCCTGATTTGACCTACCGCGAGAAGCCCATTCGCATTCTGGACGAAGCAGAACGACGTACGCGGAGCCGTACCATCAAGTACTTCAAGGTCCAGTGGAGCAACCACACCGAACCAGAAGCAACCTGGGAACGAGAAGACTATCTTAGATCCGAGTTTCCCGATCTCTTTTAAGCCCTAGTTTAGGAATCTCGGGGACGAGATTCTTGTAAGGGGGGTAGGTCTGTCACACCCTGCATTTTGTAACATGTTATTTGTAACTTTGAAGCATGAAAATTTGGACCAACAAAATTTTTTAGCATCATTTGGCTTTTATTTGGAATTGAGTTTTCTTCATTTGCTTTTTCATGTGCTCATTAAAGTCAACTATGATCTCTTGTAGATTTCATCTCCATACCCAAAACTTCTGCCCAATGATCATGCCAAGTGTTATATAACAGTATAGTATTTTCTTACAAAATTAATTTGGCCAAAAAGTATTTTATAAATTTAGTTTTCCAAAAACCCCTGAATTGAGATTTGCACTGCAAGTACTTGATTTAGGGTGAGAAAATTATTTCAAAAGGTTTATTTGAGACCTAGTAGTCATAGGACTCCCAGAAACCACAAAGGTATAATTTTAAAAGTTATTTTCCTATTTTATTTAAAAGCTTTTTCTTAAGGCCAGAAATGGTCTTTAATAGGGGAAAATTATTTAACTGTTTCAAAAATATTTGCCAAAATTCAGAGAGACTCATAGGACATATATTGTCCATATATAAGAGTTTCAACACTTGGTCATGTTCAAAATAATGGGCTAAACCCTCTAAAACCCTTTCTGGATATTTCAAGCTTTTGAAATATTTACAAGGGAAACTTTCTCCAAAAATTTCAGGGAAATTCTATCATGTCATATATGACATATTTGATGATCTTGCCAAGTCCCATGCCTTGGGAAGCAAGAAAACCTCCTCAAACCCCTTCATAACCATTCTGTCCATATTTGAAGTTTGAGCAACTTTACATTGCCAAACTTGTCCAAATGCTCTCAAACTTGGTGCACATGCTAGAATGACCTAATAAGGCATCTAGCCAAATGGCACAAGAATTTGAATAGAGCAACTTGATCAGATCACCTCAAAACCCTTTCTGTTCAAATGCAAATTTGAACAACTTTACATTTCCAACTTTTTATCTAGAGATTCAAACTTTGTGGGCATGATCAATACCCCAAATGATGATGCTACACCAAGTGGTGCATCAAGGGGAGATGATTAGCTTGACTCAATCAAGATGAAACTGTTTCTGTTGATTTCTAGGGTTCACCAAAGTTACATTGGCTAGTTTCTTCAAATGAGCCCAAATTTGGTGAAGCACCTTATTTTCTCATGTCTTCCAACCCTGTCAAGTGCCATGTCAAGTAGAGTTCATTTACTTGACCAAACACAGATCAAACACCTTCTGCAGAATTTCTAAATCCCCCAACTTGATCACTTTTACTTTTCTCCATGGCCTCATCTTCTTACCACAGGCTCATTGAGTTACCAGCTACCTCCAGTAACTCCCCCAGCACCCCAGCTCCATGATTGAAGGGTGAAACCCCTGTTTTACCTTGCTGTACAGCAGGTTTCTACCATTTCACCAGCACTCTCCCTCTCTCTCAGCATCTCCAGGGCATCCAAGGCCTTAGGCCCTTTCTTTACTCCTCCCACAACGTGCTGGACACTACTGGACACGATGGCTTTGACCAGGACGGCGAGAGCGCGACGATGCCAGCCATACGCGCGCTCTGGAGCGCGTAACAGTGCAGACCAACACTGTAGCTCGGGCCAATCAGCCTCCCCCGACAGCCTCGGGCCTCCCCCTCACGCCAGTCAAGGCCCCTCGACGTCCGCGACCTCCCCGGCGCTGTCCTCCCCTCCTCCTGCGCCCTCCAATGAACGTCGTCGCACGCGCGCTGGCAGCCCGCGGCGGCCACTCCTCTGCCTCGCACGCGCGCATGCTTCTGGCGCTCCCCCGCTCCTCTTTCTCCCTCAGCTGGACGTGGAGCTCGTCCAGGAACTCCCCAGACCCACTCCCCTGGCCTCTCGTGCGCTGCAGCCTCGAGCCGGAGCTCGCCGGCGCACTGGACCACGGGCCTCCGTCGAGCCCCTATTTATAGCCCCTCCCGAGCCTCTCCAACGGCACCACAAGCCTCACTCCACCCCTCTGAGCCCCCCAGCACCTCCAGTTCTACCCCAAGAGGCCCCAGTGCTCGGGATCGACCGGAGCGCCGCCGCGTCGGGCCGCCGGCGATCTCGAGGTACGGGCCTCCCCTGCCCCTCCGTTCACCTGTTTCGGAACCGCCGGGCAACCCTGACTCTTTCCCCCTCGTTTCCCCTCTCTGTGGCAGTCGGAAACGACCTCGACCACGACCCTTCGACGAGCCTCCGCCGTCCCACCTCGTCGCCGGTGAACCAGGCCTCCCCGCCGTGCCGCACCACCACCACAGCAACCGCGACATGACGCTGAGCTCATCCCTGGCCTCCGTTGCCGTCGCCGTGGCCGGAATCCTCGCCGGTGAGCTCGCCGCCGCCGTGGCCGTGGGGTTAGAGATGACAGGCGGGCCCGGCCTATCATCCCCTCACATCTCTCCCCCTCCTCTGTGTCGCTGACCCACGGGCCCCGCCCGTCAGGTTTGAAAACCTGACGTGCGCGCGCAGGCTCCCGTGCGGCCGGGCCGATCCATCTGGGCCGTGCACTGTGGCCTCCTCGGGCCCAGTGCACAGGACCCTTTTTCCTTTTTCTTTTCCGTTAATATTTTAAACATTTCTACAGAAAAGAATATTGATCCAAATTAAATAATTCCAACTCCTAAAATCTTGTAATATTCCAATCTATTTAATGGTACTACTTTCACTCAAATCCATGAAACTTTGTTGTACTGTTCAAATTTAAATTCAAATTTGGGCAGTAATACTCTTGTTCAAAAATCAATATATTCCATTCTGTTACTCCAAAACTCCAACTAAGATTTTTCCCCATCTTAGAAATCCTTCTAGTATTTTACAAAAATGAGTTGACATTTTTCTGAGCACTTTGATTTTTCTGTATTGTTTGTATTCTTATTTTTCCGTTATTATTATGCGACGTATAGATCCCGTATTTGACGAAGTTGCTGTGGAAGAAGAAGGAGAAGGATTTGAAGACTTTGAAGACCAAGCCAATCCAGGCAAGCAGCCCTTTGACCATGATACACTTGTTCCTCGGAACCCGTTTGTTTCCGATGCATGATATTAGGGTTACGATGGTAACCTAGATGGGCCACCACATGATGCATGCTTTATTGTTGATCTTGCTATGTGCTAGATGACATGCAAACAGTTGGTCATGATGCTTATATGATGCATGTGTGATATGAACCCTCGTAGTTGAAATCCTTGCATGAACCCATCGGGTGCCCCTAATGCCCGAGGGTGATGATGTGTTAGGTCATCACTTGAGAAAGAAGTGATGTGCCGGTAGATCATGTGCATGGTGGAATGATGGATTAGATTTATGTGTGACTACCGTCCCAACCAAACATGTGCAACCACACTACCCCTTATGGGACGGGGCTTTATTGATTACTTAGGTCGATACTAGCATGGTGCCCGCATTACTAGTGACGGGAAGACTTGAGGTCTTTCCCGGGACGGGGTCGTGCTTGGATAGGCGACCATGACTGTTTTCACAGGGCACCGGACACACCGTTGGTCCCTTCGGGTATGCGTGACATTGAAATTAGGGCAAGTCCCGTGATCTATTGTTTGTACCCGAGGGCCGTGTACCAACGAGTGGACTCTATGTTAGTGTCGTCTAAGGAAAGGTAATGACCGGGTGCTTACCCCGGGTACTTGAGGTACCGCGGTTCGTGGATGACATGGAAGTTCCCCGGATCTTGTGGGTAAAGTGCGCAACCTCTGCAGAGTGTAAAACTATTCGAATAGCCGTGTCCACGGTCATGGACAGTTGGGTGGTGCTACTTAAACTATGTCCAGAATTTTACTTCATCGGTGTTGGAATGCGTGTGCTAAGTCAAGGATGGTGACTTGACTTGATGAGTTGAATCATATTCATGTTGATATCGGTAACCTGTTTTCGAGGTTACGCGAGGTTATGGATGCATAAACTTGACGATAGCATACTATTCTAGCTTTCTTCTAGATTGTTCATTATTGTTCCATTGCATTGTTACCACATCATGGGTTGCTTGCGAGTACATTCAAAGTACTCATTGGCTTGCCACTGGTTATTTAATTGGCCAGGCATGGAAGAGCAGGAATATGAGGAAGAGTTCTTTGGAGAAGAACATGCGAACTAGGACGCTATCCCAGCCAGAATGCCTGTAGGGTTAAGGCAGATGGCATGGGTTCTACCCGTTTATCGAAGACTTTCGCTACTCGAGTTATTTGCTATTCAGCCCATGAGGCTCTATCTATGTAAGACTTGGCCATAATGGCCTTAATTCATGTAAGACTATTTGTATGGATGTAAGACTCTCGTTATTTCAGCTACTGTGTGTTCAGTGAGCATTGATCTCTGGGATCACTGTACACGTGCATTCGGTGATCTCGACTTCTAAGTCGGGGTCCCCACATTAAGGGTCTTGTCGCGGTGCTTGCTGCCCTCCCCGGCAAGGTGCTTGCCGGGGGTCTTGTGGTCCTCCTTGGCTGGGATCCCACCAAGGGTCGTCGTCTTCTCAGTGTGTATCTGATCTTGAATGTCTTCACAAAGATCTGCATGCCACTACGGGGATATCTCCCGAATCCTTGCCCTCTGGGGGCAGTGGACTCAAGGGTGATGCGCTCCGTGGGCGTGGGGCAAGCTGCCGCGGCAAGGGTCTTGCCTGGGCTACTACAGCCAGCCCTGGCAAGGATCTTGCCGGGGCTGCTGAAACTGGCTCCCGACAAGGATCTCGCCGGGGGAAGCCGCTTCGTCCCTTTCCTCTTTGTGGTATTGTTCTTGGTGTTGCCCCAGTTCCATCGAGCTTCGGTCTTACCCTGGCTCACCGCCCTTGCCATGCTTGTCGTGGTGGTGCCCGTGGCTCAGACTGCACGTGCACAGTCATAGGGGTACAAAAAGTGTACCCTCTTTTTGTACATCGACAGGAGCCCTCGGGCCTGGGCCACACATAAGCGCGACGCGTTGTTGGGCTAGGCCCAGAACGGTGCGCGGGCAGGCGGGACGGTTTTCACCGTGGTAAGGTCTTCCGCGCGCTGCGCCTCCCTCGACCTGCGCGCATGGCGTGGGGTGGAGGGGCGTGCGTGACATGGGCGGCAGGCGCGGAGCGGTTTCCGCAGGCATGCGTCACGTCGCAGTAAAGAGGCGGCTTCGTGCCCTCCCCATAACCGGGGGGAGGCATGGAGACGCGGCCCATTTACTGAATGGGGCCGAGGCACGGTCCTCAAGGCGTCCACTCCCCACGATCACGGGGTGGGGAGAGGTCGCCTCACCCATCCCCTCAGTTCTGCACGTCTGCCACGTGCCTCCCATGTGCTTGGGGTGGAAAATGGTGGAGGCGGGAAACCGGGCCGTCGCTGGTTGGGGCGGCGGGTCGGTCCCGGCTCCCTGCGCCTTCTGAGCCTTGATTGGCCGAGCGAGGCGGTCGAGCCCCAGCCCCGCCCCGTTATAAATAGCGGGTGGGAGGGACGTCGCCCCGCACACTTCCATCTTCTTTCTCCATCAGCTTCTGCTCCTCTCTTCTGTTCGCGATGGAGAGAGGAAATCCCGTCCCTTCAACGGTGGCGGCGAGGGTCGCCGCTCGACAACACGTCCCTCCTTCTCCTCCACCTGCGGTGGCAGAGCCAGCCACGCCGGCCTCGCTCCCGCCAGCAGCTCCTCCTCCAGCGGAGGGCCATGTTGGGGATGACCCTTGCGAGTTCTTCGTCAGGTTGCGGCGGCCGCCGCGCCGTCGCCTTCGTCTCCCGACCCCATTTGCGCGGGAGATGGAGCTGGATCCGCCGGAGTCGCCGCGGCTGCACATGATGGGCTGCGGGATCAGTGGCATCCGGGTTCGCGTCGACTTCCCTACCCCTCACGTGCTGTATCTTCGCCAAGGATGGAAGACATTTGGTCGTATCCACAGCCTGACGGATGGGCTCACCCTCCATTTCAAGTTGATGGAGGATGTCCATCTCTCCGCCAAGGTCTTCGGGCACTTCGGGTCTCGTGCAAGGTGCTGCGTGGAGAGCTCCTCCGATGACGAAGACTCCTCCTCGAACGAGGGTGACGAGGAGGACAGCGGCAGCAACGACGAGGGCGGTAGGCGGCAGGATGGCAGGTCCGACTAGGTGTCGGGCGCCGCTCCCTGTGGCACCGGCGACCCCATCATCCGCGTCGCCGGCTCCTTGAACTGCTCGGGGTCGTCCCCTTGGCGGCTGGCGTAGGGAGGCTGCCGAAGAGGAAGAGGAAGAGGGCGGGCGGCAAGGTCGTCATGTCGGAGTACGCGGGCACCGACGCCTTCGACGTGTACTGACGTCGTGCCGCCTCGTCTTTGAGCTCCGCTTTCGGCGCCGCCATCACCATCCAGCCTTTGGGCGGCCACCAAGATGTTCTCTTGGTGTCTTCTGCCACCCGTAGCTCGCCCAAGCGCTCCTTTTGCCCTTCTCTCCTCCTTGACCTACCTCCTGAGGAGAGGGACAAGAAAGGCATTACGGGCATCTTATCTCTTTTTAGTTTGTAAGCCTTCGGGCATCTGTTAAATTTAAAACTTGTAATCCCCTTGTTCCTGTTTTTCATTCCCTGCGGACTGTACCTGAATGGAATGTTTTTAATGAAAAACGGGATGTTTGCCGGGTAATTTGTTTGCGGATGAAACCCACGACAAGGAATAAATCCTCGATATCATTTAAGATAAACATTTTCTCGCCCGGCAACAGGCCTTGCCGTCTTCCTACTTCGCTCGACCTTTCTCACGCCTTTGGCGGAGGCAGGGATGAAGTGGGCTTGGGCTCCTCGTTTCATCCTTTCGCCGCCGCGACTATGACCAAACTAGTCCCAGGAACAAGCCCTAGGGCTTAGAGTTATGGTAGCACAGTAGCTTAAGGAGAAGAGCGAGGTTTCACATACCTCAGTCCAAAATGGAATGCAAGATAAGGGATGAAGAACTTATCTGAAGCTGCAGCCCCCGGCAAACCTGGATTGCCGTGGGTGAATCTTTGCTCTTGTAGCCCCCGGCAACACTGTCTTGTTGGGTCCTAGGTACTAGTCTGTTCCTCTTTCTTCTCCCCATGTTGCTTCGGGAAGGATATCTGTGTTTCCTGTGAACCAAAGGAGATAGAGGAAAGACAAAGAGATGCAAACTCGACCTCTAAGCTAGGGGTTAGCCGCCGCTAAGCACTATCAACCCTAACCAAGGACGAGACTCGACTCAGCATGCATGCTATAACTTAGGGCGTCAGCGCTTCATTTGTTTATGCTCAGGGTCTGCGCTAGGCTTTGTACAAAGGGTTACATGCCTTGCCGGCAAGGCTTGTACAAAAGGGTGGCTTGCCGGGGGGGGGGGCGGCAAGCTGCGTCTTATGGGTAAAACTTGCGAAGATGCTCAATGTTCCAGGAATTGCTCACCGGAATGGCATTTTCGGTCTCCACGCAGACTGCGCCAAGCCTGGTGACTCGTATTACCCGATAAGGGCCTTCCCACTTCGGTGTCAACTTGTTTGTATTCTTGGCCGATTGAACGCGCCGAAGAACAAGGTCGCCTTCCTCAAAGCTTCGGGCATGGACCTTGCGGCTATGGTAGCGGCGCAAGGCCTGCTAGTAGCGTGCTGCTCTCACAGCCGCCCAAAGACGATCTTCCTCAAGGAGCGTTGTGTCATCTTGCCGCAGTTGCTCTTGCTCAAGCTCATCATAAGAAAGCACTCGAGGTGACCCGTATATGAGTTTAGTGGGGAGAACTGCCTCTGCCCCGTATACCAGGGCAAAGGGTGTCTGGCTGGTGGCTCGATTTGGCGTCGTTCTGATCCACCAAAGAACCGCCGGCAACTCATCAATCCAGCACCTCCTGCTCTTGTGCAGCCTGTCAAAGGTCTTTGTCCTTAATCATCGCAGCACTTCAGCGTTTGCCCTTTCAGCTTGACCATTTCTTCGGGGGTGAGCAACGGAAGCAAAACAGACTTTGTTGCCAAGGTCTTGGGTATATTTCATGAAGGTGCGGCTTGTGAACTGCGTGCCATTGTTGGTGATGACCCTGTTGGGTACACCAAAACGGCACACTAGTCCCTTGAAGAACTTGACGGCTGACAGAGTTGTGACCTTCCTCACTACCTCCACCTCCGGTCACTTTGTGAACTTGTCGATTGCAACGTACAAGTACTCAAAGCCCCCGACAGCGCGGGGGAAAGGGACCAGTATGTCGAGCCCCCAGACCGAGAAGGGTAAGGAGAGAGGAATGGTTTGAAGGGCTTGAGCTGGTAGATGATATTTCTTTGAATGAAACTGGCACGCTTCAAACCTGGTGACCAGCGCCGTCGCATCCTGGAGGGTAGTGGGCCTGAAGAAGCCTTGCCGGAACGCCTTGCCGGCAAGGCCTCTTGACCCTATGTGGGATCCACATATGCCTCCATGTATCTCCGTCAACAGCCCCAGTCCTTCCTATCGAGGGATGCACTTCAATTTCACGTCGTTCGGTCTCTTTCTGTACAGGACTTCATCGACGAACTGGTACATAGCAGACCGACAGGCCACTTTCTCCGCTTCTTCCTGCTCCTCAGGAAGTTCCCCAGTTTGGAGGAATCATACGGTATGTTGTGCCCACGCTGGAGCCTGGGGCTCGACGGCGAGGACTAAAGGCATTTCCTCCGCCATGGGAGCGGCTGTCTCGACGGCAAGAGCTTGACGCTCCGCCGGAGCTATCCGTCCAGTGGCGGGCTCAGTGTCTCCGGCAACATCCTTGCCTCCGGCACCGAGGAGCTCGGCGGGAAAGTACTTGTCGGGACCTGATTTCCTCCTCTTGTTCTCCTCTGTTGATGGATCATCGGATGGTTGAGAAAGCTGAAGCACAAAGGTACCTGGTTCCACAGGTAGCTTGAGGGCTGCGCACTTTGACAGGTAATCGGTGATGTCGTTCTCCGCTCGGGGAACATGCTCCGCCTATATACCATCAAAGCGCTCTTCCAGCTTCCTAACTTCATCGACGTAGGCCTTCATCAACGGGCTCTGGTAATCTTTGTTGACTTGTTTGAAGACAAGCTGCGAGTCGCCCCTGACAATTAGTTTCTTGATTCTGAGGTCTGCCGCGATCCTAAGACCGGCAAGCAGCCCCTCGTACTCAGCAGTATTGTTCGTGGATACCTCCCTGGGGAAGTGCATCTGGACCACGTACTTGAGGTGCTCTCCAGTGGGCGCGACTAGCAGTACGCCAGCCCCGGCGCCCTGCAAGGAGAAAGCTCCATCAAAGTATTTTATCCAGTCGGAACTCGCCTCTTTGCCGGGGAGAGCAGTTTCCTGGAACTCTTCATCAGGCGTTGCGGTCCATTCTGCAACGAACTCTGCCAAGACTCGGCTTTGAATCGTCGAGGTACTTTCAAACTTGAGGCCAAAGCTGGACAGCTCCAGTGCCCACTCTACAATTCTTCCCGTTGCATCTGGATTGTGCAATATCCGTTGTAGAGGGAGGCGAGTGACGACAGTGATCTCGTGTGCCTGGAAGTAGTGATGCAGCTTCCTCGAGGCCATAAGAAGGCCGAAGAGCAATTTCTGCACACCGGAGTACCTTGATCTAGCCCCCTGTAAGAGGGAGCTAACAAAGTAGACCGTGTGCTGCATCATTTTCTTTCTTGGCTGCACTCCAACCGGCCGTGTCGTCTCTGCACCAGTGGCATCAGGCTCTGTCGCTGCTATCACCTCATCATCTATTTTTCTCCGCGCCAATAGTGCGGCGCTGACCACCTGGTTTGTTGCCGCCAAATATAGCAGCAACGGTTCTTGTGGCCTAGGCGCAACTAGTATCGGCGTGGAGGAAAGATACCTCTTCAAGTCTTGCAATGCTGCTTCGGCTTCTGGCGTCAGTTCCATTGGGCCCGTCTTTTTCAAAATCTTGAAAAAGGGAAGGGCGCGCTCGGCAGACTTGGAAATGAATCTGCTCATGGCGGCAACGCAACCGGCAAGCCGACACACATCCTTGACCCGTTTGGGTGCTTCAATCTGTTCTATAGCCTTGATCTTGTCCGGATTGGCTTCTATCCCACGCTGTGACACAAAGAACCCGAGAAGCTTGCCGGATGGGACGCCGAAGACGCACTTCTCAGGGTTCAGCTTGAGGTTGATCTTGCGTAGGTTTACAAATGTTTCTTGTAAATCCGGTATAAGGGTTGCCCTGTCTTTTGTTTTGACCACTATATCATCCATATAAGCCTCCATATTTCTATGGAGCTGAGGTTCAAAACCAATCTGGACTGCCCTTGCAAAGGTCGAGCCAGCACTCTTCAACCCGAAAGGCATTCGTACGAAACAGTACGTACCACATGGGGTGATGAATGCTGTCTTCTCTTCGTCTTCTCTTGCCATGAAGATCTGGTGGTAGCCGGAGTAGGCATCGTGGAATGACAACAGGTCACACCTAGCCGTGGAGTCAACAATCTGGTCGATGCGCGGCAACGGGAAGGGGTCCTTGGGACAAGCTTTATTGATATCTGTGTAATCAATACACAGCCTCCACTTCCCATTTGCCTTGCGCACTACCACTGGATTGGCCAACCACGTTGGATGGAGCACTCCTCTTACCAAACCCGCTGCTTCTAGTTTCCGGATCTCCTCGGTGATGAACTCTTGTCGTTCCAAAGCTTGCTTTCTGACCTTCTGCTTGACGGGCCGCGCATGAGGACAGACAGCAAGGTGGTGCTCAATCACCTCACTGGGAACGCCGGGGATGTCGGATGCTTGCCATGCAAACACGTCGACATTCGCCCGCAGGAAGGTGACGAGCGCATCTTCCTATTTGTCGTCAAGGGAGGAGCTTATGGTGAAAGCCCCTCCCGTGCCGTCCTCCTTGATAGAAACCTTCTTGGTTCCCGGCGGCGTGGCCCTGGACCTCTTGTTTCTGCCGGTGGAGCTCTCTGGCACATCCTCGACGGGAGTGCGACACTCCGAAGAGGTGGGCTTGCCGGAGTGCGTGTCCGAGGTCTCACCCGTCTTCTTCTTTCCGGTGGAGCTCTCTGGCACGTCCTCGACGGGAGCACAGCACTCCGAAGAGGTGCGCTTGCCGGAGTGGGTGTCTGAGGTCTCACCGGTCTTCTTCTTCTTCCCTCCCGGGGCTCCAGTGGCAGGAGCAAGTGCCCTCATAGCGGCAGCTGCTGCAAGTGCTTGCTGGTATAGTTGGTCAGCGCAAATCAGCGCATCTTTCTTATTGGAGGGGATGGTGATGATCGTCACATGTCCTGGCATCTTCAGGGTGTTGTAGGCGTAGTGTGACGCTGCCATGAACTTGGCCAACGCGGGGCGGCCAAGGATCCCGTTATAAGGCAAAGCGATCTTCGCAACATCGAACACGATCCTTTCCGTCCTGTAGTTCAGATCACTCCCAAAAGTCACGGGCAGCGTGACCTTCCACTTTGGTTGACTTCTCCTCGGGTTGACCCCCTGAAACGTGTCGTCTCTTCGAGGTCTCCGTGAGGAATCTGCAGCTTCTCGACCACGGCAGGTGAGATCAAGTTCAGACCGGCCCCGCCATCGACTAGCATCTTTGTCACCTTGAGGTTGCGTATCGTCGGTGAAACCAACAATGGCAAGCACCCGACCGCAGTAGTGCGATCAGGGTGATCCTCAGTGTCAAAAATGATAGGGGTGCTGGACCATTTCGGCGGCTTTTGGGCACCAGGCGACGGCTCCGCCACTGTAATCTCACGCGCCCACTGTTTATGTTGGCGGTGAGAAGTATGCAGCGAGGCACAGCCATCAACGCACATGGCCTCCGTGGCCTTCTGAAACTCTTGGTCACCGGACTCATCGTCCTCTTCGTGATCGTGGTCTTCTGTCCTTCTGTCGCGGCCCCGGGCGGGCCTCTCCTGCTGTTTATCCTTGCCGCGACGGCCTGCTTGGCTGTCACGCTTCTTGCCGGACCCCTCAGCACCGTCCTGGCCCTTCTCCTTGTGCCGCCTCTCGTATTCAACCCTCTGCTTCTCAGCAAGGAGCTCAACCTATCGGCAGTCCTGGAGATCATGGCCCTTGGTGCGATGGATCTTGCAGTATCGCTTGCTAGAGTTTCCTGGCTTCTCGGCAGCCGCCAAGGCCCGGCAGGGGTCACTGCCAGCAATTTCCTTGTCGGGGTCACCCGCCTTGGTTTTCTTGGTGGAGCCGGTGTCATAAGATCCCTCGACGGCAAGCACGGCTTTACCCTTGCGCTTCCTGTTGCGGTTCCGTCCTTTCTTTGCTGGGGCGATAGTGTCGTCATCTGAAGAGTCGGTTTCCGCGTCGGCATCTTCGCCTGGGTACTTCCTTCCCTCTTCAGCCCGGGCACATCTGTCAGCAAGAACATAGAGCTCCGCCACATGTTTCACCTTGGTCATCGCCAGTTCTTCACGCATCTTGCAGTTACGCACGTTCTGATGGAACGCGCTGATGATGGCGGCAGGGTGAACATTGGGGATATTGTACTGTACCCGGCTGAACCTCTATATGTACTTGCGCAGACTCCCGCCTTCCTTCTGGGGTATGACGTGCAGGTCACTTGCTTGGCCATGGGCTTGGTGACCTTCAGTAAAGGCGCCACCAAACTCATGGCACAAATCCGACCAGGAGGAAATAGAGTCTACCGGCAAGTGCATCAACCATGACATGGAGTTGGGTTTAAGAGCCAACGGAAAGTAATTCGCAAGCACCTTATCGTCGCGCGCTCCGGCAGCTTGCATCACGATGGTGTAGATGCTGACGAACTCCGACGGGTGGGTCTTCCGTTGTACTTCTCACCAACGTCAGGCTTGAAGGTGCGGTGAGAGGGCCACTGGAACTGCCGCAGCTGACGGGTAAAAGCCGGACAGCCTACCTCGTAAGGTAGACCTCCAGGGCTCCCCAGTGCTGGGCGGTCTACAGCAGGCCCCGCTCACGGGTAAAAGCCGGACAGCCTACCTACTGGTGACGCACTCCGCGCCGGCGCTCGATGGTGGTTCGAGCGTCTTCATGAGCTCGGTCCTGAAAAACTTGACGCTGGTCGCCGTGGGTCGGACGACGCTATGGAGATGGCGTCGCCCGCGACGTCCCGACGAGTCGATAAACGCGGTAGCGGGCGAGGAGGAGGAGGTGAATGCACCGTAGCCACGGTGATGCCGGTCCTCCCGCCACCGGTGCGTGGGACTCCATCGGAGCATCGACCTGGGAGCTCCGCTGGATTTGGTTCATCCTTGTTGGCGACTGCGACAAGGCTTCGGATGGTGGCTCTCCATTCGTCGAGTTTCCCCGTAACGGGAGGAAAGTCGAGGAGCAACTGCGCGCACGCCAGGGCTTCGGCTGGAGTTAACGGTAGCGAAACCTGCACGGGCCGCGACGCGCTTCGACCCCTGACCATGTCAGGAGGAGCTCCATCACGATCCCGCGGTCACATGCCATTTCCACCAGTGCTTCCGCGTGCGGGCAGGTCTTCTACGTCTCGGGAGTGGCGCTCAGGGCTCTTCCCGTGGCAAGCCCGGGCAGTTCAGCATGACAACGCCATTCTTCCCGTGCTGCTTGAGAGGAGCGCGCTGTTGGCGCCGGCGTGGGAGTCCTGGAGGCCCTTGCGTCGCCTTCTGGTGATGCGGCAGCGATCTTTGAGGGCCCCGCGCCACTCGCGGAGGGCCTGGCTCCTTCTTTGGATCCGGCGGTGTGTGGCCCGTTACCAGGCGCACAAACATAGCCACCCCCCAAACTCCGGCTGCTGGGACGGCATTGGTGTTCACGAGCAGCTCCCCGGGTCCTTTCCACGACCGGTCCGCTGCTCGCCCGCGTCGGGACGGGCTGTCCGGCCTCCGACTGTCCAACCGCCACCGTGGCCTTTTTCTTGGGCGCCATGATGATGAAGAAGGGTCGAACTGACTGCTGAAGCCGATTCTCATAACTGCGCCCCCTACCTGGCGCGCCAAAGATGTCGGGGTATTGGATCGACACCTATGGGTCACAAGAATCCCTACTACGGTTGCGGGGCGCGGGGTTGAGAGAAAAGCGGATCCAATAGTTAGCACACGGTTCCTTTACCCAGGTTCGGGCCTCAAAGATGCGTAAAACCCTACTCCTGCTTTGGTGGATTATATGTTTGTGTTCTTCAGCTAGCTATGGGCCTTGAGAAGCTCCAAAAGGCCGAATCGTGAGGAGTTCTAAAGAGCCGAATCCTTCTCCTGGTCGCCTCGGGCCTCCTTTCATAGGGAAAAGGGGTCGCCACAGTGGCTCACAGGAGGTGGAAAGGGTACAGTGATGCGAGGTTATCCCTGGCATTACATGACAAGGCACATTTAATGCGTCTTGCTTAGGTGTCCTTGCTTTATCGGGGATGAGGGAGACGCCCATCTTGTCCGTCGCCGCTCCTTCTTGTGTCGACATGCGCCCTGGCCAGCAATCCCTGAGATGCCATGTAGGCAGGTAGGCAGCTGAGGTGGGCAACGGTGGGTCTTCACGAAGATCTGCATGTCGCCACGCAGGTGCCTGCCCAGCTGGTTGGGTCGGCAGCTGCATGGGGCGATGGAAGCTTAGCTGGCGTGGGCCTGATGGTGGCCCCGCGGCTGTCTTCGGCAAGGGCCTTGCCGGGGCCCCGGTAATGGTCTTGCCGCGGCGCTTGCTGCCCTCCCCGGCAAGGTGCTTGCCGGGGCTCTTGTGGTCCTCCTTGGCTGGGATCCCACCAAGGGTCGTCGTCTTCTCAGTGTGTATTTGATCTTGAATGTCTTCACAAAGATCTGCATGCCACTACGGGGATACCTCCCGAATCCTTGCCCTCTAGGGGTAGTGGACTCAAGGGTTATCCGCTCCATGGGCGTGGGACGAGCTGCCGCGGCAAGGGTCCTGCCGGGGCTGCTAGAGCCGGCCCCGGCAAGGATCTTGTCGGGGCTGCTGAAACTGGCTCCCGGCAAGGATCTCGTCGGGGGAAGCCGCTTCATCCCTTTGCTCTTTGTGGTCTTGTTCTTGGTGTTGCTCCAGTTCCATCGAGCTTCGGTCTTACCCTGGCTCACCTCCCTTGCCATGATTGGCATGGTGGTGCCCGTGGCTTAGACTGCCCGTGCATAGTCATAGGGGTACAAAAAGTGTACCCCTCTTTTTGTACACCGACAACATCACATAAAGTCTGATGCCCTTTGAGGCTTTTGTACATCCCTGTTTCAAGCAAAGTCTTCAACCTAGTATTTTCATTAGCAATAGTAGTGGTATCCTCAGTAGAGGGGTTAGTTATCACATCAGCAGTTGAAGATATTGCAACAGTGGCAGCAGTAGAACATTCAGCAACAGATGTAGCGTTATCACGCTCAATGCATTTTAGACATGGTGGTTCAAATCCTTCCTGAGTGGAGCTGATCAGTTGTGCATGGAGTGACTCATTTTATTTTTGAAGATCTTCATGAGCCGCTTTCAATTTCTCAAGTTCTTGCTTCCTTTGAAGGTAATCGTGGGAAAGCTTTTCATGAGTTTTTGAGAGCGATTCATAAAGACCTTCAAGTTCCTCATACTTAACATGAAGATTTTTTATGTCTTCAATTAAGGACTGAGAACGGGTCATTTCCGCGTCCAACAGGTCATCGCTTTTGTCTAACAGTTTTTGAATATGTTGCATAGCTTTCTGCTATTCAGTGGCAATTTTAGCAAGTGTTTTGTAGCTAGGTTTTATTCACAATCAGGGTCATCTTCACTAGATGTTTGAAAGTAATTTTACCTTGGCACCGCGTGCCATGAAGCAGTAGGTGGGAGCAGAGTCGTCGTCCTCATCATCAATGTTGGTGACGGGGCCATTGTCTTAAGTGTTGAAGATGGACTTTGCCACGTAGGCTGTGGCTAGAGCCAGACTTGCAGCACCAGAATCGGATTCCTCCTCAGACTCCACCTCCGCCTCTTCTGAAGCAAACTCCTCCTCTGAATCCGTCTCCTTGCCAGATGAATTCTTCTTATGTGATGAATACTTTTATGAAGACTTCGAAGAAGACTTTGAGTATTTCTTCTTTTTCTTATCATCAGAATCATATTCCATGCTCTTCTTCTTCTTGAGGACACTCAGAGATGTAGTGACCAGGTTTCTTGCACTTATGACATGTTCTCTTCTTGTAGTCACGGGTAGAAGCTTCATGATTTCTTGAGCTGGATCGTGAAGACTTATTGAAGCCTTTCTTCCTAGTGAATTTCTGGAACTTCTTCACAAGCATGGCAAGCTCCTTTCCAATATCTTCAGGATCATCAGAACTGCAGTCAGATTCTTCTTTAGATGAAGAAACAGCCTTAGCCTTCAAGGCACGAGTTCGGCCATAGTTGGGACCATAGATGTCATGTTTCTCAGACAGCTGGAACTCATGTGTATTGAGCCTCTCAAGTATGTCAGACGGATCGAGAGTGTTGAAGTCAGGGCGTTCTTGAATCATCAGGGCAAGGATGTCAAATGAGCTGTCGAGTGATCTCAGGAGGGTCTTGACGATTTCATGCTTGGTGATCTCAGTGGCGCCAAGTGCCTGAAGCTCATTTCTGATGTCAGTGAGGTGATCGAATGTGTGCTGAACATTCTCATTGTCGTGTCTCTTGAAGCGATTGAAAAGATTGCGAAGGACAATAATCCTTTGATCTCTCTGGGTTGAGACTCCTTAATTGACCTTTGAGAGCCAGTCCCAGACTTCCTTTGACGTTTCCAGGGCACTCACATGACCATACTGTCCTTTGGTCAGGTGACCAAAAATGATGTTCTTGGCCGTTGAATCCAGTTGAACGAGCCTCTTGACATCAGCAGGGGTGATACCTTCACCAGTCTTGGGAACGACATTCTTCACGACAAACCAGAGGTCCACGTCAATGGCTATAAGGTGCATGCGCATCTTGTTCGTCTAGTAGGGATATTCAGTGCCATCGAAGACGGGGCACGCAGTGGAGACTTTGATTATCCCTGCAGTCGACATAGCTAAAACTCCAGGTGGTTAAACCGAATCACATAGAACAAGGGAGTACCTTGCTCTAATACCAATTGAAAGTGCAGTATATCGACTAGATGGGGGGTGAATAGGCGATTTTTATGAAATGCTTCAAAACATGGAAGTTTCGAAGACAAATGATAAATCCAATCCTATTTATATGCAGCGGAAGGTAGACTACACTAGACAAGCCATACTCAAGTATTTAATGAAGTGAAAGCATGAAGACTAATAGCAGCTAGGCAGTAAAGATGAGGATGGAAGATTAAGTGAAGCCAATCATATCAAGTAGTCACACAGTGAAGTCAATCAGATAAGACAAGTAGGCAATGACTTCAAAACATAAGACAGTAAGTAAAGGGAAGGAAAGGATAGAACCAGTAGCTCGGGGAAGATAGTGATTTGTTAGACCAGTTCCAGTTGTTGTGACAACTGTACGTCTGGTTTGGGAGGCTGAGATTTAACTCAGAAGACTACGTCTTCACCTTATTCCCCTTGAGCTAAGAACACCTAGTCCTCGCCCAATCACTCTGGTAAATCTTCAAGGTAGACTTCCAAACCTTCACAGACTTCATTCATCGGCGATCCACAATGACTCTTGGATGCTTAGAATGCGACGCCTAACCGGCTGGAGGAAACACAGTCCTCAAGTGTAATAAGTCTTCAGGTCACATAGACAGAAAGACTTCAGTGATGCCTAACACTCTTTGGCTCTGGGTGTTTGGGCTTTGTCCTCGCAAGGATCTCTCTCTCAAATGCTTCCGAGGTGGGTTGCTCTCAAACGACAAAAGTCATGCAATAACTCTGAGTAGCCACCAATTTATGGTGTCGGGGATCGGCTATTTATAGCCACTGGACAACCCGACCTGATTTGTCCGAAGTGACCCTGGGTCACTAAGGAACTGACACGTGTTCGAACGGTCAGATTTCAAACACACACGACAACTTTACTTGGGCTAGAAGTAAAGCTGACTCATCGAACTTTGGATAAGATTTGCTCTCATTGTCTTCGCTCGAAGACATATGATTTGGTTGAGCATCACTTCAGTCACTCTGACTTAGTTCACTTGGACCCCACTTAATAGTATAGTGGTTCCTATGACCCAACAAAGAAGAAAAGGAAACAACGAAACATCTAAGTCTATGCACTCCATCGTCTTCATACAATGTCTTCTCTAATCATAGGCTTCAATATGATTGTCTTCATATATATATATACCACCATTCTCGTCAATGTCCTCATACATTTTTAGGGGTCATCTCCGGTAGGTAAACCGAATCAATGGGGGACTACTACCTGTGTTATCCTGCAATTTTCACGAACACATTAGTCCCTCAACCAGGTTTGTCGTCAATACTCCAAAACCAACTAGGGGTGGCACTAGATGCACTTACAAAAACTGGCACCCTGCGCCCGCTAATGCCCGCTTGGCCCTGGTCGTCGTTTCTCATGGCACGAGGACATCACGAGGTACCCCTTTGCCTTGATATCTCTGCTCCTCGGGAGCCAGCCTAGTGAGGCCGCCCTAGGGGAGGTATTGTGTCACACGCCTCGCGAGGCTTGGCCCCTCGCGAGGGTCTTGAGTAGTTGCTGACGAGGTTGGGCCGTACCAGGTCGCTAGCTGAGCCACGCCCTGGGCCGCAGTCAGGCAAATCTGGATACCCCGGTTCCTAGAATGCCGACACGCGCCACCGCCGCCGGCCTGCACAGCCGCCTCCGAGTCCCGCCCCGCCGTCGTGACCTCCCTCGCCATGCGCTAGCGAGCACCGCCACCTCCCCGCGCGCGTGCTCCTCCGGCCACCTCCGCCTTAGGCCCTGCAATGCCGAGCAGTGCGAAGCTCCGCCACGGTTGGACCCCGCTGCCATGCCGCCTTCCCTCGCCACCGGCCACAAACATCTCCGCCACTGGCCTTGAGCCATCACTGGAGCAACCGCCGTCGTCAACTCTGTAGTGAGATCCGAACCTGCCCTATGGGGGTGGTGGAGCCATCAATCATTCCGGAGAAAGGCTTCGTAGGTAGTAGTTGATCGTATGGTACTTGAAGGTTGTCGAATGTCTCGACCGATAGGACATTAAGCCATGTGCCGCCGTCGTTGAGGGTCTTGGTGACTTGTACGTTGCTGATGACGGATGAACAAAGCATCGGGAGGGTGCCGGCCGTAGCCACGCACTTGAGCTGGTATGCTGAACTAATGGTGATGGGGCACTTCGACCATCTGAGTGGGCGCATGGCCTCGAGCTTGGGGAGAGCCGCGTTCACTTCTCGGGTGAACTGCTTGAAGAGGCGTTGACAGGCCGGGGCCTGCGCTCCGCCCAAGATGCAGGCAATAGCGCGAGGCTCCTAGAAGCCCCCACCCCCCTTGTCTTGGTCGTCGTTCCTCCTTGGTGATGGTAGAGGTGGGAGACCTGCCTTACCCAGCGGGCGGTCCTCGCGAGGCTGGTCCCTTCAGGCGCCCTCACGAGGCTGGTCCCTCCATGCATCCTCACGAGGCTGATCGCGCCAGCGTCCCCCCGAGGCTGGTTGCGCCACTCCTGGCAGGGGCCGCGGTCATCCCATCGTCCCCCCGTCCGACTTCCCCCATGGTCGTAGCCACTGTTGCTGCGCTCGGGGGCATTGGCTGACGCGTCCTTCGCGGAGGTCCCTGAGCTCTTGGCAATCATGGGTGTTGTGGCTGTGCACGTTGTGGAAGGTGCAAAACGGCCGGCTGTTCTTGGATGACTCTTGGTAGTCGCGGCCGCACTTCATCTCTGGCTCAGCCGCAAGCACTGCTACTTCTTTGCGCTTTACGTCCTTCCTCTTGGCATTCTTGTCTTCAGGTTCAGTAGCTGGGAGCTCGACGAGGGAGAGGCGCCCCTCCTCAGCTCTGGCGCACTTGGTCGCGAAGTTGAACAACTCAAGGGACGTCCACATATCTTCGTGGATGGCGAGGTCCTCCTTCATCCTAAAGTCACGGACGCCATCTGTGAATGCTGAAACGATGGCCTCGTCCGTGACCTTGGGGATCTTGATGCGAACACTATTGAAGCACTAGATGAACTTATGTAGGGTTTCTCCTGGTTGTTGCTTGATACGCCGCAGGTCACCCACGGCCGGGGGCTGTCTCCGGTGCCCTGGAAGTTGGCGATGAACCGCTCGCGCATCTCGCTCCATGTGGAGATCGATCCTGCGGGAAGGTTCGAGAGCCACGAGCGCGCGCCTTCTTTTAGATCCATGGGGGACCAGCATGCCATGATTTTCCCGTTGCCGTCAGACGCTTCGATGTTCTTCTCGTAGAGCTGCAGGAACTCCACAGGGTCGGGGGTACCATCATAGCATGGAGGCATGTCGGGCTTGAACTTCCCAGGCCAGTTGATGTTGTGCAGCTCGGGGCGAGGGCCTTGTAGCCTGCTGTCGACACCAGAGCTTGCCGGGGAGGCGGAGCTTGGTCTTGGTCCTCGCGTGCCACCACGACGGGGGAACGCAGTCTCGACGCGGAGGTGGAGGGAGCACTATCCCTCCTCCGCAGGGCCGCTGGATCTCCTGACAGCTTCCTTCTTCGTGCACTAGCACCTTGCGTGGGTGATCATGCCGTGGGGCCACGTGCCTCGGATCTTGGACGACGCCTTGACGCAGAGGTAGCAGAGGAGCTTCATGGGCCACGTCGCTCGCATGGGGGGAGGACGAGGTAGGGAGAGGGATGGCGCTGGAGAGCCCAAGCGGCGCTGACGAGCTCGGTGATGCGGTCAAACCATTCTTCATAGAAGTCGTCGACGGGGCAGAATGCATGAGCTCGCGTACCTTGAGCAACGCAGCCTGCGCGTCCGCGGGTCCGTGACGAGCATGAGACGATGTGGTAGCCAGGGTAAGTGATGGGGTTGCGGTGCGCCCGTCTCGCCGCACGGAGGGGTGCAGGGACGAGGCCTGCTGCTCGTGCCACATCGGGCCGGTGGCGGCGTTGACAGCAGGTGATGGAGAACGGCGGGGATGTCCGCCGGCAGGAGCTGTTTGAGCAACGCGGGCGGTGAGGGCAGCCCGCCGCTCGTTACGGGCCCTGCGGGCGTCGGCCATGGAACCGGTGGGACGGCGGATCATGGATCGACGGCAGGGAAGTTATGGCACACTCCTACCTGGTGTGCCACATGTCGAATCTTGGGTTCCGGCAATACCCTTGTGGTTCGAACACTGGGGTGCGCACGAAGATCTATCCTTCGGCACTAGCTCGTCTACTCGCCGATTCCTAGGCCTAGCTCCTCAAACCGGAAGAACAAGGGACTCAAAGGTTTATACTGGTTCGGGCCACCGTTGTGGTGTAATACCCTAATCTAGTGTCGTGTGGTGGATTGCCTTATAGGATGGAGAGGAACTAGTAAAAGGGAAGAATAGCCTCCTGAGGGGAGGTGTTCTTGTGCTCGGATGAGCTTGCTGTGTGTATGGTTGGCTCTTGATCAGATGCCCACTAGCTTGGGTCAGCTCAAGATGAGATGATCAGCTCAAGATGAGATGATCCTTGTATGGTGGTGGCTAGTCCAGTTTATAGTGGCTCGGGTCCTCTTCCCAAATATTGAGCGGGAAGGGATCCCACAACAGCCAAATTTGAAGGGGGACATCTAGTACAAGCTATCCTGACAAAAGGTGGTCTTCGCCTGCCAAAGGATCTGGTGGTGACACCGTCGTGGGCTCCGCGATGACCTCCGTCCTGCTGTCCTGCTCGTCTTGGTATTATTGCACCGATATGGGAACCTTTGCCTGATGCCTCGGGACTGCTCCCCTGCGCCTGCCCCTATAGCACCAAAGAGGAAACTGGCACCCTGCGCCCGCTAACGGTGACCTCCGTCGCCACACGCCAGCGAGCTCTGCTGCCGCCCCGCGCGCGTGCTCCTCCGGCCACCTTCGCCTTTGGCCCTGCCACGGCGAGCAGTGCCAAGCTCTGCCCCGGCCGGACCCCACCGCCATAGTGTCTTCCCTCGACGCTGGCCACAGCCATCTCCCCTGCCGGCCTCAGGCCATCACCGGAGCAGCCGTCGTTGTCAACTCTCCAGTGAGATCCGAACCTGCCCTATCGGGGTGGTGGAGCCATCAGTCATTCTGGAGAAGGCTGTCGAATGTCTCGACGGATAGGACATTAAGCCCTGCTCCGCAGTCGTTGAGGATCTTGGTAACTTGAACGTTACTGATGACGGACGAACAAAGCAACGGGAGGGCGCCGGCCGTAGCCGCGCACTTGAGCTGGTCTGCTGAACTGAAGGTGATGGGGCACTTGGACCATCTGAGCGGGTGCGTGGCCTCGAGCTTGGGGAGAGCTGCGCTCACTTCTCGGGCGAATTGCTTGAAGAGGCGTTGACAGGCCGGGGCCTGCGCTCCACCCAACATGCAGGCAATGGCGCGAGTCTCCTGGAAGCCCCTAGCCCCCTCGTCCTGGTCGTCGTTCCTCCTTGGTGGCGGCAGAGGTGGGAGACAAGCCTTACCCTAGGGGCGGTCCTCGCGAGGCTTGTCCCTCCAGGCGCCCTCACGAGGCTGGACCCTCCATGCATCCTCACGAGGCTAATCGCGCCAGTCCTGGCAGGGGCCACGGTCATCCCAGCGTCCCTCGGTGTGACTTCCCCCACGGTGGTAGCCACGATTGCTGCGCTCGGGGCGTTGGCTGACGCGTCCTTCGTGGAGGGCCCTGAGCTCTTGGCAGTCGTGTGTGTTGTGGCTATGCACATTGTGGAAGGCGCAAAACGGCCGGCTGTTCTTGGATGACTCTGGGTAGTCGCGAACGCGCTTCATCTCTGGCTCAACCGCAAGCACTACCACTCCTTTGCGCTTTACGTCCTTGATCTTGGCCTTGTTGTATTCAGGTTCAGTAGCTGGGAGCTCGACGAGGGAGAGGCGCCCCTCCTCATCTCTGGCGCACTTGGTCGTGAGGTTGAACAGCTCAAGGGAAATGCACAGATCTTCGTGGATGGCAAGGTCCTCCTTCATCCTGAAGTCACGGACGCCATTTGAGAATGCTGAAACGATGGCCTCATCCGTGACCTTGGGGATCTTGACCTGGACACTGTTGAAGCGTCGGATGAACTTCTGTACGGTTTCTCCTGGTTGTTTCTTGATACGCCGCAGGTCACCCACGGCCGGGGGCGGTATCGGGTGCCCTAGAAGTTGGCAATGAACCGCTCGTGCATCTCGCTCTAGGTGGAGATCGATCCTGGAGGAACGTTCAGGAGCTACGAGCACACACCGTCTTTTAGAGCCATGGGGGAGCAGTACGCCATGATCTTCTCGTTGACGCCGGACGCTTCGATGCTCTGCTTGTAGAGCTGCAGTAACTCCGCAGGGTCGGGGGTACCGTCGTAGCGTGGAGGCAGGTCGGGCTTGAACTTCCCAAACAAGTTGACGTTGCGCAGCTCGGGGGCGAGGGCCTTGCAGCCTCTCGTCGACACCGGAGCTTGTCGGGGAGGCGGAGCTTGGTCTTGGTCTTCGCGCGCCACCACGGCGGGGGGCGCGCGATCTCGATGCGGAGGTGGAGGGAGCGCAGACGCTCCTCCACGAGGGCGCTGGATCTTCTGGTAGCTTCCTTCTTCGTGCATTGGCGCCGCGCGTGGGTGATCACACCGCGTGGCCACGTGCCTTGGATCTTGGATGACGCCTTGGCGCGGAGGTAGCAGATGAGCTTCATGGGCCATGTCGCCCGCATGGGGAGACGAACGAGGTAGCGAGAGGGATGTTGCTGGAGAGCCCCCAGCGGCGCTGACGAGCTCGGCGATGCTGTCAAACCATTCTTCATAGAAGTCGTCGACGGGGCAGTAAAGCAGGAGCGCGCGTGCCATGAGCAATGCAGCTGCGAGTGCGCGGGTCCGCGACAAGCATGGGACGACGAGGCTGCCGGGGTAAGCGACGGGGTCGTGGTGCGTCTGTCTTGCCGCACGGAGGGGTGCAGGGACAAGGCCTGCTGCTCGTGCCGTGCCGGACCGGCGGCGGCGTTGGCAGCAGGTGATGGAGAACAGCGGGGCGGTTCGCCGGTAGTAGGTGGTTGAGCGACACGGGCGGCGAGGGCGGCCCGCCGCTCGGCACGTGCCCTTCGGGCGTCGGGCATGGAACCGATGGGACGACGGAGCGTGGATCGACAGAAGGGAAGTTACGGCGCACCACTACTTGGCACGCCAAATGTCGGATCTTGGGTTCCGGCAAAACCCTTGTGGTTCGAACACTAGGGTGCGCACGAAGATCTCTCCTTCCGCCCTAGCTCGTCTACTCGCCGATTCCTAGGCCTAGCTCATCAAACCCAAAGAACAAGGGACTCAAAGGTTTATACTGGTTCGGGCCACCGTTGTGGTGTAATACCCTAATCTAGTGTCGTGTGGTGGATTGCCTTATAGGCTGGAGAGGAACTACTACAAGGGAAGAACAGCCTCTTGAGGGAAGGTGTTCTTGTGCTCGGATGAGCTTGTTGTGTGTATGGATGGCTCTTGATCAGATGCCCTCTAGGTTGGGTCAGCTCAAGATGAGATGATCCTTGTATGGTGGTGGCTAGTCCTATTTATAGTGGCCCAGGTTCTTTTCCCAAATATAGAGCGGGATGGGATCCCACAATGGCCAAATTTGAAGAGGGGCAGCTAGTACAAGCTATCCTGACAAAAGGTGGTCTTCGCCTGCCAAAGGCTCTAGTGGTTATGCCACCGTGGGCTTCGTGATGACCTCCGTCCTGCTGGTCTTGGTATTGTTGCACCGATATGGAAACCTTTGCTGATGCCTCGGGACTCCTCGCCTGCACCTGCCCCTTTAGCACCAAAGAGGAAACTGGCAACCTGCGCCCGCTGGCGCCCGCCTGGCCCTAGTCGTCATTTCTCACGTTACGAGGACCTCGCAAGGTACCCCTTGCCTTGATATCTCCGCTCCTCGAGAGCCAGCCTAGTGAGGCCGCCCTAGGGGAGGTCTTGTGTCGCCCGCCTCGCGAGGCTTGGCCCCTCACGAGGGTCTTGAGTAGTTGCTGAAGATCTTGGGTCATACCAGGCCACTGGATGATCCACGCCCTGGGCCGCAGCCACGCAAGTCTGGGTACCCCCATTCCCAGAATGCCGACCCGCGCCACCGCCGCCGGCCTGCACAGCCGCCGCACCGCCGCCTCCAGGCATGCCCCGCCGCCGTGACCTCCACCGCCACGCGCCAGCGAGCTCCACCGTCGCCCCGTGTGCGTGCTCCTCCGGCCACCTCTGCCTTTGGCCCTGCCACGGCGAGCAACGCCAAGCTCCACCCTAGCCGGACCCTGCCGTCGTGCCGCATTCCATCACCACTGGCCACGGCCATCTCCTCCGCCGGCCTCGATCTGTCACCGGAGTAACCGCCGTCATCAACTCTCCAGCGAGATCCGGATCGGGATCAGGTTGGATCAGATACACCGATCTTGGATCCAAACGCGCCTCCGTCCCGCCGGATCCCTCCATCCCGCATCTCCCCATCCCGTTTTGCGATGTCTAAATTTCTGTATGTCCCTGGCATTTTTCTCATATCATGTTGCATACTTTTAGTGGCCACACCTTTTGCACGTTTATCCGTTTTGAGCCTATAATATGTGAAATGTTCATCTCGAAGTGCTCTACATGTTGGTATGGGTGTTGTGCATGTCGTGATCCATCGAAATGTCTTAATCTTCGTTACAAAACTGCTATGTGATGTTATTGCTCAATCTTGGTTGTCTCTCAACAGCATGTAGACATGTTTAACATGGTGTAACTTTGTGCGTGTTAGTCCAAATAAGGTGTATGATATGTCAAAATGCTCATCTAGTGAACATGGCATCTTCGGAGCTCAAAATAATTAAGCTACAGCACTCAAATAACATGGCAAAGGGCATGAACACAAACTAGACATATACTACAACAACTATGTCCAAGGTGCACCCCCAACGGAGTCACGGATCAATAGCAATGATCTTGGACATATTGAACTTGACAATAAAATTCTGGCAGCATAATTTTATTGAAACTTTGGAGCAAAAGATAAACATGCTAAAGCCACTTAAATAGACATGTGAGGACATGAATGGAAATACAACAAAATATACTACAAGGAACAATCAAGATCCACTCCAAAACTATCATGCTTTGTCCTAGAACATCACACGAACATGGCATCGGAACGTTACAGATTTCAGACTTAGTGAAAAACCACTAAGTCCTAAAACAGCAATATCATCATGGCATATAAAAGAGCATGTTTAAGTCACCTCGAAACTAAACATGGCAAGAGGTAAGCACCTCATCAAAGTACACATGAAGGTGATCCCGAAACACACAAGCATGCTTCATGTAGGTAAACACAACGATAGCAACGAGCTCAACAAGATGGCATTTCATAACAAGTGAAAACACATCACAGCCACATGGCACTTTGCAACGATGATAACAAGGCAATAATAAATCTACCATGCAACCTATCATATACAACATGTAGAGCATGGCAAGACGAACACGTGGACATGTCATTTGCATCATTCGGACAAACGAGCTAAAATATATCACATGGCAAAGGTGGCATAAAAATAACACATAGCAGCAGTTTATATCATGATGCACTTTTGCAACAGCAAAACGAGCACCTAAATGATCTCTAACATGCATGACAACAGCAGATAAAACATAGAGCAAGTCTCCACGAACGTCTGGACATGCTACACGCGCGAATCGGAGCAACACACAAGGAGATCTAGCAGTTTGAAAACTGCATCAGAGATTAACAGAACATGGACTCAGAAGAATTAGGAGCAACCTTAGGCAGATCCAGATCTGAAGGAAAAGACGGAGTGGGCCGGCGGCTGGGCTGCCCGAACTGGCGGTGGAGGCGGCGGCGGCCCAGTCGGAGACGAGGCCCGGCTGGGGCGGCGGACGGCTTGCGGGCTGAGGGAGGCCTGCCGGAGCGGAGGCGGCTCGGCCCACCTCGGCGGAGGCGGCTAGCGATGCGAGCGCCCTGGATCCTCCCGATCCAGAGGCTCGCGGCGGCGAGGGACCTGGGCCTTCGGGCCAGAGGAGAAACGGCGAGGTGGGGACCAGCCCGCGGGGACGAAGCGGTGGTGCGGTCGAGGCCTCGGGCCTCCTAGCGCATGGCGATGTGGTCCAGAGCGGATGACCTGGCGAATCGGGGATCTGGTCCCGTGGCGATCGGGGAGATGGGCCGGTCGGTGGCTGGCGATCGGTCGACTCGATCGATCCAGGAGGGAAGGCGCTCGGTCGGCTGGGCGTTGACTCGGCGACTGGGTCGCTCTAGCGGAAAGGACGCCGCCCGGCGGCTCGAGGGAGACTCCCAGGAGGGATTTTCGGGAGGAATTTTGCCAAGTGGCTGATGGGAAATTGTGGATCTAGGAAAAATGAGAGGGGAGGAGGAGGAAGAAGATAGAAATGCCAAATTTAGACTAGGGTCTAATATATAGCAGGAATTTTAGGGTTAGGGAGATTTTAGGGGTGCTAGGAGCCCTCCGATCGCGATCCGACGGATCCGATCGCGGGGATAGATTAAAAGGCCTAGGAGGAGATAAAAGACTGAAGTAGGGGTGTTTCCGGGACACGAAGTGAAGGCACTTCGGACCCACACGAACAACGGATGGAAAAGCCAACGGAGTCCAAACGAGACGAGATTTGAGAGGCGGGTTGCACACAACAAAACAACAACACACAAAACAACCTCGCGGCACACCGGTAACGTTAAACGCCCGAACAACAAAGTAGGCCTACGGGACGTCACGGACACGTGAGGGAGCTCCGGAACGCGAAACGGACAACGAGAAGAAACACGCGGAACCGGATGCAACCGACAACACAAATGCAATGCGATGCACATGTCTACATGATATGAATGAATGCCACACACTCACACAACAAAACGACGAAAACCCGAAAGACGAGAACCCGGAATGGAAATAGATGAAGCCGGAGATATATTATATACCCAAAAGGGAAAGTATTACATCCGGGGCATTACAAACGTGTAGCCCACGAGGCAGGGGGCGCGCCCAGGGGGAGGAGGAGCGCCCCCTACCCTCGTGGACACCACGTGTGCCCTCTTCTGTGATTCTCAAGTCTCCTGTGAAGAAATCGCTCGAAAAATATCTCTCCCGAAGGTTTCATTCCGTTTGGACTCCGTTTGATATTCCTTTTCTGCAAAACCCTGAATAGGCAAAAAACAGCAATCTGGACTCGACCTTTGGGTTAATAGGTTAGTCCCAAAAATAATATAAAAGTGTATAATAAAGCCCATTAAACATCCAAAACATCATATATAATAGCATGGAACAATAAAAAATTATAGATACTTTGGAGACGTATCTAGCATCCCCAAGCTTAATTTCTGCTCGTACTCGTGTAGGTAAATGATAAAAACAGAATTTTTGATGTGGAATGCTAACCAACCTAATTTTCAATGTAATTCTCTTTATTGTGTGATGAATGTTCAGATCCGAAAGATTCAAGACAAAAGTCTATATTGACATAAGAAATAATTATACTTCAAGCATACTAATAAAGCAATCATGTCTTCTCAAAATAACATGACTAAAGAAAGTTATCCCTACAAAATCGTAAAGTCTGGCTATGCTCCCTCTTCATCACATAAAATATGCATATCATGCACAACCTCGGTTTCAGCGAAGAAATAGTTTTCATACATAATTTTTTCAAACCCTTTCAACTTTCATGCAATACATGAGCGTGAGCCATGGATATATCACTATGGGTGGAATAGAGTGGTGGTTGTGGAGAAGACAAAAAGGAGGAAGATAATCTCACATCGACAAGGCGTATCAACGGGCTATGGAGATGCCCATCAATGGATATCAATGTGAGTGAGTAGGGATTGCCATCCAACGGATGCACTAGAGCTAAAAATGTATGAAAGCTCAACAAAAGAAACTAAGTGTGTGTGCATCCAACTTGCTTGCTCGTGAAGACCTAGGGCATTTGAGGAAGCCCATCGTTGGAATATACTAGCCAAGTTATATAATGAAAAATTCCCACTTGTATATGAAAGTTACTAAACATGAGACTCTCTATCATGAAGAACATGGTGCTAGTTTGAAGCACAAGTGTGGAAAAGAATAGTAGCATTGTCCCTTCTCTCTTTTCTCTCATTTTTTTGGAGGGGCTTTCTCCTTTTTTTAGCCCCTCTCTCTATATATATTTTTTGGGCCATCTCCCTTTTTTTTATTTGGCCTTTCCTCACATGGGACAATGCTCTAATAATGATAATCATCGCACTTTTATTGATTTACAACTCATACTTAGAACAAAATATGACTCTATATGAATGCCTCCGGCGGTGTACCGGGATGTGCAATGAATCAAGAGTGACATGTATGAAAAATTATGCATGGTTGCTTTGCCACAAATACGTTGTCAACTACATGATCATGCGTGGCAATATGACAGTATGAAGCGTGTCGTACGAACGAAACGGTGGAAAGTTGCATGGCAATATATCTCGGAATGCCATGATATTTAGGCATGGTGGCTGTTTTGATGAAGGTATATAGTGGGTGTATGGTACCGGCGAAAGTTGCGCGGTACAAGAGAGGCTAGCAATGGTGGAAGGGTGAGAGTGCGTATAATCCATGGACTCAACATTAGTCATAAAGAACTCATATACTTATTGCAAAAAATTATGAGTCATCAAAACAAAGCAATCAACGCATGCTAATAGGGGGAGGTTGGTAGGAGTTAACCATGGTGCGCCCCCGACCTCCACACGAAGGATGACACTCTACAAATACCTCATGCTCTAACTTCGTCACATAGCGGTTCACCATACGTGCATGCTACGGGAATCACAAACTTTAACACAAGTATTTCTCAATTTCATAATAACTCCACTGGCATGAGTCTAATATAACTATCCTCATATCTCAAAACAATAATCAAGTATCAAACTTCTCATCTGTCGGTGGAGATGACACCTATGGGATCACAAGAATCCCTACTACGGTTAGCGGGGCGCGGGGTTGAGAGAAGAGCGGATCAAACAGATAGCACACGGTTCGTTTATCTAGGTTCGGGCCGCGAGGATGCGTAAAACCCTACTCCTGCTTTGGTGGATTGTACATCTGTGTTCTTCAGCTAGCTATGGGGCGTGAGGAGCTCCAAAAAGCCGAATCCTTCTCCTGGTCGCCTCAGGCCTCCTTTTATAGGGAAAACGGGTCGCCACAGTGGCACACAGGAGCTTGAAAGGGTACAGTGATGCGAGTTTATCCCTTGCATTACATGACAAGGCACATTTAATGCGTCTTGCTTAGGTGTCCGTGCTTAATCGGGGACGGGGAAAAGATCTGTCTTATCCGTTGCCGCTCCTTCTTGTGTCAACACGAGCCCTGGCCAGCGATGCCTGAGATGCCATGTAGATAGGCAGGCAGCTGAGGTGGCACAATGGTGGGTCTTCACGAAGATCTGCATGTCGCCATGCAGGTGCCTGCCCAGCTGGTTGGGTCGGCAGCTGCATATGGCGGTGGAAGTTTAGTCGGCGTGGGCCTGATGGTGGCCCTGCAGATGTCCTTGGCAAGGGACTTGCCGGAGCGCCGGCAAGGGTCTTGCCGCGGCGCCTGCTGCCATCTCCGGCAAGGGTCTTGCCGCGGCACCTGCTGCCATCCCCGGCAAGGTGCTTGCCGCAGGTCTTGTGGTCTTCCTTGGCTGGGATCCTGCCAAGGGTCATCGTCTTCTTCGTGCGTATCTGATCTTGAATGTCTTCACAAAGATCTGCCTGCCGCTACGGGGATGTCTCCCGAATCCTTGCTCCATGGGGGCAGTGGACTCAAGGGTGATTTGATCCGTAGGCGTGTGGCAAGTTGCCGCGGCAAGGGTCTTGCCGGGGCTGCTAAATCCGGCCCCGGCAAGGATCTTGATGGTGGAGCCCGTCTCGTCCCTTGGCTCTTCATGGTCTTGGCTTTGGTGTTGCTCCAGGTTCCATCGAGCTTCGGTCTCACCCTGGCTCACCTCCCTTGCCTAGCTTGGTCTGGTGGTGCCCGCGGCTTAGACTCCCCGTGCACAATTATAGGGGTACAAAAAATGTACCCTCTTTTTGTACACCGACAGGAGCCCCCTGGCCTGAGCCACACATAAGCGCAACGCATTGTTGGGCCAGGCCCAAAAAATGGTGCGCGAGCAGGCGGGGCGGTTTTTACCATGGTAAGACTTTTCGCGCGCTGCGCCTCCCACGATCCGCGCGCGTGGTGCGGTGTGGAGGGGTGTGCGTGACGTGGGTGGCATGCGTGGGGTTGGTTCCCGCAGGCTTGCCTCACATCACAGTTAATGTGAAAGGAGGCGGCCCGCATTTTCCCCCATAAGAAAGAATAACCGTGGGCGCGCTGCTCACTTTCTCCTCATTCCTCGTGCCTTCTCCAATCTCAGAGCCGCTGTTTCCTCTCTTCCTTCCTTCCTAAGCTTCCACTGTCGCCTGCCGTCGTTGCTTCGCCATCCCCCTCCCTCAGTCCTCTAACTTTCTTAGTCGCCATGGCGCCCAAATCCGTCAATGGCAAGGGGGTGGCCAAGGGCGCTGGGACTGTGCAGCCGCCGGAGAATGCGCTATTGGAGGACCGGATGAAGTCTGCCTTCATCTTCCCCTCGACGGTTGATGTCCGCGAGCTCCGGGCCTCCTTCAAGCCTCTATGGGGAGTGAAGACGGGGTGAGAGAATTCGGGACATCCGGCGGGGCGCGTCATTCCTGCCGCTTGCGCCGATTCTGCCCCAAATCGGTATCCCTTTTTCATCGATTATCTGTCTTGCGGGTTATGTCCCCCTTTTTCTGATTTCTTCTGCGACATTATGCATACCTTCGGCTTTCACCTCTTCGATTTTACTCCTAATGTGATGGCATGCATGGCTTTCTCTGCGCATCTTTGCGAAGGCTTCGTCGGGGTGCAGCCCAACACGGTGCTTTTCCGCCATTATTTCTCCCCTCGGATCCAGCCGGGAGGTGCCATCTCTGGATGCGTCACCTGGATCCCAAGATCCAAGGGGGCGTACCCGGACGGTGCCGTGAAGGAGAGGTGGGATGAATGGCGTGGCCGGTGGTGCTGGATTGAAGATGAAGACCCGCCAAAATTCTGCAAGGTCCGCCGAGTGCCGCCGGTCCGTGGCAGTGATTGGAGCGATATTAATGTCGCCGACGGGAGGCTCACTGTCGCCACTACCAGGATTCACCTGCTCACCCGGGCTGGACTCACCCTTGAGATGATTGGGGCGGACATTATTCGCCGTCGAATCGCCCCGCTGCACAACAAGGGGAAGCCAGCCTGGGTCTTTACGAATCCGGCTGACATTATGCGACTCCGTCCTGGCCTCGACCACAATTTCACGGTGATGGCACATGCCCATTTCTGCCAGCGGCTTTTTCAGCTTGATGTGGGTCGTGATGGTGAGGTCGAACGGACCGGCATGGCCGCGAGGGCTGCCGCAAAGGTCGGCAAGGCCATCAAGGGGCCATTTATCAAGTTGCCAGCGGGGGTGGTCCCGTTGTGCAATAATTCACGTCGGTCCTAAATCATCGCTATGATGCCGGACTGTAACGCGCACGGCCGTGTCCCGAGATGGAAGGAGACAACAGACGCGGATGTGCAGAAATTCTTTGACACCCTGATTGAGGTATATGTCAATGCTGACGCCGAGTGGTGGCTTGTCATGGACACCACCCAGGCAGAGTTGGACTACATCGCCACTAGGGCGAGGGAGACGCAGCTTGGCATTGAGGCTGGCAGTGCCGGGGGTGTGGAGGACAAGGCCGCAACGGCCACGGAAGAGGAGGAGCTCACCCGGTGGGCGGCGGCCGCCGTGGAGGTTAGCAGCGCCGGCACTGGAGCTCCGCTTGTCGAAGATGCGGCCGACAAGTCATCGTCGGAGGAGGACATGGCGGCGGGCTCGACGCCAGCCAGGGGAAGAGGGCAAGTCCTGCGGCGGGTTGGCTCCGGCGAGCCGGTCCGGCCCGGCAGGGCTACGCGGCCTCAATTGACCCTGGAGGGGACCGGGCGTCACACGAGGGCCACGACAGCGAAGAGGCTGACGAAGGCCATTGAGAAGAAGAAGACAACAGCCCCTTCTCCATCTGGGTGCGCACAACCCCGCCTTGTTCGCCTCCTCCGGCAGATGTCGACTCGGATGTTGACGCGGAGCTCCCTTTTGATCTTGGGCCTCCCAGCCCGAAGAGGAAAAGGAAACTGGTGGAAGAGGAGGAGATGGATGACGAGTAAGTACTCCGTTCCTTACTGTCATTTCCATTCCCCTAAATTAAGTCACTCATCTTGATCCGTTTTTGCTTTTGCAGGGATGCAGAGACATTGGCCCAGAGGGTGAAGAGGGCGAAGGCCTCGGCGAGCAGTCAGCCCTCGACTAGGGCTTCAAAGACGCCACTAGTGGTGTTGAGCAGCTCAGACAGCAGCCCCCGGCATAGCCCCCAGCGTAAGTTCGTCACCCCATTGTAGGAAGGGAGCGGCAGCAGTAGGAGCCGCAGAGGGCTACCCCCATTGACTACGCCGCCGCGAGGGGCGTCCCCGACAAGGGCATCAAGCACGGAGCCCACACCCATGGAGGAAGAGGGGAACTTGCACATTGGTGACTCTACCACAGCACCAAATACTGGCGGGGAGGGGACTTCTCCTTCACAGCCTGGCACTGGTGAGTCGCCTGTCCTCCATCTCTGTTTTTCCCTTATTCTTTGTCTTGGCTTCATTGCTCCCATGCTTCATTGCTCCCATTACTGCCCAGGCCCTCCTTCAACAGATATGAAGGACGTGGATACTGTTGTTGGGAATATTGCTGAGGAGGCCGCGGCGGAGGCCGACAGGATTGCGTCGAGGAGGCCGCCAAGGATGCTGACGAGGCCGCCGCCGATCAGGCTGCCAAGGATGCTGCCAAGTACACCACTACGGGGGCCGCCAAGGCGACCGGTGAGGCTTCTGCCAGGGGTGCCAGTGGTGGGCCTACCGGGGAGGACAGCAATGCCACAGCCGAGGAAGAGGTGGTTGATGATCAGCCTCCTTCCTCCACAACCTCGGGCCCCGGCAGATATCTGAAAGTGGGTGACGATCTTTTTGTCCAACTTCTAGGGGCGTCAAGTTCCCGAGCACTCGCCGAAGGGGAAGTCTTCGACGGCGAGGTGCTCGCCGCCACCAGGCCCGAGGTGGTCGATGAACCGGGCGTTGGCGGCGATGGTTCTCCAGGAGAGCAGCATTTTCGTGCTATGGGGGCCAATTTTCGAAAGCTCCAAGTGCTCTACCGTGCCCGTCTGGACAAGGTTAAGTCCAGGATGGCAATGGTGGACAAGGCGGAGGTGGACTTCAAGGCGCGCGTTGCTGAGACGCAGACCGGGTTTCACCAGACTCGCGAGGAGCAGAAGGCCTTTCAGGGGGAATTGGCCAAGCGCGATGTAGAGCTCACCATGAAGATGGCTGACATCAAGAAGGCCCAGGAAAAGGCAGCGAACTTGGCTCCCGCGGCCGAGGCCGCCCGGAACCAGCATCAAGCCGCATTGGATTCCCAGGAAGAAGACCTCTCCGCGCGTGAGGCGAAGCTTGCTGCGACGCTCCGCGGCAAGGAGGAGGAGCTCAAGGCCCTTGTCGTGGGGCGGACTCGCGAGCTGGAGCAGAGGCACAAAGAGGCACTCGATGCCCAGGCTCTGGCCCATGCGAGCAAGGTGAAGGAGTTGGAGGTAGAGCGGGACGAGCTAAAGGAACTGGCCCTCAAGCTGTCCAACGAGAAGAGCACGCTCAACAGTGCCTTGGTAGAGGCGCAAGGAGCGGTCATATGCAGGGCTGGGGAGCTCTCCGAAGCGCAAAACTCCATCAGAGATCGCAAGCCGAAGCAGGAGAATCTTGAGAAGATGTTGTCCAAGAGCACGGCTCGGGAGGAGACCTTGACTAGGAGCCTAGAGGAGGAGAAGCAGCTGCGGGCGAACGAGGCTGCCTCCCACCAGGAATATGTGGCGGGCAAGAACAGATGGATCAGCCGCCTGGAGGACGTCGCCGGCAGGGTCACCTCGCAGTTGGCCATCATGGGGATGCCAAACATGAGGTATGCCCCTGAGCGCAGCGAGACCGTCAACGCCAGGCTGACCCAGTTCTTCGAGGGCGTCCTTGGAGCCTTGGCTTATCTTCAATCTAACAGAGAGCCACGTTGGCCGGGGAGGCCCGGCGACTTTGTCGGGGGGTCGTGACCAAGGTCCTCACAAAGATGGCGTATTGGAATCCCGACCTTGACTTCGAAGCCGCGATGGATAGCTTGCCGGATGGTACTGACCTCACGGTTCTCAAGGAGCGCATCAAGCCCGTCATCAGCTGCATCGACGAAATCAAGAGGGTGGAAGGCCAGCGCCGGGATTAGGCATCCCGTTCTTGTCCGCCGCTGCGGGTTCCCGACCAAGACAAGTTTTATCTTTAGTTAGAACCGCAGCAATGATGTGATGTAACATAACTTTGAAGTATTTTTGGGATTATGCATGCTATTTCCCTATTTGTTGCCTCTTTGTACGTCCACCCAACGCTTGCTGGGTAGGCTTGCCGGCGCGGAAACCCAGGGCGGCGTTTTGGGGACGGGTCCCCATTGGCCTGCCAGGTCAACGTGATACCGGGTGAGCCACTTTACCACCCTTTACGCAGCCACTCAAACTGTCGAGTTTGACTCGAGTTAGAGTCGAGAGCCTTGCCAATTGCGGATGGCTACCCTACCGTTTCCAACGCAGCCATTTGAACCGTTGAGCGGACTCGAAACAGAACAAAGGCATTGCCGATCGGGGAGGGCCCCATTTGCGTACAGGTTTCTTTTTGTACAAAGAACGACAGCTCCGAGGATAATAACTTTATATAATAGAATGGAAATATCTGGGGTTCAATGTAACTTAGCTCCTGTTTGTAGCCGCTCGAGTGCTGATCTTCCAGCCTCCTTCCTTCTCAAAGAGCCATGAATACGAAGGAGTGCTGGGCTAACTGCTAGAGCCGATTCTGACAACTGCCCCCCTACCTGGCGCGCCAAAGATGTCGGTGGAGACGACACCTATGGGATCATAAGAATCCCTACTACGGTTAGCGGGGCGCGGGGTTGAGAGAAGAGCGGATCAAACAGATAGCACACAGTTCGTTTATCCAGGTTCGGGCCGCGAGGATGCGTAAAACCCAACTCCTGCTTTGGGGGATTGTATATCTGTGTTCTTCAGCTAGCTATGGGGCGTGAGGAGCTCCAAAAAGCCGAATCCTTCTCCTGGTCGCTTCGGGCCTCCTTTTATAGGGAAAAGGGGTCGCCACAGTGGCACAGAGGAGGTGGAAAGGGTACAGTGATGCGAGTTTATCCCTCGCATTACATGACAAGGCGCATTTAACGTGTCTTGCTTAGGTGTCCTTGCCTTATCTGGGACGGGGGAGAGATCTGTCTTGTCCGTTGCTGCCCCTTCTTGTGTCGACACGCGCCCTGGCCAGCGATGCCTGAGATGCCATGTAGGTAGGCAGGAAGCTGAAGTGGCGCAATGGTGGGTCTTCACGAAGATCTGCATGTCGCCACGCAGGTTCCTGCCCAGCTGGTTGGGTCGGCAGCTGCATACGGCGGTGGAAGTTTAGTCGGCGTGGGCCTGATGGTGACCCTGCGGATGTCCTTGGCAAGGGCCTTGCCGGGGCCCCGGCAAGGGTCTTGGCGTGGCGCCTGCTTCCATCCCCCGCAAGGGTCTTGCCGCGGCGCCTGCTGCCATCCCAGGCAAGGTGCTTGCCGGAGGTCTTGTGGTCTTCCTTGGCTGGGATCCCGCCAAGGGTCGTCGTCTTCTTAGTGCGTATCTGATCTTGAATGTCTTCACAAAGATCTGCATGCCGCTACGGGGATGTCTCCCGAATCCTTGCCCCATGGGGGCCGTTGACTCAAGGGTGATTTGCTCCGTAGGCGTGGGGCGAGTTGCCGCGGCAAGGGTCTTGCCGGGGCTGCTAAAGCCGGCCCCAGCAAGGATCTTGCCGAGGGAGCCCGTCTCGTCCCTTGACTCTTCATGGTCTTGGCTTTGGTGTTGCTCCAGTTCCATCGAGCTTTGGTCTCAACCTGGCTCACCTCCCTTGCCTTGCTTGGTGTGGTGGTGCCCGCGGCTCAGACTGCCCGTGCACAGTTATAGGGGTACAAAAAATGTACCCCTCATTTTGTACACCGACATCATCATATTCAATGCACTTTGTATGAAGTTTTTACTACACTTATCTTGGATGCCTATCATATTAGGACTAGTTTTATAACCAAAGAACATTGCCATGTTGTTCTAAAAGACTCTCAAAAGGATAAAAGTGAACCATGAGAGATCAACAATTTCTACAAAATAAAATCACCACCGTGGTCTATAAGATATAAGTGAAGCACTAGAGCAAAACTATTTAGCTCAAAAGATATAAGTGAAGCACATAGACTGTTCTAACAAATTCTAGGCTATATTTATCTCTCTAAAAAGGTGTGTCCAGCAAGGATGATTGTGGCAAACTAACAAGGAAATACTCAAATCATACATGACGGTCCAAGTAAAAAACATATCATGTGGTGAATAAAAATATAGTCCCGATTATAGTTACCGATAGATGAAGACGAAAGAGAGGATGCCTTCCCGGGGCATCCCCAAGCTTAGGCTTTTGGTTGTCCTTGAATTTTACGTTGCGGTGCCTTGGGAATCCCCAAGGTTAGGCTCTTTCCACTCTTTGTTCCATAGTCCATCAATGCAATGCTAAAAACTTGAAAACTCCACAACACAGAACTTAGCCAAAAATCTCGTGAGCTCCGTTAGTATAAGAAAACAAACCCTCACTCAAAGGTACTATAATAAACTCATTCTTTGTTTATATGGGTGTTAAACCTACTGTATTCCAACTTCTCTATGATTCATATCCTCCAATAATACTCATAGATTCATCAAAACAAGCAAACAACACACGAAAAACAGAATCTATCAAAAACAGAACAGTCTGTAGTAATCTGTAACTTTGGCATACTTTTGTAGCTCCAAAAAAATTGAAATAAATTGGTAACTGTGTGGAATTTGTCTATTAATCATCTGCAAAAAGAATCAACTAAATATCACTCTCCAGTAAAATCCGGTGAGTTTTCTAGCGAGCACTAATATTTCTGTTTTTTACAGCA
>LR738715.1:387756837-387882188 GCA_902687465.1 Secale cereale | reverse complement strand
CTTAGCCAAAAATCTCGTGAGCTCCGTTAGTATAAGAAAACAAACCCTCACTCAAAGGTACTATAATAAACTCATTCTTTGTTTATATGGGTGTTAAACCTACTGTATTCCAACTTCTCTATGATTCATATCCTCCAATAATACTCATAGATTCATCAAAACAAGCAAACAACACACGAAAAACAGAATCTGTCAAAAACAGAACAGTCTGTAGTAATCTGTAACTTTGGCATACTTTTGTAGCTCCAAAAAAATTGAAATAAATTGGTAACTGTGTGGAATTTGTCTATTAATCATCTGCAAAAAGAATCAACTAAATATCACTCTCCAGTAAAATCCGGTGAGTTTTCTAGCGAGCACTAATATTTCTGTTTTTTACAGCAAGATCATATAAACTTCACACAAGTCTTTCCAAAGGTTCTACTTGGCACAAACACTAATTAAAACACAAAAGCACATCTAAACAAAAGATAGATGCAATATTTATTCCTAAACAGAAGCAAAAACAAAGAAAATAAAATTGGGTTGCCTCCCAACAAGCGCTATCATTTAACGCCCCTAGCTAGGCACGATACAAGGATAGATCTAGGTATTGCCATCTTTGGAAGGCAATCCATAAGTGGCTCTCATAATTGATTCATATGGTAATTTCATTTTATTTCTAGGAAAGTTTTCCATGCCTTTCCTTAACGGAAATTGGAATCTATTATTTCCTTCCTTCATATCAATAATTGCACCAATCATTCTAAGGAATGGTCTACCAAGAATAATAGGACATGAAGGATTGCAATCTATATCAAGAACAATGAAATCTATGGGCACATAATTCCCATTGGAAACAATAAGAACATCATTAATCCTTCCCATAGGTTTCTTAATAGTAGAATTCGCAAGATGCAAATTTAAAGAACAATCATCAAGCTCATGGAACCCTAACAAATCACACAAAGTTTTTCGGATAGTGGAAACACTTGCACCCAAATCACATAAAGCAAAGCATTCGTGATCTTTAATTTTAATTTTAATAGTAGTTTCCCACTCACCATAAAGCTTTCTAGGGATAGAAACTTCTAATTCAAGTTTTTCTTCATAATATTGCACCAAAACATCAACTATGTGTTTGGTAAAAGCTTTATTTTGACTATAAGCATGCAGAGAATTTAGTACGGATTGCAACAAGGAAATACAATCAATCAAAGAGCAATTATCATAATTGAATACCTTGAAATCCAAAGTAGTGTGTTCATCACTATGCAAAGTTTTAATCTCTTCAATCCCACTTTTAAACAATTTTAGCATCAAGATCTAAAAACTCCGAATCATTTGGACGCCTTTTCATTAAAGTAGACTCATCTTCAGTCCCATCTTTATCAAGATTCATACTAGAAAATAAGGATCTAATAGGAGACACATCTATAACTTTCATATCTTCATCTTTATTTTCATGATAACTAGAAGAACACGCTTTTATAAAGCTCTCTTTTTTACCACGCATCCTAGCGGTTCTTTCTTTGCATTCATCAATGGAAATTCTCATGGCTTTGAGAGACTCGTTGATATCATGCTTAGGTGGAATAGATCTATGTTTCAAAGAATATACATCAAGAGTAATTCTATCCATGCTTCTAGCCAATTCATCAAACTTAAGCAATTTTTCTTCAAGCAAAGCATTGAAATTCTTTTGCGAATTCATAAACAACTTAACACTAGTTTCATATTCAGAAGGCATCTTTCCATAAGAGTTATTGTAGGAATTACCATAATTATTAGAGGAATTACTAGGAAAAGGCCTAGGATTAAAGTTTCCTTTATAAGCATTGTTACCAAAGTTGTTCCTACCAAAAAATTCACATCCAAAGATTCATTATTATTTTCAATCAACGTGGATAAAGGTATATCATTAGGATCAGAAGAAGCACTCTTAGCAGCAAATAATTTCATAAGTTCATCCATCTTTCCACTCAAAACACTAATCTCTTAAATAGCATGCACTTTTTTACTAGTAGAACTTTCTGTGTGCCATTGAGAATAATTAACCATAATATTATCTAGGAGTTTGGTAGCTTCTCCTAAGGTAGTTTCCATGAAAGTGCCTCCTGCGGCTGAGTCAAAAAGATTTCTAGAAGCAAAATTCAAGCGAGCATACAAGTTTTGTATAATCATCCATAAGTTCAAACCATGTGCAGGGCAATTACGTATCATTAATTTCGATCTCTCCCAAGCTTGTGCAACATGCTCATGATCTAGTTGCTTAAAATTCATAATATCGTTTCTAAGAGAGATGATCTTAGTAGAAGGAAAATATTTAGAGATAAAAGCATCTTTCCACTTATTCCACGAATCAATACTATTTCTAGGCAAAGAGGAAAACCAAATTTTAGCATGATCTCTAAGTGAAAACGGAAATAACTTCAATTTAACAATATCGTTATCTGTATCCCTTTTCTTTTGCATATCACACAAATCAAAAAAAGTTGTTTAGCTGGGTAGCGTCATCTTCACTAGGAAGGCCGGAAAATTGATCTGTCAAGACAAGATTCAACACGGCAGCATTGATCTCACAAGATTCATCATCGGTAATAGGAGCAATCGGAGTGCTAATAAAATCATTATTGTTGGTATTGGAGAAATCACACAATTTGGTATTGTTCTGAGCCATAGTGACAAGCAAGCAATCCAACAAACAAGCAAACAAGAAGCAAGCGAACGGTAAACACGCGGCTAAAAGAAGGGCAGATAAAACGGCAAGGGTGAAGTGGGGGAGAGGATAACGAGAGGTGAATAAATGTAGTGCGAAGGATAAGGGTTTGTGATAGGTACTTGGTATATGACTTTTGCGTAAGCCTCCCCGGCAACAACGCCAGAAATTCTTCTTGCTACTTGTCGAGCTTTTGTTGTATTCCCTCGAAAAGGAAAGGGTGATGCAGCATAGTAGCGTAAGTATTTCCCGTAGTTTTTTTAGAACCAAGGTGTCAATCCAGTAGGAGACCACGCGCGAGTCCCTCGCACCTGCACAAACAAATAAGAACTTCGCAGCCAACGCGATAAGGGGTTGTCAATCCCTTTACGATCACTTGCGAAAGTGAGATCTGATAGATAGGATAGTTGGATATTTTCGGTATTTTTGGATATAAGAACATAAAGTAAACACAGCAAAGTAAAGTAGATTGTAGATTGATATGTTGAGAATAGACCCGGGGGCCATAGGTTTCACTAGTGGCTTCTCTCATGATAGCAGATTTCTATGGTGGGTGAACGAATTACTGTCGAGCTATTGATAGAAAAGAGGATAATTATGAGAATATCTAGGCATGATCATTATATATAGGTATCACGTCCGTGATAAGTAGACCGAAATGATTCTGCATCTACTACTATTACTCCACACATCGACCGCTATCCAGCATGCAACTTGAGTATTAAGTTCATAAGAACAGAGTAATGCTTTAAGCAAGATGACATGATGTAGAGGGATAAACTCAAGCAATATGATATATACCCCCATCTTTTTATCCTCGGTGGCAATAATACAATACGTGCCTTGCTGCCCCTACTGTCACTAGGAAACGACACCGCAAGATTAAACCCAAAGCCAAGCACTTCTCCCATTGTAAGAACTATAGATCTAGTAGGCAAAACCAAACCGATAATTCAAAGAGACTTGCAAGGATATTATAATCATACATAAAAGAATTCAGAAAAGAACCAAATATTTCTCATAGATAATCTTGATCATAACCAACAAGTCATCGGTTCTCGACAAACACACCGGAAAAAGATTACAACAAATAGATCTCCTCAAAGACTTAGGAGAACTTGGTATTGAGATCCAAAAAGGGAGAAGAAGCCTTGTAGGTACTAACTATGGACCCGAAGGTCTGTGGTAAACTACTCACAACTCATGGTGAGGCGATGGTGTTGATGTAGAAGCACTCCATGGAAGATCCCCCCTCCGGCGGAGCTCCGGAACAGGTTCCAAGATAGGATCTCATGGGAACAGAAGGTTGCGGCAGTGGAATTAGGCTTTTCTCTGTTTCTTCAATGTTTTCAGGGTACATGGGTATATATAGGAGGAAGGAGGGCATCGGGGGAGCAACGTGGGGCCCACGAGGCAGGGGGCGCGCCCAGGGGAGGGGGCGTGCCCTCCACCCTCGTGGACGCCACGTGTGCCCTCTTCCGTGGTTCCTAAGTCTCCTGTGGAGTTATTGCTCGAAAAATATCTCTCCCGAAGGTTTATTCCGTTTGGACTCCGTTTGATATTCCTTTTCTGCAAGACCCTGAAATAGGCAAAAAACAACAATCTGGACTGGGCCTTTGGGTTAATAGGTTAGTCCAAAAATAATATAAAAGTGTATTATAAAGCCCATTAAACATCCAAAACATCATATATGATAGCATGGAACAATCAAAAATTATAGATACGTTGGAGACATATCACTACCCGAGGATTCTTTTCCACATACATGGGGGCAATGCTGATGGTGTTCGTCCCAAACGGGCAACCTGCGAGGCCGCCTCGGGGAAACTCGAGGTATCTGGTTTTACATGTAGCTTGTCCCAACCGATCGTGGCCTCAGACAAGATATGCGCGGCTACTATCAGGGTGTCAGCACGCCGGGAGGTCTTGCTAGACTTGTTTTACCATTGTCGAAATGTCTTGTGCACCAGGATTCCGAGTCTGATCGGGTTGTCCCTAAGATAAGCTTTTTTTACCTTTTCTGATCGTGAGATCTTTGGATGGGCTAAGTTGGGACACCCCTGCAGGGTTATGATCTTTAGAAAGCCGTGCCCGCGGTTATGTGGCAGATTGGAATTTGTTAATGTCCGGTTGTAGAAATCTTGACAGAGGATCTGAAATAAAACACACCAACCGAGTGAGTAACTATGACCGTCTCTTTTCATTTTGATAAGAGAACACAGTGGGGTTATGTTTGAGTCGTAGGTAGTTCAGGATCACATAGCGATCATTACTAGTTTGCGACCGTTTGCGTAGATGCTCATCTTATCATTGTACTCGTAAGTTAGCCACCATACAATTCTTAGCCGCTGCTGCAACCTCACCACTTAACCTCTCCATACCCATTAAGCTTTGCTAGTCTTGTTACCCATGGTTATGGGATTGTTGAGTCCTCGTGGCTCATAGTTACTACAACAACAGTTGCAGGTGAAGGTCTCCGATGACTTGACGTGAGAGCGACGTTGTTTGTGTTGGAGTTCTTTCTTCTTCTTGGTCAGTCTTGGAATAGGTTCCTGGTCGGCAGCCTGGGATAGCATATGGATGTCGTTGTGCTTTTCATGTGTTTCATCCGTAGTCGGATGTCTTGTGTATGATATGTTCTATTAATATGACTATTATATGACGTTAATGTATCCCCATCTTTTTATGTAATGGTACAATGTAATGTTATCCTTCTTGCTAAGCGCCTGATATGCGGTTGTGCCCCAATCACGAGTTTACCACGTGATCGGGATAGAATCGCATCTTGGGCGTGACACTGGGCCACACCAGGCCACTGAAGGAGCCACGTCACGGGTCGCAGGCAGGCAAGTTTGGGTACCCCCGTTGCGAGGACACCGACAGTAGCCCCCAGGCCCTAGGCGCGTGCGGACTTGGCTTCGAGGCGAAGCCAAAGGGGCAAGGGTGAAGCGCCCCTGGCCCCAAACGCATGTGGCCTCGGTCGACGCGTGGCGACTTGATTTGACGGGGGCATCTCCGCTTCCCCATGCTGCCTCGGCAACTGCCCGATTTGACGAGACCCTACTGCATGCACAGAAGAGACATCATTTTGTGAGATCGTGGAGGCCAGCGGTTGGTCTCCTTCAGGCTATAAATGGGGAGGGGGTAAAGCCCCCGTTGCCCATCCCGTTCTTCTTCCTCGTTCCTTCACCCTCTTGCTGCAACTTCCATGGTGCCGATAAGAACATTATGTGCTGCTGAGAAAGGAAAGACTCCATGCGAGGAGCAGGAAGCAGTCCCACCGAAGAAGAGTTTCAGCAGCCCCCGTGGGGCCGGCGAGAGGGGGGACGTGACGAGGCCTTGGTGCGAACGACCTCCTTGTGGATACCCGCTGCACTTGTACGCCGAGGGGCAAAGGGGTAACGCTCTGTGTTGCTCGAGTCATGGTCGAGGTCATCCTACTGGGGCGGTCGGTCCCCGAACTCACGCCAAGGGCTCCTCGCACGTGTTCCTGGTGTGGACAGCGATGCCACCGCGCCCTTGCATACAGTTCCCGAGGTTCTTCGCCGAGATGATACCGGCGAGGGGGCCTGCCAAGCTGTGGTTGCATCACGCTGGGTGCCGCAATAAAGCTATGGAGGCCGAGGTTGAAGTCGTCCCTCCGGCTGGCGTCTTCATGACTCGCGTGTGCCGCCCTGATGGAGTCTCCGTCATCCACTTTAAGTTCGTGGGCGCCTCCACGTTGTTCTTCAAAGTCTTCGACGAGGAAGGACGCCGCCAGGAGTGCTGCCCCGTTAGGAGCCATCAAGGAGGCATAGCGATGGGCGCCATGCCTGCTCCCGGTCCTACTGTCAGCTCTCCTAGCGGCAGCGAATGGCCTCGGGAGTCCAGCAGCTCTCCTGAGGCTGATGAGTCTCTAGAGACGAGCGACAACAGCTATGCGTCTCGAAGCTCGCAATGCGCCTGGAGCGTGGCAGCTGAACGGGCTCGTTGCCGATGGTGAGTTGAGCGGGGTTGGAGATGGCCTCTCGTGGCCCAGTATTGATGATGGCATCGGCGGTGGTAGTCATAGTTAGGGTCTCCCGAAATCTCATTTCTTTTGCTCCCTTCGAGGAATTAAAGCCAACCCCATGGGGGTGTGTAAAGAACATGTAATGCTTTTGTTGTGAAGCTTATTATCCTTCCTAAGAAACCATGTTTGCAAGCAGCTTCCGAAGGCTAAAAAGGGAAGCGACATTGCCGAAGCATGACTACACAAATCAACTTGTCAAGTGAGGGCGGCATGCTAGTTGGATGCATGACTTATCTTTGACAGCCTGGGGTGATTCTTCACTTGGTGTCCATGGCTCACTCCTGATCTAGCGTGGCTGAGATTTCGCGATCTCCTTCCTGCTTGCCTTAGAGTTCTGCGTCGGCGGAACTCGACCCCGCGCATACCTCAGCAGCCACTGGCTCGTCCGGATCGCCAGGACGAAACCAGGGAGTGAAGGGCTATGTGGCCAGTTCGGCCCATGAGACGCGATGCTCAAGGGTCCACCTTAATGTGCGAACGGCCCTCGGGAAGGAAATGATGGACTAGGCCTTAGTGTTCTACGTCGGTAGGTCCCGTCCCCATGCATTCCTCAGCCGCCACTGGCTCGTCCGAATTGCCAGGATGAAACTAGGGAGTGAGGGGCTACGTGGCCAGTTAGGTCCCTGAGACGCGATTCTTAGGGGTCCCCCTTGACGTACGCATAGACCTGATCTCTCTAAGGCGGCCTCACCTTCTCCCGTTCTTCTTGGTGGTCTGCGTCCTCGGGCCCCGATCCTCGAGCGATGATTAGCCGCCGCTGGTATGCCAGGTCGTGATGCCGTGGTCAAGGCCAGGGGGTGATGGCTGGAGAGTCAGTAGGAGCCCCTGAGACACGATGCTAAGGAGCCCCCACATTAACGCGCAAGTGAATTACATGAGAAGGAGACACCGGCAGGGTCTCCTGCCGCCGTGCTCCTGAGATTCCTACGGGTTAGTCTGACGAAGCAGCACAACTTAGAACTATGCCTACCGCTGGGCCACTGATCATTCCGCAGGAATATGATGGCACCGAGGACCTGGTGAGGTGATGTACGTGACGCAGGCCATGAGTCAGAGCTCGATCTCTCGGATTTTGTAAACGTTGCATGGAGGGAACCGACCACAAGCCTCGTGCCAACGTGTGTAGCCCCTGTTGTGGGATGAGCAGAACTTCATTCGGCAGTGAGGGAGGCTAAAAGAGGTGGTGAGTGAGTAGGTGATGACCATAAGGTAAATCATAAGAGGAAATGAGCTAACCCTGATGATGTAAAATGCGATATATGCCACAGGGACGGACCCGTGCGGCCTAGGGATGATGCAGCCCGAGGGGCGCCCCCAACAGAGCAAGCTAAGGATGCAAAAAGGATGCATGTCATAGGGGCAAGCCCGTGCAACTTGGGGATGATGCAGCCTGAGGGGCGCCCCCAACTGAACAAACTAAAACAAAGTCACCTGGAATCAATGTTGGAGTGGTGCTAACGTGGCTGAAGACGTTTGCTTCAGATGTCGCTCCTCATGAGCAGCCAGACTTCGGGGCCTCGCGAGGCTCCGGAGGTTCCGAGAGCTCGCGAAGAAACGATGCCACCTCCGCCAAGATCTCCTGATTCCTAGCCTCACGAATCGCCAGGACTTCTCGCATGTGGCGCTAGTGCAGGGCCGCCTGGTTCGGCAATCCGAAGGGCATGCAAACGTAGCTGTGAGGGGGACCCTCGCACCGGCCCACCTGAGATGGCCAGTAGAGCTCCTAAGACGCCATCCTGTTGAGTCTAGGAACGTTGCCGCAGACGCGTAGCCCGTCGCCCGAGCCTGGGACGACAGCTGCACTCTGGGGTGCCGGGCCTCACTTGCCCCGCATTGCCCTTGGCACCTGCAAATCTTCGATGGTCTGGTTGATGATCTCCTGAGCACTTGGTGCCTCTCTCCTTGTATCCTCCAGAAGGAAGCGTGCGGTGAGGCATGCCTCCAGATGGTGCCCGAGCGCTTCCTCAATACATTGGCTAGGTCAGTGGCCCTCCAGAGTAGAGCCCCCAAGACCAGCCTGAGTGGGGCGCCGGGTGCGCCTTCCTATGCAAGGGAGGGAGGCGCCCTGTCCATGGGCGCAAATCCTGAGGCACGGCCGCCGGGTTCTGCATCTTTGTGAGGCTCCTGGGCGAGCAACTGCTTCTTCTTCTTCGAGATAGCTTCAGGGGGGTACATAGTGTCTTTGTTGTTGGGGTCTTCGACTGCCGCAGCCTGGTAAGCGAGCTCGATGGAGCACACTACATCCTTTTCTTTGCAAGCGAAGGCGATGATGTCCCGGCTCCCTGGCATCTTAAGAAAGTTGTCTCCATCGTGGGTCATGGCCATGAACTTGGCTAGGGCTGGATACCCAAGGGTGGCTTTGTAGGGGAGGCAATTATGAGCGACTTCAAAGTCGATGAGCTTGGTGTGGTAGTTGTCGCGGGTGTCGAAGGTAACGGGGAGTCGGATCTGTCCGATTGGGGTGGTGGAGCCGCCAGTCACTCATGAGATAGGCCTGGTGGGTTGCAGCTGGTCATAAGGTACTTTGAGATGGTCAAATGTGTCGACAGAGAGAACGTTGAGCCTTGCACCGCCATCAATGAGGGTCTTGGTGACTTGGACGTTGCTGATGACGGGTGAGCACAGCATTGGGACAGCGCCGGTGGTTGCCGCGCACTTAAGCTGGTCAGCAGAGCAGAAGGTGATGGCACACTTGGACCACTTGAGCGGTCGCGTAACATCTATTCTGGGAAGAGTTGCGTTTACTTCTCTGACGAACTGCTTGAAGAGGCGCTGAGAGGAAGGAGCCTGCGCACCGCCCAAGATGCAAGTGATGGGGTAAGGCTCCTGGAAGCCCCCATCCCCTTCGCCTTGGTCGTCGTTCCTCCTTGGTGGTGGCAACTGAGGGAGGCCGACCTGGCCCAGAGGATGGTCCTCACGAGGCTAGTACCTCCAAGCACCCACGCGAGGCTGGTCATGCTAGCGGTCCTCACAAGGCTGATCACGCCACTCTTGACGGGGGTTGCGGTCGTCCCAGCGCCCCTGGTCCGGATTCCTCAATGGCCGTAGCCCTGGTCGTTGCACTCAGGACGTCGGCCGATGCGCCCATCGCAGATGGCCCCGAGCTCTTGGCAGTCGTTAGTGTTGTGGTTGTGCACGTTGTGGAAGGTGCAGAACAGACGGCTGCTCTTGGATGACTCCGGGTGGTCACGGCCATGCTTCATCTCTGATTCGGCCGCGAGCACAGCCACCCCTTTGCGCTTCACGTCCTTGGCCTTGGCCTTCTTGTCTTTAGGGTCAGTGGTGGGGAGCTCAACGACGGAAAGGCACCCATCTTCAGCTCTAGCGCACTTGGTCGCGAGATTGAACAGCTCTAGGGTCGTGCACAGATCTTCGTGGATGGCGAGCTCCTCCTTCTTCTTGATATCGCGGACACCATCGGAGAATGCTAAGATGATGGCCTCATCCGTGACCTTGGGGATCTTGACGCGGACGTTGTTGAAGCGCTGGATGAACTTCTGCAGGGTTTCTCCTAGTTGTTGCTTGACGCGCCACATGGGGCGCTGGCGGGTGCCCTGGAAATTGGCAATGAAACACTCGCGCATCTCACCCCTGGAGGAGATCAATCCCGCGGGCAGGTTCAGGAGCCACGAGCGCGCCCCATCCTTGAGAGCCATGGGGAACCAGTTCGCCATGATCATCTTGTCGCCGTTGGATGCCTCGATGCTCAACTCGTAGAGCTGCAGGAACTAAGCCGGGTCGGGGGTGCCGACGTAGCGCGGAGGCAGGTCGGGTTTGAACTTCCCTCGCCAGTTGACGTTGGGCAGATCGGGGGCGAGGGCCTTGCAGCCTGTTGTTGATACCGGAGCTTGTCGCGGATGCGTTGCTTGGTCTTGGTTTCCACGCGCCACCATTGCAGGGGGCGCACGGTCTTGACGTGGCAGTGGAAGGAGCGCTGGCGCTCCTCCTTGAGGCCGCTGAATCTCTTGGAAGCTTCCTTCTTCATGCATAGGTGCCCCACGCGGTGGCTCGCGCCGCGGGGCCGCGTTCCTTCGATCATGGACGATGCCTTGATGCGGAGGTGGTGGAGGCGCTTCATGGGCCACGTCGCCCGCATGTGCAGGCGGGCGAGGTAGCGAGAGACGCCGGGCAGGAGAGCCCCCAGCGGCGCTGACGAGCTCGACGATGCAGTCGAGCCAGTCCTTGTAGAGGACGTCGACGGGGAGGTAGCAAAAGAGCTCGTGCGCCATGAGCAGCGTAGCCTATGCGTCCGCGAGTCCACGACGGCTGTGGGACTTCGAGCCGACGGGGGTCAGCGATGGGGTTGTGATGCGTCCATCCCGTCGCACCGAGGGATATAGCGACGAGGCCTACTACTCGTGCCGCGCTAGGCCAGTGGCGGCGTTGGCGATGGGCGATGGAGAACGGCGAGGAGGTCCACCGGCACAAGCTGTCAGAGCGACACGGGCGGCAAGGGCGGCCCGTCGCTAAGCACGATCATGGCGAGCGTCAGTCATGGAAGCGATCGAGCGGTGACGCGTCGATCGATGGAAGAGAGGCTTCAGCACACCCCTACCTGGTGCGCCAAATGTTGGATTTCGGGTTCCGCAAACCCTTGAGAGGTTCGAACTCTGCGGTGCGCACAAAGAACACTCCCTCCCCAGCGTGCTCACCCTACGATTCCACGACCTAGCTCGACGAACTCAAAGAACAAAAGACACAGAGGTGTATACTGGTTCGGGCCACCTTGAGGTGTAATACCCTACTCCAGTGTGTGTGGTGGATTGCCTTGTATGGCTGAGGGTAAACTAGTACAAGGGATGAACAGCCTTCGGAAGAGAGGTGTTCTGGGCTCGGACGAGCTTGTGGTGTCTCCTCTAATAGGCGAGCTCTCTATCAGATCTAGATGAGATACCCTCTATGGTGGTGGCAAGGTCCTATTTATAGTGGCCTTGGTCCTCTTCCCAAGTATCGGCGGGAAGTGATCCCACAAGGGCCAAATTTGAAGGAGAACAACTAGTACAAGTTATCCTAACAAAAGAAGTCTTCGCTTGCCAAAGGCTCTGGTGGTGAGGCCTCGCCGGGCTCCACGATGACCTCCGTTCTGCAGCCTTGATAGTCCTTGCTCTTGTTGCACCGATATGGAAACCTTTGCCTGATCCCTCAGGACTCCGTGCCTCCGCTTGCCCTTTTAGCACTAAAGAGGAAACTGGCACACTGCGCCCGCTGGCGCCTGCCTGGACTTGGTCGTCATGGCTCGCGTCAACTGAACCTCGTGAGGTACTCCTTGCATAGATATCTCCGCTCCTCAGGAGCCAGCCTAGAGAGACTTCCCCCAGGGAGGTCTTGTTATCGCCTGCCTTGCGAGGTTTCGCCGTCATGAAGGTCTTGAGTAGTAGTTGATGAAGCTGGGCCACACCAGGAAGATGAAGGAGCCACATCACGGGACGTAGGCAGGGAAGTCTAGGTACCCCCGTTCCCAAGATGCCAACAACGAATTGCAACAATTCGAGCTTGTCAATTATCTCAATCCACACAAGCACGGTGCAATCGACACCTAGTCGATCTACCATAACAAACAAGACGAAAATGGCCAAGTGGAGAGAAATAAGGCCCGTCTTGTAGCACAAGGCTACACATAGGTAGAGGATATTGATTTCAGTGAAACATTTGCATGTGCTGCCAGGCTTGAAGCTATTCTTATATTGCTTGCATATGCTAACCATCAGAATATTCTCCTATATCAAATGGATGTAAAAAGTGCATTCGCTAGTGGTACAGTTGATGACGAAGTATACATTGCTCAACCTCCAGGCTTTGAAGATCCAAAGCATCCTAACAAAGTCTTCAGACTCAATAAAGCGTTCTATGGCCTCAAGCAAACCCCACGGGCTTAGTATGGCACTCTGAAGAAATTTCTGAAGAAAAAACGTTTCAAAACCGGTTCACCTGACCCTCTCTTTTCACAAAATCTTGTTTTTTATGGTGAATGGTTCATATGCCAATTATATTTGAATGATATTATCTTTTGTTGCGCTAACAGGCATTTCAATGAAAAATTTGGTTATATGATGCATGAAGAATATGAGATGTCTATTACGGGAGCATTTAAATTCTTTCTTGGTCTTGAAATTCGTCAAAATCCAAATAGCATCTTCATTTCCTCAAGAAAATTCAGAATGCAAGACTGCAAAGGCCTCAAAATCCCAATGCTGACCATCGGTTAACTCTGCATTGATGAAAATGGTAAAGATTTAGCTCAGAAGGTATGTTGCTCGATCATTGGTTCACTAGTTTACCTGTGTGCATCTAGGCCACATATTATGCTTAGCGTTTGCATGCGTGCCCGATTTCAAACCACTCTAAAGGAATCGTACCACCAGTGTGTGAAGCGTATTATTCGATAATTAGCTCACATACAAACGCTTGGATTTCGGTACCGTAAGGGCTCATCTTTTTATCTAGCTGGATTTTTTGACTCTGACTATGCTGGAGATCGTGTGGATCACAAGTACACATCGTGTGGATCTCTTGTCTATTGGACATCAAAGAAGCATAACAATGTCGCACTTTCCATAATAGAGGATGAGTACATTACTGTTGGTTCCTACTGCGCATAGTTGGTATGGATGAAGCAGACCCTTAAGGACTGCAGCGTCAACGTGAAGATAGTCGCTCGCTATTGTGACAATGATAGTGGTATCAAGATCGCCCATAACCCTGTACAACACTCCAAGATGAAGCACATTCAGATTTGTCACTACTTTCTTCGTGATCTTGTGCTAAAGGGAGACATCGTCATCGACCACGTGAAGACTGAAAACCAGCTTGTTGATATCTACACTAAGCCCTTGGATGAGAGAAGGCTTTGAAAGTTGCGGTGTGATCTAAACATCCTAGAATGTTCGAATGTCCTCTAAAGTGGCGACTCATCCTATCGCTTATGCATTTTTGATGACTTTGATGCACAACGCATGAAGTAACATATTTCTTCAATCAATTTAGACTTACCCTCTAAGTGTGAAGAAATTAATGGAGAACTTGACTCTCAAAACCCTACGACAATTGTATGTGGTGTCTTATGTCATCATAGTTCTTATACGATGGGTAACGCCACCACCCCTATTTCACATTCTTCAAATTTGAGTTTTTTTTTTCATTTGCAATTTTGTTAAAATTTTCAAATTCACCATTTGTGGTTATTCTTCATTGCTTGGGCTGATATATATATAATTGAGTTTTCATGACCTCAACAACATACACATATTGCTAATTCTTCTAGTTGATTTTTCTTTGCCTATGTGGATGTGATCGGACCCGCTCCCCTCTATGCTAAGCTCAACCCACTCTGTTCACAAATTCATCATATGTGTTCTACTTGACACCGTTCAAAAATCTTCATTCTGTCCTTCATAGCTAAAGAAATTGCGAACATATTTTAAAATTCTCAACAAGTATTTTTGATAGTTACCACAGTAACTTGATCCCGCGCTTCACTCACGAGGACATGCATGTGAAAATGCATGCGTGATGTTTGTAAGAGAGATGGGAATGGTCAAGTTCTTATCCGTCCAAAATCTTTGAACTGCTCAGTTTTCACTGCGGCTATAATTAGCCTTGAATCCGTCCAACTCATTTCACTTCCCTCCCTTGCTCCTGTCGATCTCACCTTGAAACCCTAGCGCTACCGCTGGAATTCATCGCTGCCAAAGAAGAAGACCTTCCCTACCTTGTCAGGACCCCGATCCTAAGTCACACAGGTCTAGCATGTAACACATCATATCACTTTGCGGCCTCACGTACGGTATCCCCACGGGTGCCACCTTACCTGGCCCGGGACCATTTACGCATTTTGGCACACGTATATGATAGTGTCGCTAGCATCCATATGACAGAGAACCCGGGCCGACATAACTAGTTATAAACCAAAAGTGGCACTAAATTACAGAGACAGGCATACATGACTCAGCAACGAACGTGTCGGTCATCAACGTATGAACCCAAGTTGTAGCAAGCTACAAGGACTTAAAGGAACAACGCGTGACATTTCCCCTAGGGGACAGACACAGGAACGAAGAAGGACACATGCCGGCCAGCCTAAGTGTTCCGAAGCAGTAGCAAGCTACCAAGGCTCAGTGGAAGCACTAGGAGACATTACCATGTAAGATAGGCTACCAAGGGTAAACAACTAGGTGTCGGATCCCACACATAGCAATAAACATTACACGTACGCATAACATGCAAGTATGTGTTGTACAACATGGCATCACAACATAACCCAACAACTCATATGGATAAAGGCCCAAAAGAGGCGTCATAACATTTATTACAAGCAGAGGTCACATGACCCAACATACAGAGCATACAGGCAACGGAAGCATAAAATGTCTGAGTACAGACAACTACAAATGAAAAAGGCTGAGAAGCCTGACTATCTACAAGATCGTAGCTGAGGTAACAAGCTAAACGTCGAAGTCCACGCGGAACCACTAGTGAAACTGAAGTCTCTCTGCAAAACCATAAATTAAGTAAACGTGAGTACAAAGGTACTCAACAAGCCTTACATCAGAACTAGCTACATATGCATCAGTATCAACAAAGGGGGTGGTGGAGTTTGACTGCAGCAAGCCAGCTTTGACTCGGTGGCTATCCTAAACTACGACTGCAAGTAACTCTTTTGAGGTGGCGCACACGAGTCCACATATTCACCAACCAATACACCACTATGGATCCGCTCTCGTCTCCCTACGAGAAGGCCATCCATAGCACTCACGCTTATCTCGCGTGTTTTAGAGTATCCACTTTCACTTGTCTATGAACTGTAAAGGTAACCCGGAAGTCCATTTCCACGGACACGGCTATTCGAATAGATCATATATAACCCTGCAGGGGTGTACTTCTTCACACACGCTCTCACTACTTACCGCCGTTTACACGACATGTACTCGGCAACCTTCAAGCGGAAGCCCGGCGAGGGTGTCGGCCATGACCGGACTAACCACACAAGTCCCTAGTACAGGTTTATCGCCTATTTGTGTTCCATCCGTGGGGAGATCCGGCCGAGGTGTCGCTCACGGCCCCAAACTATGTGTACAGGGTTCCCGAGTCACCAAACGGGCGACCGGTACACCCGGCCACGTACCTGCCGTGTCACAGCCCACCCCGAGGGTCAGCGCTGCGCACGACCTCCAGTAAACTACAAACACCAGAAACTAGTTGCAACTCCTGGACAGATGACAAGGGCAGTTAATAAGTCGAGAGGGTCCATTGGTTTCGGGCCCAATGCATGGTAGTAACTGGTCATGGATCAACCAACACAGAACTCAGTTCCTGAGGACAGCTGCAATGAGACAACCCACCATGTACTCCTACTTGGCCTCTCATCGCTACCTTTACCGAATCGTGTTCACACACTTAGCTCTCAATAGTAGGACATGTTCACCACATCCCAATTCATCCCCGATGAATCAGACCTGACACAACTCTAAGCAATAGCAGGCATAACTAGAAAGCATGAATGGGTAGGCACAACATGGCTCAAACAACTCCTACTCATGCTAGTGGGTTTCAACTATTTACTATGGCAATGACAGGTCATGCAGAGGAAAGGGGTTCAACTACTGCAAGAGGTAACAGTTGAAGCGTTGTTGTCCTAATGCAGTAAAAGAGAGCAAGAGCAAGAGAGTGGGATTGTACCAGAATGCTCAATGGGGTTTTGCTTGCCTGGCACTTCTGAAGATAGCACTGTGTCTTCATCAGTGTCATCGAACACATCGCCGGAACAACGTCTACTGAGATAGGACAAACACCGGCAACAGAGAAAGAACACAATCAATGCAATGCATAATATGATGCATGATCATGACATGGCATTATGCGGTGATTTGAGCTAATGCAACTAGCAACAGGTTAAATGAAGTCCGTTTGAATCCAAGATTCAAATTCAAACTCCATATGTGGATATTCAAATGCCATTTATATGATTTGACATAAACAATAGCCATAAGTTGTTCTAACATGCATGAAAATGCCATAAATAGATTCCTTGAATTTTTCTGATCATTTTTCATATATAAATTATTTACATTGGAGTTATAGATTAATTTTTTTGATTTTTAGAAGTTTTAGCTATTTTCTGAAATAAATAAATCATTTAAGATTTATTTTAAATTCCAGAAAACATTACTGCGTCAGCATGACGTCTGTGTGACGTCAGCAAGTCAACATGGCGGTCAGGGTCAAACCTGACCAGTGGGCCCCACTGGTCAGTCTCTCAGTACTAACTAAAAGTTTTAAAACTAAACTAAACAGGCACGGGGCCCACGTGTCAGTGTCTAATTAAGTTAATGACATCAATTAAAACTTAACTAAAAACCTAAACTAATTAAGTCAGACACCGGCCCCACATTTCAATGATACAGGGGGGTCCAGCCGTGGTCAAAAGTGGTCAAACCCAACGACGACTCGCTGCCGGCCAGAGCCAGGACGGCGGCGCGGCTCGGAAACCGCGTTCCGGTGACCAAATTAGCAGTGGAGGGCATCTACAGAGAGCTGGAGAAGTTGCGCATCCAACGGGACAGGTCGGAGCAACTGGGGTGGCCGGAAACGTCGGCAGTGACCTCAACGGCGGCGGCCGGAGTTTGGGCAGGTGCGGGCGTAGCGCTAGGGAGCACGGGCGGAAAAACCGGTAGGCGTGTTAGGCTCCTAGGAGTGCACTGAGTGCAGTGGTGAGCTCGGGCGTGTGCTAGCAGGGCTGCAGCCACGGCGGCGACATGGCCGGCGGTGAGGAGCTCTCGGCTTCGGTGGTTGATGCGGCTAGGTGATAAGATAGGCGACGGGGCATGGGGGAAACGAAACTGGGGCTCACCGCGGTTCTTCTCGTACTGCTGGCGAGGCATGGGAGGCACGGGGTCCGGCGAATTTGTCGATGGCATCCGGCGGCCGTGCGGAGAAGACGAGCTCGAGGAAGAGGCTTCAGGGCATCCGGGGTCCTGCGGTTCGGTGTAGAGGTGCGCGGTAGCGAGGCGAAGCTCATGGGATAGCTAGCTGGGCATGGGGAGAATGATGGATTCAATGAGCGGCAACGGTGGCAACGACTTCGTTCGGGCATAGCAGGAGAGGACGATGGGGAGACGAAGGGGGAGAGTGGGGAGCTCAGGGGGGTTCCAGACGTCTACCCCGGGTCGTTTGTGGCGTTGCGCTGACCAGGGGAGGGCCAGGCAGGCAGCTGCGTGCCGGCGCGCGCGAGCGCCGTGCTCGGTCCTGCCTCTGCCATTAGGCAGAGGTTGAAGACAGGTATGCCCCTGGTGGGCTGGGCTGCTTCTGCAGGGTAAGGCACAGGTAGCTCCTTCTCTCTCTCTGCTTTTCTAAAACTTTTCTGTTTCCTTTTCTATTTTGTTTTCTGTGTTTTGATTTACTTTAGGCACTAAACTATTTTTATAGATGCTGAAAATTATTGTGGATGTTAACTGAGTTATTCCAGAGACCCACAATAATTTTCAATACATTTGGAGCTATACAATTATTTAAAGATTTTATTTCCTCCAATTCAAATACAATATACATTAATTCAAAAGTCCAGAATGGCCTAAATATAGTTGCATCATTTTTGGTAGAGGTTTTCACTTTTATCAAAATCATGAGCATTTTCAAAGGCATTTTGGGTTCATTGAAAAATATTTTAATTTGAACCTAGTTGGATTCATCTGGTGCTAGGGTTTGGACAACCCCATTTCAAGTTTAAGAGAAAATTAAACATGATGCAACACAAGACTAATTAGACCAGAGCAGACCAGAACTAGGGATGTGACAACTCACCCCCACTAAACAAGAATCTCGTCCCGAGATTCAAGCGTAGGGTAAGATGGAGGGGGGGACGCAACTAACACAATCTTCACGATCCAGGTTGCACTTCATAGGAATGTTGATTTCTTGCATCATGTCGATCTTGACATCCTTGCTTTCAAGGTCTTTGTCCAACACGGTGACGATGAAAGAAACTCTACCAAATTGATCTTCTGAAAGATCGAGGAACTCAAGATCAACTCATGGAGTGAGACGTTTAAACATCTCTTGAGCTGAGACACAGAACACACATCCAAAGGGATGGAGTGAAACAAATGATGAAGGTTCACTTAGTGGCAATAATTCCACACCTGAGAAGATGGTGATCGATATTACCAGACGGGGCATCTTAGAGAAGGTGACTCGTAGAATTATTCCCTTAAGTGGCAAAAAGAATTACTTTTGATATAGAGATCATTGAAACTCTCTATACCAGCCTGAGGCAAATCACAATCGATCGTTTGACGGAGTCCGAAAGAATGACATTCTCCATCTAGAATGGATGATGTGGACTGCCTTGTTAAAGACAACGCCAAGGTTGATTTTTCTTATCACCGGAAATGGATGGGACCCATGGTAAAATGGCACATTGGCGGTGCAAGCTGGGAACAAAATGCAAATGCTGGGAATGATTCTGGTAACTGGGAAGAAACCCAACAGTAGAGAGTGAATCTACTCTTTGATAGGTTATAGCATAACCAAGAACACTAGGAGCAATCTCGGTTAGTGCCAGTGATAACACCTAGTGCTTGTGCATGCTCTCAAGAACTTGAGCATTTCCATAATCATCAAGGTTTTACCATAATTCGTGCCAATGGTGCTGACAACACAACATTCGACCATGATGAATAGCGATGGACGAGGCAGATGCAAAGGAAGATAATACTTTCTCAGATTTCACCTTTGCGGAGTCAAGGGGCAAAATCTGGATGATCGACCGAGAGACATTTAGCACTCCGCTTCTAATGTTATCCTTGATGTGCTAGCACAACCCATTTATTAAAATGGTTTGGTAACTAGAACGTCAAGTAAAAGATCGAACTTCAGGAGCACAAAAATCAATAAGGAACAACTAGGAAGTAAATCCTACGAAATCCTTATGGGGAGGTGGCCAACTTCTTCAATCAAGATACTACAACAATAGGTCTTCCGGCTGGGTGGGTTGGTCACGACATCCACTTTACCGGTTATCGAGAGACCAATATTATAGTTCTTGGAAAATGCTCCAACCATCATGTCTGCCTGAGATTCAGTTCTAGTTGGTGTCAGGATATTCCAGACTCATCGAGTCTAGAAAGAAAAATGAAAGTTTGCAACACAAATCAACGAGACTGCGTTGCGAGATTCTCGGGGAGTGAACTATGATAGCAAGCTCCAAAACATGAGCTAGTTCTGCTATGTACCTGTGAACACGTTGTCCCAGACAAGCATGACCACATAGTAGTCTTATGATAAAATACCACCGAGTTCATATTGGGAATCATCATTGGAGATAACGAAGTCTTGTGCATGTCCGTTCGGGCCCTTCGGGATTAGCGCATGAACTTCTTTTCTTGAACAAATCAATCAGTGGCTTGGTGTGCTGGGAAATACCAATGGATGGAGGTATCTAATCTCTCAAGCCATAGTATATTTCGCACGTGCATGACTGACTTGGGATGATTCCAGAGGAAGCAAAACTAACTTTCTCGAATTCATGGCGGCAACTTGCACCTAATGCACGCGAACTGGGAGAAATTCACTTCTTGCACCAACATATACCTCATGAATGGGACACGAAGGCAATGCTTACAATGTTTCCAACACTAGCTTATTGTCCTACAAAAGCATGGAGGAGATAAGGATGTTTGTTGATGGGCTCAACAATAATTCATCCAAGTTTCCATATAGATGGAATTCCATGACGATGTGAACAAAGTGATAGCATTGGTCAGACCAATAGATCTAACGGTGTATGCTCGAGGGATCAACCACGAGTAAAACCACATTACGAATATCGTTTGTTCAGATTTGATTTATCGATAGCCCACACTCAAATCAAAGTTTTGATAAGACAATGCATCCAAGAACTGATCACGAGGATCAATCGAGGAAGATATCATCTTTCTTCAACAAACACACAAACACAAGGATAACCCTTTGGCAAAGAACAAAGTGGGGCAAGCTTTCATCTTCTAACTCTCCAAGTTGTCATTTATCTTTACCAACTAGCTCAGGGGTATGCAACATAGATTCTTGGAGAAGGGGTGGTTTATATGAAACCAACTTGATCACAAGCTCAACGCATTGGTCAGGGAACAACCTGGTGATACTTCCGGGAAGATAACCGGAAAATTACGAACCACCGATATGTTACTAAGCTCGAGAACAATCTTGCCTTTCAGGGCAAGACGATATGATCAAATGAGCGAGGACTTAACAAAATCCTAACACATCAATTGAGGAGTGCACCAGGAAAGTGGACTAGTAGCACGATCAACCTTAGAATGGTGATTTGGTAACCAACACGCTAAGAATGAGATTGTTGTTCTTTAACTACCAAGCAACGAAGTTGCTAGGAGTATTGATTTCACACATCACAATTCACTTGTCAGCATTCCGGTTACAATAACACGGAGTCCGAGGAATAAACGATGATGGCGAGAAGTATCACCTTATCAAAAGTTCATAGGAGGTTGTGCAATTCCCATGATATTCTTGACAGAAGGATGGTAATACTCGAGGATAGAATAGATTAGAAGCTGGATTAGCATTCTTCATCTGCGAAGTACAACTTCTTTGACCCAATCCTGGATATGGATAAGGTACTGTAGTTTGTTTCACCTAGTCATGCCAAAATAGAATGGCTTGACGGAACACAAGAATAATAGGCATCGATGAAGACGAATGCACAACTACTCCAGACTATCAACTGATAGACGAGGTCATAATATGACTAAAAGGGGACAACTCAAAGGAACATATAACTTTCCGAGTTGTGGATGCATAGACTAGCATGTCTAACTTTCAACATATTCCTTCCGGATAATCCATGCAGAATGGTAGGACTGGCAGAGTCACAATATAGAATCAAGAACTCCTCAAGAGTACTCTTATTGTGATATTTTGGTTCGGTTGAACTTCTGCCAAGCATGGTTCATGGTATTGGAAGAACGATAACCACGGAGCTCGAGGACTATCACAAGGTTACTAATATCCTAAAGGTACGAGCAAATACTACCAACATGAAGTAAGTAGGGTGAATCTCGGATTCAAGAACCCAGGAGTAGAATGCCTACTAACTAAATGGCATCACGAGATGCTTTCGAGAATAATGGCCAGAATCATCACACTGGGAATATACGCAATGCTAGATTACTGGGTGATTCCTTAAGATACCTAGGGTCATAAAAATAACTCCAACATATGTGACGAGGTAACGGAGTACCTCCACAGACCGTCTAGTGTGATTAATCTGGCCTAAAAGGACATCGGAAACAGGGATGAAAGGTTTGCAAATGCATTAGAATATTTAGAAACCTGGGATGACTCGGACAGCATAACTACTGTAAATGCTCAAAATAGATTTTGAGATCCAAGCAAAAGGTAGCATGACCACTTAACATCATAATGACAAAGATCTCAGACCAACAGTTGAGCACATAGAAATAGTAGAAGCTGAACTGAGAGTTGAATCCACCAGTAATGTGATCCTGATAAATAGAATGAGAAGCCTAGTTCTTAATCCCCGTAGAAAAGAAGAAGATGACTCATATCAGAAGGGCATAGGGTAAAGGAGTAAAAAGAGACTTACGTTCCCTCCCACAATCAACTCCCTTATATAACTAAAGAGTTTCTAGACACGACTTCGACCAGATTGGCTTAGCAATCCTACAGCCAGTCAGCCTCTAATACCAAAGCTGTCAGGACCCCGATCCTATGTCACACAGGTCTAGCCTGTAACACATCATATCACTTTGTGGCATCACGCACGGTACCCCCATGGGTGCCACCTTACCTGGCCCGAGACTGTTTGCGCATTTTGGCACACGTATATGATAGTGTCGCTAGCATCCATATGACAGAGAACCCGGGCCGACATGACTAGTTATAAACCAAAAGTGGTACTAAATTACGGAGACATGCATACATGACCCAGCAATGAATGTGTCGGTCATCAACGTATGAACCCAAGTCGTAGCAAGTTACAAGGACTTAGAGGAACAACGCTTGACATTTCCCCTAGGGGACAGACATAGGAACGAAGAAGGACACATGCCAGCCAGCCTAAGTGTTCCGGAGCAGTAGCAAGCTACCAAGGCTCAGTGGAAGCACTAGGAGACATTTCCTTGTAAGATAGGCTACCAAGGGTAAACAACTAGGTGTCAGATCCCACACATAGCAATACACATTACACGTACGCATAACATGCAAGTATGTGATGTTCAACATGGCATCACAACATAACCCAACAACTCATATACATAAAGGCCCAGAAGAGCCGTCATAACATTTATTATAAGCACATGTGACATGACCCAACATACAGAGCATACAGGCAACAGAAGCATAACATGTCTGAGTATAGACAACTACAAATGAAAAAGGCTGAGAAGCCTGACTATCTACAAGACCCTCCCAAGGGTACCAGATCGTAGTTGAGGTAACAAGCTAAACGTCGAAGTCCACGCGGAACCACTAGTGAGACTGAAGTCTCTCTGCAAAAACATAAATTAAGCACATCTGAATACAAAGGTACTCAGCAAGACTTATATCAGAACTAGCTACATATGCATCAGTATCAACAAAGGGGGTGGTGGAGTTTGACTGCAGCAAGCGAGCTTTGACTCGGTGGCTATCCTAAACTACGACTACAAGTAACTCTTTTGAGGTGGCGCACGCGAGTCCACATATTCACCAATCAATACACCACTATGGATCCGCTCCCGTGTCCCTAAGAGAAGGCCATCCATAGCACTCACGCTTATCTTGCATGTTTTAGAGTATCCACTTTCACTTGTCTATGAACTATAAAGGTAACCCAGAAGTCCATTTCCGCGGAGACGGCTATTCAAATAGATCATATATAACCCTGCAGGGGTGTACTTCTTCACACACGCTCTCACCACTTACCGCCGTTTACACGACATGTACTCGGCAACCTTCAAGCGGAAGCCCAGCGAGGGTGTCGGCCACGACCTGACTAACCACACATGTCCCTAGTCCAGGTTCATCGCCTATTTGGGTTCCATCCGTGGGGAGATCCGGCCGGGGTGTCGCTCACGGCCCCAAACGATGTGTACAGGGTTCCCGAGTCACCAAATGGGCGACCGGTACACCCGGCCACGTACCTGCCATGTCACAACCCACCCCGAGGGTCAGCGCTGCGCAGGACCTCCAGTAAACTAAAAACACCAGAAACTAGTTGCAATTCCTGAACAGAGGACAAGGGCAGTTAATAAGTCGAGAGGGTCCCTTGGTTTCGGGCCCAATGCACGGTAGTAACTGGTCATGGATCAACCAACACAGAACTCAGTTCCTGAGGACGGCTGCAATGAGACAACCCACCATGTACTCCTACATGGCCTCTCATCGCTACCTTTACCAAATCGTGTTCACACACTTAGCTCTAAACAGTAGGACATGTTCACCACATCCCAATTCATCCCCGATGAATCAGACCTGACACAACTCTAAGCAATAGCAGACATAACTAGAAAGCATGAATGAGTAGGCACAACATGGCTCAAACAACTCCTACTCATGCTAGTGGGTTTCAACTACTTACTGTGGCAATGACAGGTCATGCAGAGGAAAGGGGTTCAACTACCGCAAGAGGTAACAGTGGAAGCGTTGTTGTCCTAATGCAGTAAAAGAGAGCAAAAGCGAGAGAGTGGGATTGTATCGGAATGCTCAATGGGGTTTTGCTTGCCTGGCACTTCTAAAGATAGCACTGTGTCTTCATCAGTGTCATCGAACACATCGCCGGAACAACGTCTACTGAGAGGGGACAAACACCGGCATCAAAGAAAGAACACAATCAATGCAATGCACAATATGATGCATGATCATGACATGGCATTATGCAGTGATTTGAGCTAATGATACTAGCAACAGGTTAAATGAAGTCCGTTTGAATCCAAGATTCAAATTCAAACTCCATATGTGGATATTCAAATACCATTTATATGATTTGACATAAACAGCAGCCATAAGTTGTTCTAACATGCATGAAAATGCCATACATAGATTCCTTGAATTTTTCTGATCATTTTTCATATATAAATTATTTACATTGGAGTTATAGATTATTTTTTGTGATTTTTAGAATTTTAGCTATTTTATGAAATAAATAAATCATTTAAGATTTATTTTAAATTCCAGAAAACATTACTGCGTCAGCATGACGTCTGTGTGACATCAGCAAGTCAACAGGGCGGCCAGGGTCAAACCTGACCAGTGGGCCCCACTGGTCAGTCTCTCAGTACTAACTAAAAGTTTAAAAACTAAACTAAACAGGCACGGGGCCCACGTGTCAGTGTCTAATTAAGTAAATGACAGCAATTAAAACTTAACTAAAAACCTAAACTAATTAAGTCAGACGCCGGCCCCACATGTCATTGATACAGGGGTGTCCAGCCGTGGTCAAAAGTGGTCAAACCCATCGGCGACTTGTGTAACACCCCAAATTTTTTGAGTTGGGTTTTCTTTCAAACTTCTGACCTTTTGGAAGAGAGTTGTTTGAGCTTCTCTTAAAACCCTTCTAAAATCCTTTCTGGCCTAAGTTGGTGAGTCTTCTCACGCTTGGGTTTTGGCCTTGAAGTTTTTCTCTTGTGTTTGGCTCAAGCACAAGTTGAGTTTCAAAGGTGGTTGTTTGAATTCTCCCCTTCTTGTTTTGAATCTCTCAAGTTTAACCTTGGACTTATCTCGCCTCCAACCTTCATCTTGCCATGATCCCAACAAAAATATTTCTCTCCAAGACCCTCTCCACACCTAAGGGCAAGTTTTTCATCAATTCCAGTAAGTTGAACCTTATTGGGATTTTTCTTCTATTTATTTCACTCCAAAACAAATTCTGTCTTTTATAGTGGACCTTGGTGATTTGCAAAGGAGCCACCATTTTCATCTAGTTATTTGACTCCAAACCAACTCTCCTAAATATTCCTTAGTACCCACAGCCTCGATCCATCTTGTTTCACTGGTCCATAGTTCAAAATTTTCAAATTTTACCTGCTGCATGTTTGGACCAGATTTGCAAAATTTGGTGAAATTCATATTTATCTTCTTCCAAAAATTCTGTGAAAAATCATGCAGCCCCTAGATACATCAAGAGGCCACTCCACCAAAAATCAGCCCCAGCAACATTGTGCACATACCAGAATCATTTCATCAAACACCTAACCTACACTGTTCTGTCAAATTCAGAACTATTAACTGAAACTGTCTACACTTCGTCAGTTTCGACAGTTCGTCAGGCGCAGTGACAAAAACATCGTCTGTATCTTCCTTGGCTCGACGCTGCACTGCAGCTTCTTCTTATCCATGCGCTGCACGCTCGCTTGGCTGCTTCTGGGTGTCGGTGGCGCCCTGGCCGACCACGCCGGCGACTGCCATTGCCACAGCGACGCCCGTGGCGGCTGACAGAAGCCACCACCGCAGCTCCACACCGTTTCGCGCCGCCTAGAACATCCCAGTGCTCCGTGTGTCCTTCTCCACAACCAACGCACGCCTGGCACGCTGTCGCCGTGGCCTGGCACGCGCAGAGCGCCGTTTCTGCCGCCAACAAGCCGCACGGCCGTTCCGTCGAGGACAGGCCGTAACTCCACCTCTTCTGTTAGGTTAGGCGCGGGAATGGAACCGCAACAGCTCCTGGATGATGCTCAACCTCCTAACCCCGCCGTCCGGCCACTGCAGCGCCGTAATTGGCTCGCCGGACTTATCCGCTCGCGGCAGCCACCTCGAGCCGCCTATAAAAGGCACCCCCGAGCTCGTGCTGGAGCACACATGCCTCCACTACTTCCCTAGGCCGCGCCCAACCTCTAGAAGAGCCCCGAGAGGCCTTTCTTCCCCAGATCCGGCCGGCTACATCCGTTTCGGGCTCCAGCTCCGTTCACTCCGGTGAGGGCTTCTCCGCCGCCGTGAACTTGAGCGTAGCCTCCAGGCATCCACCTAGGCCTAACTCCCACCTCAATTTCACCCCAGAAACCCTCCCCGACGAGGTCCACGACCACCCGAGCCGCCGTCCGCCGGAGATCAGGTCGCCCTCGACGTGGGGCTCGCCGACACCCAACTCTACCACCGTTCGACGCGGAAGACCACTGTGAAGCCGTAGGTACCTTCCCCCTCCCCTAACTCGCCGTGGATCGATGCCGGCAATCACCGCAGCACCGGCGCCGCCGTGGCTCTGCTTCTGGTTTTCAAACCCGACAAGTGGGGTCCCCTGTCAGCCTCACATCTCTCCCCCTTGAATCGTTTTTTGTTAGCGTATTCGGACAAAGTGCGTTTTCCTCTGAGGTTGGCGTACTACGTACCGATTCGCTTTGTTATTTTCTGTTCTAGCCCCTGCATCTTTTCTGTTTCATTACAGATGAGTCCCTAGACAGAAACCTTAATATCTTTTAAACTAAAAGTGATTTTGAGTTGATTCTTTTTCTGTCCACCTTGGTTTTCTGTCTAGTTTTTTGTCATATTTATGTGGAAATATTTTTAGAAACTTTATTTGCATGCGCGGTATTTATGTTAGTATGTATTTGTTGGAATACATAGATACTGGAGGCCGTGACGGAGACGCGAACCACACCGAGTTAGGCTCCGACTTTTCAGAACCAGGCTAGCATGTTTGAACTCTTGATATGATGAGTGGGTTGCATGTTTGCTCGAGTAGCTCGTTTCATAAGCATGATCATATGGGCATATGTGTATGGCATATTTTATGCAAGTAAGCTTCGGGTGAGTCCCGAAGAAGAATGTTGCACCACCTCGATCATATGGTGATATAATGGGTGGAATGCTGGTATTGTTGAAGCATGCCAGTAGTTGGATAAATCAATATCAACGGAGATCATATCATGACTACGTCCATCTCCTTTTCCGGTACTATCATAGGCCGTCCGTTGGGATTACGGTCTAGTCAGTTGTAAACCACTTCCCGAGTACACACCAAGTAGAGGGGCCGGGATGAGGGTTCCATGGCCCTGGATTAAAGCCCGTCATCCGGTCAGGGGGCATGGGTGTTTCCAGTTGGGACCGAGAGGGGGGCAACCCTTAGAGCACGCATATATAAATTTGATCCCATGCTATTCGAGGTTGTAGCATCCCCGTCTTAAAGTTTTCCGTGAATGTCGTCGCGGGTGATTCCGGACGACAGGATGTTAAATGGGTGTGTACTGGTTAGTTGAGTTTCTGCTAAAATACCGTAGGCGGGACTAGCCCACGTGGCTAGTAGAACCCGTTGGCTATGAGTTAATGGTACAAGCTCTGTAGAGTTAAATTCCTTCAGTAGCCATGTTTATGGCCTAGGGTCAATCTTCATGTCAACCCGGTGACCGTTCTCGAGTATATTCTCGTTGGTAACGAGAGTAGTATTTTCGTCAAGTTCATTTGGTAGATGAACTCCCCTACTATCTTTGTATTTATTTATTTCCAGAAGTATTTCATCATTACACTAATGCTATTTATAAGCCCTTTATGTGATGTCGCTCAGACGTCTGACTGTGGTATTCTTCTCTTTTATAAGCCCTTTATGTGATGTCGCTCAGACGTCCGACTGTGGCATTCTTTTCTTTTATAAGCCCTTTATGTGATGTCGCTCAGACGTCCGATTGTGCCATTCTTTTCCTTTATAAGCCCTTTATGTGATGTCGCTCAGACGTCCGACTGTGGCATTCTTTTGTTTAATAAGCCCTTTATGTGATGTCGCTCAGACGTTCGACTGAGGCATACTTGTTATTTATTTTGCTATAAGCCCTTTATGTGTTGTCGCTTAGACGCCCGACTGTGGCCTGTTAACATTTATTATTGTTCCTACGAGGAGTCACCCAGACCCTCGTTTGGTCTCTTTGTTATTATCTTTGGACTTCGGGAGGATTACCGCCCGACTTCCATCTTTACCTTTAGCGCATTCATATTTTATTCTGGTCACATTTTTGCTGGAATACTCATATGCATTCATGTTGGCATTTGTTATATCTTAAGTTCGAACTGTCTTCCGAGTACATTCAAAGTACTCACCTGGCTTGTTGATTTGGCCAGATGTGGACGAAGGCGATCTCATGGATGAGGAGTTCGATAGCGAGTCCGACGCTTAGAGGAGTCCCAGTCAGTCCCTTGCAATCCTGGAATTGATCACTGTTTTATAACCGCTTCCGCCTACCACCAAATAAATTCATTGGGTCTCACTCCGACACCCGATGGACTGTATTATATTGGAGTCACTTCACCCACTTCACTGTGACATATTCCACCACCTTTTATTACGAGTCATTAGTATGCCACCCTGTCTTATGTCATATCCGCCTTTATGTAATATATTGGCGCGCTTGTAATAAAATTGTTGAGCAACCTCCAGCTCAACCCTGTATAATATTCAGTGTACTGGAATTCTGTATCAAGGATTTTTCGACCAACAAGGAATTATATTCCCCGTTGGTTTAATAAAAAGGTCGGCCTTCCGATAATTATTTTACTGAAGGACCGGTCCTGACAACCTTGGTATCAGAGGCAGGCTGACTGTAGGAAGCCACTAGGTGCGCTCGCTAATCGGTTATTAGCGAAAAATCTGCTTTTCAACATTTTTACATCTGTAGCAATTTTCTGTTGGTCAGCATAAATTTATGGCCTGACTATTCGGAATTTTTGTCTACTTTTGTAGATGGCCAGCAACGACTGTGATGCACAGGTGTTCGCCAACATTCCTGAGGGGTTTGTCAAGCTCCTCTTCGCCATCACCAAAGTCGCCATCGGGCCATCCACACGTCCCGAATTTACACTCTATCGTCACAAGCTCAACGACAGCGTGTCTATGCATCAGGCTGTGGTACACTTCAAAGGTGGGCGTTCTGAAGCGCGCCGCCTTCGATTTGTGGGCAGAGCCATGCCTACGGAGAGGCATGCCATGCAGATGGCTGCCCGTGAGGCGATAGCTCATCTCCGGGACATCCTTCCTTCGATGAAGACTCGTCGCTTCCGTTACCTCCCATGCCACATGCCTTATACGTGTCATTATGCATTTGCATGTGCAAATGGGGAGCGTGACGAAGCCATTGAATCAATGGTTGAATACCTCAAGGCACTTGAGGCAGACTTTGATAATCTGGTGGACGACCTGGTGGCCACCTGTATGGAGATGGTCCAGAGTGGCTTCGCCAACAGGAGGGAGCTGCTCCATACTGCACCATCAATGACATTTGTCTCGTCCACCGCCTCCTATGCACCTTCCATCATGGCCACCGCTCGCCGTCTGCCTACCACTGAGGAGTTTGACCAAGTCATTGCTCCTACTCCAGTTAGAGCTGCACCACCTGCTGCACCTACTTCGACACCTCGTATTCATATTCCGCGCCTGGAGCCCATCAGTGAGGAGGAAGTTGAGTCTCCAGCGCCACTGGGCCTTACCCTCGGCAGGCCGAGGGAAATCTTCAACATCTCCGACTAGCGCGTTATTTCGCGATTCGCCGCGCTCGCTTGTAATATTTGTGTGTTATGTAAAATAGGTTGATGGGAGTAGTCTGTTTGCGCATCATGTAGGACCTTGGAGGAGTGCACTAGTTTTAAATAACATGTCAGGATGTGTACGCACACCCTGAGTGACGTATGTATAATTAGAACCGGCGTGTAATATATGTACTAGCAGCCTTCTCCGTGCGCAATCAACCAGTTTATTTCGAAAATCTTTTTCGAGCTCGTGTTTGGTCGCTTTTGCAAAATCTTGGTTTATTTTGCTGCTCGGTTCTTCTCAGGTTTTCTGCTTTGTTACCCCAGAGTAAGAAATGACTCGTCCCTGGACACGTTCCATGCCAAGTCCGCCGGAGGAAAATTATGGCACACAGACAAACAACAATTTCTCACAGGGGCAGTCAAGTCAGCAGGGCAGTGAGACAGCATTTTCTCAAGTATGCCGCCTTTACGAGCAAAGTCAGCAACAGCACCAAGAAATGATGAACCATGTCATTAACATGGGAAATCACTGTGATCCATACCAGCAGCACACAAAATTGTCTGAATTTCAGAAGACGCGTCCAACAACATTTTCGCACACAGACAAGCCTCTTGAGGCCGATGATTGGCTTTGGGATATTGAAAGGAAATTAATTGTGGCACAATGCTCAGACCGTGAAAAAGTGCTGTACGCACCGCATTATCTTACTGGAGCAGCCGCGTCTTGGTGGGAAAATTTTCTGCTTATGCATCCCGACATAAATAATATCACCTGGGAAGATTTCAAGGAAGGCTTTCGTGGAGCACACATCCCTAAGAGTATTATGAAGATCAAGAAAAGAGAATTTGATGACCTCAAGCAAAGAGGCATGACAGTACAGGAGTACAACAGTCAGTTTGCGCAATTATCACGTTATGCTAACGAAGAGCGAATGACAGGAAATAAAAAGATGGAGAAATTCCTGGACGGACTGGCACCAGCACTAAAATGCCAGTTAGTCGTACACACATTTCCAGATTTCAATACATTGGTGGACAAAGCCATTACACTGGAAAATGAACATCGCAGTCTGGAAGATATTCGCAAGAGAAAAAGGGATCAGACCAACCACCCCCGCAACAACAAGAATAAGATAAATTTCCAGAGGAAAGGTGTGAACAGACCCACGACCAACGACACACGCCCAAATAAGAATTTTCATGCAAGAGACAAGTATTTCACCTATCGCCCGGGTGTTACCTGCTACACGTGTGGAGAAGAGGGACACTATGCTAAACAGTGCCCAGAGCCAAGAAATTCAGCACCGAAGCCAAACGGGAATGGAAACAATTCTGCGCCCAAGCGTAACAATTTCAACCCCAATAACAATCACAGGAAAGGCCACCTGAATCATGTGACCAAGGAGCAAGAACAGGATGCCCCAAATATCGTACTCGGTACGTTTCCTGTCAACACAATACCTGCCACGGTTTTGTTTGATTCTAGAGCCTCTCATTTGTTCATTTCGAAGAGTTTTGCTTTGCAACATGGTTTTTCAATGCTTCCCTTGGGAAAATCAATGACCATCAAGTCCCCCGGAAGTAAGCAGATCACTCAGAATTACTGCCAAGGTTTGACCTTTAAAATTGAGGGATTAAAATTCCACGCAAACCTCATCGTGTTGGAAAACAAAGTACTGGATGTTATCCTGGGTATGGACTGGCTAACCACCAATAAAGGATTTATCGACTGCTTCAACAGAACAGTAATTCTTACTCATCATCATCGAAAAACAATAAGAATCGCAGCTCAGGAGAGACCAGTATCTCAGCAACCAAAATTAAACAAAGTTGATACATCTGAGTTAAGCAAGGTTCCAGTTGTATGTGAATTTCCGGACGTATTTCCCGAGGAATTACCAGGCATGCCGCCAGACAGAGAAATAGAATTCATTATTGAGCTAGCACCGGGAACCACACCCATATATAAGAAACCATACAGAATGGCGCCATCCGAGTTGGTTGAATTAAAGAAACTAATAAAGGAATTGCTGGACAAGGGATTTATACGGGCCAGCTCCTCACCTTGGGGCTCGCCTGTATTATTTGCCAAAAAGAAGGATGGGACCATGAGACTGTGTATAGACTACCGAGCACTCAACATGGTCACAATCAAGAACAAATATCCGATGCCATGGATAAATGATTTATTTAACCAGCTCGCGGAAGACAGGTTTTCTCAAAGGTTGACTTAAGGTCAGGATATCATCAACTGAAAGTACGGACGGAAGATATCCCAAAGACAGCTTTCACCTCAAGATACAGACTTTATGAGTTTACAGTGATGTCGTTCGGACTGACCAACGCCCCCGCATATTTCGTCCACCTCATGAATAAGGTATTTATGAAATTCATGGACAAATTTGTGGTGGTATTTATTGATGATATTTTGGTATATTCCAAGACACCGGAAGAACATGCTGAACACCTCCGCATTGTACTGGGAGAATTAAGGAAATACAAACTTTATGCCAAATTCAGCAAATGTGAATTTTGGTTGAGACAAGTGGGTTTCCTAGGACACGTATTAACACAAGAAGGAATTGTTGTGGACCCAGATAAAGTCAAGGTTGTACTTGGCTGGAAGTCACCAGCCAGTGTAACGGATATACGCAGTTTCCTCGGTATGGCCGGATATTACGGAAGGTTTATTGAAGGATTTTCTACCATAGCCAAACCAATGACACAACTACTCAAGAAGGATAAGAAGTTTGAGTGGACCGAAGCATGTGAGAAAAGCTTCCAAGAGCTCAAAAAGAAGTTAACAACAGCCCCAGTATTAATTGTACCAGACATACACAAGAGCTTTGAAGTATATTGCGACGCATCCCGAAAAGGCCTCGGATGCGTACTGATGCAATAAGGCAGATTAGTCGCCTACGCTTCCCGGCAACGGAGAAAGCATGAAGAAAATTATCCTACTCACGATTTGGAGTTGGCAGCAGTCATTCATGCACTCAAGGAGTGGAGGCACTTTTTGCTTGGAAATCGCTGTGAAATATATATGGACCATAAGAGCCTCAGCTATATTTTCACATAGCCAGATCGCAATTTACGACAAAGACGCTGGCTGGAACTGGTAAAAGATTACGACGTTGGTATCCACTATCACCCCGGAAAAGCAAACGTGGTAGCAGATGCTCTCAGCCGTAACCCCAGCCCGAACAGCGGCAGCATACAGAACCTGAGACCCGAATATCAGCGAGAATTCGCCAGACTCAACCTAATGATGGCCACGGAAGTCGAAGTATCCAAGCTAGAAATACAGCCTACGCTGATAGAGCAAATAAAGAAGGCTCAACTCGGGCACCCCAGCATCGAAGGGATAAAAAGAAAAGAAAGTCTGGGCAAGGCCTCAGATTTCACCATAGACAGTGAAGGAATATTATGGTTTGGAGACAGACTTTGCATACCGAATAGCAACGACATTAAACAGCAAATTCTGGTCGAAAGCCACACCGCTCCATACTCGATCCACCCTGGAGGTACGAAAATGTATAAGGATATTCAGGAAAGATTTTGGTGGCACGGCATGAAGAGGGATATAGCCACATTTATTGCATGCTGTGATTCATGTCAACGCATTAAAGTCGAGCACCAAAAACCCGCAGGGCTATTACAGCCAAACAAGATACCTGAATGGAAATGGGACGATATTGGAATGGATTTTATTGTTGGACTACCACGGTCACAACACAGTAACGATGCCATATGGGTCATCACAGATAGACTGACCTAGGTGGCACATTTCATACCCGTCAAGACAACGCACACCACTCAAAAGCTCGCCAAGCTTTACCTCGCCCGGATAGTATGCCTACAGGGAGTTCCCAAGACTATAATATCCGACAGGGGTACTCAGTTCGTCTCAAAATTCTGGGACCAGATGCAGCAAGCCCTCGGGACACAACTAACATTCAGTACGGCTTACCACCCCCAGACTAGAGGATAAACGGAAGGAGTAAATCAAATACTCTAAGACATGCACAGGGCATGTGTCCTCACCTATGGGACCAGTTGGGAGGAAAGCTTACCATATGTCGAGTTTGCATAGAACAATAGTTACCAAGCTAGCCTGCAGATGGCACCTTTCGAAGCCCTGTACGGACGAAGATGCCATACTCCATTGAACTGGTCAGAAACAGGGGACAGTCGCATATTCGGCCCAGAAATGTTAAAGGAAGCCGAGGAAAGAGTAAAAATGATACTGGATCGACTGAAGACCGCCCAAAGCCGACAAAAGAGCTATTACGATCAAAGGCATCGGGAAATAAGTTTTGAGTCCGGTGACGACATATACTTACGTGTGTCACCAATGAGAGGACTACAGCGATTCAAAGTCAAAGGGAAATAGCACCACGATTCATCGGACCCTTCCGTATAGTTGCACGGAGAGGCACAGTAGCTTATCAGCTGGACCTTCCCAAGGAACTGTCCGACGTCCACGACGTGTTCCACGTCTCGCAACTACAGAAGTGTGTAAGCAACCCAGAGAAACATGTGTCATATGAAAACCTTGATGTGCAACCAGATCTCACATACCGAGAACACCCAGTGAAGATTTTGGAGCAGTCTCAAAGGAGGACCAGTCAGAAAACTATTAAGTTTCTCAAGGTTCAGTGGAGTAATCACACAGAGGATGAGGCAACATGGGAAAGAAAAGATTTCCTTCGGACAGAACATCCACGCCTATTTGTGATCAGCTGAAATCTCGGGGACGAGATTTTTCCTAATGGGGTAGGTGTTGTAACACCCCAAATTTTTTGAGTTAGGTTTTCTTTCAAACTTCTGACCTTTTGGAAGAGAGTTGTTTGAGCTTCTCTTAAAACCCTTCTAAAATCCTTTCTGGCCTAAGTTGGTGAGTCTTCTCAAGCTTGGTTTTTGGCCTTGAAGTTTTTCTCTTGTGTTTGGCTCAAGCACAAGTTGAGTTTCAAAGGTGGTTGTTTGAATTCTCCCCTTCTTGTTTTGAATCTCTCAAGTTTAACCTTGGACTTATCTCCCCTGCAACCTTCATCTTGCCATGATCCCAATAGAAATATTTCTCTCCAAGACCCTCTCCACACCTAAGGGCAAGTCTTTCATCAATTCCAGTAAGTTTAAACCTTATTGGGATTTTTCTTCTATTTATTTCACTCCAAAACAAATTCTGTCTTTTATAGTGGACCTTGGTGATTTGCAAAGGAGCCACCATTTTCATCTAGTTAATTGACTCCAAACCAACTCTCCTAAATAGTCCTTAGTACCCACAACCTAGATCCATCTTGTTTCACTGGTCCATAGTTCAAAATTTTCAAATTTCACCTGCTGCAAGTTTGGACCAGATTTGCAAAATTTGGTGAAATTCATATTTATCTTCTTCCAAAAATTCTGTGAAAAATCATGCAGCCCCTAGATACATCAAGAGGCCACTCCACCAAAAATCAGCCCCAGCAACATTGTGCACATACCAGAATCATTTCATCAAACACCTAACCTACACTGTTCTGTCAAATTCAGAACTATTAACTGAAACTGTCTACACTTCGTCAGTTTCGACAGTTCGTCAGGCGTAGTGACAAAAACATCATATGTATCTTCCTTGGCTCGACGCTGCACTGCAGCTTCTTCTTATCCACGCGCCACACGCTCGCTTGGCCGTTTCTGGGCGTCGGTGACGCCTTGGCCGACCACGCCGGCGACTTCCACGGCCACAGCGACGCCCGTGGCGGCTGACAGAAGCCACCACCACAGCTCCACGCCGTTTCGCGCCTCCCAAACCATCCCAGTGCTCCGCGTGTCCTTCTCCACAGCCAACGCACGCCTGGCATGCCGTCGCCGTGGCCAGGCACGCGCAGACCGCCGTTTCTGCCGCCGACAAGCCGCACGGCCGTTCCGCCGAGGACAGGCCGTAACTCCACCTCTTCTGTTATGTTAGGCGCGGGAATGGAACCGCAACAGCTCCTGGATGATGCTCAAGCTCCTAACCCCGCTGTCCAGCCACTGCAGCGCCGTAATTGGCTCGCCGGACTTATCCGTTCGCGGCAGCCACCTCGAGCCGCCTATAAAAGGCACCCCGAGCTCGTGCTTGAGCACACACGCCTCCACTACTTCCCTAGGCCGCGCCCAACCTCTGGAAGAGCCCCGAGAGGCCTTTCTTCCCCAGCTCCGACCGGCTACCTCCGCTTCAGGCTCCAGCTCCGTTCACTCCGGTGAGGGCTTCTCCGCCGTCGTGAACTTGAGCGTAGCCTCCTGGCATCCACCTAGGCCTAACCCCCACCTCAATTTCACCCCAGAAACCATCCCCGACTAGGTCCACGACCACCCGAGCCGCTGTCCGCCGGAGATCAGGTCGCCGTCGACGTGGGGCTCGCCGACACCAAACTCTACCACCGTTCGACGCGGATGACCACCGTGAAGCCGTGGGTACCTTCTCCCTCCCCTAACTCTCCGTGGATCGACGCCGGCGATTACCGCAGCACCGGCGCCGGCGCGGCTCTGCTTCCGGTTTTCAAACCCGACAAGTGGGGTCCCCTGTCAGCCTCACATCTCCGCCCCTCGAATCGTTTTCTGTTAGCGTATTCGGGCAAAGTGCGTTTTCCTCTGAGGTTGGCGTACTATGTACCGATTCGCTTTGTTATTTTCTGTTCTAGCCCCTAGATCTTTTCTGTTTCATTACAGATGAGTCCCTGGACAGAAGCCTTAATATCTTTTAAACTAAAAGTGATTTTGAGTTGATTCTTGTTCTGTCCACCTTGGTTTTCTGTCTATTTTTTTGTCATATTTATGTGGAAATATTTTGAGCAACTTTATTTGCACGCGCGGTATTTATGTTAGTATGTATTTGTTTGAATACATAGATACCGGAGGCCGTGACGGAGACGCGAACCACACCGAGTTAGGCTCCGACTTTTCAAAACCAGGCAAGCATGTTTGAACTCTTGATATGATGAGTGTGTTGCATGTTTGCTCGAGTAGCTCGTTTCATAAGCCTGATCATATGGGCATATGTGTATGGCATATTTTATGCAAGTAAGCTTCGGGTGAGTCCCGAAGAAGAATGTTGCACCACCTCGATCATATGGTGATATGATGGGTGGAATGCTGGTACTGTTGAAGCATGCCAGTAGTTGGTTAACTCAATATCAACGGAGATCATATCATGACTCCGTCCGTCTCCTTTTCCGGTACTATCATAGGTCGTCCGTTGGGATTACGGTCAAGTCAGTTGTAAACCACTTCCCGAGTACACACCAAGCAGAGGGGCCAGGATGAGGGTTCCATGGCCCTGGATTAAAGCCCGTCATTCAGTTAGGGGGCATGGGTGTTTCCTGTTGGGACCGAGAGGGGGGCACCCCTTAGAGCGCGCATATATAAATTTGATCCCATGCTATTCGAGGTTGTAGCCTCCCCGTCTTAAAGTTTTCCGTGAATGTCGTCGCGGGTGATTCCGGACGACAGGATGTTAAATGGGTGTGTACTGGTTAGTTGAGTTTCTGCTAAAAAACCGTAGATGGGACTAGCCCACGTGGCTAGTAGAACCCGTTGGCTATGAGTTAATGGTACAAGCTCTGCAGAGTTAAATTCCTTCAGTAGCCATGTTTATGGCCTAGGGTCAATCTTCATGTCAACCCGGTGACCGTTCTCGAGTATATTCTCGTTGTTAACCAGAGTAGTATTTTCGTCAAGTTCATTTGGTAGATGAACTCCCCTACTATCTCTGTATTTATTTATTTCTAGAAGTATTTCATCATTACACTAATGCTATTTATAAGCCCTTTATGTGATGTCGCTTAGACGTCCGACTGTGGCATTCTTCTATTTTATAAGCCCTTTATGTGATGTCGCTCAGACGTCCGACTGTGGCATTCTTTTCTTTTATAAGCACTTTATGTGATGTCGCTCAGACGTCCGACTGAGGCATTCTTGTTATTTATTTTGCTATAAGCCCTTTATGTGGTGTCGCTTAGACGCCCGACTGTGGCCTGTTAACATTTATTATTGTTCCTACGAGGAGTCACCCAGACCCTCGTTTGGTCTCTTTATTATTATCTTTGGACTTCGGGAGGATTACCGCCCGACTTCCATCTTTACCTTCAGCGCATTCATATTTTATTCCGGTCACATTTTTGCTGGAATACTCATATGCATTCATGTTGGCATTTGTTATATCTTAAGTACGAACTGTGTTGCGAGTACATTCAAAGTACTCACCTGGCTTGTTGATTTGGCCAGATGTGGACGAAGGCGATCTCATGGATGAGGAGTTCGATAGCGAGTCCGACGCTTAGAGGAGTCCCAGTCAGTCCCTTGCGATCCTGGAGTTGATCACTGTTTTATAACCGCTTCTGCCTACCACCAAATAAATTCATTGGGTCTCACTCCGACACCCGATGGACTGTATTATATTGGAGTCACTTCACCCACTTCACTGTGACATATTCCACCACCTTTTATTACGAGTCATTAGTATGCCACCCTATCTTGTGTCATATCCGCCTTTATGTAATATATTGGCGCGCTTGTAATAAAATTGTTGAGCAACCTCCAGCTCAACCCTGTATAATATTCAGTGTACTGGAATTCTGTATCAAGGATTTGTCGACTAGCAAGGAATTATATTCCCCGTTGGTTTAATAAAAAGGTCGGCCTTCCAGTAATTATTTTACTGAAGGACCGGTCCTGACAACTTGCCGCTGGGGAGAGCCAGGACGGCTGCGCGGCTCGGAAACAGCGTCCCGGTGACCAAATTAGCGGCGGAGGGCATCTACGGAGATCTGGAGAAGTCGCGCATCCAACGGGACAGGTCGGAGCAACAGGGGTGGGCGGAAACGTCGGCGGTTGCCTCAACGGCGGCGGCCGGAGTTCGGCTGGTGCGGGCGCAGCGCTAGGGAGCACGGGCGGAAGAACTGGTAGGCGCGTTAGGCTCCTGGGAGTGCACTGACCGCAGTGGTGAGCTCGGGCATGTGCTAGCACGGCCGCAGCCACGGCAGCGACATGGCTGGCAGCGAGGAGCGCTCGGCTTCGGTGGTTGATGCGGCTAGGGGACAAGATAGGCGTCGGCGCATGGGGGAAACGAAACCGGGGCTCACCGCGGTTCTTCTGGTACTGCTGGCGAGGCAGGGGAGGCACAGGGTCCGGCGAATTTGTCGATGGCGTCCGGCGGCCGTGCGGAGAAGACGAGCTCGAGGACGAGGCTTCAGGGCGTCTGGGGTCCTGCGGTTCGGCGTAGAGGTGCGCGGCCTCGAGGCGGAGCTCGTGGGATAGCTAGCTGGGCACGGGCAGAATGGTGGACACGGCGAGCGGTGACGGTGGCAACGTCTCCGTTCGAGCATAGTAGGAGAGGACGATGGGGAGACGAAGGGGAGGAGTGGGGAAGTCAGGGGGGTTCCAGACGTCAGCCCCAGGTCGTTTGTGGCGTCGCGCTGGCTAGGGGAGGGCCAGGCAGGTACCTGCGTGTCGGCGCTCGCGAGCGCCGTGCTCGGTCCTGCCTCTGCCAGTAGGCAGAGGTTGAAGACAGGTATGCCCCTGGTGGGCTGGGCTGCTTCTGCAGGGTAAGGCCCAGGTAGCTCCTTCTCTCTCTACTTTTCTAAAACTTTTCTGTTTCCTTTTCAATTTTGTTTTCTGTGTTATGATTTAGTTTAGGCACTAAATTATTTTTTTAGATGCTGAAAATTATTGTGGATGTTAAGTGAGTTATTCCAGAGACCCACAATAATTATTAAAACATTTGGAGCTATATAGTTATTTATAGATTTTATTTGCTCCAGTTCAAATACAATATACATTAATTCAAAAATCCAGAATGGCCTAAAAATAGTTGCATCATTTTTGGCAGAGGTTTTCACCTTTATCAAAATCATGAACATTTTCAAAGGCATTTTGGGTTCATTGAAAAATATTTTAATTTGAACCTAATTGGATTCATCTGGTGCTAGGGTTTGGACAACCCCATTTCAAGTTTAAGAGAAAATTAAACATGATGCAACACAAGACTAACTAGACTAGAGCAGACCAGAACAAGAGATATGACATACCTCGACTTCATCATCGTCGTACTCACGCCGGATGCGGATTTCTTCACCCCCCCACCCGCCGCCGTAGCTGTCTTTCGCTCCCAAGTTAGGGCCCGGAAGATCTGAACTGATGATTTCCATCCTTCTGTCATCGAGTTCATCACTAGCGGTTCTTAAATGCTAATTTTTACTACCCAGTTTGATCTTCACTCTGTCCAAACTTCTTCAAGTGTTGCTTTTACCACTCTTTCAATTATTTAGCACTTCCTTTTGGCTAGTCTTGAGTATTTTATCTAATTATGCTTAACTTCTAGATTCCTTAGTTGTGCAAATTTCCTAAATCTGTACAACTCTGGAACCTATGTCAAGAACACTTGTGAATTTCGTCATGACGACAAGGGTCAATTTCCTCAACTGGTTAATTTTGAAAAATATCTGAGAACACATGTGACTCTAGCTAATTTCCTCACAACTATACTATGTTCACAGGTACAATGTCTGCTGACGAATATCTAGGTTCTCATGAAATTTATTTATTTATTACGTTGCTCGAGGAAAATCATCAAACATATTCAGAGTCATCAAGAGCTCAGAAACCATAGTTGAAGAAAATGGATGATGAAAACAAGCCTAGAAAGGAGGTAATAGGAACACACAACATTTGAGTTCTTTGAGTACTTATACTCAGGAACTGCACGGTGAGTGAAATAATTCATGTCAAAGAGACTAACAAGCAGCGCGAAACATGCATGCAACATATCAAACACAGGTGGGCCTATGGATGGAGGAATTTCAGATATGTGACTCCAAAATATATTAAGGACTTTGTTGTGAAGCCTCCATTCAAGAGGCCACCTCTAGGTCCTCGTCAAGTTGCTAACCCCACGAGGATCAGACGTGGTGAAGAATATCTCACTGAATGTGCCAAACGTTAGGACAAGTTGGTGAAACTAGCCCAGAAGGCCATTGAGGAATTCAATAGGACCTCCAAGGCCTCAGCTGAAGCAAGTGGTAGTGGAAGTTCCAGTGCACGGAAGAAATCAATGCTGAAGAAGCATGAACACAAGACAAAGCCTTCAGTACCCAGAACTGCACAATCTTCAGCACCTACACCAGCCAGGTGTTCTTCAGTGGTGGGAAGAAAAGCTTAAATACCACCTGTGTTTGCATCTTGCCAGTGCACTGAAGGCTTTAGATTAGCCACCATTCTTCCATAAAGTGCCTCAGCTAGTTGTTAGCGTCATCGGAACGAGGGGTACCCAGACTTGCATATCTATGGCCCGTGACGTGGCTCCATCGATGGCATGGTATGGCCCAGCTTCAGCAACCACAAATCAAGGCCCTCGCGAGGGGCCAAGCCTCGCGAGGCGGACGACGGCAAGACCTCCTTGGGGGTAGCCTCTCTAAGCTGGCTCCAAAGAGCGGAGATATCTATGCAAGGCGCACCCCGCGAGGTTCGTGTGATGTGAGCCATGACAACCAAGGCCAGGCGGGCACCAGAGCACGTAGTGTACCCGTTTCCCCTTTGGTGCTAAGGAGGCAAGAACAGGCATGGAGTCCAAAGGAATCAAGCAATAGTTTCCTTATTGGTGCAACAAGACTAAGGACCATCAGGACGGCCGAATGGAGGTCATCGTGGAGCGCGGCGCGGCGTCACCACCAGAGCCTTTGGCAGGCGAAGAACAATTTTGCCAGGATAGGTTGTACTAGATGTTCTCCTTCAAATTTGGCCGTTGTGGGATCCCTTCCCGCCGATATTTGGGAGGTGGACCAAGGCCGCTATAAATAGGACCTAGCCATCACCATAGAAGGGCACCTTTTTTGGGATCGGATCCATTCAACCCTGACCACACCAGAAGCTCATCTGAGCCCAAAAATACCTCACATCCGGAGGTTGTTCATCCATTGTACTAGTTTACCCTCAGCCCCATGAGGCAATCCACCACAAACACTGGAGTAGGGTATTACACCACGAGGTAGCCCGAACTAGTATAATCCTCTGTGTCCCTTGTTCTTTGAGTTCGTCGAGCTAGGTTGTGGAATCATAGGTGGAGAGCGCTGGGGAGAGAGTGGTCTTCGTTCGCACCCCAGAGTTCGAACCTCACAAGGGTTTGTGGAACCCGAAATCTGACATTTGGCATGCCAGGTAGGGGGGTGCCGAAACCTCTCTTCCGTCGGTCGACGCATCAGCGTTCCACCGCTTCCATGGCTGACGCTCGTTGACCTCGTGTTGAGTGACGGGCTGCCCGAGTCGCTTAGACGGCTCCCACCGGCGGACCCCCCTGCCATTCTCCATCGCCTGCCGCCAACGCAGCCACCGGCCCGACGAGGCACGAGCAGCAAGCCTCGTCGCTGCACCGCTCGGTGCGGCGGGATGGACGCACTGCAACCCCGTTGCTGACCCCTGCCGACTCATCATCCCACAGTCGTCGTGGACCAGTGAACGCACAGGCTGCGCAGCTCATTGCGCGCGAGCTCCTGCGCTACCGCCCCATTGATGACTTCTACGAGGATTAGCCAGACCATGTCACCGAGCTCGTTAGCGCCGCCGGGGGCTCTCCTGCCCCGTCCCTCTCGCTACCTCGCTCAACTCCCTGTGCAGGCGACGTGTCCCATGAAGTGCCTCCGGCACCTCCAAGTCAAGACGTTGTCCACGCTCCAAGGCGTGCGGCCCCGCGGCACGACCCGTAGCGCGGGGCACCCGTGCAAGAAGAAGGAAGCTGTGAAGAGGCCTAGCGGCCACAAGGAGGAGCTCCCGCTCACCCATCACCACCACGTCGAGACCATGCGCCCCCTGCAATGGCGGCGCATGAGAACTAAGACCAAGCTTCGCTTCTACGACGGGCTCCGGTGGCCATAGCAGGCTGCCAAGCCTTCACCACTAAGCTATGCAGCGTCAATTGGACCGGGAAGTTCAAGCCTGACCTGCCTCCACGCTACGACGGCACCTCCGACCCTGCTGAGTTCCTGCAGCTTTACGAGCTGAGCATCTAGGCGGCCAATGGCGACGAGAAGATTATGGCGAAGGGGTTCCCCATGGCACTCAAAGAAGGCGCGTGCTCATGGCTCCTGAACCTGCTTGCGCATTCAATCTCCTCCTGGGGTGAGATGCGCGAGCGTTTCATCACCAATTTCCAGGTCACTCACAACCGCCCACTAGCCGCAGGTGACCTGCAACGCGTCAAGCAGATACCGGGGTAAACCCTACAGAAGTACATACAACGCTTCAACATCGTCCGCCTCAAGATTCCCAAGGTGACGGACGAGGCCATCATCTTAGCATTCTCCGATGGCGTCCGCGATGTTAAGATGAAGGAGGAGCTCGCCATCCATGAGGATTTGTGCATAACCCTGGAGCTGCTCAACATAGCGACCAAGTGCACGCGAGTTGAGGATGGGCGCCTCCCCACTGCTAACCCAGAAGATATGGAGGCCAAGGCTAAAGACGTGAAGCGCAAGGGGGTGGCCATGCTCGCGGCAGAACCAGAGATGAAGCATGGTCGCGACCACCCAGAGTCATCCAAGAGCTGCCGTCCATTCTGGGCCTTCCACAATGTGCATAGCCACAACACCAACAACTGTTAGGAGCTTAGAGTCATTCACGACAGGTGCATCGGCCCGCGCCCCGAGCAGAACGACTGAGGCTATGGCCATGGACGAAGCCCAATTGGAGGTCGGTGGGAAGGCCGCGGCCCCCGTCAGGAGTGGCGTGATCAGCCTCGTGAGGATTGCTGGCACGACCAGCCTCGCAAGGGTGCCTGGAGGGACTAGCCTCGTGAGGACTGCCCTCGGGGCAAGGCCGACCTCCCTCCGCTGCCACCACCACCAAGGAGGAACGAGGATCAGGACGAAGGCGTCGGGGGCTTCCAGGGCTGGGGAATTTACTCGCAAGCATCCCAAGAGTGATAACAGAATAATTATGCAAGGCTCTACTGTTGAATTGGAATTTTTGTGGAATGCTAGACTTTCTCATGCAAGTATGATCAACATTTATGAAGGACATAAATGCATCTGGAACAAGTATCAGGACATTACAAACATCAAAAATGAGAAAGAATTTTGAACAACTCATTCTCAAGCTCATCGTGACTTCCTCACGAATCAGATCAACAATATTACCAAACCGTGTTGTTTGTCAGAAACATATGGACATAGTCTAAGCTCCACCACCCAACTGTCCTTGACCGTGGACATTGCTATTCGACTAGTTTGACACTCTACAGAGGTTGCACAATTTACCCACAAGATCTGGTAAGCTTTCGTGTCATCCACGACCCGCGGTACCTCAAGTACCCGGGGTAAGCACCCGATCACTACCTTTCCCTAGACGCCATCAACATTGAGTCCACTCAATTGATATAACCCCCCGTGCCACAATCGTGCTCACATGTTTAATCCTGTGGAGCCATGCTCCCATATTCAACACGTAGCACAAGCACGAGGGTACCAATGGTGTGTCCGATGCCCTATGAAAATAGTCATGGCCGCCTATCGAAGCACTACCCCGTCCCGAGGGTGACCACGCCACTCCCGTCACTAGTAATGTGTCCTCTGTGCTAGCACGGACTAGGTAATCCATAATGCCCTTTCCCATATAAGGGTACACTGGTTAAACATGTTTGGTTGGGACGGTCGACAAATCTTAAATCTAATCCGCTCTGTAAACAACACTTTAATTAAGCCTCGGTACACTACTTCTCCACCAAGTGTTGACCTAGTACCTCATCATCTCCCAAGTGCATTAGTGGCAACCATTGGGGCTTTTGAGAGATTTCTCTCAAGGTAATTTTCACATAATTTATGCAAGCCCATGCATCAACAACCATGTATCAACAAGGATGCATCAATGCAATATGCATAGCAAGTTCATCATCAATATCATCATCGTGCATACGGAAATTTATCAAAACACATGAGAGGGGTACCATGGTCAAAGGGTTTCTTGCCTGGCTCAACAAAGCCTTCGAGGTCTTCAAATTCTTCTGGTCAACTCCTTCGTCAAATTTATAATGTAACTTCACAAAGTAACAGGCACACAATAAGACAATAGCACAAATAGAAAATAAAAGTGATCATAAAATGTCCACTTATTTTTGTTAAATATTAGGGTGAAAACTAAGGATGTTAAAATTCTTAGTTTTGGACTTGGATCTATGGAATAAGAGACATGGATTTCAAAGATGGATTTAACTGCTAAAATTTGAATTTAAATTTGAACAGTACAGAAAAGTGTGATGGATTTGTCATCAGGTTATACCATTAAATATGTAAGATTTTTAGAAAAATCAGGAGTTGGAATTATTGCATCTGGATAAATATTTTAAGTTGTGGAATTTTTGTAAGATCATAGAAATAAGAAAAAGAAAAAGAAATGGCTAGGACTGACCGGCCAAATCAGCCTGCAGCCGGGCCAGCATAGAGCCACGCCAGCCCAGGCGAACCAGTGCGCGCGCGCATCTGCGTTCAAACCTGACGACTGGGGCCTGGCGGCCACTGATAGAGAGGGGGGAAGAGAGAGGTCAGGATGACAGTCGGGCCCCACTTCGATCCACAATCTAGCGATCAGAGGGGTCGGCAAGCTCACCATCGATGATGCAGGGCACGACAAGGCTAGCCGAGAGCACCGCTGGACTCAGTGTCGAGACGCCGTTTGGGTGGTGACAAAGTTGGTTGGAGGGAGGCAGTGATTCGCCGGCGACGAGGTGCCACGTCGGAGAAGATTCTGGAGGAGGTTGCTGGCGTCGACTCCGACTACAAAACACGACGGGGAGATTGGGGAAAGCATCAGAGGACTGTCATGGATCCAGAGAGAAGGAAACTAGGGGCGGAGGAGCTCCTCACTAGGAGATTAATGGTGACCCGAAGCGGTGATGCTCCGGTCGATCCCGACAATTGTGGCTTCGGGAGATGGGTTGGAAGGTGGAGGGGTGATTTGGGAGTGGTGAGGGCGGTCACTGTCGAGAGAGGGGTGCGGGGTGCCCTTAAATAGGGAGGCCAGGGCTCGCAGTGGACCGAGCTCGCGGCATCCGCTAGATTTGCCAAGGTGGCGTTGGAGAGGGTCCGGCTCGGGTCATGGGTGTCGGTGCCAAAACTGGCAGATCTCGGGTAGGGTTGCCCAAGTTGTGCATCTAATGATCGATGGTAACAGGAGACTGGGGACATGATATTTACCTAGGTTCAGGCCCTCTTGATCGAGGTAATACCCAACTTCCTGCTTGATTGATCTTCATGAATATGGGGTTACAAAAGTTGATCTACCTCGAGAACGTAATGGACAAGCCCTAGGAGTCTAGCCTATGATATTGTCATTTTCTCCTCCTCTACAGACTAGACCCTCCAGTTTATATGTACACCTGAGGAGACCTAGGGTCTACAAAGATTGCTTGGAAAGGATGGAATTGTTACATCTGAATATCTATTCTGCCTATCTACATGTAGAAGAGTCCCAGCCGGACACGGGGACATCTTCATCTTCATGGCCCATGTATCCGGCCCAGCTTCTGTAGACATGATCCTCATGGACCCCAAATCCAGGACTTCCTCAGTAGCCCCCGAACTTGCCGTCAATGACAGGATTATATCCGGCTTTATGTCTTCGGTCTTGCAAGGCAGGTTCTTCTTCTGAATAGATGATAGTTCAGCTCCAAATTTAATATTATATCCTATTGATTCCATGCCGCCATCACCTCATCTTCCACGTGTCAGATGAATGCAAACCGTCTTGGTATTTTTATAATTAACTCCTCGGCCGTGTAAGGAAGGTGCCTATTTAAATTGACCAGATCTCAGATGCCATTCCACTCCACACGGAAAATCCTCAGAGCTTGCCACATAAAATTTCCAAACATGGCCGGCGTTCCTACCATCTCCTCGTGCCCTTCTGGCCCTCAATTGGGCGATTGGAAAAGTTGCTCAGTATCCCATGCATGCCTAAGTAAACTTCAAGCGTAGGGGTATCTCCCTCCCGCGGATCTAGTGCCTGTTCGGGCTGAATTAACTTCTATTGATGGCCAAGCCCTGACGGAAAATTTCCCCAATCCATCCAAAGAAGAGCGGGTGTGCTTTGTCTCCTTCCTCTTAAGATGCGTAGGATTTCCTATCCACCCTTTCCTCAGGGGGTTTCTGGAGTTCTATGGTCTCCAGCTGCACGACCTTACGCCGAGGTCCATCTTGCACATTGTGGGCTTCGTCGCTCTTTGTCGGCTGTTTCTGGGCTGTGAGGCTCATTTCGAGCTATGATGAAAATTCTTCTGCCTTGTCCATCGCACCCAGAAGGGATCTATATTCGAGGTAGGCGGCGCCAAAGTGTGGCGTATAGCAGGGACAGGTTATCTATCTGGCACTCCGAAGAAGGCATCCGAAGAGTGGCCCTCGGAGTGGTTTTATATTAAAGAAGTTGTCCTGCCGGACCCAATCCAGCAAGGCCTTCCCGAATCCTCTAGTGATCCTTTAAATAAGTGTTTCAACTGGTGTCCCCGAAGCCTCAAAGAAGAAGACAATGCAGACATCAAGAGGCTAGTATGCAAGATCAGATTGCTTTCCCACCTCGAGCAGACAATAATTGAAGTGATGGTGATCTTAGTAATGTGATGCGTGCATCCGCTTCAGGACAGAGGGTTTCCTAAGTGGCATTATAATGGCCAGGTTGACGCCTCATGTTGTCTACACCAGGGTCCGGACAACCCTGCCGCCTTGGCCGCCATCCTAGCAGATCTCTACAAAGGAGAGAAGGAGAACTTTCTTCGCTTCAAGTGTCAGGAAGGTTTCTCTATGTATAACCCCATGGACTGGGTAAGCCTTTCTTTGATCGCTAGTTTCGCTCGATTTATATTTTGAGATATACTAACCGAAGTGTATTTGGTTATTTCTAATAGGAGTGGAGGACGGTGATCGAAGGGATTCATAGTCCCATCCCACAGACAGAGGACCATATTCGAGACATGGATCCCGGATTTTATGAAGATCCGGACATAGGAATTGACCTTAAAGATGGAGTTTTTTTATCAAGCCAGCCATGATGGTATCGAAGTGGCTATTATAGCCGATTATCCTGGCCTTCTTCCTTCTTCCCACGTAAGTACCCAGGAGACACCTCTTCAAAGAGAATATTCCCAGCACGCCTCACCCACCACACTATCTCATGCTCAAAAGGGGCGACGCTCATCCCGCCGCATTGCATCATGAGCGTATTCCAAGAATACGACGCATGCGCAGGGTGGGTCTCTGAACCGAAAGGGGACTGGAGACACCAACGAACCTCCTCCTTTATCAAAGAGGTGTGGCTTCTTAACATATGCTTGGTGGCAGAGCCGGATCATAATTTTCCGCTTTATTTTTCCTTTTAGAAAAAGCATACGCCGGACGGTGTCTGGGGATCCTGCTGGTCGTGCTCCAACTAATCCGGCACCGGGCCCATCCATAAGGACTAGGGTTGGTACGGGTATAACGCCGGATTGTCCTCTCCAAGAGGATTCGGATGCGGTATTAGTTACCAATTCCGAAGTGGAAAGCGTGATGAATCATTGGCGGCGAAAAGCATCCATGTGTCATCCAATTTTTACTGAAGAGGCGTTTAACGCCCTCAGTTCCGCGGATGCGTATATCCGAGCCGCTCGAGATGGACTTGCCAGAGCCAATCACCAGCTTTCCAAGGATATGCGGGTGAGTGTTAATTCAATATTCATATGCCAGTAGCCCCCGAGACTTAAAGCAGTTGGCCCAAGTGATTTAAGGATCGCTGTGTCCTTAGGTACTCATAGAAAAGAATAACATATTATCCAAGGAGTTGGAAGAATGCCAAACAAGGCTTACTACTGTTACCACCGAATTGGAAGATTCGAAGAAGTCCAAGAAGGGCTCTGATGGATAGAACAATAGTGCCCAGAAAGCATGGTCCTGTGCCAATCAATGATCTATAAATATACATTGTTTTAACTACAGCAATAGGGCAAACGGACCAACTGGAGGAAAAGTTAACAGCTGCTCTGGCAGCAAAAGAACAAGCCGAAGGGCAAACAACTGCTGGTCAACGTGTACTAACACGAACCATCAATAAGAAAAACAAGCTGCATGATACAAATATCAAGCAAGCTGATGAGCTAAAGAACGTACGGGCCCAACTCTCGGATGCCTTGAAAGAGAACAAGAAGCTTAAAGGCGGCATATTAACTATGACCTTGAACCTAGCTTTCTTTATAGTCCCTTGATTCAAAGTTTTTTACGAAATTGTTCCTAAAGGCTTGTTAACTAGGCAGCCCGCAGGAGAGGTCTCCGGATTTCAAGGTGACCTTCTATAAGAGCTCTCCAAGGTACACGAGCGAGCTCGGAAAGCCATGAAGAATATGTCCAAGGCCTTGTGGCCAGTCGATTCTCCTTCAGAAATTATGGAGGAACTAGTGAGTCTATTCAAAGGGTCTCGCCGCTTTGAATTATGGAAAGCATCAGCATGTCGAGAAGGTGCTCGAGAAGCCTGGGATATGGTGAAGACACACTACACTAGACATGAACCAAACCATATGGCGTGGGTTGGACCTCGAGGGCCTGACGGACTAGAAATCCTTGGAAGCTTCGTATACGACCAAGTAAAGACAGCCGCCAAGTATTCTCAACAAGAATGTAAATTAGACAGTCTTATAGATGGTATAGATGAAGAGTAGGTGTTTGATTCTATGTAACAATGTACTTTATCATCAAACTTATCTTCTGCCGAATTTAATTGAAAGATTGTCGTGGCAGACCTTCCGCTTTGACCTTCGGAAAACCAAGGGCTAGAGAGTTTCCGAATACTATACCTGTGGTAAACACGTGGCATGTTCGGGAACCAGGCAATCTGGTCATATTTGCTTGAACAGACAAACAATGTTTGGGGAGTTATATTATTTTACTATTTAAAGTAAGAAACATCTTCCAGAGAGAATAGTTTCGTTAAGGGTTCCTTTCCCTGGGTCAGCATGCATATGTACGCATGCCTAGGGTTTGTTCCTTAAAAAATAGGATTATAGGAAGCCTTATCCTATGGATTTTAAAGTTTATGCGCTTAAAAGCGGTACGTCATTTATTCGCCGACAAATGATTCCCTTAAGAATGCTAGCTTTCGGCTTCACCCGTGTGAGGTACAGGTCCGGATTACCCGGTTGTAACAATCGCAGAGGTGCTCTTTTTACACCTTAGCCAAACAATCGGGAATGTAGGGTACAAACACATGAGCCAGGAAACCCAGCTTGGCAAAAACGTAAGTCATAAAAGTGCATATAATAGCAAGGAGTCTATATTGAATAGACCACATAGTATTGTAAGCAATAAGCTTTTTAATAATGGGCTTTGTTATAGAAGCCACCAAGTATTTTGAGGTATATACAATTGAGGATGCTCTACCCTGTGATAGTCCGGTTGAGCCGAATACTTATCGATAAGAGAGAATAAGAAAAGAAGAGGAGAATTTAAAATAAAAACAAGGGATAAGACCTAGACTGAAAAGAAAAAAACGTGCTACCAGGCTATCTGTAGAATCGTTGGAGCCTAGCAGCGTTCCATGGGTTCGGCTGAAGGAGATTGTCTGATGCGTTTCGAAGGTGATAGGCTCCACCGCTCAGTACTTCGTCAATAGTGAAGGGGCCCCCCATCTTGGTTTGAGCTTGTCCTTTTTATTCTCCGGGAGGCATAAGACGAGTTCGCCAACATTGTATGTCTTGGCCCGCACTTCTTTGCTTTGGTATCGCCTGGCCTGTTGTTGATAAAATGCAGAATGGGCCCGCACGATATCGCGCTCCTCTTCAAGGCTCTCTAGGTCATCCTGCCGATCGAGCTCGGCAACTCGCTCTTCATACGTGCGCACTCGAGGTGAGTCATGAATAATATCGTAGGGCAAAACAGCCTCTATGCCGTACACCATAAAAAAGGCATGTACCCGGTTGTCCAGTTAGGTGTGGTCCGTAGACCCTAGATTACGGAGTCGAGCTCCTCCACCCAGTGTTTAACTGACTCATGTAGGGAGCGCACTAGTCAAGGTTTAATGCCTCTCATTATCAAGCCATTGGCTCTTTCGACTTGGCCATTTGTTTGAGGATGGTACAGAGAGACGTAATCAAGTTAATGTCTAACTTAGGGCACCAATTTTTCACCTCGTCAGCTATAAAGCTGGACCCGTTATCTGTGATAATACTATGCGGGAGACCATAATGGTGTACTAAACCAGATATAAATTCTATCACTGGCCCTACCTAAGCTGTTCGGACTGGCTTGGCATCTATCAATTTTAGTTAATTTGTCCACCATGACCAGTAAATATTTCTTTTTATGGCTTCCCCCTTTAAGAGGTCCGACCATATCTAGCGCCCAGACTGCAAAGAGCCAAGTAATGGGGATGGTTCGTAGAGCGGTGGGAGGCATATGACTTTGATTTGCGAAAAGATGGCATCCAACACAATGTTGGACTAGGGTCTCTGCATCTGCGCGCACAATTGGCTAGAAGAAACCAGTTCGGAAAGCCTTGCTTACAAGAGCTCAGGCTACGGCATGATGGCCGCCAATGCCAGCGTGTATTTCGGCTAGAAGTTGACGTCCCTCCTCTTCGGAGATGCACCGTTGGAGAATAGCAGTAGTGATTTTCTTGTATAGTTCACCTTCATGAACCTTATTGGCTTTAGAGCACTGAATTATGCGGCTGGCCTATTGAGATAGGCTAGGAAAGGCTCGGTCCAGGTGGGTATAACAGCCATGATCTCGTGAGTTAAAGATGTTATTTCCATGTCTGAGTCCCTGATGATGTCTATATAGAGTTTGGCTGGCGGCGTGTTCGGGTCCGGATTAGCGTCTCTGCCTCGTCCTACCATGTTACTGATGGCTTGAATAGACTTTCCATGAAGGTGTTAGGCGGGCCTGGGTCGCGTTTAGCGCCCATATGAGCAAGTATATCCGATGCCTGGTTACTTTCCCGAGCAACATGGCAAAATTCTAGCCCCTCAAATCGAGCCGACATTTTTAATATGGCATTTTGATAAGCTGCCATCTGTGAATCTTTGGCATTAAATTCTCCATTTACCTGAGATATGGCGAGGTTTGAGTCTCTGCGCACCTCGAGGCATTGTATACCCATGGATACGGCCATGTGGAGACCGTGCAGTTGTGCCTCGTATTCGGCCGCGTTGTTTGAGTCAGTGTACATGATCTGCAGTACGTAGCGGACTGTATCCCCTGTTGGAGATATCAATATGGCGTTGGCTCTCAATCCGGCTAGCATATAGGAGCCATCGAAATACATGGTCCAATGGGAGTATGCTTCGTACTCTTTAGGGAGTTCGGCTTCAGTCCATTACGCGATGAAGTCGGCCAACACCTGGGACTTAATAGTCTGGCATGGTTTGTATGTTATTTCGAATGGTAAGAGCTCGATGACCCATTTGGCTATGCGTCCAGTGGCGTCTTTGTTGTTTATGATATGATTGAGTGGTACTTTGGATGCCACTGTGTGGGGACCCCGACTTGGAAGTCGAGATCACCGAATGCACGTGTACAATGATCCCAGAGATCAATGCTCACTGAACACACAGAAGCTGAAATAACAAGAGTCTTACATCCATACAAATAGTCTTACACGAATTAAGGCCATTATGGCCAAGTCTTACATAGATAGAGCCTCACGGGCTGAATAGCAAATAACTCAAGTAGCGGAAGTCTTCGATAAACGGGTAGAACCCATGCCATCTGCCTTAACCCTACAGGCATTCTGACTGGGATAGCGTCCTAGTTCGCATGTTCGTCTCCAAAGAACTCTTCCTCATAATCATGTTCTTCCATGCCTGGCCAATTAAATAACCAGTGGCAAGCCAATGAGTACTTTGAATTACTCGCAAGCAACCCATGATGTGGTTCAAAGTAACAATGCAATTGAATAATAATGATCAATCTAGCAAGGCTAGAACAAATATTCTACCAGCAAGTTTATGCATTAATAACCTCGCGTAACCTCGAAGAAAGGTTACCGATATCAACTTGAATATGATTCAACTCATCGAGTCAAGTCACCATCCTTGACTTATCACACACATTCCAACACCGATGAGGTAAAATTCTGGACATAGTTTAAGTAGCACCACCCAACTGTCCATGAACGTGGACACGGCTATTCGAATAGTTTTACACTCTGCAGAGGTTGCGCACTTTACCCACAAGATCCGGGGAACTTCCGTGTCATCCACGACCCACGGTACCTCAAGTACCCGGGGTAAGCACCCGGTCATTACCTTTCCTTAGACGATACTAACATAGAGTCCACTCGTTGGTACACGGCCTTCGGGTACAAACGATAGATCACCGGACTTGCCCTAATTTCAATGTCACCGTACCCGAAGAGACCAACGGTGTGTCCGGTGCCCTGTGAAAATAGTCATGGTCTTCTACCCAAGCACGACCCCGTCCCGGGAAAGACCTCAAGTCTTCCCGTCACTAGTAATGCGGGCACCTTGCTAGTATCGACCTAAGTAATCAATAAAGCCCCGTCCCATAAGGGGTAGTGTGGTTGCACATGTTTGGTTGGGACGGTAGTCGCACATAAATCTAAACCATCATTCCACCATGCACATGATTTACCGGCACATCAATTCTTTCTCAAGTGATGACCTAACACATCATCACCCTCGGGCATTAGGGGCACCCGATGGGTTCATGCAAAGATTTCAACTACGATGGTTCATATCACACATGCATCATATAAGCATCATGACCATCTATTTGCATGTCATCTAGCACTTAGCAAGATCAATATCAAGCACGCATCATGTGGTGGAATCAACTAGGTTACCATCATAACCCTAATATCATGCATCAACGGGTTCCGAGGAACAAGTGTATCATGGTCAAAGGGCTGCTTGCCTGGGTTGGCTTGGTCTTCAAAGTCTTCAAATCCTTCTCCTTCTTCTTCCACAGCAACTTCGTCAAATACGGGATCTATACGTCGCATAATAACCACGGGAAAATAAGAATACAAACAAAACAGAAAAATCAAAGTGCTCAGAAAAATGTCAACTCATTTTTGTAAAATACTAGAGGAATTTCTAAGGTGGGGAAAAATCTTAGTTGGAGTTTTGGAGTAACAGAATGGAATATATTGATTTTTGAACAGGAGTATTACTGCCCAAATTTGAATTTAAATTTGAATAGTACAGCAAAGTTTCATGGATTTGAGTGAAAGTGGTACCATTAAATAGGTTGGAATATTACAAGATTTTAGGAGTTGGAATTATTTAATTTGGACCATTATTCTTTTCTGTAGAAATGTTTAAAACATTTAAAGAAAAAGAAAAAGAAAAAGGATCCTGTGCACTGGGCCAGAGGAGGCCACAGTGCACGGCCCAGGCGGTCCAGCCCAACCGCACGGGAGCCTGCGCGCGCACGTCAGGTTTTTAAACCTGACGGGCGGGGCCCGTGGATCAGTGGCACAGAGGAGGGGGAGAGAGGTGAGGGGATGACAGGCGGGGCCCGCCTGTCATCTCTAACCCCACGGCCACGGCGACGGCGAGCTCACCGGCGAGGTTTCCGGCCACGGCGACGGCAACGGAGGGCAGGGATGGAATCAGCGTCGTGTCGCGGATGCAGGGGTGGTGGTGCGGCACGGCGGGGAGGTCTGGTTCACCGGCGGCGAGGTGGGACGGCGGAAGCTCGTCGGAGGGTCGTGGTTCTGGTCGTTTCCGACTGCCACAGAGACGGGAAACAAGGGGGAAAGGGTCAGTGTGGCTTGGTGGTTCTAGATCGGGCAAGAAGAAGAGCGGGGAAGGCCCGTACTGCGGGATCACCGGCGGCCCGACGCGGCGGAGCTCCGGTCGATCCCGAGCACTGGGACGACCTGGGGAGGAGTGGATGATGCTGGGGGACTCAGTGGAGTGTGGTGGAGCTACTGATGCTGTTGGAGAGGCTCGGGAGGGGCTATAAATAGGAGTTCGACGGAGGCCCGTGGTCCAGTGCGCCGGCGAGCTCCGGCTCGAGGCTACAGCGCACGGGAGGCCAAGGGAATGGGTCCGTGGAGTTCCTGGACGATCTCCACGTCCAGCTGAGGGAGAAAGAGAAGCGGGGAAGCGTCAGGAGCGTGCGCGCGTGCGAGGCAGAGGAGTGGCCGCCGCGGGCGGCCAGCGCGCGTGTGACGACGGCCACTGGAGTGCGCAGGAGGAGGGGGGACAGCGCCGGGGAGGTCACGGACGTCGAGAGGCCTCGACTGGCGCGAGGGGGAGGCCCGAGGCTGTCGGGGGAGGCCGATTGGCCGAAGCTACAGTGCTTGTCTGCACTGTTGCGTGCTCCAGAGCGCGCGTTTGGCTGGCATCGCCGCGCTCTCGCCGTCCTGGTCAAAACCAACGTGTCCAGCAGTGTCTAGCACGTTGAGGGAGGAGTAAAGAAATGGCCTGAGGCCTTGGATGCCCTGGAGATGCTGAGACAGAGTGAGAGTGCTGGTGAAATGGTGAAAGCTTGCTGTCCAGCAAGGTAAAACAGGGCTTTCACCCGTCAATCATGGAGCTGGGGTGCTGGGGAAGTTACTGGTGGTAGCTAGTAACTCAATGATCATGTGGTAAGAAGTTGAGGCCATGGAGAAAAGTAAAAGTGATCAAGTTTGAGGTTTTAGCAATTCTGCAGAAGGTGTCTGATCAGTGTTTGGTCAAGTAAATGAACTCCACTTGACATGGCACTTGACAGGGTTGAAAGACATGAGAAAATAGGGTGCTTCACCAAATTTGGGCTCATTTGAAGAAACTAGCCAATGTAACTTTGGTGAACCCTAGAAATCAACAGAAACAGTTACATCTTGATTGAGTCAAGCTAATCATCTCCCCTTGATGCACCACTTGGTGTAGCATCATCATTTGGGATATTGATCATGCCCACAAAGTTTGAAGCTCCAGATAAAAAGTTGGTAATGTAAAGTTGTTCAAATTTGCATTTGAACAGAAAGGGTTTTGAGGTGATATGATCAAGTTGCTCTATTCCAAATCTTGTGCCATTTGGTCTAGATGCCTTATTAGGTCATTCTAGCATGTGCACCAAGTTTGAGAGCATTTGGACAAGTTTGGCAATGTAAAGTTGCTCAAACTTCAAATATGGACAGAATGGTTATGAAGAGGTTTGAGGATGTTTTCTTGCTTCCCAAGGCATGGTACTTGGCAAGATCATCAAATATGTCATATATGACATGATAGAATTTCCCTGGAATTTTTGGAGAAAATTTCCTTTGTAAATATTTCAAAAGCTTGAAATATCCAGAAAGGGTTTTAGAGGGTTTAGCCCATTATTTTGAACATGACCAAGTGTTGAAACTCTTATATATGGACAATATATGTCCTCTGAGTCTCTCTGAATTTTGGCAAATATTTTTGAAACAGTTAAATAATTATCCCCTATTAAAGACCATTTCTGGCCTTAAGAAAAAGCTTTTAAATAAAATAGGAAAATAACTTTTAAAATTATACCTTTGTGGTTTCTGGGAGTCCTATGACTACTAGGTCTCAAATAAACCTTTTGAAATAATTTTCTCACCCTAAATCAAGTACTTGCAGTGCAAATCTCAATTCAGGGGTTTTTGGAAAACTAAATTTATAAAATACTTTTTGGCCAAAATAATTTTGTAAGAAAAATACTATACTGTTATATAACACTTGGCATGATCATTGGGCAGAAGTTTTGGGTATGGAAATGAATCCTACAAGAGGTCATAGTTGACTTTAATGAGCACAAGAAAAAGCATATGAAGAAAACTCAATTCCAAATAAAAGCCAAATGATGCTAAAAAATTTTGCTGGTCCAAATTTTCATGCTTCAAAGATACAAATAACATGTTACAAAATGCAGGGTGTGACAGACCTACCCCACTTACAAGAATCTCGTCCCCGAGATTCGTAAACTAGGGCTTAAAAGAGGTCGGGAAACTCGGATCTAAGGTAGTCTTCTTGTTCCCAGGTTGCTTCTGCTTCGGTGTAGTTGCTCCACTGGATCTTGAAGTACTTGATGGTACGGCTTCGCGTACGTAGTTCTGTTTCGTCCAGAATGCGAATGGGCTTCTCGCGGTAGGTCAAATGAAGCTGCAGATCAATGGCTTGGTGATCCACATCCTTGTAGAGGCTAGGCTTGTCTGGAACTTGGAGACATTTCCGGAGTTGTGACACATGGAATACATTGTGCACATCGGATAGCTCAGGTGGTAGTTCCAACTGATAAGCCACTTCTCCTCGTCGTGCAGTGATCTCAAAGGGTCCAATGAACCTTGGTGCGAGCTTCCCCTTGACGTGGAAACGCTTGGTTCCCTTCAGAGGAGTTACCCGCAGGTACACATGGTCCCCGACATGGAAACTCATGTGCCGACGTCGAGTGTCAGCATAACTCTTCTGCCTTGATTTGGCTGCCTTTAATCGCTCTCTGACTAGTTGGACTTGCTCTTCTGCTGCGCGGAGATTATCCGGTCCAAAGACTAGTCCTTCTCCAGTCTCTGACAAGTTGAGGGGTGTGCGACATCTGCGTCCGTACAACACCTCAAATGGTGCCATCTGAAGGCTTGACTGGTAACTGTTGTTATAGGAGAACTCGGCAAAAGGGAGACAGTCTTCCCACTTGGCTCCATACGCTAGGACACAGGCTCGGAGCATGTCTTCGAGAATCTGATTGACTCGCTCTGTTTGACCTCCGGTGTGTGGGTGGAAAGCTGTGCTGAAGGACAACTTGGTTCCCAAGGCTTCTTGGAACTTCTTCCAGAACCTAGAGGTGAACTGGGTTCCTCGATCTGACACAATCTCCTTGGGAACGCCGTGAAGACTTACGATTCGGTCGATGTAGAGAGCTGCCAGCCGGTTTCCATCATAAGTGGTCTTGACAGGAATGAAATGGGCTACCTTGGTCAAATGATCGACTATGACCCAGATAGAGTCATGTCCTCTATTCGACCTTGGTAATCCAGTGATGAAGTCCATTCCGACTTTATCCCACTTCCACTCAGGAACCTTGAGTGGTTGAAGCAATCCAGCAGGTCGCTGATACTCAGCCTTGACCCTTTGGCACACATCACACTTTGCAACATAGGTTGCAATCTCTCTTTTCATACCGTGCCACCAGAATCGTGCCTTCAAGTCTTGGTACATCTTGGTTCCTCCGGGGTGGATGGAATACGGAGTGTCCTGGGCTTCTTGCAGAATCAGCGTCTTCAGCTCGGTGTTGTTTGGTACGCAGAGGCGACCTTTGTACCAAACAATCCCGTGCTCGTCTTCGGAGAATCCTGGGACCTTGCCCAGCTTCATCTTCTTTTTGATGCCTTCGATGCTTGCGTGTCCATCTTGAGCCTTCTTGACGTCGTCCATCAGGGTCGGTCTGACTTCCAAATGATCCAGAAATCCAGGGGTGACCAATTCCAAACTGAATTGTTCGATCTCCTTAAACAAGGCTCGCTGCCTTTTCTGAATAATGGCATTCAAAGAGCAAGCCTTCCTGCTTAAGGCATCGGCCACCACGTTAGCCTTCCCAGGGTGATACTGAACACTGAGGTCATAGTCTTTGATTAGTTCCAACCATCTCCGTTGCCTCATGTTCAATTCCTTTTGGGTGAAAATATACTTCAGACTTTTGTGGTTTGTGTAAATCTCACACCGTTTCCCTAGGAGGTAATGCCGCCATGTCTTCAAGGCATGAACTACTGCCGCTAGCTCAAGATCGTGATTAGCGTAGTTCTCCTCATGGGGTCGTAGCTGCCTGGAGAGGTATGCTATGACGCGGCCTTCTTGCATCAGAACGCTCCCCAATCCGGTTCGAGAGGCATCACAATATATCACGAACTCCTTGTGAATATCAGGTGTTGCCAGAACTGGGGCGGTGGTCAATCTCTTCTTGAGATCTTGGAAGCTCTCTTCGCATTTTGGCGTCCACTCGAACTTCTTGTCCTTCTTGAGGAGATGAGTCATTGGTCCTGCAATGCTAGAGAATCCTTCCACGAACTTGCGGTAATAGCCCGCTAATCCGAGGAAGCTTCTAACTTCCTTGACGGTCGTTGGAGATTGCCATTGGGTCACAGCTTCGATCTTTGCAGGATCAACAGATAATCCTTCCTCGGTCAAGACATGACCTAAGAATCCAACTTTATGCAGCCAGAACTCACACTTGCTGAATTTGGCATACAGTTGGTGCTCACGAAGCTTGTCTAGGACCATCCTCAGATGTTGCTCGTGCTCTTCCTCCGACTTCGAGAACACAAGAATGTCATCAATGAAGACAACAACAAACTTGTCCAAATATTCCATGAATACTTTATTCATGAGATACATGAAGTAAGCTGGGGCATTGGTTAACCCAAAAGACATGACCGTGCACTCGTACAAGCCATATCTGGTTACGAATGCCGTCTTCGGAATATCTTGGGGTCTGATCTTCAGCTGGTAATACCCAGATCTGAGGTCGATCTTGGAGAATACCTTGGCTCCGCTGAGCTGATCAAACAAATCTTCGATCTTGGGAAGTGGATACTTGTTCTTGATTGTAACTTCATTGAGGGAACGATAGTCAATGCATAAGCGGATGGTACCGTCCCTCTTTGCCACAAACAGAAAAGGAGATCCCCAAGGGGAGGCACTTGGGCGGATAAATCCCTTCCTTAGCTGCTCTTCTAGCTGCTTCTTCAACTCGGCTAATTCTTCCGTCCCCATCCTATAAGGCTTCTTATAGATGGGTCCTGCTCCGGGCACGAGCTCGATGATGAACTCAATGTCACGGTCAGGGGGCATTCCCGGTAGTTCATCCGGAAAGACATCAGGATACTCACATACCACCGGTACTTGATCTAGCCCAACTTCAGACAGACAGTTGACTTTAGCGGCTTGAGCGGAAGAGGAGTTGGGAGCAAACTTGACTTCGACTCCTTGGTCATTGGTCACAGTGACTGTCCGATTGGCACAGTCTAACAAGCCTTGGTGCTTACTGAGCCAATCCATCCCTAAGATCACATCCAAGCCTTGCGATCCCAGGATGATAAGGTCTGCTAGGAAGTCTACGCCGTTAATGGTAATACCGACTCCTTTACAGCCTATCTTGGCTCTTATTTCGGCTCCGGGGGTTTGTACCACCATAGGGTTATTCTGGGGTGTAGGGGTCATGCCACTTTTTAATGCAAATCTTTGAGTGACAAATGAATGCGTTGCTCCATAATCAAACAAGACAGTTGCAGGTGCTGAGTTGACAAGGAACGTACCCAGCACGACGTCCGGGTCTTCCTGGGCTTCTTCAGCAGTGACGTGATTCACACGCCCCTTCCCATGGTTTGGTGGATTGCGAGGAGCTGGGTTCCGTGGTGCCATTCCACGGCCTTGTCCCTGGTTCTGCGCACTGGGGCGCGGGGAATCAGGCTTCTTGGTGGGGCACACCCTTGAGATGTGTCTGGGCTGGCCACATCCAAAGCAAGTGACTTGGTTTGGATTGATCTTGTTGCCACCACTGGTATTGGGGTTGAAAGCTGGCCTGGGGTTGGCATACTGCTGAGGCTGAGGGTTGGCACGAGGTGCAGGAGCTCTTGGCTGCTGGTAGGTTGGCTTGGCCGGGGCTGACTGCCACGGACGAGGCTTCTGGTTACTGGAACTTCCCTTACTGACCAACTTGCGCTTGCGAGTGTCTTCCAAAGCACGCCGCTTGTCTTCAAGCATGAGTGCCTTGTTCACCAGGTCAGGGAAAGACGGGCAGTCGCACACGACAAGCGAGTATTGCAGAGTCTGATTAAGGCCTTCCATGAAGCGCTCCCTTTTGGCAGCATCAGTGTTGACATCTTCAGTGGCATACCTTGACAGAACACTGAACTTCTGCATGTACTCCTTGACAGTGCCACTTCCTTGCTTCAGGGCTCGGAACTCACGCTTTTTGATAGCCATGATTCCGGAAGGAATGTGGGCCTTGCGGAATTCTGCCTTGAAGTTAACCCAAGTGATGTCTTGTTCAGCTTGCATGACCTTGAATCCATCCCACCAAGCTCTAGCAGTTCCCCCGAGGCAGTGGGCTGCATAAGCCACCTTCTCGCGGTCTTCGGTGCATCCGACTAGTTCTAGAATTTCCTCAATGGAACGGACCCATTCATCTGCATCCAGAGGTTCAGCAGTCTCGATGAAGGTTGGCGGTGCATGCTTCTTGAACTCTGCCAACGTGGAACGTCCATTGCCATTCCCCGCCGGCTGGCGGTTGTTGGTGACAGCTTGAGCAATCAGCTGGAGAGCTGCAGTGTTGGCTTGGCGTTCCTCTCGGAAAGCTTGGAGAAGCTGAGCCATGTCAGTGCTTGGAGGAGGTGGGGGTGGAGCTTGGTCGTTGGTTTGGTCGTGGCCTGCCTCTGGCTGAGAGGATGCTCCGGCTTCGGGCTGCTGGGTAGAGGTACCAGTACGAGTTACAACAGGCATCCTGTTGGAGCGGTAAAAGGTCTCATGACTCGGAAGAGGGAAATCAAGATAGATGGGTGCCTAGTAAGGGGGTGGGTGTGACACTAAATCAAATCATGCAAGGGCCGTAAGGCCAAAACACATTCATTAAAAATCCAAATGGGTGATGTAGTCGTTTACACATTCCCGAAGGAAGAATACGACATACATCCAGACACAACAATAGCAAACACTAGATGGTTTCATATGAACCATACAAGGACTCGACTGCGCATAGGGGTTACACGACCTATCCTACCGTAGGGGTTACAACTGGCATATCCGAGGAGCGAATAATGCCTAAGCGGCGGAATGCTCGGTCACGTATTTCGGCTCTTCTGGGTCTTCCTCCTTGTCTTCATCTGTCTGGGCTCCCTTGTCACTTGAGAGTGTGGGGGAGTGGAGGAGTTGGATACGATGGTGCTTCGTCGGTGGTGCAGGGAAAAGCTTGCGATATTCCCTCGCCGTCATCCGGCGTTGCCGAGGTGGTTCTTCTCCCTTGAAAGATACATCCTCGGAGGGTCTTTCGCCTCGATATGCGATAGCGGATTGTCCAGAAGGTGTTCCATCCTTCTTGATCCTGTTTGCCTTCTCTTGACCTTGACGAAGAAGTGCCTTGGTCTTGTGAAGTTCTTCTCGAAGCTTCATTGATTCCGAGGCCAAGTCTTGTGCCAAACTGTCGGCACACAGACTAAAGTAGGTCTGGAATCGAAGCGAGAGTCCTTCCTTAAGTGGAGGGGCTAGTGCGCTGCTTTCTTCGTCACCTTCCTTCCGGTAAGGTAAGAAGCGAGTTTCATCTTGGCTGCCATCTCCGGAAGAAGCTCGCGGAGACGGGTTAATGCCTTGAGTGCAGCAGCCTCGACAGCGAGTGGTAGTGTTGCCATCTGGGGTCCCTCGAAGAACCAACTTGTGGGAGGATCGTTTGCCTTCACTATCACTTCCACGTGGTACTCCACCTCAGTATCGCTCACCCAATGCTCAAGGTAGGTGAGGATGGGTGCTCGGTGGAACTGACACTCCTTGAGGCTATCCTCGAGAAGTAAGGGAAACCCAGTGGTCAGGTGCTCTTCGGGTACAGCGGCCATCTACAAAGGTGGAATAGGAGGGGTTAATAAGCCGATGAAATCTCAGGTTTAGAAAAGAAGAGAGGTTCAGAAGGTTTTTTAAAAAGGGGTCTCATCTAACTAACACCCATGCTAACTAAGGCTTCCTACAGTCAGGATGGCTCTGATACCAGCTCTGTGGGGACCCCGACTTGGAAGTCGAGATCACCGAATGCACGTGTATAGTGATCCCAGAGATCAATGCTCACTGAACACACAGAAGCTGAAATAACAAGAGTCTTACATCCATACAAATAGTCTTACACGAATTAAGGCCATTATGGCCAAGTCTTACATAGATAGAGCCTCACGGGCTGAATAGCAAATAACTCAAGTAGCGGAAGTCTTTGATAAACGGGTAGAACCCATGTCATCTGCCTTAACCCTATAGGCATTCTGACTGGGATAGCGTCCTAGTTCGCATGTTCGTCTCCAAAGAACTCTTCCTCATAATCCTGTTCTTCCATGCCTGGCCAATTAAATAACCAGTGGCAAGCCAATGAGTACTTTGAATGTACTCGCAAGCAACCCATGATGTGGTTCAAAGTAACAATGCAATTGAATAATAATGATCAATCTAGCAAGGCTAGAACAAATATTCTACCAACAAGTTTATGCATTAATAACCTCGTGTAACCTCGAAGACAGGTTACCGAAATCAACATGAATATGATTCAACTCATCGAGTCAAGTCACCATCCTTGACTTATCACACACATTCCAACACCGATGAGGTAAAATTCTGGACATAGTTTCAGTAGCACCACCCAACTGTCCATGACCGTGGACACGGCTATCCGAATAGTTTTACACTCTGCAGAGGTTGCGCACTTTACCCACAAGATCCGGGGAACTTCTGTGTCATCCACGACCCGCGGTACCTCAAGTACCCGGGGTAAGCACCCGGTCATTACCTTTCCTTAGACGATACTAACATAGAGTCCACTCGTTGGTACACGGCCTTCGGGTACAAACAATAGATCACGGGACTTGCCCTAATTTCAATGTCACGCGTACCCGAAGGGACCAATGGTGTGTCCGGTGCCCTGTGAAAACAGTCATGGTCGTCTACCCAAGCACGACCCCGTCCCGGGAAAGACCTCCAGTCTTCCCGTCACTAGTAATGCGGGCACCATGCTAGTATCGACCTAAGTAATCAATAAAGCCCCGTCCCATAAGGGGTAGTGTGGTTGCACATGTTTGGTTGGGACGGTAGTCACACATAAATCTAATCCATCATTCCACCATGCACATGATTTACCGGCACATCACTTCTTTCTCAAGTGATGACCTAACACATCATCACCCTCGGGCATTAGGGGCACCCGATGGGTTCATGCAAAGTTTTCAACTACGAGGGTTCATATCACACATGCATCATATAAGCATCATGACCATCTATTTGCATGTCATCTAGCACTTAGCAAGATCAAGATCAAGCATGCATCATGTGGTGGAATCAACTAGGTTACCATCGTAACCCTAATATCATGCATCGGAAACAAACGGGTTCCGAGGAACAAGTGTATCATGGTCAAAGGGCTGCTTGCCTGGGTTGGCTTGGTCTTCAAAGTCTTCAAATCCTTCTCCTTCTTCTTCCACAGCAACTTTGTCAAATACGGGATCTATACGTCGCATAATAACCACGGGAAAATAAGAATACAAACAAAACAGAAAAATCAAAGTGCTCAGAAAAATGTCAACTCATTTTTGTAAAATACTAGAGGAATTTCTAAGGTGGGGAAAAATCTTAGTTGGAGTTTTGGAGTAACAGAATGGAATATATTGATTTTTGAACAGGAGTATTACTGCCCAAATTTGAATTTAAATTTGAACAGTACAGCAAAGTTTCATGTATTTGAGTGAAAGTGGTACCATTAAATAGGTTGGAATATTACAAGATTTTAGGAGTTGGAATTATTTAATTTGGACCATTATTCTTTTCTGTAGAAATGTTGAAAACATTTACAGAAAAAGAAAAAGAAAAAGGGTCCTATGCACTGGGCCAGAGGAGGCCACAGTGCACGGCCCAGGCAGTCCAGCCCAACCGCACGGGAGCCTGCGCGCGCACGTCAGGTTTTTAAACCTGACGGGCGGGGCCTGTGGGTCAGTGGCACAGAGGAGGGGGAGAAAGGTGAGGGGATGACAGGCGGGGCCCGCCTGTCATCTCTAACCCCACGGCCACGGCGACGGCGAGCTCATCGGCGAGGTTTCCGGCCACGGCGACGGCAACGGAGGGCAGGGATGGAATCAGCGTCGTGTCGCGGATGCAGGGGTGGTGGTGCGGCAAGGCGGGGAGGTCTGGTTCATCGGCGGCGAGGTGGGACGGCGGAAGCTCGTTGGAGGGTCGTGGTTCTGGTCGTTTCCGACTGCCATAGAGAGGGGAAACAAGGGGGAAAGGGTCAGTGTGGCTTGGTGGTTCTAGATCGGGCAAGAAGAAGAGCGGGGAAGGCTCGTACTGCGGGATCACCGGCGGCCCGACGCGGCGGAGCTCCGGTCGATCCCGAGCATTGGGACGACCTGGGGAGGAGTGGATGATGCTGGGGGACTTAGTGGAGTGTGGTGGAGCTACTGATGCTGTTGGAGAGGCTCGGGAGGGGCCATAAATAGGAGTTCGACAGAGGCCCGTGGTCCAGTGCGCCGGCGAGCTCCGGCTCGAGGCTACAGCGCACGGGAGGCCAAGGGAATGGGTCCGTGGAGTTCCTGGACGATCTCCACGTCCAGCTGAGGGAGAAAGATAATCGGGGAAGCGTCAGGAGCGTGCGCGCGTGCGAGGCAGAGGAGTGGCCGCCGCGGGCGGCCAGCGCGCGTGCGACGACGGCCACTGGAGGGCACAAGAGGAGGGGGAACAGCGCCGGGGAGGTCTCGGACGTCGAGAGGCCTCGACTGGCGCGAGGGGGAGGCCCGAGGCTGTCGGGGGAGGCCGATTGGCCGAAGCTACAGTGCTTGTCTGCACTGTTGCGTGCTCCAGAGCGCGCGTTTGGCTGGCATCGCCGCGCTCTCGCCGTCCTGGTCAAAACCAACGTGTCCGGCAGTGTCTAGCACGTTGAGGGAGGAGTAAAGAAATGGCCTGAGGCCTTGGATGCCCTGGAGATGCTGAGAGAGAGTGAGAGTGCTGGTGAAATGGTGAAAGCTTGCTGTCCAGCAAGGTAAAACAGGGCTTTCACCCCTCAATCATGGAGCTGGGGTGCTGGGGAAGTTACTGGTGGTAGCTAGTAACTCAATGATCATGTGGTAAGAAGTTGAGGCCATGGAGAAAAGTAAAAGTGAACAAGTTGGAGGTTTTAGCAATTCTGCAGAAGGTGTCTGATCAGTGTTTGGTCAAGTAAATGAACTCCACTTGACATGGCACTTGACAAGGTTGAAAGACATGAGAAAATAGGGTGCTTCACCAAATTTGGGCTCATTTGAAGAAACTAGCCAATGTAACTTTGGTGATCCCTAGAAATCAACAGAAATAGTTTCATCTTGATTGAGTCAAGCTAATCATCTCCCCTTGATGCACCACTTGGTGTAGCATCATCATTTGGGATATTGATCATGCCCACAAAGTTTGAAGCTCCAGATAAAAAGTTGGTAATGTAAAGTTGTTCAAATTTGCATTTGAACAGAAAGGGTTTTGAGGTGATCTGAGAAAGTTGCTCTATTCCAAATCTTGTGCCATTTGGTCTAGATGCCTTATTAGGTCATTCTAGCATGCGCACCAAGTTTGAGAGCATTTGGACAAGTTTGGCAATGTAAAGTTGCTCAAACTTCAAATATGGACAGAATGGTTATGAAGAGGTTTGAGGATGTTTTCTTGCTTCCCAAGGCATGGGACTTGGCAAGATCATCAAATATGTCATATATGACATGATAGAATTTCCCTGGAATTTTTGGAGAAAATTTCCTTTGTAACTATTTCAAAAGCCTGAAATATCCAGAAAGGGTTTTAGAGGGTTTAGCCCATTATTTTGAACATGACCAAGTGTTGAAACTCTTATATATGGACAATATATGTCCTCTGAGTCTCTCTGAATTTTGGCAAATATTTTTGAAACAGTTAAATAATTTTCCCCTATTAAAGACCATTTCTGGCCTTAAGAAAAAGCTTTTAAATAAAATAGGAAAATAACTTTTAAAATTATACCTTTGTGGTTTCTGGGAGTCCTATGACTACTAGGTCTCAAATAAACCTTTTGAAATAATTTTCTCACCCTAAATCAAGTACTTGCAGTGCAAATCTCAATTCAGGGGTTTTCGGAAAACTAAATTTATAAAATACTTTTTGGCCAAAATAATTTTGTAAGAAAAATACTATACTGTTATATAACACTTGGCATGATCATTGGGCAGAAGTTTTGGGTATGGAAATGAATCCTACAAGAGGTCATAGTTGACTTTAATGAGCACAAGAGAAAGCATATGAAGAAAACTCAATTCCAAATAAAAGCCAAATGATGCTAAAAAATTTGCTGGTCCAAATTTTCATGCTTCAAAGATACATATAACATGTTACAAAATGCAGGGTGTGACACACTGTGATCGAACACTCTTCAAAGTAGTGTCAGAGCTTCTGATATGCCATGAATACCGCATAGGCAATTTTATGGTAATGGGGGTATCATGATTTACATGGTGTGCGAACCTCGGATACATAGTATACAGGTTTTTGAATGGGGAATTTATGTCCCTCTTCGTCTCATTCGATGACGAGCACCGCACTGACTACCTGGTGAGTGGCTGAGATATAAAGCAGCATTGGTTCGCCAACACCTGGTGCGGCTAGGATTGTGTTGCCGCAAATAGGGTTTTTATTTCCTCTAATCTAGCCGCGTCCTCATCCGTCCATTCGAAGTTGTATGTGCGCCACATCAGTCTATAAAGTGGTAATGCTTTCTCTCTTAATCTGGAGATAAAGTGGCTCAAGGCCGCTATGCAACCTGCTAGCTTTTGCACTTGTTTTAGACCGTATGGTGTAGTTAGCTGTGACAGGGCCCGGATTTTAGCTATGTTCGCTTCAATTCCTCTATGGGATACGATGAACCCTAATAGCTTTCTGGCCGGAACACCGAAGAAGCATTTTTTCCTGATTGAGCCGTATGTTATATGTTCTTAGGTTATCGAACGTAAGGCAGATATCATCCACCAATGTTTCGATGTGTTTAGTCCTGATGACAACATCGTTAATGTATGCCTCCACTGTTTTGCCAATTTGTTTCTCTAAGCATGTTTGAATCATGCGTTGATACGTGGCACCAGCGTTTTTTAGTCCAAATGGCATAGTGTTGAAGAAAAAGGGGTCGTACGGAGTGATGAATGCCGTAGCGTCCTAATCAGATTCCTTCATCTTTATTACATGGTATTCGGAGTAAGCATTGAGGAAACACAACGAGTCATGTCCTGCGGTTGCATCAATAATTTGATCAATGTGGGGCAATGGAAAGGGATCCTTAGGGAAATCCTTGCTTATGTCCGTGAAGTCAACACAAAGGCGTCAGGATTTGTCCTTCTTTGGTACCTTGACTAAGTTGGCTAGCCAGTCCGGGAGTTTGATTTCCCATATGAATGTGGCTTCTAGTAACTTGGCCAGCTCTTCCCCCATAGCTTGTCTTTTGGGTTCAGAAAATCATTGTAGTGACTGTTTGACTGGCTTTAACCCTTTGATGATGTTGAGGTTGTGTTTGGCCAGCCTACATGGAGTTCCCGGCATATTTGAAGGATGCCAAGCGAATATTTCCCAGTTTTCTCGAAGGAAGGCACGCAAAGCGTTGTCTACCGCCGGGTCCAGCTGTGCTCCAATGGATGTCGTCTTATTGGGGTCTGTTGGGCGCACTTGGAATTTTACAATTTCATCTGCTGGTTTAAAAGAGGTAGATTTCGATCTTTTGTTAAGGACTACGTCGTCCTTGTCCACCGTAGATCGTAAGGTGGTTAATTCTTCGGCCATGAGGGCTTCGGATAATGCCTCTAGGGCTAAGGATGTGGTTTCGTTCTCGGCACGGAGTGCTCTGTCCGGATCACTTCCAACTGTGATTATTACATTGGGCCCTGGCATGTTGAGCTTCATGTACCCGTAATGGGGTATAGCTTGAAAGCGTGAGAAAGCGTCGCGCCCTAGAAGGGCGTGGTATCCACTGTTGAAGGGGACAATGTGGAAGAGGAGTTCCTCTGACCTATAGATCTTGGGTGTACCAAATACTACATCAAATTTAATGCTTTCCGTACACTGGGCTTCCTTGCTGGGAATAATTCCTCGAAAGGTTGTATTACTTTGTTCAATGAGGGATTTATTAACCTACATTTTTGCAAGTGTGTCCTTATATATGAGGTTGAGCCCACCGCCCCCGTCCATGAGTACATTAGTGAGGCATAATCCATCTACTATTGGGTTTAGTACAAGGGCGGCTGTGGCTCGGACCGACTGGACTCGTGGTTCCTCTTCGGTAGAAAAGGTGATTGCCGTGTCATTCCATGGGCTTGCAGTGCTAATTTTATGGACCTTGGCAAGTTCACTATTTGCTCTTTGCGCCGGTTGTTTGAGGAGAACATCTCGAAGATAGTGAAGACATCGAGGTCTTTCTCCTCTGGCGTTGCGGTGGCGAGGATAGCTTCACCGCTCTTTGTTACCTGCCGGAGAAGCCAACATGCTCTAAGACAGTGGTTTGGGATATTGTCCTGGGTGGCATGTATCTGGCAAGGTTTATCCAACGTTCATCCAAAACGGACTTGTATCCTATGAAAGGTCTATTTTTCTTGACATTGTGTATGTTATCGGATGCACTGCTAGGGTATGTCCGTTTCGCTTTAGCGGCGTATTGTCCGAAGATGGACTGTTCCAGAGGTGTATTGTTGAATTTCCAAGTGTTTTCCATAGCACAGTACTTTCGTACCAAATGCGATAGTTCTGCAAAGCTCCGTATTCGATGGAGGTTGAGGGCGTTCAAGACTCCCTCGTCCATGCAATTGCGGTGAAATATGGGCACCGTGTCGTCGTCGCAGCAGTCCTTAATATTGTTTTTAACAAGTAGGAATCTGGCCCAGAAGTGATGAACCGTCTCTTGGGGCTGCTGTTGTATATATGAGAGATCACATATGGCTGGTAGTCTGGAGTTACTTGGAGAGTATGTACTGTGGTGGGTGGTTGTCGATAAATTTGAGTCCCGACCCAATGTAGTGTCCAGGGTTTGTACAACCTACGATGTGGACAATCTGGGCCCAGCAGGATCTGAACGTTCCGCGGGCCCGGCGTCTGTCCCAGAGTTCGAAAGGAATAGAGCGCCACTTGACAGAGATGTGTTCGGCTCGATGGGTTCGGAGATCCGAATAGCAACGGTCTCCGTTTGAGACGAGAAGTATTTTCGGGTCTAAGCTTCTAACAAACGAGAGCTTCTCACAACAAGCATGATGGTTTAGGTAGGGAATGTGCCACCTTTGAGGACCGAATGATATCCATTGCCTCTTATTGATTTCAAATAATTACTAGTGTCAAAATAGAATAACAACAGTGTTCTGTTTAATTTTGGAATTTTTCCTGGTTTGTTCGGCCTTTTTTATACGTCAATTAGGTTTTCTAGGCATTTTATGTGCACAATTCAAATTTGAACTACAAGCACATCCTGAAGTGCACCAAAGTTGGTTGAAAAATCACATGTGTGTCCTTGGGTGAATTTCTAGGTCCCATGCAAGAAATGGGAATGAAATTCAAACACAAAGCCATTGTTGATTTGCGGCAAAACGTTGAGATGCCTGGTTTTTAAATTCTAGTCAATGCAAAACTCGTCTAAAATTCATGACACTCGGCATGCTATCATGGAGTGGCATCAACATGTCGTGGTAAATTTTTTGTCCCATTTGGGGCAGGTTTGGTTATAAGCTTCTCACAAGAAGCATGACGGTTTCGATTGGGAACGTGCCACCTTTGGGGACGAAACAATATTTGTTGCCTCTTATTGCTTTAAAAAAATCTAGTGTCAACATAGAATAACAGGAGTGTTGTGTTTAATTTTGGAATTTTCCGTGGTTCGTTTGGTCTTTTTTATACGTTAATTGGGTTTTCTAGGCATTTTATGTGCATAATTGAAATTTGAACTACAAGCACATGCTCCAGTGCACCAAAGTTGGTTGAAAAATCACATGTGTGTCATTGCGTCAATTTCTAGGTCCCATGCAAGAAATAGGAATGAAATTCAAACACCAGGGCACTGTTGATTGCCAGCAAAACATTGAGATGCCTAGTTTTTATATTCTAGCAAATCCAAAAATCGTCTAAAACTCATTGAACTTGGCATGCTATCATGGAGCGGCATCAACATGCTGTGGTAAAGTTTTTGTCCCATTTGGGGCAGGTTTGGGTATAAGCTTCTAACAAACGAGAGCTTCTCACAACACGCTTGATGGTTTTGGTAGGGAATGTGCCACCTTTGGGGACGGAACGATATCCGTTGCCTCTTATTGCTGTCAAATAATTTCTAGTGTCAACATAGAATAACAGTAGTGTTGTGTTAAATTTTGGAATTTTCCGTGGTTCGTTCGGCCTTTTTTATACATTAGTTGGGTTTTCTAGGCATTTTATGTGCATAATTCAAATTTGAACTACTAGCACATGCTCCAGTGCACCAAAGTTGGTTGAAAAATCAAATGTATGTCCTTGAGTGAATTTCTTGGTCCCATGCAAGAAATGGTAATGAAATTCAAACACCAGGGCAGTGTTCATTGCCGGCAAAACGGTGAGATGCCTGGTTTTTAAATTCTAGTACTCCCTCCATTTTTGTATACAAGGCCACAAACCCATATTACTGGTACCAAGGTAGAAATTAATGGTTTCTAGAAACTAGTCTTTCCTCCTCGCTTGACGTGTTAATTAATGTGTATTTTTCTCTCCAACACACAACAAGACAACTCTCTCACTCCTGATTGGTTGATTAATGTGGTGCATGTAAATCAACATTTAACTCTCGCATGCATGCATAGGGTATTAATGTCCTCGGTTACTAGTACGAGGCAAACCTCATCAATTTTATCTCGATTGGTGTTAGTGGCCTTGTATAGTTGCAAATTGTAACTTTGATACTGGCCTTGTATACAAAAATGGAGGGAGTAAATCCAAAACTCGTCTGTAATTCATGGAACTTGGCATGCTGTCATGGAGCGGCATCAACATACCGTGGTAATTTTTTTGTCCCATTTGGAGCAAGTTTGGGTATAAGCTTCTCACAAACCAGAGCTTCTCACAACAAGCGTGATGGTTTCGGTAGGGAATGTGCCACCTTTGGGGATGGAACGATATCCATTGCCACTTATCGCTTTCGAATAATTTCTAGTGTCAACATAGAATTACAACAGTGTTGTGTTTATATTTGGAATTTTTCGTGGTTCGTTCGGCCTTTTTTATACGTTAATTAGGTTTTCTAGGAATTTTATGTGGATAATTCAAATTTGAACTACAAGTTGTCGGGGGAAACTGTCCGCCACGAACACCTATGGGACCGGAGCCCCTTGTCTGTGCGGTACGAGGGCGGAGGGAGCACGAAGAGCAGATCGTAGCGAGCACGCGGGCAGTTTTACCTAGGTTCGGGCCGCGGTAGACGCGTAAAACCCTACTCCTGCTTAGTTGTGTATTGAGTTGGAGAGCTCGGGAGCTTGAAGAGGCAGCTACACCGAGCGTATGAGTGATCTAGGTTCCGAACCCCCTCCACGTTGTGCATGGGCCTCCTTTTATAGTGCAAGGGGTCACCGACAGGTGTCAACGTAGGAGAAAGGGGTAAAAACGTAAAAGAGGTGGTAGTTGTAACAGTGTGGGAATAGTGGAGCTACAGTGCATGAACAGTGGTTGCTACCTACTTTGACAGTGGGGGACAAGGGCATTTAATGCCCGTCGCCGTCGACCCCAAAAGCTCCCGCCCTTGCGTCTCCGTTCGCCACGGCGATGGCTTCACCAACGTGAAGTGCCACCGTGTCCCCCAGGCTGCGCAGCCATCCGCCACGCGTCCCTGGAATGGCCCCAGGGCGACGCGTGGGCCGATGAGCTAGAGTGCGGGCACACAGCGCAACTCTCCCGCCAAGCACCTTGCCGGGGTCTTGACCTTGCCGGCCCCGGGAGCTTGCCGGGCTCTGAAGCTTGTCGCTCCCCGGGCCCTCGCCGGGACGCATATAGCGCCGAGGCGTGTCTTCCATGATATAATCTTCTAATCTTCCTGGCAAGCTCCTCTTGCCAGGGCCTTGCGTGAGTGATGTAATCTTGAGCCTGGAACGGCCTTCCCGGCAAGCTCCGCTTGCCGGGGTCTCGATCTTCTGTCTCGTATACTTTGTTTTTGAATGGTTTGATATGGAGCAGGAAGGTCTCCGGCGAGCACGCGGTAAACCCTGCCGCGGGAAGCTGCAACTGCCCGTGCACAAGTTGGGATACTGAGGTACCCCTACCTTAGTACACCGACAGGAGCCCCCGGGCCTGGGCCACACACGGTGCCGAGCGCTGTTGGGCCAGGCCCAAAACAGTGCACGGGCACACGCGGCCCACAGCGCGCCGAATCCTCTTCCGCATCCGCCGCGTCCCCCCGTAACGGCACGCGTCGATTGCGGCGTCGTGGGATGGGACGTGCCCACGTTCTTTTAATGGAAAGGGCGAAACGCCCCCCACTTCCCTATAAAAGCAGAGGAAGCAGGAGCGGTTCCCCTCCTTACGCTTTCATTGCATCTTCTTCTTCCTCCAGAGATCCCCTTTGCGCTCCACCTCCACACCTCCGCCGCCGCCGTCTGCATCTCCGGCGTCGCCGGGCTCTTCGTCCCCCTTCCTCCGCCGCCTCCGCCATGGCCCTGAAGACCGTCAAGGCAAAGGCGGAGAAGGCCAAGAAGGAGAAATCGGAGCAAGCGGCGAGGCTCACCGCGTATCGGAAGCGGAACCTCGTCTTTCCGCCGAAGCTCAGCGCGCGGGAACTCTGGAACAAGTATTGCTTGTTCTGGTCCAAGGGAACCAAGGCGCACCCCCGCACTCAACCTTATCCGGCCGCCGCCAAGGACAACTACCCCGGCGGGTACTATTTCTTCGCAGCCTTCTTCCACTGCGGTCTTTGCCCTCCTTTTTCCGATTTCTTCTGTGACATAATGCACACCTATGGCCTCCATCTTCTTGACTTCACCCCCAACGCCATCCTCACAATGGCGGTTTTCGCACACATGTGCGAAAACTATATAGGAATACACCCAAACGTAGCGCTGTTTAGGCACTTCTTCACTCCTAGGGCAGAGGCCGGCACCCCCCTCTCCGGAGGAATATCTTGGGTCTTTCGTCTGAACAAGAAGGAGTCCTACTTGCCGGGGGAGCTCCGCGGCAAGTGGGAGGAGTGGCGTGCGGAATGGTGCTGGATTGTCGAGGACCAGCCGCAATCCTTCACCGCGCCGCGCACAACGCCCATCGTGCGCGGCAGGGACTGGAGCGAGCTAGATTCGGACGACGGCAAGCTCAACGTCGCCCTCATCAGGATTCTGCGTCTCCGGACCGCCAGGCTGTCCGTCGCAGAAGTAGGCATAGACTTCCTCCGCCGCCGCATCGCCCCTCTCCAAGACAGGAAAAGGCCGGCCTGGGAGTACGGCAACTCGGCGGATATCATGAGGTTGCGGCCCGGGCTCAACTACAACTTCACGTCGCTGGAGCTGAAGGGGATGGTCCGGGAGCTGTTTAAGCACGACCCGGCCCACCCGGAATGGTTCAGGGGGCCCCGGGGAGTGGTGCCCCTTTGTAACAGTACGGCTTGCGATCCCCTCCGCGCCATGATGCCCGCGTGTGATTCGCACGGCGTGGACCGCACATGGATTCCGCCCACGCCATCTGACATCCTCAGCTTCTTCGACAACCTTGTGGAGGTGGCGAAGAACAAGAACGAGACCCGAGAGCTGACGCGGGACACCACCGACCAGGAGATAGCGTACATCGCTTCTCGGGTTGAAGAGGCCGCCGTAGCCGCAGCGACAGGAGAGTTTGGCTACACGCCCGACGAGGCAGATGCTGCGGAGGCGTCCTGCCAAGTGGAGGAGGCGGAGATCCGCAGGCTACTGAAGCTGCCTCCCGACGAGCTCGCCGAGGTCCCATCCTTGAGGAACTCCGGGATCATCGGGATCCAGACGGAGGCCGCGGCGAGAGGCCGCGCCGCCGGAGGGAACAGGGGCGCCGCAGGGAGCGGAGGCGCCGGAGGGAGCGGAGGCGCCGGAGGGAAGGAGGCCGCAGCGCAGGGTGCTGGGCCCAGCAAGCCAGCCGGGGAGGAGGAAGAGGAGGAGGACGCCGAGGCCGCCGAGGACTCCGGCGGGTCAACGGAGCTCTATGCCGACGACCTCTCCTCGTCGTCGGAGACCTCCCCGCCCCGGGCAAGCCCTAGGCGGTCTCCACTGAAGCGTCTCCGCAAGACGGCGACGGGAGAGAGGGCGCAGGCGCCCCGGCAACAGCCAGCTCGCCGCGCAGCTCCCCGGGGGAGCCAAGCTGCGCCGGGGGCGACCGGCGCACCAGCCACAGCGGAGGCGGCCCGCGCGCAGGCCACGACGGAGGCGCCCCGCAAGCAGGCCACAAAAGAGGCGCCTCGCAGGCCGGCGTCGAGCCGACAGGAGTCTTCACGGAGCGGAGCGGCGGCTCCGCCCGCTCCCCGGGCCTCGGCTACCACAGGGGCTGGGTCTTCGCAGCCCCCAGCCCCGGGGACCGCCAAGCGCCCGAGGGAGTCTTCGCCTCCCGCTCCTCGCGCAGACGCGCCCCAGGTGGAGTTTGACTTCTCCGCCTTGAGCGACGACGACGAGGAGGAGCAGGAGTAAGAACTCGATATCCTTCATCTTCTCAAATTTCGTTTTGATTATTGTTGATGCTAATCTTGTTTTTTTTTTTGCTTTGATTTCAGGACCTTGGCGGAGCGAGTGGCAAAGAGAGCCAAGGTGCCCGTGGCCGAGGTCGTGGACGACTCGCCCGCCGCGGCAACTGGGGACGTGCCGGAGCCAAGCTTGCCGGACCCGAGCGCTGCTCCGAGGAGCAGCCCCCAGCGCAGCTCCCAGCGTAAGTCTGGGTTCTTGTACTTCCATTTGTCGGGTGCGCTTGAGCATCTGTCCTTGTGCTAATATTCTGATTATTTTGTCTTGACTTGTGCAGAGGCGGAGCCACAGCCGCAGGAGCGTCCGGAGGTCGCCCCCGAGGAGCCACAGGCCCCGCCGTCCCCGCCAAGGCCGAACTCCCCGGCAAGGGAGAACGCTCCGCCAAGGGCGGGTACTCCGCCAAGGGCGAGTACCCCGCCAAGGGCGAGCAGCCCGGCGAGGGCGGCCACTCCGCCAAGGCAGAGCTCCCCGGCGAGGGAGCCTGCCGCTGACGACGTCCGCCAAGGTAGGTTTTGCAATTTCGTCTTCTTGGAGTCGTTTCTTTTTGGATATTTGCTTGAACTTTGTTTTGCTTCTTCTTCTTCTTCTAGATCCTCCTCCCCCCGAGCAGATGGAGACGGAAGTCATCATCATCGAGGAGGAGGGCGCGCAGGGCAGCGGCGGCGACGCCCCTGTCGCCGAGGACACGGCGGGAGCCGCCGAGCCAGCTGCGCCAGAGACCGCTCCGGCTGCGGACGCAGCGGCCGAGGAGGGGGACGGCGACCGCACCGCCAGCCCGGAGGCGGCGGGAGCATCAAGTGCTGCGCCGGCCGCCGACCCCTCCGCCGGAACGGAGCAGGCCGGCTATTATCTCGAAGCCCCCAACGGCGTCTTCATCCAGGTGCCGTGGGGTTCTTCGTCGCGAGCTCCCGCGGAGGGCGAGGCCTTTGATGGAGAGGTCCTCGCCTCCGCGGGCTTGAAGATCGTCGAGGCGCCCGGCGGAAGCGAAGGGCCTGAGGAGGAGAAGCTGCTTCACCAGCTCCTGGCCCTTTACCGGGCCAGGCAGGCGAAGCTTGCTTGTCGGGAGGCCCTCGCCGCCAAGGCCGCCGCGGAGATGGAGAAGCGCGTGGCGGAGCTCAGCGCCGCCAACCAGGCGGCCCTCCGCGAGGTGGCGGAGGAGCGCGAGCGACTCGCTGGAGAATACCAAGAGTGGGTGCTGGAGAAGGCCGAGGCCGAAGAGCAGCAGCGGCTCGCCGGGGTGGAGCTGTCCCGGCGAGAAGGAGAACTCGCCCAGCGGAAGGTCAACCTCGACGCCCACGAGGAAATACTTGCCGCTCGGGAGCAGGCCCTTGGCGGGGAGCTGAAGGAGGCGAGAGCTGCCGCGGCTACCGCGGAGACCGCCAAGGAGGAGCTCGCCGCCAAGGTCGCGCAGCTGGAGGAGTCGCTGAAGGCGAGCGTGGAGAAGGTCGCCGCGCTCAATATAGAGCGCGAGAAGGACACCCACACTAACTCAGAACTCCAGGTGCATCTTTCTGAGAGGGGCGACGAGTTGAAGGCCGACAAGGACTCCATCGAGGATCTGGAGCTGAAGGTCTCCACACTGAAGGACTCGCTTGACGCCGCCCGGGATCGGGAGACCAAGTTGAAGGAGGAGCTCCGCAAGGAGCGAGCCTTGGTGGACAGCGCCAACAAGGCGGCCGAGAACTTCCGCCGTACCATTGAGTTATGGACCGAGGACTTGGTATCTTCTGCGTCCAACATCGACCAGGAGCTGCTGGCGCTGAAAGTTGAGTATCTCATCTACTCCCCGGATCCGAACCTCCCTCACAGCGCCAAGCTCAGCCTCTTCTTCAGAGGGATCGCGCCGGCTCTTGCAGGTCTTCGGAAGAAGATCCCCGCGCAGCTGGCCGAGGAGTCGCGCCTGCTCTGCACGGGAACCTTGTAGCGCGTGCTGACGAAGATTGTATACCGCAATCCCGGCATAAACCTCACCAACGTTCTCCGCAGCCTGCCGGCCGACGCCAACATGGAGGTGCTGAAGGAGCAGGTCGCCCACATCATCGCCAAGGTGAACAAGATCCCCAGGATTGAAGGCGACCGCGTTGACTAGGCTTCCTTTTTCTTTATCTCTTTTTGTTGCTGCATAGGATGTTTGTGAACTCATTAATCATTGCGACAAGTTATCTTTTGTAAGATATTTATCTCATTTTGATCAATCAGTGCAATGTTATCTTCCTTGTCTTGGTCATTTACTTTGTATGCTTTTCACCCTACGCTCCCGGGGAGCTTGCCGGCAAGGGGCCTTTGCCGCGAGCGCTGAGTGCTGGACTCTGAGCAGCCTGCTGGCCAAGGTCTCACCGGCAAGCAACCTTGCCGCAGCTAGTCGCAACGCACTTAGCTTGCTGAGCGAACTCGAAAACGAAGTAAGGGCGCGACACTTGTCGCAGCTCACTTAGATCGTTGAGCGCACTCGGAAACAAGACAAAGGTGCGGCTAGCTACGGGTAGGTTCCTCCGCGCACAGGTTTTCCATACAAAGTGTGATTGTTCAAGGAAGACAACTAGAATTTAAAAATTTGAACTGGTCAAATTCCAATAACTTAGCTTTCATATGTTGCTTCCTTCTCGGTAAGGCTTTTCTTTCTTGAACAGCACTTGGTTCCTCCTCCATCTCCTTCCCCCCTGGCAAACTTGTGCGCGAGGAACGTTCCTTCTGCTTAAGAGGCAAAGGAAAAGAAGAGGGAAACAAGACATGGCCTTTCGGCGTGCTAATGCTTACCGGATGTGTATGTTGCACAAGATGCCAAATAACACATGCAAATATCAAAGAAAAGCATGCAAAAGGCAAATAACGCAAAACACAAAATCTTTACTGATGCACGGGGTCTACGCCCGGCTTTGTACAAAGGGTTACATGCAACAGCGGCAAGGCTTGTACAAAAGGTGGTTGCCGGAGCGGATCACGGCAACCGCGCCTTATGGGTGAAACTTGCGAATATGCTCTATGTTCCAGGAGTTGCTCACCGGTAAGCCTTCTTCGGTCTCGAGGCGGACAGCGCCGGGCCTCGTGACTTGTCTCACCCGATAAGGGCCTTCCCACTTCGGCGTCAACTTGTTGGAATTCTTGGCGGACTGAACGCGCCGAAGAACAAGGTCGCCTTCCTCGAGACTCCTGGCCTTGACCTTGCGGCTATGGTAGCGGCGCAAGGCTTGCTGGTATCGAGCAGCTCGTACAGCAGCCTGGAGACGTTTCTCCTCGAGGAGCAATGCATCATCTTGCCGCAGTTGCTCTTGCTCGAGCTCATCATAAGCGAGCACTCGAGGAGATCCGTATACGAGTTCCGTGGGGAGAACTGCCTCTGCTCCAAAGACTAGAGCAAAGGGTGTCTGTCCGGTGGCTCGACTTGGCGTCGTTCTGATTGACCAAAGAGCCGCCGGTAGCTCCTCTATCCAATTTCTTCCGCACCTGCGCAGCCTGTCAAAGGTCCTTGTCTTGAGTCCGCGCAGCACTTCAGCATTGGCCCTCTCTGCTTGACCGTTGCTCCTCGGGTGAGCAACAGAAGCGAAACAGACCTTGGCGCCAAGGTCTTGGACGTACTGCATGAAGGTGCGACTAGTAAATTGTGTACCGTTGTCGGTGATAATCCTGTTAGGGATTCCGAAACGGCAAACAATCGACCTGAAGAACCTGACCGCTGACTGTGCTGTCACCTTTCTCACTGGCTCCACTTCTGGCCACTTTGTGAACTTGTCGATTGCAACGTACAAGTACTCAAAGCCCCCACCGCTCGGGGGAAGGGGCCGAGGATATCGAGCCCCCAGACCGAGAAGGGCCAGGATAAAGGAATTGTTTGGAGAGCTTGAGCTGGCTGATGGATCTGCTTTGCATGGAACTGGCACGCTTCACACTTGGTTACTAGTGCAGTTGCATCTTGGAGGGCTTCTTGCCAAAAGAACCCTTGCCGGAAAGCTTTCCCGGCAAGCGCCCTTGCGCCAATGTGGTGGCCGCATATGCCTCCGTGTATTTCTGCCAACAGCTTCTGTTCATCTTCCCTGGAGATGCACTTCAATCTGACACCATTGAGCCTTCTTCTGTACAGCTCGTTGTCCACGAACTGGTACATACTTGACTGCCTGGTTATCTTCTCTATTTCTTCTGGGCCGTCGGGAAGTTCTCCAGTGTGCAGAAAACGGACGATCTGCTGCGCCCATGCTGGAGCTTGTGGCTCAACGGCAAGGACTAAAGGCGTGAGGGCCGCTGCGGGGACCTCAGCTTCTACGGCAAGAACCTCTGGCTCTGCCGGAGCTGATGGTCCCCCGGCAAGCTCGCCGGGGCGAGGCTTGTCGGGAACGCTTGCTTCAACTGTACAGGCCCGAGGACCTGCAGGAGCAAACTGTTCCTCAGCGTTCTGGTTGTTGATCTTGGGGACCTTGGCGGCGGTTTCTGGAAGATCCGCCGGCAAGTAGTCGCCGGAGACCAACTTTCTCTTCTTGGACTGCCCAATTGATGGTGTAACGGATGGTTGAGTCAGCTTGAGCAAGAAGGTCCCTGGTTCCACAGGTAACTTCATCGAAGCGCACTTTGAAAGGCCATCTGCTATTTCATTTTGAGCTCTCGGGACGTCCTCCATTTGCAGACCTTCAAAGCGCTCTTCAAGCTTTCTCACCTCATCTACATAGGCTTCCATCAAAGGGCTCTGGTAGCTCTTGTTAACTTGCCGGACCACCAACTGAGAATCTCCCCGCACAATCAGCTTCCTGATCCCAAGTTCGGCCGCAATCCTGAGGCCGGCAAGCAAGCCTTCATATTCTGCAGTGTTGTTTGTCGCTTGCTCCCTGGGAAAGTGCATCTGGATAACATATCTGAGGTGCTCTCCGGTGGGTGCGATGAGTACCACGCCAGCACCGGCGCCTTGCAGCGAGAAGGCACCATCAAAATACATTACCCATTCACTTGTCGCTTCTTGTACGGGTGCACTTGTTTCTTGGACTTCTTCATCGGGCGTTGGGGTCCACTCAGCTATGAATTCTGCCAAAGCTCGGCTCTGTATGGTTGAAGTACTTTCAAACTTGAGTCCAAAGCTCGACAGCTCCAGTGCCCACTCAACGATCCTGCCTGTTGCTTCCGGATTGTGCAATATCATCTTCAGTGGAAAGCGAGTGACCACTGTTATCTCATGTGCTTGGAAGTAATGGCGCAGCTTCCTCGAGGCCATGAGGAGGCCGAAAAGCAACTTTTGCACACCAGAGTATCTCGATCTAGCCACCTGGAGAAGGGAACTTACAAAATACACTGGGCGCTGCACCATCTTCTTCCGCACTTCTTCCTGTTCCTGCGCAGAGTTGTCCTTGCCGGGGCCAGAGCTTGCCGGAGCAGCCCCCTGCTTGTCGCTGGACTCGCTTGCCGGTGGTGTAGCCTCCTCGTCGGGCTCCCTCTCCGCTACCAACGCAGCACTAACCACCTGGTTGGTTGCCGCTAGGTACAGCAGCAACTTTTCCTATGGTCTAGGTGCGACAAGTATTGGAGTGGAGGACAGGTACCGTTTCAAATCTTGCAGCGCTGCCTCCGCTTCCGGAGTCCACTTCATGGGACCTGCCTTCTTCAAGATTTTGAAGAAAGGTAGGGCGCGTTCTGCAGACTTCGAAATGAACCTACTGAGGGCAGCCACACAACCTGCAAGCCTTCTGACATCCTTGACGCGCTTCGGGGCCTCAATCTGCTCAATGGCTTTAATCTTGTCGGGGTTGGCTTCAATACCCCTATGTGACACAAAGAATCCGAGAAGCTTGCCGGAGGGAACTCCAAAGACGCACTTCTCGGGGTTCAACTTGAGCTGTATTCTGCGCAGGTTCTGAAATGTCTCTTCCAAATCTTGGACTAGGGTTTCTTTGCTCTTACTTTTCACCACGATGTCATCCATGTAAGCCTCTACATTTCTGTGGATCTGTGGCTCGAAAGCAGTGTACACTACCCTTGCAAACGTTGATCCTGCATTCTTCAGTCCAAATGGCATGCGTATGAAGCAATAAGTGCCACATGGAGTGATAAATGCAGTCTTCTCTTCATCCTCTTTGGCCATAAAGATCTGGTGGTAGCCTGAATATGCATCAAGAAAACAGAGTAGGTCACATCCGGCAGTGGAGTCAACGATCTGGTCAATGCGCGGCAAAGGGAATGGATCCTTGGGACATGCTTTATTCACATCGGTGAAGTCTATACACAGTCTCCACTTCCCGTTGGCCTTGCGCACGACGACTGGATTTGCCAACCACGTCGGATGGATCACACCTCTAACTAGGCCTGCTGCCTCTAGTTTCTTGATCTCTTCGTTGATGAATTCTTGGCGCTCCACGGCTTGCTTCCTCACTTTCTGCTTGATGGGCCGCGCATGAGGACAAACAGCAAGCTTGTGCTCAATTACCTTCCTGGGAACACCGGGGATGTCAGATGGTTGCCAGGCAAACACATCGACATTCGCCCGCAGGAAGGCAACGAGCGCGCTTTCCTATTTGCTGTCAAGCGTGGCACTGATGGTGAAGGTACCACCAGTGCCGTCCTCCTTGGCGGACACCTTCTTGGTTGCCGGAGGAGCGGCCATTCCTTTCTTATACTTGCCGGTGGAGCTCGATGGGGCGTCCTCGACGGCAGCGCAGCACTCCGAAGAGGTGCGGTTGCCGGAGTGGGCCCCAGAGCACTTGCCGGACTTGGTCTTCGTCTTCTTCCCCCCGGGAGCTTCAGCGGCAAGTGTATCCTTCTCGGCCGCAGCTGCCGCATCACGGTAGATCTTGTCGGCGCAGACAAGTGCATCTTTCTTGTCGCCATGGACAGTGATGACGCTTATCGGCCCCGGCATCTTGAGTATGTTGTAGGCGTAATGGGAAGCTGCCATGAACTTGGCGAGGGCAGGACGGCCGAGTATTCCATTGTATGGCAATGGAATATCGGCGACGTCGAAAGTGATGCGCTCAGTTCTGAAGTTGAGCTCCCCGCCAAAGGTCACCGGCAGAGTGATCTTCCCCTTGGGCTTGCTCCTTCCCGGGTTGATTCCTTGGAAAGAACCGGTCTCTTCGAGCTCGCCATCTGGAATTTGGAGTTTCTTGATCACAGCAGAGGAGATCAAGTTCAGCCCGGCCCCGCCGTCAACCAACATTTTGGTGACCTTGAGGTTGCGGATGGTGGGTGAGACCAGCATCGGCAAGCACCCGACCGCGGTGGTGCGGTCAGGGTGATCCTCAAGATCAAAAATGATGGGCGTGCTGGACCATTTGAGGAGCCTGCGTGACTCCACGGGCGGCTCCGCTGCATTCACCTCACGCACCCACTGCTTTAGCTGGCGGTGGGAGGTGTGCAGAGAGACGCCACCGTCGACGCATAGGACCTCCGTGGCCTTCTGGAACTCCTGCTCGCTGTTATCTTCGTCCTCCATGTCTTCATCATCGTCCTCTTCATCCTTGTCGCGGCCCCGGGGAGGTCGATCACCTTGCCGCTGCTTGGCCTTGCCGCGGCGTCCTCCCCGGCCATTGAACGGCCGCTTCTTGCTTGGCTCTCCCCCGCCACCTTGGGCCTTCTCCTTGTCGCGCCTCTCGTACTCAGCCTTCTGCTGCTCGACGAGATACTCGACGCGTTTGCAGTTGGAGAGATCGTGGCCTTTGGTGCGGTGGATCTTGCAGTACTGCTTGTCGGAGCCGTCCTGCTTGTCGGCTGCCGCTACAGGGGCAGGCTCCTTGACGGAGCCGCCAGCCTGTGTTTGCTTGGCGGGAGCCTCCTTGCCGGACTTCTCGACGGCAAGCACTTCCTTCTTGCCTTTCCTTCTGTTGTTCCGCCGCCGGCCCTTCTTTGCCGGGGCGGCGTCGTCGCTGTCGCTTCCTCCTGCGCCAGCATCCTCCCCGGGGAGTCTCCTCCCCTCTTCTGCGCGTGCGCACTTGTCAGCCAGAGCATCGAGCTCGCTGACATCCCGAATCTTGGTCATCGCCATTTCTTCACGCATGCGGCGGTTACGCATGTTCTGGTGGAACGCACTGATAACCGCGGCAGGGTGGACATCAGGGATGTTGTGTTGCACACGGCTGAAGCGTTGGATGTACTTCCGCAGGGGCTCTCCTTCCTTCTGGGCCAAAATGTGGAGATCGCTCTCCTGGCCGTGGGGTTTGTGGCCGCCGGTGAAGGCGCCAACAAACTGGTGGCAAAGGTCTGCCCAAGAAGAAATGGAGCCTTCCGGCAAGTGCATAAGCCACGAACGAACGTTCGGCTTAAGCACGAGCGGGAAGTAGTTCGCCAAGATCTTCTCGTCGCGCCCCCCGGCAGCCTGCACCGCGATGGTGTAGACGCTGAGGAATTCCGAGGGGTGCGTCTTGCCGTCGTACTTTTCCGGTACGTCGGGCTTGAAATTCTTCATGCTGGGCCACTGGACGCGCCGCAGCTCACGGGTAAACGCAGGGCAGCCTGCCGCGTACGGCAAGTCGCCTGGTTCACCGGGCGCGCGCGCGTCGACAGCGTCTCCAGCCCTCTGGTCTGATTGTCGCCGAGCTTCTCGGCGGCGCTCGATTGTTGTGCGAGCGTCTTCTTGTCGCCGGTCGTCAAGGACCTGGCGCTGGTCCCGACAAGCCCGCGGATCCGACGATGCCGTGGAGCCGTCGTCGGCGTTGTTCCGGCGGGGCGGCGTCTTCTGCTTCTTCGGCTGGGAGTGCACGGTTGTCGCGCCCCCAGCGGTCTTGTCGCCGTCGGCCTTCGTCTTCTCAGCTTGCCGCGGCCGCGAGGCCACCGGCTGCTGTGGAGAATCGTTGTTGGCGAAGGCGATCAGGCTCTGGATGGTGGCCCTCCAGTCCTCGGCCTTGTCTGCCGCTGGAGGGAAGTCGAGGAGCAGTTGCGCCCTTGCGAGCGCTTCTGCTGGAGTGGAGGGGAACGGGGGCGAGCGGTGCGAGGAGCGGGATATGCTCGGACTCCTAACAGCGTTAGAAGGAGCAGGGTCCCGCCCCGGCGCCTTCGCTTTGCTCGTGCCCGGACGGTGGTCCGGGGCATCCCGCGAACCTCCGGTCTGTCCTTGGCCCAACAAGCGGATGCCACCTCCTGTGACATGGCGCTGCTGGGTTGTCGTGTGCTGAGATGGACGCGGCGCGTCCACGGAGACCGAGGCTCGGTCGTCCGTCCTGTCCTTGGATTTGGTGGCGCCGCGAGTGTCCTCGCCGGCGACCACCCTTCCGACGGCGTCTCCCCCGCCCACCGTTGGCTCTGGTGGCGGCGGATGAGACGCAGACGGGCCTCCGACCTCCGAAGCCTTCTTCTTCGGGGCCATGGTGCTGTTGCTGATGAAGTTGCTAATGAAACTGGAGAGGTTGATGAAGAATGCGCCCGCGCGAACGCCGGATCAGATTCGCACAATCTCGACGCCCCCTACCTGGCGCGCCAAAGATGTCGGGGGAAACTGTCCGCCACGAACACCTATGGGACCGGAGCCCCTTGTCTGTGCGGTACGAGGGCGGAGGGAGCACGAAGAGCAGATCGTAGCGAGCACGCGGGCAGTTTTACCCAGGTTCGGGCCGCGGTAGACGCGTAAAAGCCTACTCCTGCTTAGTTGTGTATTGAGTTGGAGAGCTCGGGAGCTTGAAGAGGCAGCTACACCGAGCGTATGAGTGATCTAGGTTCCGAACCCCCTCCACGTTGTGCATGGGCCTCCTTTTATAGTGCAAGGGGTCACCGATAGGTGTCAACGTAGGAGAAAGGGGTAAAAACGTAAAAGAGGTGGTAGTTGTAACAGTGCGGGAATAGTGGAGCTACAGTGCATGAACAGTGGTTGCTACCTACTTTGACAGTGGGTGACAAGGGCATTTAATGCCCGTCGCCGTCGACCCCAAAAGCTCCCGCCCTTGCGTCTCCGTTCGCCACGGCGATGGCTTCACCACCGTGAAGTGCCACCGTGTCCCCCAGGCTGCGCAGCCATCCGCCACGCGTCCCTGTAATGGCCCCAGGGCGACGCGTGGGCCGATGAGCTGGAGTGCGGGCACACAGCGCAACTCTCCCGGCAAGCACCTTGCCGGGGTCTTGACCTTGCCGGGCCCGGGAGCTTGCCGGGCTCTGAAGCTTGTCGCTCCCCGGGCCCTCGTCGGGACGCATATAGCGCCGAGGCGTGTCTTCCATGATATAATCTTCTAATCTTCCTGGCAAGCTCCTCTTGCCAGGGCCTTGCGTGAGTGATGTAATCTTGAGCCTGGAACGGCCTTCCTGGCAAGCTCCGCTTGCCGGGGTCTCGATCTTCTGTCTCGTATACTTTGTTTTTGAATGGTTTGATATGGAGCAGGAAGGTCTCCGGCGAGCACGCGGTAAACCCTGCCGCGGGAAGCTGCAACTGCCCGTGCACAAGTTGGGGTACTGAGGTACCCCTACCTTAGTACACCGACACAAGTACATGCTCCAGTGCACCAAAGTTGGTTAAAAAATCACATGTGTGTCCTTGGGTAAATTTCTAGGTCTCATGCAAGAAATGGGAATGAAATTCAAACACCAGGGCACTGTTGATTGCCGACAAAACATTCAGATGCATGGGTTTTAAATTCTAGTAAATCCAAAACTCGTCTGAAATTAATGAAACTTGGCACGCCATCATGGAGCGGCATCAACATGTCGTGGTAAATTTTTTGTCCCATTTGGGGCAGGTTTGGGTACAAGCTTCTCACAACAAGCATGACGGGTTCGGTAGGAAATGTGCCACCTTTGGGGACGAAACGATATCCGTTGCCTCTGATTGCTTTCGAAAACATTCTAGTGTCAACATAGAACAACATGAATGTTGTGTTATATTTTGGAATTTTCCGTGGTTTGTTTGGCCTTTTTATACGTTAATTGGGTTTTCTAGGCATTTTATGTGCATAATTGAAATTTGAACTACAAGCACATGCTCCAGTGCACCAAAGTTTGTTGAAAAATCACGTGTGTGTCCTTCAGTGAATTTCTAGGTCCCATGAGAGATGCCTGGTTTTAAATTCTTGTAAATTCAAAACTCGTCTGAAATTCATGGACCTTGGCATGTTATCATGGAGAGTCATCAATATGTTGTGGTAATTTTTTTGTCCCATTCGGGGCACGTTTGGGTATAAGCTTCTCACAAGCGAGAGCTTCCCATAACTAGCGTGATGGTTTCGGTAGGGAACGTGCCACCTTTTGGGACGAAACGATATCCATTGCCTATTATTGCTTTCAAAAAAAAATTAGTGTCAACATAGAATAACAAGAGTGTTGTTTTTAGTTTTGGATTTTTTCACGGTTCGTTTGGCCTTTTTATACGTTAATTGGGTTTTCTAGGCATTTTATGTGCATAATTAAAATTTGAACAAGAAGCACATGCTCCAGTGCACCAAAGTTGGTTGAAAAATCACATGTGTGTCATTGGGTGAATTTATAGGTCCCATGCAAGAAATGGGAAGAAAATTCAAACACCAGGGCACTGTTGATTGCCTGCAAAACGTTGAGATGCCTGGTTTTTAAATTCTAGTAAACACGAAACTCGTCTGAAAATCATGAAACTTGGCATCCTATCATGGAGCGGCATCAACATGCCATGGTAAATTTTTTGTCCCATTTGGGGGCAGGTTTGGCTATAAGCTTCTCACCAACTAGAGCTTCTCACAACAACCGTGACGGTTTCCGTATGGAACGTGCCACCTTTGGGTACGGATTGATACCCATTGCCTGTTATTGCTTTCAAATAATTTCTAGTGTCCACATACAATAACATCAGTTTTGTGTTTAATTTTGGAATTTTTCATGGTTCGTTTGGCCTTTTTTATACGTTAATTGGGTTTTCTAGGCATTTTATGTGCATAATTCAAATTTGAAGTACAAGCACATGCTCCAGTGCAACAAAGTTGGTTGAAAAATCACATGTTTGTCCTTGTGTGAAGTTCTAGGTCCCATGCAAGAAATAGGAATGAAATTCAAACACCAGGGCACTGTTGATTGCCAGCAAATCGTTGAGATGCCTGGTTTTTAAATCTCGTAAATCCAAAACTCATCTGAAATTCATGGAACTTTGCATGCTATCATGGAGCGACATCAACATGCTGTGGTAAATGTTTTGTATCATTTGTTGCAGGTTTGGGTATAAGCTTCTCACAACCAGCGTGATGGTTTCGGTTGGGAACGTGCCACCTTTGGGGACGGAACTATATCCGTTACCTCTGATGGCTTTCAAAAAATTTCTAGTGTCAACGTAGAATAACAGGAGTGTTTTTTTTAGTTTTGGAATTTTTCGTTGTTCGTTTGGCCTTTTTATACTTTAATTGGGTTTTCTAGGCATTTTATGCGCATAATTAAAATTTGAACTACAAGCACATGCTCGAGTGCACCAAAGTTGGTTGAAAAATCACATGTGTGTCATTGGGTGAATTTCTAGGTCCCATGCAAGAAATGGGAAGGAAATTCAAACACCAGGGCACTGTTGATTGCCGCCAAAACGTTGAGATGCCTGGTTTTTAAATTCTAGTAAATACAAAAGTCGTCTGAAAGTCATGAAACTTGGCATGCTATCACGGAGCGGCATCAACATGCCGTGGTAAATGTTTAATCACATTTGGGGCAGATTTGGATATAAGCTTCTAAAAAACCAGAGCTTCCCACAACAAGCGTGATGGTTTCGGTAGAGAATGTGCCCCCTTTGGGGACAGAACGATATATGTTTCCTCTTATTGCTTTCAAAAAATTTCTAGTGTCAAAATAGATTAACATCAATGTTGTGTTTAATTTTGTAATTTTTCGTGGTTCGTTCGGCCTTTTTTATATTTTAATTGGGTTTTCTGGCATTTTTTGTGCATAATTCATATTTGGACTACAAGCACATGCTCCAGTACAACAAAGTTGGATGAAAAATCATATGTGTGTCCTTGTGTGACATTCTAGGTCCCTTGCAAGAAATGGGAATGAAATTCAAACACCAGGGCACTATTGATTGCCGGCCAAACGTTGAGATGCCTGGTTTTTAAATTCTAGTAAATCCAAAACTCGTGTGAAATTCAAGAAACTTGGCATGCTATCATGGAGCGGCATCAACATGTCGTGGTAATTTTTTGTCCCATTTGGGGCAGGTTTGGGTATAAGCTACTCACAAACCAGAGCTTCTCACAACAAGCGTGATGGTTTCGGTTTGGAACAAGCCACCTTTGGGGACGAACCGATATTCGTTGCCTCTAATTGCTTTCAAAAAAATTCGTTTGTTGTGTTTAATTTTGGAACTTTTTGTGGTTCGTTCGGCCTTTTTATACGTTGATTGTGTTTTCAAGGCATTTCATGTGCATAATTCAAATTAGAACTACAAGCACATGCTCCAGAGCATCAAAGTTGGTTTAAAAATCACATGTGTGTCCTTGGGTTAATTTCTATGTCCCATGCAAGAAATGGGAATTAAATTCAAACACCATGGCACTGTTGATGTTTGGCAAAACGTTGAGATGCCTGGTTTTAAAATCTTGTAAATCCAAAAATCGTATGAAATTCATGGAACTTGGCATGCTATTCTGTAGCGGCATCAACATGATGTGGTAAATTTTTTGTCCAATTTGGAGCAGGTTTGGGTATAAGCTTCTCACAAACCAGAGCTTCTCACAACAAGCGCGATGGTTTCGATAGGGAACGTGCAACCTTTCGGGACGGATCGATATCCGTTGCCTCTTATTGTTTTCATAAAAAATTCTAGTGTCAACATAGATTAACAGGATTGTTGTGTTTAATTTTGGAATTTTTCATGGTTCGTTTGGCCTTTTTATACGTTAATTTGGGTTTTCTAGGCATTTTATGTGCATAATTCCAATTTTAACTACAAGCACATTCTCCAGTGCACCAAAGTTGGTTGAAAAATCACATGTGTGTCCTTGGGTGAATTTCTAGGTCCCATGCAAGAAATGGGAATAAAGTTCAAACACCAGGGCACTATTGATTGCTGGCAAAACAATGAGATGCCTGGTTTTTAAATTCTAGTAAATACAGAACTCGTCCGAAATTCATGAAACTTGGCATGCTATCATGGAGCGGCATCAACATGTCGTGGTAAATTTTTTGTCCCATTTGGGGCAGGTTTGGCTATAAGCTTCTCACAAACGATAGCTTCTCACAACAAGCGTGATGGTTTCGGTATAGAACGTGCCACCTTTGGGGACGGAACGACATCCATTGCCTCTTCTTGCTTTCAAATAATTTCTAGTTTCAACATAGAATAACAGCAGTTTTGTGTTTGATTTTGGAATTTTTCGTGGTTTGTTCGGCCTTTTTTATACGTTAATTGGGTTTTCTAGGCATTTTATGTGCATAATTCAAATTTGAACTACAAGCACATGCTGCACTGTACCAAAGTTGGTTGAAAAATCACATGTGTGTCCTTGGGTGAATTTCTAGGTCCCATGCAAGAAACGGGAATGAAATTCAAACACCAGGGCACTGTTGATTGCCGGCAAAACGTTGAGATGCCCGGTTTTTAAATTCTAGTAAATCCAAAACTCGTCTGAAATTCATGAAACTTGGCTTGCTGACATGGACCGGCATCAACATGTCATGGTAATTTTTTTGTCCCATTTGGGGCAGGTCTGGGTATAAGCTTCTCACAACAAGCGCGACGGTTTCGGTAGGGAACGTGCCACCTTTGGGAACGAAATGATATCCGTTGCCACTTATTGCTTTCAAAAAAATTATAGTGTCAACATAGAACAACATGAGTGTTCTGTTTAATTTTGGTATTTTCTGTGGTTCGTTCGATCTTTTTGATACATTAATTGGGTTTTCTAGGCATTTTATGTGCATAATTAAAATTCAAACTACAAGCACATGCTCGAGTGCACCAAAGTTGGATGAAAAATCACATGTGTGTACTTGGGTGAATTTCTAGGTCCCATGCAAGAAATGGGAATGAAATTCCAACACCAGGGCACTGTTGATTGCCGGGAAAACTTTGAGATGCCTGGTTTCTAAATTATAGTAAATCCCAAACTCGTCTGAAATTCACGGTACTTGGCATGCTATCATGGAGCACCATCAACATGCGGTGGTAATTTTTTTTATCCCATTTGGGGCAGGTTTGGGTATAAGCTTCTCACAAACGAGAGCTTCTCACAACAAGCGTGATGGTTTCGGTAGGGAATGTGCCGCCTTTGGGGACGGAACGATATCCGTTGCGTCTTATTTCTTTCAAAAAAATTCTAGTGTCAACATAGAATAACATGAGTTTTGTGTTTAATTCTGGAATTTTTCGTGGTCCGTTCGGCCTTTTTTATGCGTTAATTGGGTTTTCTAGGCATTTTATGTGCATAATTCCAATATGAATTACAAGCACAATGTCGAGTGCACCAAATTGGTTGAAAATCACATGTGTGTTCTTGGGTGAATTTCTAGGTCCCATGCAAGAATTGGGAATGAAATTCAAACACCAGGGCACTATTGATTGCCGACAAAATGTTGAGATGCATGGTTTTTAAATTCTAGTAAATCCAAAACTCGTCTGAAAATCATGAAACTTGGCATGCTTGACCCATTTGGGGCAGGTTTGGGTATGAGCTTCTCACAAACCAGAGCTTCTCACAACAAGCGTGATGGTTTCGGTAGGGAACGTGACACCTTTCGGGACGAAACGTTATCCGTTGCCTATTATTGCTTTCAAAAAAATTAGTGTCAACATAGAATAACAGGAGAGTTGTTTTTAGGTTTGGAATTTTTCGCGGTTCGTTTGGCCTTTTTATACGTTAATTGGGTTTTCTAGGCATTTTATGTGCATAATTAAAATTTGAACTACAAGCACATGCTCCAGTGCACCAAAGTTGGTTGAAATATCACATGTGTGTCCTTGGGTGAATTTATAGGTCCCATGCAAGAAATGGGAATGAAATTCAAACACCAGGGCACTGTTGATTACCTGCAAAACATTGAGATGCCTGGTTATAAAATTCTGGTAAATACAAAACTCATCTGAAAATCATGAAACTTGGCATGCTATCACGGAGCGGCATCTATATGCGATGGTATATTTTTTGTCCCATTTGGGGCAGGTTTTGCTATAAGCTTCGCAGAAACCATAGCTTCTCACAACAACCATGATGGTTTAGGTATGGAACGTGCCACCTTTTGGAACGGAATGATATCCATTGCCTGTTATTGCTTTCAAATAATTTCTAGTGTCAACATAGAATAACAACAGTTTTGTGTTTAATTTTCGAATTTTTCATGGTTCGTTCGGCCTTTTTTATTCGTTAATTGGGTTTTCTAGGCATATTATGTGCATAATTCAAATTTGAACTACAAGCACATGCTCCAGTGCACCAAAGTTGGTTGAAAAATCACATGTGTGTACTTGGGTGAATTTCTAGGTCCCATGCAAGAAATGGGAATGAAATTCAAACACCAGGGCACTATTGATTGCCGGCAAAACGTTGAGATGCCTGGTTTTTAAATTCTAGTAAATACAAAACTCTTCTGAAAATCATGAAACTTGGCATCCTATCATGGAGCGGCATCAACATGCCATGGTAATTTTTTTGTCCCATTTGGGGCAGGTTTGGCTATAAGCTTCTCAACAACCACAGGTTCTCACAACAACCGTGATGGTTTCAGTACGGAACGTGCCACCTTTGGGGACGGAATGATATCCATTGCCTGTTATTGCTTTCAAATAAGTTCTAGTGTCAACATAGAATAACATTAGTTCTGTGTTTAATTTTGGAATTTTTCATGGTTTGTTTGGCCTTTTTATACGTTAATTGGGTTTTCTAGGCATTTTATGTGCATAATTAAAATTTGAACTACAAGCACATGCTCCAGTGCACCAAAGTTGGATGAAAAATCACATGTGTGTAATTGGATGAATTTATAGGTCCCATGCAAGAAATGGGAAGGAAATTCAAACACCAGGGCAATGTTGATTGCCTGCAATACATTGAGATGCCTGGTTTTTAAATTCTAGTAAATACAAAACTCGTCTGAAAATCATGAAACTTAGCATACTATCATGGAGCGACATCTACATGGGATGGTATATTTTTTGTCCCATTTGGTGCAGGTTTTGCAATAAGCTTCGCAGAAACCAGAGCTTCTCACTACAAGCGTGATGGTTTAGGTATGGAACGTGCCACCTATGGGAACGGAATGATATCCATTGCCTGTTATTGCTTTCAAATAATTTCTAGTGTCAACATAGAATACCATCAGTTTTGTGTTTAATTTTGGAATTTCTCATGGTTCGTTTGGCCTTTTTATACGTTAATTGGGTTTTCTAGGCATTTTACATGGGAAGGAAATTCAAACACGAGGGCACTATTGATTGCGTGCAAAACGTTGAGATGCCTGGTTTTAAATTCTAGTAAATACAAAACTCGTCTGAAAATCATGAAACTTGGCATACTATCAGGGAGCGGCATCTACATGCGATGGTATATTTTTTGTCCCATTTGGGGCAGGTTTTGCTATAAGCTTCACAGAAACCAGAGCTTCTCACAACAAGCGTGATGGCTTAGGTATGGAACATGCCACCTTTGGGAACGGAATGATATCCATTGCCTGTTATTGCTTTCAAATAATTTCTAGTGTCAACATAGAATAACAGCCGTTTTGTGTTTAATTTTCAAATTTTTCATGGTTCGTTCGACCTTTTTTATTTATTAATTGGGTTTTCTAGGCATTTTATGTGCATAATTCAAATTTGAACTACGCTCCAGTGCACCAAAGTTGATTGAAAAGTCACATGTGTGTCCTTGGGTGAATTTCTAGGTCCCGTGCAAGAAATGGGAATGAAATTCAAACACTAGGGCATTGTTGGTTGCAGGCAAAACGTTGAGATGCCTAGTTTTTAAATTATAGTAAATCGAAAACTCGTCTGAAATTCATGGAACTTGGCATACTATCATGGAGCGGCAGCAACATGTCGTGGTAATTTTTTTGTCCCGTTTGGGGCAGGTTTGGGTATAAGCTTCTCACAAACGAGATCTTCTCACAACAAGCGTGTTGGTTTCGGCAGGGAACGTGCCACCTTTGGGAACGAAACGATATCCGTTGCCTATTATTGCTTTCAGAAAAATTCTAGTGTCAACATAGAATAACAGGAGTGTTGTTTTTAGTTTTGAAATTTTTCGCGTTTCATTTTGGCCTTTTTATACGTTAATTGGGTTTTCTAGGCATTTTATGTGCATAATTAAAATTTGAACTACAAGCACATGCTCCAGTGCACCAAAGTTGGTTGAAAAATCACATGTGTGTCATTGGGTGAATTTATAGGTCCCATGCATGAAATGTGAAGGAAATTCAAACACCAGGGCACTGTTGATTGCCTGCAAAACGTTGAGATGCCTGGTTTTTAAATTCTAGTAAATACGAAACTTGTCTGAAAATCATGAAACATGGCATCCTGTCATGGAGCGGCATCAACATGCCATGGTAAATTTTTTGTCCCATTTGGGGCAGGTTTGGATATAAGCTTCTCAACAACCAGAGCTTCTCACAACAACCGTGATGGTTTCAGTACGGAACGTGCCACCTTTTGGGACGGAATGATATCCATTGCCTGTTATTGCTTTCAAATAATTTCTAGTGTCAACATAGAATAACAGCAGTTTTGTGTTTAATTTTGGAATTTTTCATGGTTCGTTTGGCCTTTTTTATACGTTAATTGTGTTTTCGAGGCAATTTATGTGCATAATTCAAATTTGAACTACAAGCAAATGCTCCAGTGCACCAAAGTTGGTTGAAAAATCACATGTGTGTCATTGGGTGAATTTATAGGTCCCATGCAAGAAATGGGAAGGAAATTCAAACACCAGGGCACTGTTGATTGCCTGCAAAACGTTGAGATGCCTCGTTTTTAAATTCTAGTAAATACAAAACTCGTCAAAAAATCATGAAACTTGGCATACTATCCGGGAGAGGCATCTACATGCGATGGTATATATTTTGTCCCATTTGGGGCAGGTTTTGCTATAAGCTTCGCAGAAACGAGAGCTTCTCACAACAAGCGTGATGGTTTAGGTATGGAACGTGCCACCTTTGGGAACGGAATGATATCCATTGCCAGTTATTGCTTTCAAATAATTTCTAGTGTCAACATAGAATAACAACAGTTTTGTGTTTAATTTTCGAATTTTTCATGGTTCGTTCGGCCTTTTTTATTCGTTAATTGGGTTTTCTAGGCATTTTATGTGCATAATTCAAATTTGAACTACATGCACATGCTCCAGTGCACCAAAGTTGGTTGAAAAATCACATGTGTGTCCTTGGGTGAATTTCTAGGTCCCGTACAAGAAATGGGAATCAAATTCAAACACCAGGGCATTGTTGATTGCAGGCAAAACGTTGAGATGCCTAGTTTTTAAATTATAGTAAATCGAAAACTCGTCTGAAATTCATGGAACTTGGCATGCTATCATGGAGCGGCATCAACATGCCGTGGTAATTTTTTTGTCCCATTTGGGGCAGGTTTGGGTATAAGCTTCTCACAAACGAGATCTTCTCACAACAAGCGTGTTGATTTCGGCAGGGAACGTGCCACCTTTGGGGACAAAACGATATCCGTTGCCTATTATTGCTTTCAGAATAATTCTAGTGTCAACATAGAATAACAGGAGCGTTGTTTTTAGTTTTGGAATTTTTTGCGTTTCATTTTGGCCTTTTTATAGGTTAATTGGGTTTTCTAGGCATTTTATGTGCATAATTAAAATTTGAACTACAAGCACATGCTCCAGTGCACCAAAGTTGGTTGAAAAATCAAAAGTGTGTCATTGGGTGAATTTATAGGTCCCATGCAAGAAATGGGAAGGAAATTCAAACACCAGGGAACTGTTGATTGCCTGCAAAACGTTGAGATGCCTGGTTTTTAAATTCTAGTAAATACGAAACTCGTCTGAAAATCATGAAACTTGGCATCCTGTCATGGAGCGGCATCAACATGCCATGGTAAAATTTTTGTCCCATTTGGGGCAGGTTTGGATATAAGCTTCTCAACAACTAGAGCTTCTCACAACAAGCGTGATGGTTTATGTATGGAACGTGCCACCTTTGGGAACGGAATGATATCCATTGCCTGTTATTGCTTTCAAATAATTTCTAGTGTCAACATAGAATCACAGCAGTTTTGTGTTTAATTTTCGAATTTTTCATGGTTCGTTCGGCCTTTTTTATTCGGTAATTGGGTTTTCTAGGCATTTTATGTGCATAATTCAAATTTGAATTACAAGCACATGCTCCATTTCACCAAAGTTGGTTGAAAAATCACACGTGTGTACTTGGGTGAATTTCTAGGTCCCATGCAAGAAATGGGAATGAAATTCAAACACCAGGGCATTGTTGATTGCAGGCAAAATGTTGAGATGCCTAGTTTTTAAATTATAGTAAATCCAAAACTCTTCAGAAATTCATGAAACTTGGCAGGCTATCATGGAGCGGCATCAACATGTCATGGTAAATTTTTTGTCCCATTTGGGGAAGGTTTGGGTATAAGCTTCTCACAACAAGCGTGACGGTTTCGGTTGGGAACGTGCCACCTTTGGGAAAGAAATGATATCCGTTGCCTCTTATTGCTTTAAAAAAATTATAGTGTCAACATAGGACAACAGGAGTGTTGTGTTTAATTTTGGAATTTTCCATGGTTCGTTTGGCCTTTTTTATACGTTAATTTGGTTTTCTAGGCATTTTATGTGCATAATTCAAATTTGAACTACAAGCACATGCTCCAGTGCACCAAAGTTGGTTGAAAAATCACATGTGTGTCCTTGGGTGAATTTCTAGGTCCCATGCATGAAATAGGAATGAAATTCAAAACCCAGGGCATTGTTGATTGCCAGCAAAACGTTGAGATGCCTGGTTTTTAAATTCAAGTAAATCGAAAACTCGTCTGAAATTCATGGAACTTGGCATGCTATCATGGAGCGGCTTCAACATGCCGTGGTAATTTTTTTGTCCCATTTAGGGCAGGTTTGGGTATAAGCTTCTCACAAACGACATCTTCTCACAACAAGCGTGCTGGTTTCGGTAGGGAATGTGCCACCTTTGGGGACGAAATGATATTCGTTGTCTATTATTGCTTTTAGAAAAATTCTAGTGTCAACATAGAATAACAGGAGCGTTGTTTTTAGTTTTGGAATTTTTCGCGTTTCATTTTGGCCTTTTTATACGTTAATTGGGTTTTCTAGGCATTTTATGTGCATAATTAAAATTTGAACTACAAGCACATGCTCCAGTGCACCAAAGTTGGTTGAAAAATCACATGTGTGTCATTGGGTGAATTTATAGGTCCCATGCAAGAAATGGGAAGGAAATTCAAACACCAGAACACTGTTGCTTGCCTGCAAAATGTTGAGATGCCTGGTTTTTAAATTCTAGTAAATACGAAACTCGTCTGAAAATCATGAAACTTGGCATCCTATCATGGAGCGGCATCAACATGGCATGGTAAATTTTTTGTCCCATTTGGGGCAAGTTTGGCTATAAGCTTCTGAACAACCAGAGCTTCTCACAACAACCGTGATGGTTTCAGTATGGAACGTGCCACCTTTGGGGACAGATTGATATCCATTGCCTGTTATTGCTTTCAAATAATTTCTAGTGTCAACATAGAATAACATCCGTTTTGAGTTTAATTTTGTAATTTTTCATGGTTCGTTTGGCCTTTTTTATACGTTAATTGCGTTTTCTCGGCAATTTATGTGCATAATTCAAATTTGAACTACAAGCACATGCTCCAGTGTACCAAAGTTGGTTGAAAAATCACATGCGTGTCCTTGGGTGAATTTCTAGCTCGCATGCAAGAAATAGGAATGAATTCAAAAACCAGGGCACTGTTGATTGCCAGCAAAACATTGACATGCCTGGTTTTCAAATTCTAGTAAATCGAAAACTCGTCTAAAATTCATGGAACTTGGCATGCTATCATGGAGCGGCATAAACTTGTCGTGGTAATTTTTTTGTCCCATTTGGGGCAGGTTTGGGTACAAGCTTCTCACAAACCAGATCTTCGCACAAAAAGCGTGTTGGTTTCGGTAGGGAACGTGCCACCTTTGGGGACGAAACGATATATGTTGCCTATTATTGCTTTCAGAAAAATTCTAGTGTCAACATAGAATAACAGGATTGTTGTTTTTAGTTTTGGAAATTTTCACGTTTCATTTTGGCCTTTTTATACGTTAATTGGGTTTTCTAGGCATTTTATGTGCATAATTAAAATTTGAACTAGAAGCACATGCTCCAGTGCACCAAAGTTGGTTGAAAAATCACATGTGTGTCATTGGGTGAATTTATAGGTCCCATGCAAGAAGTTGTCACATCCCTAGCTAGCACTTGCATTAGGACCTGATTAGAGTGTGCATCATGTTTACTTTCAAAGAAACTTGAAATGGGATTAACAGAAACCCCAGCACCCCTCCCCTAACAACTAGGGTTTGCTAAAATATTTTCCAATGTACCCAAAATGCCCTTCAAAATGTTCATCATTTCTGCCTTGGTCTTAAACCTCTGCCAAAAATGGTGCACAATTTTCTAGGACAATCTAGGGTTTTGGATTAAATCATATGGTATTTGAATTTGGGCATTTAAATGCTATAAAATATTTTAAATGCTCAAATAATCATAAACTATAATGTTTCGTACTGTTCATATTATATACAGCAGGTATGACAAGTGTTATGATTTATAAAAATGTTTAGGCATTTTTATTAAATGAACAAAGTTGCAAAAGAAATGAAACAGAAAAGAAAATAGGAAAACACTTACCTGGCGCCGACCCGGCCCACCTGCCGGCCCAGCCCAGTTGCCGCTCCAGCGAGCTGCTTGGCTCGGCCAGGCAGGCAGGCAGGTGCTCGACGGCGACCGCACGGCGCGCCACGCAGCTGCCCGCCGCCCTGCTTCGCCCCCTCGCCGTCCTGGAGGGATGGATCGAACGTCCATGACATCCTCGACCCCCCAGACACCTCCGTTTCTCCCCAACTCCTCTCCTCCGCTCTCCCCGCGCCATGGCCGACGCCACCGTGATCGCACCGTCGTAGAAACCACGTCCACCGTCGTCCCCGAGCTCCGCCGTGTTGTCCATCGTCTCCTCCGTCCTCGACTGCTTCGGACAGGCCGAGCCCCGAGCGCTCGCCCGCCCTGGAGACGCCCCCGACCTCTTCTTCCCCAACTCCGGCCGCGGAGATCCCCCTCGCCGTGCTGCTCAGCTCCGACCACCCCCGAGCTCGCTTCGGTGCTTGCTGCAACCGCTGTGAGCCTAGCTACCTCCTCCCCCTCCCCGTTGGCTCCCTCTTGCCCTGTAACCCACTGCACGTAGATCCACCGCACGCACCACCGCCGTGCTCGTCGCCGGTGATGCTCCGGTGACCATTTGGTCACCGGCACCCGTCCAACGCACTCACCACAGCACGTAGATGCGAACGGTGCTACGCACGCATCGCCTAGGCCCCTGCAGCCGCATCTCCACACACGCCCGACGCCGCTCGCCGCCGTCGAGCTCGTTGCCGTCGTCTCCGGCCACCCCAGGTCCGGCGACCACCACCATCCGATGCGGAAGAGCAAGAGCTCTCCAACGCACCCAGCCGCAGCTCGAGCCGTGCCCCATAGTCGTTTTCCGAGGCACGCCGCCGCGTTTGGCCTCGTCGGCGGCTAAACGCCGGCGAGTTGGACCTGTTTTGACCACGGGTTTGACCCCCTGGGTAAATGACATGTGGGCCCTGCCCGCAAGTCAAACTTAGTTTAGTTGTTATTTTAATTTTAATTAGTTAATTAGTTTAGTCACTGACACGTGGGCCCTGGCCCCACTGACAGCTAATTAGTTTAACTAAACTCTAATTAACTCAGTTAATTAGCTGTGACACTGACATGAGGGACCCACTGGTCAGGTTTGACCTGGACTGGCCCTGTTGACTGGCTGACGTCAGCATGATGTCATGCTGACGCAGTAAAGGTTTTTCTGGGATTTTTAGATTTAAAATAATTCAGGAAATTCCAGAAAATACCCAAAACTTCTAAAAATCATATAAAATCAACCATAGCTCAGATGGAAAAGATTTATATATGAAAAATGATCAGAAAAATCCAAGCTATCCAATGGCACTGGTTTCATGCATGTTTGAATAAGTTAACTTGCTGTTTACATCAAAAACATGATAATGCACTTATTTAAATAATAGTTTGAACTTCAATTTGAATCCTTGATTCAAATAGGTTCAAACCCTTCTGGTTTTAGTTGCATTAGCCAACCCACATGCATCTTGCCATGTCATGAACATGCATCATATTGTTGCATTTGTTTGTTAATGATTGTATCGTCGGTATTCCCTGTGTTAGGTCCTGCTCCCGAGGATACAGCTGTATATCCAGTTGAAGAGCAGTACCCGACAACTACCTTGTCAGGCAAGCAATCATTGATCATTCTGACACAAACCCTATCTTCTCGCTCCTGCTCTCTTTTACTGCATTAAGGCAACAGCGCGTGAACTGCTACTTGCTGCGGTAGTTGAACCCTATTCCCTTGCATGACCTGTCATTGCCACAGTAAATAGTTGAAACCCACTAGCATGTGTAGGAGTTGATTGAGCCATGTGATGTGTGATCCACCATGCTATTTACTTATGTTGCCTGCTATGCTTAGAGTTGTGTCTGGTCTGGTTCATCTGGGTGATGGATCAGTGTGAAATGATCTTACCGATAAAGAGAGGGAAGTGTGGAATACGCTTGGTAAAGGTATCGATGAAAGGCCATGTAGGAGTACATGGTGGGTTGTTTCATTGGAATCGTCCATAGGACCCGAGATCTGTGTGTGTGATTCAAGTTACAGTTACTACCACACATTGGGCCCTGAAATATGACCCCGCTCGACTTATTGACCGCCCTTGTACTCTGTCCAGGAGTTGCAACTAGTTTCTGGTGTTTATAGTTTACTGGAGGTCGTGCGTAGCGCTGACCCTCGGGGTGGGCTGTGATGCGACAGGTACGTGGCACGGTGTACCGGTTGCCCGTTTGGTGACTCGGGAACCCTGTACACATCGTTTGGGGCCGTGAGCGACACCCCGGCCGGATCTCCCCACGGATGGAACCCAAATAGGCGATAAACCTGGACGAGAGACTTGAGTGGTCGGTTAGGTCGTGGTCTACACCCACGTCGGCTTTCGCTTGAAGTCTGCCGAGCACATGTCGTGTGCAGACGCTAAGTGGTGAAAACATGTGTGAAGAAGTACACCCCTGCAGGGTTATCAAACTATTCGAATAGCCGTTGTTCGCGGTACGAACTACTTGGTTACTCTTATAGTTCATAGACAAGTTGATGGATACTGCTAAAAGCCTCAAGATAAGCGTGAGTGCCGTGGATGGCCCTTCCGTAGGATGACGGAAGAGGATCCTCGGTAGTGTATTGATGTGGTGATTAGAGGACTCGTGTTCGTAATAACATCTTGCAATCTGTTGAGAGTTGTAGTATAGGTTAGCCAAGGTCAAAGCTGGCATTCTGCTATAAACTCCACTACCCCCTTTGATAATGTTGCATGTATGATAGGTTCTGTGGTAAGACTTGCTGAGTACCTTTGTACTCATGTTTGCTTAATAACTGTTGCAGAGGAGAACCCTGCCCCTGCTGATGGGTTCTACATAGACGTTGACGTCGACGAGTAGACGGTGATCTGGAGCTTGTGAAGGGCCTTGTAGATAGTCAGGCTACACCAAGACTGTTTTATTTTCTAAGTTGTCTGTACTCAGACATGTAGCTTCCGCTTGTGCTTGTATGACTGTATGACTTGAGTGTTGGGTCATGTGACCCCTACCTGTATGACTATGTTATGTATGGCTCTTGGAGCCTTTTAAATAAAGTACTATGAGTCATAGAGTTCTGTTGTGATGCAATGTTGTATTTGCACATATTGAGCATATTGCGTGTATGATTGAAATGCTTGGTATGTGTGGGATCCGACACCTAGTTGTTTTCCTTTGGTAGCCTATCTTACAGGGAAATGCCTCCTAGTGATTCCAATGAGCCTTGGTTGCTTGCTACTGCTCGGAACACGTAGGCTGGCCGGCATGTGTCCTTCTTCGTTCCTGTGTCTGTCCCTTAGGGGAAATGTCACGCGTTGTTCCTTTATGTCCATGGAGCTTGCTATGACTTGGGTTCATACGTTGATGACCGACACGTTCGTTGCTGGGTCATGGATGCTTGTCTCTGTAATTTAGTGCCACTTTTGGTTTATAACTAGCCATGTCGGCCCGGGTTCTCTGTCATATGGATGCTAGCGACACTGTCATATACGTGTGCCAAAATGCGCAAACGGTCCCGGGCCAGGTAAGGTGGCACCCGTGGGGTTACCGTGCGTGAGGCTGCAAAGTGATATGACGTGTTACAGCAAGATCGGTGTGACTTAGGATCGGGGTCCTGACAGCGTTGGCATCAGAGCTGGACTACCTGTAGGTTTCTCAAGCCAAACTGGTCGATGTTGACTCTAGAAAAATTCTTAGTTATATGTAGGGGAATTGATTGTGGAAGGGAACGTAAGGCTCTTTTACTCCTTACCTTATGCCCTTCTGATCTGAGTCTGTCTATTCTTTCTACGGGGATTTAGGATTAGGCCTATTATCCTTACTAGGTTCATGTGTTACTAATCCGTAGACTCTTAGGATTGTTGGTTTCAAGCCTCAGTTCAGTTTCTATCCTTTTTAGTATGATGATTGTTGAACCGGAACCTTGATATGGAATTGTTGAGTGGCTATGCTATCATTTGTATGATGTCTCAAATCTTTGTTTGAGCATTTACAGTTGTTATGCAGCCCGATTTCTTCCAGAAACACTAATGCCTTTGCATTATTTCGTGTTTCAGATGTCTGGCCGCATTCCTCACCAAGTGGTTCGTTTGACTCGGTGCATTAATGTGCCCGGTCACACGGCCATGCTAGTCCGTGTGATGACTGAGACCGGTTATCGCTGGTATCCTGAATACACTGTGGAGGAAGAGTATCGGGATTTCAATCAAAGTCAGTATTTCTGCACAGTCCGGATATACCCCTCATATCCCGGAGCAAATGATCCCATCCATTGGTCTTATGGACTCGGGATTACCATCGAGATGGTAGTACAGGATGCCGCTTATTCGATGATGACCATTCTCCGTGCTAGGCATGCCCTGTTGCTGAACACTGAGTTCTGTTACATGCCAGCTTCACTCCCCGGAGAAGAAGGCTACTACACTGGTCTGTATACTGATGTTGCTCATGAAGAGCCACTGCTTCAGACTACTGTTCAGATGTTGGAGGATAGGGACCGCGAGGTCCGTGCCCTCCGAATAGAGCTGTATAACACCCGAGCCGCTCACTGGACTACCTTGACACGGCTTGCACCTGCTGTGCACGCCAGATATCTGGACATGCGGGATTTGTATCCTGTGCGGACTCGTCTGCCTGATCGCATGGATTGGCGTGACGTTGGGGGTATTACACCTCCACATGGGCGTCGGTTACCACTAGCATCGGGACCGAGACCACACCCATGCCCTTATGGTCCTCAGCCATCGAGTGCTCGCGAGTTCCAAGATCCGTCTGTACCACTTCCAGGCTACGGTGGTAATCTTTACGAGGATTACAACGCGAATGTCTGAGCTAGTCCGTGCTAGTAGTAGTATTGTAGTAGTTGTATTTCCACAGTCCTGCGCGTCTTGTGGAATATGACTTAGTGTGTACTGAATTCCGGAGGTGTAGTTAAATAATGTATAGGAGCTTGGAATGCCTCTAATGGGATGTATCGTCTTTCACCGCAGTTGTACTTTAGCCTTGGCTTGTACTAAACTTTGTTTGGTGTGTATGACCACTGGTGTATATATAGCAGTTCCTATATTGCCATGTCGTACGGATGAACATCTCTGCATTCTGTGTCATCCATTACATTCTGCACTTCTATGTCAAATTTTTGCCATCCTTGTCTAAACCGTTGTTTTGTTTTCCTAGGATGGTCAACACTTGCAACACTCCTGCTGCTCAGGAGCAGGGTGAGGCTAGTGGGGCTAGAGATGGAAATCTGCCCCAGCCACCCTCTTTGGCGGAAGTTATGCTTGAAGCAGAACGGAACAAGAGAGAGACCAACCGTCTGCTGGAACGCATAGAGCAAAACACTGGGTTCCGTCAGAGGAATGACGTGGTGTCAATCCACGATTTCATCAAGATGTGTCCACCGAAGTTCCATCACTCCACTGAACCTCTGGATGCTGTTGACTGGCTATGTAGTATCACCCACAAGCTACACTCTGCCCGTGTGGCCGAAGCTGACAAGGTTATCTACGCCGCCTACCATCTTGAGGGCCCTGCCAGTCTTTGGTGGGAAAACTTTGAAGCTATGCGTCCTGCTGGCCAAGTCACTACCTGGGTTGAGTTCAGTGAGGCATTCTGTGAACATCACATTCCGGAAGGTCTCATGGATCGCAAGCGGGAGGAATTCTGCAATTTCACCCAGGGCTGTTTAACTGTGGATGGCTACAGTCGTGAGTTTGGTAATCTGGCACGCTATGCACCTGAGGAAGTATCCACCGATGCCAAGAAACAGGCGAGGTTCCGCAAGGGACTCAGCCCTGAACTTCGTCGAGATCTACGTCTGCACGAGTGCACCTCCTTCCAGAAGTTGGTTAACAAGGCTATCAGTGCTGAGACAGGCCAGACCGACTTCGAGGCTACCCGCAAGCATACTCGAGACCTTGGTTCCTCATCCGGCTCTGGCTCTCACAAGCGCCGTGTATGGGTTCCTAACACTGCTCTGCCACCCAAGTATACACCGAGGCCATCCTATGAGGCGCCTCGTCCAACTCAACAGTTTGCACCTGCTAAGACCTATGGAGGTCCACCCTCCAACTTTGCTCCACGCACCACCACTGTGACTTGTTTCAAGTGTGGAGAACCGGGACACTACATGCGTGACTGTCCCCAGAATCAGCCAGGAAAACCCGTTGGCCGTGGTAAGCCAACCGGCAAGGTGAACTATGTCAAGCCAATCCCCACTGCACGTGGTCATGTCAACTATGTTTCTGCCGAAGAAGCCTATGAGGATCCTAACGTCGTCCTTGGTACGCTTCTCGTAAACTGCCATCCGGCATCTGTTCTTTTCGATACTGGAGCATCCCATTCGTTCATATCTGAGAGCTATGCTCGATTGCACAACATGACTTTTTGTGACATGCCTACTTCCATGGTTATTCAAACTCCTGGTTCAAAGTGGAAAACCTCTAGGGTAAGCCATGGAAATGAAATCCTTGTCGATAGACTTGTTTTCCTTGCATCCTTAATCGCTCTCAAGTCCTCGAGCATAAATATCATTTTGGGTATGGATTGGATGACAACCCATTACGCCAAAATTGATTGCTTTACTAGGACCGTTGAACTTACACATCCATCCGGGAAGATAGTCAATGTCTTGACTCGAATGGCTGAACGTCAGCTCTATTCTCTTAATGCCAGCCCTCTACCAGAACTCGAAGACATCCCGGTAGTCTGTGACTTTCCTGATGTTTTTCCAGAAGAACTGCCAGGAGTTCCACCTGACAGAGATGTCGAGTTCGTGATAGATCTTATTCCTGGAACTGTCCCAATCTCTAGGAGACCTTATAAGATGGCACCACTAGAATTAGCTGAGCTAAAGAAACAACTCAATGAGTCCTTGCAAAAGGGTTTCATCCGTCCTAGTTCTTCCCCTTGGGCTTGCCCCGTCCTCTTCGTCAAGAAGAATGATGGAACGGAGCGGATGGTTGTAGATTACCGACCTGTCAATCTGGTCACCATAAAGATTAAGTATCCGCTTCCCAGGATCAACGACCTGTATGATCAGCTCGCTGGATCCTCAGTCTTCTCTAAGATGGATTTGAGGTTGGGCTACCATCAAATCAAAATCAAGAACGGGGACATTCCTAAAACGGCTTTCGTTACTCGTTATGGCCAATATGAGTACACCATCATGTCCTTCGGATTAACCAATGCCCCAGCTACCTTTTCTCGGTTAATGAATTCTATATTCATGGAGTATTTGGATAAATTCGTCATGGTATACCTCGATGATATACTCATTTTCTCCAAGAACAAGGAAGATCATGCCGAGCATTTAAGGCTGGTATTGACGAAACTTCGAGAGCACCGCCTTTATGCCAAATTCTCTAAATGTGAATTTTGGTTGCCAGAAGTTTCTCAAGGTTCAATGGTCACATCATTCCGAGAGTGAAGCTACTTGGGAAAGGGAGGATCGTCTTCGACTTGAGTACCCCACCCTCTTTCCGGAGGAACCCGAATCTCGGGACGCGATTCTTTTAAGTGGGGGTGAGTTGTCACATCCCTAGCTAGCACTTGCATTAGGACCTGATTAGAGTGTGCATCATGTTTACTTTCAAAGAAACTTGAAATGGGATTAACAGAAACCCCAGCACCCCTCCCCTAACAACTAGGGTTTGCTAAAATATTTTCCAATGTACCCAAAATTCCCTTCAAAATGTTCATCATTTCTGCCTTGGTCTTAAACCTCTGCCAAAAATGGTGCACAATTTTCTAGGACAATCTAGGGTTTTGGATTAAATCATATGGTATTTGAATTTGGGCATTTAAATGCTATAAAATATTTTAAATGCTCAAATAATCATAAACTATAATGTTTCCTACTGTTCATATTATATACAGCAGGTATGACAAGTGTTATGATTTATAAAAATGTTTAGGCATTTTTATTAAATGAACAAAGTTGCAAAAGAAATGAAACAGAAAAGAAAATAGGAAAACACTTACCTGGTGCCCACCCGGCCCACCTGCCGGCCCAGCCCAGCTGCCGCTCCAGCGAGCTGCTTGGCTCGGCCAGGCAGGCAGGCAGGTGCTCGACGGCGACCACACGGCGCGCCACGCAGCTGCCCGCCGCCCTGCTTCGCCCCCGCGCCGTCCTGGAGGGATGGATCGAACGTCCACGACCTCCTCGACCCCCCAGACACCTCCGTTTCTCCCCAGCTCCTCTCCTCCGCTCTCCCCGCGCCATGGCCGACGCCACCGTGATCGCACCGTCGTAGAAACCACGTCCACCGTCGTCCCCGAGCTCCGCCGTGTTGTCCATCGTCTCCGCCGTCCTCGACTGCTTCGGACAGGCCGAGCCCCGAGCGCCCGCCCGCCCTGGAGACGCCCCCGACCTCTTCTTCCCCAACTCCGGCCGCGGAGATCCCCCTCGTCGTGCTGCTCAGCTCCGACCACCCCCGAGCTCGCTTCGGTGCTTGCTGCAACCGCTGTGAGCCTAGCTACCTCCTCCCCCTCCCCGTTGGCTCCCTCTTGCCCTGTAACCCACTGCACGTAGCTCCACCGCACGCCCCGCCGCCGTGCTCGTCACCGGTGATGCTCCGGTGACCATTTGGTCACCGGCACCCGTCCAACGCACTCACCACAGCACGTAGATGCGAACGGTGCTACGCACGCATCGCCTAGGCCCCTGCAGCCGCATCTCCACACACGCCCGACGCCGCTCGCCGCCGTCGAGCTCGTTGCCGTCGTCTCCGGCCACCCCAGGTCCGGCGACCACCACCATCCGATGCGGAAGAGCAAGAGCTCTCCAACGCACCCAGCCGCAGCTCGAGTCGTGCCCCACAGTCGTTTTCCGAGGCACGCCGCCGCGTTTGGTCTCGCCGGCGGCTAAACGCCGGCGAGTTGGACCTGTTTTGACCACGGGTTTGACCCCCTGGGTCAATGACATGTGGGCCCTGCCCGCAAGTCAAACTTAGTTTAGTTGTTATTTTAATTTTAATTAGTTAATTAGTTTAGTCACTGACACGTGGGCCCTGGCCCCACTGACAGCTAATTAGTTTAACTAAACTCTAATTAACTCAGTTAATTAGGTGTGACACTGACATGAGGGACCCACTGGTCAGGTTTGACCTGGACTGGCCCTGTTGACTGGCTGACGTCAGCATGATGTCATGCTGACGCAGTAAAGGTTCTTCTGGGATTTTTAGATTTAAAATAATTCAGGAAATTGCAGAAAATACCCAAAACTTCTAAAAATCATATAAAATCACCCATAGCTCAGATGGAAAAGATTTATATATGAAAAATGATCAGAAAAATCCAAGCTATCCAATGGCACTGGTTTCATGCATGTTTGAATAAGTTAACTTGCTGTTTACATCAAAAACAGGATAATGCACTTATTTAAATAATAGTTTGAACATCAATTTGAATCCTTGATTCAAATAGGTTCAAACCCTTCTGGTTTTAGTTGCATTAGCCAACCCACATGCATCTTGCCATGTCATGAACATGCATCATATTGTTGCATTTGTTTGTTAATGATTGTATCGTCGGTATTCCCTGTGTTAGGTCCTGCTCCCGAGGATACAGCTGTATATCCAGTTGAAGAGCAGTAGCCGACAACTACCTTGTCAGGCAAGCAATCATTGATCATTCCGACACAAACCCAATCTTCTCGCTCCTGCTCTCTTTTACTGCATTAATGCAACAGCGCGTGAACTGCTACTTGCTGCGGTAGTTGAACCCTATTCCCTTGCATGACCTGTCATTGCCACAGTAAATAGTTGAAACCCACTAGCATGTGTAGGAGTTGATTGAGCCATGTGATGTGTGATCCACCATGCTATTTACTTATGTTGCCTGCTATGATTAGAGTTGTGTCTGGTCTGGTTCATCTGGGTGATGGATCAGAGTGAAATGATCTTACCGATAAAGAGAGGGAAGTGTGGAATACGCTTGGTAAAGGTATCGATGAAAGGCCATGTAGGAGTACATGGTGGGTTGTTTCATTGGAATCGTCCATAGGACCCGAGATCTGTGTGTGTGATTCAAGTTACAGTTACTACCACACATTGGGCCCTGAAATATGACCCCGCTCGACTTATTTACCGCCCTTGTACTCTGTCCAGGAGTTGCAACTAGTTTCTGGTGTTTATAGTTTACTGGAGGTCGTGCGCAGCGCTGACCCTCGGTGTGGGCTGTGATGCGACAGGTACGTGGCACGGTGTACCGGTTGCCCGTTTGGTGACTCGGGAACCCTGTACACATCGTTTGGGGCCGTGAGCGACACCCCGGCCGGATCTCCCCACGGATGGAACCCAAATAGGCGATAAACCTGGACGAGAGACTTGAGTGGTCGGTTAGGTCGCCGAGCAAGGCACAGAGTCGAGCGGGCCCGCCGAGCAGGGCGTCGGATCAAGCAATCCTGCCGAAGACTCAGGCAGGTCGCTGAATCTCGACTCCTCTTCTTCGTCATCGGGTAGTTCACCGCCACCGGCAAGTCCTCTGGCTCAGATGAGGAGGCGCCTTCGCAAGACCGCTGACACGGCGGGGCGGCAGGCGGGCCAGCAACCGCAGCGCCGCCCGACACGCGCCACCGCGGCGAGCAAGGCCGCCAAGGGAGTGCCTCGCGCTTCAGCAACGGCTGGAGGAGGGTCTTCCCGGGCTGGGGCCAACGCTCCTGCTGCCCCTCGGGCCTCGGCGACAACCAGAGCGGGGTCTTCTCAGACCACCGTCCCTACTCCCGCCAAGCGGCCGAGGGAGCCTACTCCTCCAGCTCCTCGCGCCGGGACGCGCGAGGCCGACTTTGATTTCTCCGTGCTCAGTTCTGACAAGGAGGAGGAAGAGTAAGTACTGGCAACTCTTCTTTCCTTTGATTTTTTTTGCTCTTGTTTTGAATTTCCTTTGCCTGATTCTGATTTTGTCTGTCCTCCAGGACCCTGGCCCAGAGGGCGGCGAAGAGGGCCAAGATCCCGGTGGTCGATCTTGAGGACGAGCCTGTCGCAGCAGCAGGGGATGCACCTGCGACAAGCTTGCCGGACCAGGCAACTGCTCCTCAGAGCAGTCCCCAGCGCAGCCCCCAGCGTGAGTCTTCTGTCTATTCTCCGCTTCGTCGGGCGCGCGCGGGCTTCCTGTCCTTGTTGACGTTCTGTTTGTTTTGTTGACTTGCGCAGAAGCAGAGCAGCAGCCCCAGGAGCGCCAAGAGATTGCTCCCGACGAGCCGCACATCTCGACCTCTCCGCCAAGGAGGAGCTCCCCGGCGAGGGAGGATACTCCGCAAAGGGCAAGTACTCCGCCAAGGGCGAGCACCTCGCCCAGGGCGAGCACCCCGCCAAGGGCGAACACTTCGCCAAGGGAAGGCACCCCGCCAAGGGAAGGCGCCAGCGGCCCTCCGCCGGCAAGAGCTACCACCACGCCGCCGAGGGAGAACTCCCCGGCAAGGAACCCCATCGAAGAGAAGGTCCGCGCAGGTAAAATCCTTGGACTTTTCTTTTTCTGAATTTCTCTTTTTTGGATATTTGCTTGACTATTTTCTTTCTTCTTATTTTTTTCTTCTGCCAGATCCGTCCGTCGCAGAGCCGATGGAGACAGAGGCCACCACCGAGGAGGGCGCGCACGACAACACCGGCGACGTCGCAGCCGATGAAGGGGTGGTCGGTGCTAACGAGCCTGCCGCCGACGAGACCGCCGAGGCTGCTGGCGTGGGAGCTGAGGGGGAATCCGCCAGTCGCACTGACGGCCCTGAGGCCGCAGGAGCGTCAGACGATGTGGCGGCTGCCGACCCCTCTGCTCCTGCGGCTCAGCCCGGCGTCTATCTGGAGGCTGGCAATGGAGTCTTCATCCAGCTCCCGTGGGCGTCCACGTCTAGGGCTCCCGCGGAGGGAGAGGTCTTCGACGGGGAAGTCGTCGCCTCCGCCGGGCTGAAGTTCTTCGACGCGCCCGACAGCAGTAGTCAGCCCGAGGAGGAGCGGCTTCTGCGGAGGCTTCTGGCCCTGTACCGCGCCAGGCAGGCCAAGTTGGTGTCCCGAGAGGCTCTGGCCGCCAAGGCGGGCATTGACTTGGAGAAGCGCGCTGAAGAGCTCCGGGCAGCCAACCAGGCGGCTCGGCGATCCTTGGCGGAGGAGCGGGAGCAGCTAGCCGAGGCGCATCAGGCGTTTATTCTTGAGAAGGCCAAAGCAGAGGAGCAGCAACGGCTCGCCGCCGAGGAGTTGTCCCGTCGAGAAGGCGAACTAACGCAGCGGAAGGTCGACCTCGACAGCCACGAGGACGACCTTGCCGTGCGCGAACAGTCTCTCGGCGGGGCTCTGCAGGAGGCGAAGGACGCTGCTACAGCTGCTGAGACTGCCAAGAGAGACTTGGAGGAGAGGGTGGCGCAACTGGAGGTCCACTTGAAGATGAGCGAAGAGAAGGTTGCCGCACTTGCGTCGGAGAGGGAGAAGGACGCCCACAGTCACTCCGAGCTGCAGGTCCGCGTCTCCAACAAGGGCAAGGAGCTTGCCGTCGCCAAGGACTCCATCGCCGATCTGGAGTTGAAACTTTCCACCCTCACCGCATCGCTCGACGGCGCCAGAGAGCGGGAGACGAAGCTGAAGGAGGATCTCAAGGGCGAGAGGGCACTGTTGGAGAGTGCCGCTATCTCCCAAAACAACTTCAGGCTGACGTTGGAGCACTGGACCGAGGGGCTTGTTGCCACCGCTGCCGATATTGACCAGGAGTTGGCGGGGCTGGGGACGGAGCACCTCGGGTACTCCACCGACGAGAATCTCCCTCACAGCGCCAAGCTGAGCTTGTTGTTCAGGGGAGTGGCGCCGGCCCTCCAGCAGCTCCGGGAAAGGATCCCCACGCAGCTGGCGAGGAGGCACACAGGCTCTGCACGGGCGTCTTGGAGAAGGTGCTGATGAAGATAGTTTTCCGCAACCCGGGACTCAACCTCAACAACGTCCTCAGGACCTTGCCGCCCGACGACGACAAGGAGACGCTCAAGGCCCTTGTCGCACCTATCGTGGCCTAGGTGGGCAAGATCAAGAGAGTCGAGGGCGACCGTGCAGATTAGGCTATCTTTCCTTCTGCTTCCTTTATCGCTGCCAACCGTGCTATGAACAAAAATCTATTAGAACAGCGACAAGTCATTTTGTAACATAACTTTATTTTGGGTAGTTAATGCAATGTTATTTCCTTTACTTGACTTCTTCGCTTTGTATGCTCTTACCCTACGCTTTTAGTGAACTTGCCGGCAAAGGGACCGTTGCCGCGAGCGCTGAGTGCGGAACTTCAGCAGCCTGCTGGCAGTGCCGTTGCCGACAAGAAACCTTGTCGCAGCTAGTCGCATCACACTTATATTGTTGAGCGAACTCGAAAACGAAGTAAGGGCGCGACATCTGTCGCAGCACGCTTAAGCCGTTGAGCGTGCTGGAAACAAAGTAAGGGCGCGGCTAGCCACGAGTTGGTTCCTCCGCGCACAGGTTTTCCATACAAAGTGCGGTCGTTCAAGGAAGATAACTTTAAAATTTGAAAATTTTGATCACTCAAACTTTGGCAGCTTAGCTTTTGTGTCGTTTGTTTCCCGGCAAGGCGAGGCACTTGGTCCATATCACTGTCTCCTACCCCCCTCCCCCCCAGCAAACTTGCGAGCGAGGAAGGCTTCTTCTGTTCGAGAGAAAAGAAAATGGAGGAAACATAGACATGGAGCCTTGCGGCTCGTTATTGCTTACCGGGGATGCGTGCTGCACAAGGTGTCATATAGTATATGCAAGAAAAATGGAAAGGCATGAAATGACTAGTTGTGCGAGGCACATAAGTTTTACTGATGCACGGGGTCTGCGCCCGGCTTTGTACAAAGGTTTAAATGCAATAGCGGCAAGACTTGTACAAAAAGTGGTTGCCGGAGCGGATCGCGGCAACCGCGCCTTATGGGTAAAACTTGCGAAGGTGCTCAATGTTCCAGGAGTTGCTCACCAGTAAGCCCTCTTCGGTCTCAAGGCAGACAGCGCCAGGCCTTGTGACTTGTCTCACCCGATAAGGGCCTTCCCACTTTGGAGTCAACTTGTTGGAATTCTTGGCGGACTGAACACGCCGAAGAACAAGGTCGCCTTCCTCGAGACTTCTGGCTTTAACTTTGCGGCTATGGTAGCGGCGCAAAGCTTGCCGGTATCGAGCAGCTCGTACAGCGGCCTGAAGACGGTCCTCCTCAAGGAGCAGTGCGTCATCTTGCCGCAGCTGCTCTTGCTCGAGCTCATCGTAAGCGAGCATTCGAGGCGAACCGTATACGAGTTCCGTGGGGAGAACTGCCTCTGCTCCATTGACAAGAGCAAAGGGTGTCTGTCCAGTGGCTCGATTTGGTGTCGTCCTGATTGACCAAAGAGCCACCGGCAACTCTTCAATCCAGTTTCTTCCGCACTTGTGCAGCCTGTCGAAAGTCCTTGTCTTGAGCCCGCGCAGCACTTCGGCGTTTCCCCTCTCCGCTTGACCGTTGCTTCTCGGGTGAGCAACAGAAGCGAAGCAGACCTTGGCGTCTTGGACATATTGCATGAAGGTGCGACTTGGGGATTGTGTGCCATTGTCGGTGATAATCCTGTTAGGGATTCCGAAACGGCAAACAATCGACCTGAAGAACTTGACTGCTGATTGTGCGGTCACCTTTCTCACTGGTTCCACTTCTGGCCACTTTGTGAACTTGTCGATGGCGACGTACAAGTACTCAAAGCCCCCGGCTGCGCGGGGAAAGGGGCCGAGGATGTCGAGCCCCCAGACCAAAAATGGCCAGGATAAAGGGATCGTCTGGAGAGCTTGAGCTGGCTGATGTATCTGCTTGGCGTGGAACTGGCACGCTTCACACTTGGTTACTTGTGCAGTCGCATCCTGGATGGCTTCTGGCCAAAAGAAACATTGCCGGAACGCCTTGCTGGCAAGTTCTCTTGCGCGAAAGTGGTGACCACATATGCCTCCATGTATCTTTGCCAACAGCTTTTGCCCATCTTCCCGGGGAATGCACTTCAATTTGACACCGTTGAGTCTTCTTCTGTATAGTTCATCGCCGACAAACTGATACATACTTGACTGCCGGGTTATTCTCTCTGCTTCTTCTGGCTCTTCGGGAAGTTCTCCTGTTTGAAGGATACGGACAATCTGTTGTGCCCATGCTGGAGCCTGTGGCTCAACAACAAGGACTAAAGGCATTAGTGCTGCTGCAGGAACGTTAGCTTCTACGGCCAGAACCTGTGGCTTGGCCGAAGCTTGACGTTCCCCGGCAAGCTTGCCGGGGCAAAACTTGTCGGGAACGCCTGCTTCAACTGTACAAACCCTAGGGTCTGCAGGAGCAGACTGTTCCTCAGCAACTTTATCGTTGATCTTGGGGACCTTGTTGGCGGCGGTTTCAGGAAGTTCTGCCGGCAATTAGTCACCGTTGATCAACTTTCTCTTCTTACTTTGTCCAGCCGATGGTGTAACGGATGGTTGAGTTAACTTGAGCACAAAGATCCCTGGTTCCACAGGTAGCTTTAGTGCGGCACACTTTGATAGGCCGTCTGCGATGTCGTTTTGAGCTCTTGGAACGTGCTCCATCTGTAGGCCTTCAAAGTGCTCTTCAAGCTTTCTCACTTCGTCGACGTAAGCTTCCATCAACGGACTCTGGTAGCTCTTGTTTACTTGGCGGATGACCAACTGGCAATCACCCCGCACAATCAGCTTCTTGATCCCAAGCTCTGCTGCGATTCTGAGGCCGGAAAGCAAACTTTCATACTCTGCAGTATTGTTCGTGGCTTGCTCCTTGGGAAAGTGCATCTGGACGATGTACTTGAGGTGCTCGCCGGTGGGTGCGGCAAGCATCACGCTAGCGCCGGCACCTTGCAGCGAGAAGGCACCATCAAAGTACATTATCCATTCTTTGCTTGCTTCTTTGACGGGGATGCTTGTCTCTAGAATTTCTTCGTCTGGCGTTGGTGTCCACTCTGCTATGAATTCTGCCAATGCTCTGCTCTGAATAGTTGAAGTACTTTCAAACTTGAGGTCGAAGCTTGACAGTTCCAGTGCCCACTTGACAATCCTGCCTGTCGCTTCTGGATTTTGCAGTATCCTTTTTAGCGGAAAACGAGTGACCACAATTATCTCATGTGCTTGGAAGTAATGGCGCAGCTTTCTCGAGGCCATGAGGAGGCCGAAAAGAAGCTTCTGCACCCCGGAGTATCTTGACCTAGCCCCTTGGAGAAGGGAGCTAACAAAATAAACTGGGCGCTGTACCATCTTCTTCCACACCTCTTCTTGCATCTGCGCAGACCCATCCTTGTCGGGGCCAGAGCTTGTCGGGGAAGCCCCCTGCTTGTCACTGGACGTGCTTGCCGGGGCTGTGGGTTCCTCATCTGCCTCCCTTTCCGCTACTAATGCAGCACTAACCACTTGATTGGTTGCTGCTAAGTACAGCAGCAACTTCTCTTGGGGCTTAGGTGCGACAAGTATTGGAGTGGAGGACAGGTACCTTTTCAAATCTTGCAGCGCTGCCTCCGCTTCCGGAGTCCATTTCATTGGACCTGCCTTTTTCAAAATTTAGAAAAACAGCAGGGCGCGTTCTGCGGACTTAGAAATGAACCTGCTGAGAGCAGCCACGCAGCCGGCAAGCCTTCGCACATCCTTGATGCACTTCGGAGCTTCAATCTCCTCGATGGCTTTGATCTTGTCGGGATTGGCTTCAATCCCCCTCTGGGACACAAATAACCCGAGAAGCTTGCCGGAGGGGACTCCGAACACGCACTTCTCGGGGTTAAGCTTGAGTAGTATCTTGCGCAGATTCGCAAAGGTTTCATCTAGATCTTGATTCAGAGTATCCTTGTCCTTGCTCTTGACCACTATATCATCCACGTAAGCTTCTACATTCCTGTGTATCTTTGGCTCAAAAGCAGTGTGGACTACCCTCGCAAACGTTGAACCGGCATTCTTCAATCCAAAGGGCATGCGTATGAAGCAGTAAGTGCCACATGGAGTAATGAACGCGGTCTTCTCTTCATCTTCTTCAGCCATAAATATCTGGTGGTATCCTGAATAGGCATCAAGAAATGAAAGAAACTCGCATCCAGCCGTGGAGTCAACAATCTGGTCAATGCGCGGCAAGGGAAACGGATCTTTGGGACAAGCCTTATTCACATCGGTGAAGTCTATACAAAGCCTCCACTTCCCATTTGCTTTCCGCACGACAACAGGGTTGGCCAGCCACGTGTGATGAAGTACACCTCTGACAAGGCCTGCCGCTTCCAGCTTTTTGATTTCTTCAGCGATAAACTCCTGGCGCTCCACCGCTTGCTTTCTGACCTTCTGCTTGACGGGCCGCGCGTGAGGACAAACGGCAAGCTTGTGCTCAATCACTTTCCTGGGAACACCGGGGATGTCAGACGGTTGACATGCAAACACGTCGACATTCGCCCGCAGGAAAGCAACGAGCGCGCTGTCCTATTTAGGATCGAGCGTAGCACTGATGGTGAAAGTACCACCAGTGCCGTCCTCCTTGGCGGACAACTTCTTGGTTGTGGGTGGAGCTGCCATTGCCTTCTTGCACTTGCCGGTGGAGCTCGATGGTGCGTCCTCGACGGCAGCGCAACACTCCGAGGAGGTGCGTTTGCCGTAGTGGGTACCAGAGCTCTTGCCGGACTTGGTCTTGTTCTTCCCCCTGGGAGCTTCAGCGGCAAGTGTCTTGCTATCTGTTGCGGCTGATGCGTCCCGGTAAATCTTGTCGGCACAGATAAGCGCGTCCTTCTTTTCGCAGGGGACAGAGATGACGCTTATCGGGCCTGGCATCTTGAGCATGTTGTAGGCATAATGAGTGGCTGCCATGAACTTGGCGAGCGCTGGACGGCCAAGTATCCCATTGTAAGGCAATGGGATATCAGCAACGTCAAAGGTGATCCTCTCAGTCCTGAAGTTCAGCTCTCCGCCAAAAGTCACTGGCAGTGTGATTTTCCCCTTCGGCTTGCTCCTTCCCGGGTTGATCCCTTGGAACGTGCCGGTTTCCTCGAGCTCGCAGTCAGGGATCTGTAGTTTCCGGACCACAGCAGAGGAGATCAGGTTCAGGCCGGCCCCGCCGTCCACCAGCATCTTGGTGACCTTGAGGTTGCGGATGGTTGGTGAAACCAACATCGGCAAACACCCGAACACAGTTGTGCGGTCAGGGTGATCCTCAATGTCGAAGATGATGGGCGTGCTGGACCACTTCAGGAGTTTGCGCGACTCGACGGGTGGCTCTGCTGCATTAACTTCCCGCACCCATTGTTTGAGTTGGCGGTGGGAAGTATGCAGAGAGGCACCTCCATCGACGCACAAAACTTCTGTGGCCTTCTGGAACTCCTGCTTGCTGTTGTCCCCATCGTCCATGTCTTCGTCGTCGTCTTCGTCTTCGTCCTTGTCGCGGCCGCGGGGAGGTCTGTCTCCTTGCCGCTGCTTGGCCTTGCCGCGGCATCCTCCCCGGCCATTGAATGGCCGCTTCTTGCCGGACTCTCCACCACCTCCCTAGGCCTTCTCCTTGTCGCGTCGCTCGTACTCAGCTTTTTGCTGCTCGACGAGGTACTCGACCCTTTTGCAGTTCTAGAGGTCATGGCCCTTGGTGCGGTGGATCTTGCAGTACTGCTTGTCGGAGCCGTCTTGCTTGTCGGCGGCCGCCACAGCGGCAGCTTCCTTGCCGGAGCCACCAGCCTGGGCTTTCTTGGCGCCAGCCTCCTTGCCGGACTGCTCGACGACCAGTACTTCTTTGCTCTTCTTTTTCTTGTTGTTCCGCTGCCGGTTCTTCCTTGCAGGGGTGGCATCCTCACTATCTGTTCCTCCTGCTCCAGTATCCTCCCCGGGGAGTCTCCTCCCCTCTTCAGTGCGTGCGCACTTGTCGGCCAGGGCATAAAGCTCACTGATGTCTCGGATCTTGCACATCGCCATTTCCTCCCTCATCCTTCGGTTACGCACGTTCTGGTGGAACGCGTTGATAACTGTGGCAGGGTGGACGTCCGGGATGTTGTGCTGGACGCGGCTGAATCTTTGGATGTACTTTCGCAGGGACTCTCCTTCCTTCTGGGCGAGTATATGAAGGTCGCTCTCCTGGCCATGAGGCTTGTGGCCACCTGTGAAGGCGCCGACAAACTGATGGCACTGGTCGGCCCAAGAAGAAATGGAGTTCTCCGGCAAGTGCATGAGCCAAGACCTGACGTTTGGCTTGAGCACGAGCGGGAAGTAGTTAGCGAGTATCTTCTCGTCTCGTCCCCCGGCAGCCTGCACCGCGATGGTGTAAATGCTGAGGAACTCCGACGGATGAGTCTTGCCATTGTAGTTCTCGGGTACGTCGGGCTTGTAGTTTTTCATGCTGGGCCACTAGACTTGCCGCAGCTCACGGGTGAACGCAGGACAACCCGCCGAGTACAACAAGTCGCCTGGTTCTCCGGGCGCGTGCATGTCGACAGCGGGTCCATAGCGCTGGTCGGATTGTCGCCGCTCTTCTCTTCGACGCTCGATGCGAGTTCGAGCGTCTTCTTGTCGTCTGTCGTCAAGGACTTGGCATTGATCGCGGCGAGCTCGTGGATCCGACGACGCCGTGGAGTCGTCGTCGATGTTGATCCAGCGAGTCGGCGATTTCGGCCTTCGGGGCGGTGAGTGCACGGTAGTTGCACCCCCGACGGTCTTGTCGCCATCAGCCCGCGCCTGGCTAACTTGCCGCGGCCGCGACGTCGTCGGCTGCTGCGGAGTGTCGTTATTGGCGAAGGCGATGAGGCTTTGGATGGTGGCCCTCCAGTCGTCGGCCTTGTCTGCCGCTGGCGGGAAGTCGAGGAGCAGCTGAGCTCAAGCTAGAGCTTCTGCTGGAGTGGAGGAGAGCGGTGGCGAGCGGTGCGAGGAGCGAGATATGCTCGGACTTCTAACTGCGTTAGAAGGAGCAGGGTCTCGTCCCGGCGACCGCGCCTTGCTCGTGCCAGCACGTTGGCCTTGAGCATCCCGCGACCCGCCAGTTTGACCTTGTCCCAACAAGCGTATGGTACCTTGTGTACCACGTCGCTGCCAGTCCGGCACCTCCTGAGAGGGGCGCGGTGCATGCACGGACGCCGAGGTCTTGGAGTGCGCCCGGTCGTCCGTCTTGTCCTTGGACTTGGCGGAGCTGTGAGTTTCCTCACCGGTGTCCGCCCTTCCGCCAGCGTCTACCCCACCGACCGTTGGCTTCGGTGGCGGCGGGATCGACGCGGACGGGCCTGCTACCTCCGAAACCTTCTTCTTCGGCGGCATGTCGATGAAGTCCATGAAGTTGATGAAGTTGCTGAAGATTTCGCCCGCGTGAACGCCGGATCAGGTTTACACAACCTCGATGCCCCCTACCTGGCGCGCCAAAGATGTCGGGGAAACTGATCGCCCACGAACACCTATGGGACCGGAGCCCCTTTTCGGTACGGCAAGGGAGCGGAGGGTGCACGAAGAGCGGATCGAGACGAGCACGCGAGCAGTTTACCCAGGTTCGGGCCGCACAGATGCGTAAAACCCTACTCCTGCCTTGGTTTGTATTGCGTTCTTGGCTCGGGAGCGAGAAGAAGCTACAGTACTTATCACTAGCAACACCGAGCGTGAGAGTGATCGAAGATTGGAACCTCCTCTACGTTGCGCATGGGCCTCCTTTTATAGGTCAAAGGGGTCACCGACAGGTGGCAATGCAGTCGAGGGTAGGAATGTAAAAGTGGTGGTAGTTGGAATAGTGTATGCATAGTGCTCTATACCTAACCCTGACGGCAGGGGACAAGGGCATTTAATGCCCGTCGCCGGCGCCCCAAACAGTGCAAAAAGTGTCCGTCAGGGCGTCTCCGTCCGCCACGAAGGTGGCCTTGTCACCGCAGCTCGCCACCGTGTACCCTAGGCTGCACAGCCTTCCGCCACGTGCGCCTGGAAGGGTCCCAGGGCGACGCGTGTGCGGATGAGCTGGAGCGCGGGCACTTAGTGGGAGTTCGCCGCGGCAAGCGCCTTGCCGCGGCTGTTATCTTGTTGCGCCCGGAAGCTTGTTGCTCTCCGGGCCTTGCCGGGGCACGCGGCGCGTCACGGCAAGTTTCACGAAATTCCACGTTTGGCCTTCCCGGCAAGCTCCTCTTGCCAGGGTCTTGTGCAAAAGAAGTGGTCTTAAGCATGGGGCGGCCTTCCCGGCAAGCTCCTCTTGCCGGGGCCTTGTCTCTTTAACTTGAATACTTTGTTCTTGAATGGCTCTAAAGGAAACACAGTGGGCCTTGGCGGACGCGCGACAAGCCCTGCCACGGGATGCTGCGACTGCCCGTGCACAAGTTCAGGATACTAAGGTACCCCTACTTTAGTACACCGACACGTGGCATTATTGATTGCCAGTAAAACGTTGAGATGCCTGGTTTTTAAATTGTAGTAAATCGAAAACTCGTCTGAAATTCATGGAACTTGGCATGCTATCATGGAGCAGCATCAACATGTTGTGGTAATTTTTTTGACCCATTTGGGGCAGGTTTGGGTATAGGCTTCTCACAAACGAGAGCTTGTCACAACAAGCGTGATGGTTTCGGTAGGGAACGTGCCACCTTTGGGGACGAAACGATATCCCTTGCCTATTATTGCTTTCAAAAAAAATTAGTGTCAACATCGAATAACAGGAGTGTTGTTTTTAGTTTTGGAATTTTTCACGGTTCGTTTGACCTTTTTATACGTTAATTGGGTTTTCTAGGCATTTTATGTGCATAATTAAAATTTGAACTACAAGCACGTGCTCCAGTGCACCAAAGTTGCTTGCAAATCACATGTGTGTCATTGGGTGAATTTATAGGTCCCATGCAAGAAATGGGAAGGAAATTCAAACACCAGGGCACTGTTGATTGCCTGCAAAACGTTGAGATGCCTGGTTTTTAAATTCTAGTAAATACAAAACTCGTCTGAAAATCATGAAACTTGGCATACTATCATGGAGCGGCATCTACATGCGATGGTATATTTTTTGTCCCATTTGGGGCAGGTGTTGCTATAAGCTTCTCAGAAACCAGAGCTTCTCACAACAAGCGTGATGGTTTAGGTATGGAACGTGCCACCTTTGGGAACGGAATGATATCCATTTCATGTTATTGCTTTCATATAATTTCTAGTGTCAACATAGAATAACAGCAGATTTGTGTTTATTTTTGGAATTTCTCGTGGTTCGTTCGGCCTTTTTTATACGTTAATTGGGTTTTTTAGGAATTTTATGTGCATAATGCACATTTGAACTACAAGCACATGCTCCAGTGCACCAAAGTTGGATGAAAAATCACATGTGTGTCCTTGGGTGAATTTCTAGGTCCAAATGCAAGAAATGGGAATGAAATTCAAACACCATGGCACTGTTGATTGCCGGCTAAACTTTGAGATGCCTCGTTTTTTAAATTCTAGTAAATCGAAAACTCGTCTGAAATTCATGGAACTTGGCATGCTATCATGGAGCGGCATCAACATGTCGTGGTAAATTTTTTGTCCCATTTGGGGCAGGTTTGGGTATAAGCTTCTCACAACAAGTGTGATGTTTGGTTGCGAACGTGTCACCACTGGGAACAAAATTATATCCGTTGCCTCTTATTAACTTCAAAAAAAATCTAGTGTCATAATAGAATAATAGGAGTGTTGTGATTAATTTTGGAATTTTTCGTGGTTCATTCGGACTTTTTATACGTTAATTGGGTTTTCTTGGCATTTTATGTGCATAATTCAAATTTGAAGTACAAGCAAAGCTCCAGTGCCCCAAAGTTGGTTGAAAAATCACATGTATGTCCTTCGATGAATTTCTAGGTCCCATGCAAGTAATGGGAATAAAATTCAAACACCAGGGCATTGTTGATTGCTGGCAAAACATTTAGATTCCTGGTTTTTAAATTCTAGTAAATCCAAAACTAGTCAGAAATTCATGAAACTTGGCATGCTATCATGGAGCGGCATCAACATGTCGTGGTAATTTTTTGTCCCATTTGGGGCAGGTTTGGGTATAAGCTTCTCACAACAAGCATGATGGTTTCAGTAGGGAACGTGCCAACTTTGGGGAAGAAACGATATCCGTTGCCTCTTATTGCTTTCAAAAAAAATTCTAGTGTCAACATAGAACAACAGGAGTGTTGTTTTTAATTTTGGAATTTCTCGTGGTTCATTTGGCCTTTTTTATACAGTAATTGCATTTTCTAGGCATTTTATGTGTATAATTCCAATTTGAACTACAAGCACATGCTCTAGTGCACCAAAGTTGGATGAAAAATCATATGTGTGTCCTTGGGTGAATTTCTAGGTCCCATGCAAGAAATGGGAATGAAATTCAAACGCCAGTGCAGTGTTAATTGCTGGCAAAACTTTGAGATGTGTGGTTTTAAAATCTATTAAATCCAAAACTCGTCTGAAATTCATTGAACTTGGCATGCTATCATGGGGACGTATCCACATCTTGTGGTAAATTTTTTTGGCCCATTTGGGGCAGGTTTGGGTATAAGCTTCTCACAAACTAGAGCTTCTCACAACAAGCGTGATGGTTTCGGTATGGAAGGTGCTACCTTTGGGGACGGAACGATATCCGTCACCTCTTATTGCTTTCAAAAAATTTCTAGTGTCAACATAGAATAACAGGAGTGTTGTGTTTAATTTTGGAATTTTTCGTGGTTCGTTTGGCCCTTTTTAAGCATCAAATGGGTTTTCTAGGCATTTTATGTGCATAATTCAAATTTGAACTACAAGCACATGCTCCAGTGCACCAAAGTTGGTTGAAAAATCACATGTGTGTCCTTGGGTGAATTCTAGTTCATGTGCAAGAAATGGGAATGAAATTCAAACACCAAGGCACTGTTGATTGCGGTCAAAATGATGAGATGCCTGGTTTTTAAATTCTAGTAAATCCAAAACTCGTCTTAAATTCATGGAACTTGGCGTGCTATCATGGAGCGGCAACAACATGCTGTGTTAAATTTTTGTCCCATTTGGGGCAGGTATGGGTATAAGCTTCTCACAAACGAGAGCTTCTCACAACAAGCGTGACGGTTTCGGTTGGGAACGTGCCACCTTTGGGAACGAAATGATATCCGTTGCCTATTATTGCTTTAAAAAAATTATAGTGTCAACATAGGACAACAGGAGTGTTGTGTGTAATTTTGCAATTTTCCGTGGTTAGCTTGGCCTTTTTTATACATTAATTTGGTTTTCTAGGCATTTTATGTGCATACTTCAAATTTGAACTACAAGCACATGCTCCAGTGCACCAAAGTTGGTTGAAAAATCACATGTGTGTCCTTGCGTGAATTTCTAGGTCCCACGCAGGAAATAGGAATGAAATTCAAAACCATGGCACTGTTGATTGCCAGTAAAACGTTGAGATGCCTGGTTTTTAAATTCTAGTAAATCGAAAACTCGTATGAAATTCATGGAACTTGGCATGCTATCATGGAGCGGCATCAACATGTTGTGGTAAATTTTTTGACCTATTTGGGGCAGGTTTGGGTATAGGCTTCTCACAAACGAGAGCTTCTCACAACAAGCATGGTGGTTTCGGTAGGGAACGTGCCACCTTTGGGGACGAAACAATATCCATTGCCTATTATTGCTTTCAAAAAAAAATTAGTGTCAGCATCGAATAGGAGGAGTGTTGTTTATAGTTTTGGAATTTTTCGTGGTTCGTTTGGCCTTTTTATACGTTAATTGGGTTTTCTAGGCATTTTATGTGCATAATTAAAATTTGAACTACAAGCACATGCTCCAGTGCACCAAAGTTGGTTGAAAAATCACATGTGTGTCATTGGGTGAATTTATAGGTCCCATGCAAGAAATGGGAAGGAAATTCAAACACCAGGGCACTGTTGATTGCCTGCAAAACGTTGAGATGCCTGGTTTTTAAATTCTAGTAAATACAAAACTCGTCTGAAAATCATGAAAGTTGGCATACTATCATGGAGCGGCATCTACATGCGATGGTATATTTTTTGTCCCATTTGGGGCAGGTTTTGCTATAAGCTTCTCAGAAACCAGAGCTTCTCACAACAAGCGTGATGGTTTAGGTATGGAACGTGCCACCTTTGGGAATGGAATGATATCCATTTCCTATTATTACTTTCAAATAATTTCTAGTGTCAACATAGAATAACAGCAATTTTGTGTTTATTTTTGGAATTTTTCATGGTTCGTTCGACCTTTTTTTTACGTTAATTGGGTTTTCTAGGAATTTTATGTGCATAATGCTAATTTGAACTACAAGCACACGCTCCAGTGCACCAAAGTTGGATGAAAAATCACATGTGTGTCCTTGGGTGAATTTCTAGGTCCAAATGCAAGAAATGGGAATGAAATTCGAACACCATGGCACAGTTGATTGCCGACAAAACTTTGAGATGCCTGGTTTTTAAATTCTAGTAAATCCAAAACTTGTCTGAAATTCATGGAACTGGGCATGCTATCATGGAGCGGCATCAACATGTCGTGGTAAAATTTTTGTCCCATTTGGGGCAGGTTTGGGTATAAGCTTCTCACAACAAGTGTGATATTTGGTTGAGAACGTGTCACCTCTGGGAACGAAATTATATCCGTTGCCTCTTATTAACTTCAAAAAAATTCCAGTGTCATAATAGAATAATAGGAGTGTTGTGATTAATTTTGGAATTTTTCGTGGTTCGTTCGGCCTTTTTATACGTTAATTGGGTTTTCTTGGCATTTTATGTGCATAATTCAAATTCGAACTACAAGCAAACCTCCAGTGCACAAAAGTTGGTTGAAAAATCACATGTGTGTCTTTGGGTGAATTTCTAGGTCCCATGCAAGTAATGGGAATAAAATTCAAACACCAGGGCATTGTTGATTGCTGGCAAAACATTTAGATTCCTGGTTTTTAAATTCTAGTAAATCCAAAACTCGTCAGAAATTCATGAAACTTGGCATGCTATCATGGAGCGGCATCAACATGTCGTGGTAATTTTTTGTCCCATTTGGGGCAGGTTTGGGTATAAGCTTCTCACAACAAGCATGATGGTTTCAGTAGGGAACGTGCCACCCTTGGGGAAGAAACGATATCCGTTGCCTCTTATTGCTTTCAAAAAAATTCCAGTATCAACATAGAACAACAGGAGTGTTGTTTTTAATTTTGGAATTTCTCGTGGTTCGTTTGGCCTTTTTTATACGTTAATTGCATTTTCTAGGCATTTTATGTGTATAATTCCAATTTGAACTACATGCACATGCTCCTGTGCAGCAAAGTTGGATGAAAATCACATGTGTGTCCTTGGGTGAATTTCTAGGTCCCATGCAAGAAATGGGAATGAAATTCAATCGCCAGGGCACTGTTAATTGCTGGCAAAACTTTGAGATGCCTGGTTTTAAAATCTAGTAAATCCAAAACTCGTCTGAAATTCATGGAACTTGGCATGCTATCATGGGGAGGCATCCACATCTTGTGGTAATTTTTTTGTCTCATTTGGGGCAGGTTTGTGTATAAGCTTCTCACAAACCAGAGCTTCTCACACCAAGCGTGATGGTTTCGGTATGGAAGGTGCTTCCTTTGGGGACGGAACGATATCCGTCACCTCTTATTGCTTTCAAAAAATTTCTAGTGTCAACATAGAATAACAGGAGTGTTGTGTTTAATTTTGGAATTTTTCGTGGTTCGTTTGGCCTCTTTTATGCGTTAATTGGGTTTTCTAGGCATTTTATGTGCATAATTAAAATTTGAACTACAAGCACATGCTCCAGTGCACCAAATGGTTCTCACGCAAGAAATGGGAGAAATGGGAGAAATGTGAACTACAAGCAAAGCTCCAGTGCACTAAAGTTGGTTGAAAAATCACATGGGTGTCCTTGGGAGAATTTCTAGGTCCCATGCAAGAAATGGGAAGGAAATTCAAACACTAGGGCACTTTTGATTGCTTGCAAAATGTTGGGATGCCTAGTTTTAATATTATAGTAAATACAAAACTCTTTTGAAATTCATGAAACTTGGCATGCTATCATTGAGCGGCATCAACATGCTGTGGTAAATGTTTTGTCCCGTTTGGGGTAGGTTTGGATATAACCTTCTCACGAACCATTTGGGACAGGTTTCGGTAGGGTTTTCTAGGCATTTTATGTGCATAATTAAAATTTGAACTACAAGCACAT
>LR738715.1:387687151-387756672 GCA_902687465.1 Secale cereale | reverse complement strand
ACATGCTGTGGTAAATATTTTGTCCCATTTGGGGCAGGTTTGGATATAAGTTTCTCACGAACCACTTGGGGCAGGTTTCGGTAGGGTTTTCTAGGCATTGTATGTGCATAATTCAAATTTCAACTTCAAGCACATGCTCCAGTGCACCAAAGTTGGTTAAAAAATCACATGGGTGTCCTTGGGAGAATTTCTAGGTCCCATTCAAGAAATGGGAAGGAAATTCAAACACTAGGGCACTTTTGATTGCCTGCAAAACATTGAGATGCCTAGTTTTAATATTATAGTAAATACAAAACTCGTTTGAAATTCATGAAACTTGGCATGCTATCATGGAGCGGCATCAACATGCCGTGGTAAATTTATTGTCCCATTTGGGGCAGGTTTGGATATAAGCTTCTCACGAACCAGAGCATCTCACAACAAGCATGATGGTTTCGGTAGGGAATGCGCCACCTTTGGGGACGGAACGATATACGTTTCCTCTTATGGCTTTCAAAAAATTTCTAGTCTCATAATAGAATAACATGAGTGTTGTGTTTAATTTTGGAATTTTTCGTGGTTCGTTCGGCCTTTTTTATACGTTAATTGGGTTTTCATGGCATGTTATGTGCATAATTCTAATGTGAACTACAAGCAAAGCTCCAGTGCACCAAAGTTGGTTGAAAAATCACATGTGTGTCCTTGGGTGAATTTCTAGTTCCCATCCAAGAAATGGGAATTTAATTCAAACGCCATGGCACTGTTGATTGCCTGCAAAAACTTGAGATGCCTGGTTTTTAAATTCTAATAAATACGAAACTCATTTGAAATTGATGAAACTTAGCATGCTATCATGGAGCGGCATCAACATGTCGTGGTAATTTTTTGTCCCATTTGGGGTAGGTTAGGGTATAAGCTTCTCACAAACCAGAGCTTCTCACAACAAGCATGATGGTTTCGGTAGAGAACATGTCACCTTTGGGGACGGAACGATATCCGTTTCCTCTTATGGCTTTCAAAAAAATTCTAGTGTCATAATAGAATAACAGGAGTGTTGTGTTTAATTTTGGACATTTTTGTGGTTCGATCGGCCTTCTTTATATGTTAATTGGGGTTTCTTGGCACTTTATGTGCATAATTCAAATTTGAACTACAAGAAAAGCTCAAGTGCGCCAAAGTTGGTTGACAAATCACATGTGTGTCCTTGGGTGAATTTCTAGGTCCCATGCAAGTAATGGGAATGAAATTCAAACACCGGGGCACTGTTGATTGATGGCAAACATTGAGATGCCAGGTTTTTAATTCTAGTATATCCAAAACTCGTCTGAAATTCATGGAACTTGGCCTGCTGTCATGGAGCAGCATCAACCAGCTGTGGTAATGTTTTTGTCCCATTTGGGGCCGGTTTGGGTATAAGCTTCTCACAAACGAGGGCTTCTCACAACAAGCGTGATGGTTTCGGTAGGGAGCGTGCCACCTTTGGGGACGGAACGATATCCGTTGCCTCTTATTGCTTTCAAAAAATTTCTAGTGTCAGCATAGAATAACAGGATTGTGGTTTTTAGTTTTGGAATTTTTCGCGGTTCGTTTGGCCTTTTTATACGTTAATTGGGTTTTCTAGGCATTTTATGTGCATAATTAAAATTTGAACTACAAGCACATGCTCCAGTGCACCAAAGTTGGATGAAAAATCACATGTGTGTCCTCGGGTGAATTTCTAGGTCCCATGCAAGAAATGGGCAAGAAATTCAAACACCAGGGCAGTGTTGATTGCCGACAAAACGTTGAGATGCCTGGTTTTTAAACTCTAGTAAATCCAAAACTCGTCTGAAATTCATGGAACTTGGCATGCTATCATGGAGCGGTATCAACATGCCATGGTAATTTTTTTATCCCATTTGGGGCGGATTTGGGTATAAGCTTCTCACAAACAAGAGCTTCTCACAAGAAGCATGATGGTTTTGGTAGTGAACATGCTGCCTTTGGGGACGGAACCATATCAGATGATATCGGTTACCTCTTATTGCTTTAAAAAAATTCTAGAGTCAACATAGAACAACATGAGTGTTGTGTTTAATTTTGGAGTTTCCCGTGGTTCGTTTGGCCTTTTTTATACGTTAATTGGGTTTTCTAGGCATTTTATGTGCATAATTCAACTTTGAACTACAAGCACATGCTCTAGTGCACCAAAGTAGGTTCAAAAATCACATGTGTGTCCTTGGGTGAATTTCTAGGTCCCATGCAAGAAATGGGAATGAAATTCAAACATCAGGGCATTGTAGATTGCCGGCAAAATGTGGAGATGCCTGGTTTTTAAATTCTAGTAAATCCAAAACTCGTCTGAAATTCATGAAACTTGGCATGCTATCATGGAGCGGCATCAACATGTCGTGGTAAATTTTTTATCCCGTTTGGGGTAGGTTTGGGTATAAGCTTCTCACAACAAGCGTGACAGTTTTGGTTGGAATGTACCACGTTTGGGAACGAAATGATATACGTTGCCTCTTATTGCTTCAAAAAAATTCTAGTGTCAACATAGAACAACAGGAGTGTTGTGTTTAATTTAGGAATTTTCCATGGTTCGTTTAGCCTTTTTTATTTGTTAATTGGGATTTCTAGGCATTTTATGTGCATAATTCAAATTTGAACTACAAGCACATGCTCCAGTGCACCAAAGTTGGTTGAAAAATCACATGTGTGTCCTTGGGTGAATTTCTAGGTCCCATGCAAGAAATAGGAATGAAACTCAAAAACCAGGGCACTGTTGATTGCCAGTAAAACGTTGAGATGCCTGGTTTTAAAATTCTAGTAAATCGAAAACTCGTCTGAAATTCATGGAACTTGGCATGCTATCATGGAGCGGCATCAACATGTTGTGGTAAATTTGTTGTCCCATTTGGGGCAGGTTTGGGTATAAGCTTATCACAAACGAGAGCTTCTCACAATAAGCGTGATGGTTTCGGTAGGGAACGTGCCACCTTTGGGGACGAAATGATATCTGTTGCCTATTATTGCTTTCAAAAAAATTCTAGTGTCAACATAGAATAACAGGAGTGTTGTTTTTAGTTTTGGATTTTTTTCGCGGTTCGTTTGGCCTTTTTATACGTTAATTGGGTTTTCTAGGCATTTTATGTGCATAATTAAAATATGAACTACAAGCACATGCTCCAGTGCACCAAATGGGAAGGAAATATGAACTACAAGCACATGCTTCATAATTAAAATATGAACTACAATCACATTTGTGTCCTTGGGTGAACTTATAGGTCCCATGCAAGAAATGGGAAGGAAATTCAAACACCAGGGCACCGTTGATTCCCTGCAAAACGTTGAGATGCCTAGTTTTTAAATTCTAGTAAATACAAAACTCATCTGAAAATCATGAAACTTGGCATGCTTTCATGGAGCGGCATCAACATGCCATGGTAATTTTTTTGTCCCATTTGGGGCAAGTTTAGCTATAAGCTTCTCAGAAACGAGAGCTTCTCACAATAAGCGTGATGGTTTCGGTATGGAACGTGCCACCTTTGGGGACGGAACGATATCCATTGCCTCTTATTGCTTTCAAATAATTTCTAGTGTCAACATAGAATAACAACAGTTTTATGTTTAATTTTGGAATACTTCGTGGTTCGTTCGGCCTTTTTTATAGGTTAATTGGGTTTTCTAGGCATTTTATGTGCATAATTAAAATTTGAACTACAAGCACATGCTCCAGTGCACCAAAGTTGGTTGAAAAATTACATGTGTGTCCTTGGTTGAATTTCTCTGCCCCATGCAAGAAATGGGAATGAAATTCAAACACCAGGGCACTGTTGATTGTTGGCAAAACGTTGAGATGCCTGGTTTTTAAATTCTAGTAAATCCAAAACTCGTGTGAAATTCATGAAACTTGGCATGCTATCACGGAGCGGCATCAACATGCTATGGTAATTTTTTGTCCATTTGGGGCTGGTTTGTGTATAAGCTTCTCACAAACAAGAGCTTCTCACAACAAACGTGACGGGTTCGGTAGGGAACGAGCCACCTTTGGGAACGAAACGATATCCGTTGCCTCTTATTGCTTTCAAAAAAATTCTAGTGTCAACATAGAACAACAGGAGTGTTGTGTTTAATTTCGGCATTTTTCGTGGTTCGTTTGGCCATTTTATACGTTAATTCGGTTTTCTAGGTGTTTTATGTGCATAATTAGAATTTGAACTACAAGCACATGCTCCAGTGCACCAAAGTTGGTTGAAAAATCACATGTGTGTCCTTGGGTGAATTTCTAGGTCCCAAGCAAGAAATGGGAAGGAAATTCAAACACCAAGGCACTGTTGATTGCCTGCAAAACGTTGAGATACCTGGTTTTTAAATTCTAGTAAATAAAAAACTCGTCTGAAAATCTTGAAACTTGGCATGCTATCATTGAATGTCATCAACATGCCATACTAATTTTTTTGTCCCATTTGGGGCAGGTTTGGCTATGAGCTTATCACAAACCAGAGCTTCTCTCAACAAGGGTGATGGTTTCGGTATAGAACGTGCCACCTTTGGGAGAGGAACGATATCCATTGCCTCTTGTTGCTTTCAAATATTTTCTAGTGTCAACATAGAATAACAGCTGTTTTGTGTTTAATTTTGGAATTTTTCGTGGTTCGTTCGGCCTTTTTTATATGTTAATTGGGTTTTCTAGGCATTTATGTGCATACTTCAAATTGGAACTACAAGCACATGCTCCAGTGCACCAAAGTTGCTTGAAAAATCACATGTTTGTCCTTGGGTGAATTTTTAGGTCCCATGCAAGAAATGGGAATGAAATTCAAACACTAGGGCACTGTTGATTGCTGGCAAAACGTTGAGACGCCTGGTTTTTAAATTCTAGTAAATCCAAAACTCGTCTGAAATTCATGAAACTTGGCATGATATCATGGTAAATTTTTTGTCCCATTTGGGGCAGATTTGGGTATAAGCTTCTCACAACAAGCGTGACGGTTCCGGTTGGGAACGTGCCACCTTTGGGCACGAAATGATATCCGTTGCCTCTTATTGCTTTAAAAACATTCTCATGTCAACATAGAACAACATGAGTGTTATGTTTAAGTTTGGAATTTTTCGTGGTTTGTTTGGCCTTTTTTATACGTTAATTGGGTTTTCTAGGCATTTTATGTGCATAATTCAAATTTGAGCTACAATCACATGCTCCAGTGCACCAAAGTTGGTTGAATAATCACATGTGTGTCCTTGGGTGAATTTCCAGGTTGCATGCAAGAAATAGGAATGAAATTCAAAAACCAAGGCACTGTTGATTTCCAGCAAAACGTTGAGATGCCTGGCTTTTAAATTCTAGTAAATCGAAAACTCGTCTGAAATTCATGGAACTTGGCATACTATCATGGAGCGGCATCAACATGCTGTGGTAATTTTTTAGTCCCATTTAGGGCAGGTTTGGGTATAAGCTTCTCACAAAGGAGAGCTTCTCACAACAAGCGTGATGGTTTCGGTAAGGAATGTGCCACCTTTGGGGACGAAACGATATCTGTTGCCTATTATCGCTATCAAAAAAATTCTAGTGTCAACATAGAATAACAGGAGTGTTGTTTTTAGTTTTGGAATTTTTCGCGGTTCGTTTGGCCTTTTTATAAGTTAATTGGGTTTTCTAGGAATTTTATGTGCATAATAAAAATTTGAACTACAAGCACATGCTCTAGTGCACCGAAGTTGGTTGAAAAATCACATGTGTGTCATTGGGTGAATTTCTAGTTCCCATGCAAGAAATGGGAGAAATTCAAACACCAGGGCACTGTTGATTGGCTGCAAAACGTTGAGACGCCTGGTTTTTAAATTCTAGTAAATACGAATCTCGTCTGAAAATCATGAAACTTGGCATGCTATCATGGAGCGGCATCAACATGACATGGTAAATTTTTTGTCCCATTTGGGGCAGGTTTGGCTATAAGCGTCTCAGCAACCAGAGCTTCTCACAACAAACGTGATTGTTTCATTATGGGTCGTGCCACCTTTTGGAACAGAATGATATCCATTGCCTATTATTGCTTTCAAAAAATTTCTAGTGTCAACATAGAATAACAGCAGTTTTGTGTTTATTTTTGGAATTTTTCATGGTTCGTTTGGCCTTTTTATACGTTAATTGGGTTTTCTAGGCATTTTATGTGCATAATTAAAATTTGAACTACAAGCACATGCTACAGTGCACCAAAGTAGGTTGAAAAATCACATGTGTGTCATTGGGTGAATTTATAGGTCCCATGCAAAAAATGGGAAGGAAATTCAAACACCAGGGCACTGTTGATTGCCTGCAAAACGTTGAGATGCCTGGTTTTTAAATTCTAGTAAATACAAAACTCGTCTGAAAATCATGAAACTTGTCATACTATCATGGAGCGACATCTACATGCGATGGTATATTTTTTGTCCCATTTGGGTCAGGTTTTGCTATAAGCTTCACAGAAACCAGAGCTTTTCACAACAAGCGTGATGATTTAGGTATGGAACATGCCACCTTTGGGGACGGAACGATATTCATTGCCTCTTATTGCTTTCAAATAATTTCTAGAGTCAACATAGAATAACAGCAGTTTTGTGTTTAATTTTGGAATTTTTTGTGGTTCGTTCCGCCTTTGTTATACGTTAATTGGGTTTGTAGGCATTTTATTTGCATAATTAAAATTTGAACTACAAGCAGATGCTCTGTTGGTGTACTAAAGTAGGGGTACCTTAGTATCCCGAACTTGTGCACGGGCAGTTGCAGCGTCCCGTGGCAGGGCTTGCCGCGCGACCGCCAAGGCTCACTATGGTTCCTTTGGAGCCATTCAAGAACAAAGTATTCAAGTTAAGGAGACAAGGCCCCGGCAAGAGGAGCTTGCCGGGAAGGCCACTCAACGCTCAAGACCACTTCTTTGGCACAGGCCCCTGGCAAGAGGAGCTTGCCGGGAAGGCCAAACATGGCATTTCAAGGGACTTGCCGCGATGCGCCACGCGTCCCGGCAAGGCCCGGAGAGCGACAAGCTTCCGGGCGCGACAAGATAGCAGCCGCGGCAAGGCGCTTGCCGCGGCAATCTTCCACTAAGTACCCGCGCCCCAGCTCATCCGCCCACGCGTCGTCCTGGGACCTTTCCAGGCACACGCGGCGGAAGGCTGTGCAGCCTGGGGAACACGGTGGCAAGATGCGATGACGAGGCCACCATCGTGGCGGACGGTGGCGCCCTGACGGACGCTTTTTGCACTGTTTGGGGCGACGGCGACGGGCATTTAATGCCCCTATCCCCTGCCGTCAGGGTTAGGTATAGAGCACTATGCATACACTGTTCCAACTACCACCCATTTTATATTTTTACTCTCGACTGCGTTGCCACCTGTCGGTGACCCCTTTGACCTATAAAAGGAGGCCCATGCACAACGTAGAAAGGGTTCCGATCCTCGATCACTCTCACGCTCGGTCCTGCTAGCGATCAGCACTGTAGCTCTTCTCGCTCCCGAGCCAAGAACACAATACAAACCAAGGCAGGAGTAGGGTTTTACGCATCCGTGCGGCCCGAACCTTGGTAAACTGCTCGCGCGTTCGCTTCGATCTGCTCTTTGTGCATCCTCCGCCCCCTTGCCGTACCGAAAAGGGGCTCCGGTCCCATAGGTGTTCATGGGCGACCAGTTTCCCCGACATCTTTGGCGCGCCAGGTAGGGGGCTGCGTCGAGGTTGTGTGAACCTGATCCAGCGTTCACGCGGGCGAAATCTCCACCAACTTCGTCAACTTCATCGACATGCCGCCGAAGAAGAAAGCTTCGGAGATAGCAGGCCCGTCCGCGTCGATCCCACCACCACCGGAGCCAACGACCGGTGGGATAGACGCCGGCGGGAGGACGGACGAGGAAACTCACGGTGCCGCCAAGTCCAAGGACAAGACGGACGACCGGGCGCATTCCAAGACCTCGGCGTCCGTACATGCACCGCGCCCGTCTCAGGAGGCGCGGGACCAGCAGCGACGTGGTACGCAAGGTGCCATACGCTTGCTGGGCCAAGGTCAAGCTGGCAGTTCGCGGGACGCTCAAGGCCAACATGCTGGCACGAGCAAGGCGCGGTCGCCGGGACGAGAGGCTGCTCCTTCTAAGGCAGTTAGAAGTCCGAGCATATCTCACTCCTCGCACCGCTCGCCACCGCTCCCCGCCACTCCAGCAGAAGCTCTAGCTCGGGCTCAGCTACTCCTCGACTTCCCTCCAGCGGTAGACAAGGCCGACGACTGGAGGGCCACCATCCAGAGCCTCATCGCCTTCGCCAACAACGACACTCCGCAGCAGCCGACGACATCACGGCCGCGGCAAGTTAGCCAGGCGCGGGGTGATGGCGACAAGACTGTCGGGGGTGCAACCACCGTGCACTCCCCGCCCCGAAGGCAAAAATCGCCGACTCGCCGGATCAACATCGACGACGACTCCACAGCGTCATCGGATCCGCGAGCTCGCCGCGATCAACGCCAAGTCCTTGACGACCGACGGCAAGAGGACGCTCGAACCCGCATCGAGCGTCGAAGAGAAGCGTGGCGTCAATCTGACCAGTGCGCCGGGCTCACTGTTGACATGCACGCGCCCGGGGGACCATGCGATCTGCCGTACGCGGCAGGATGCCCTGCGTTCACCCGTGAGCTGAGGCAAGTCCAGTGGCCCAGCATGAAGAACTTCAAGCCCGACGTACCCGAGAACTACGACGGCAAGACTCATCCGTCGGAGTTCCTCAGCATCTACACCATCGCGGTGCAGGCTACTGGGGGACGAGACGAGAAGATACTCGCGAACTACTTCGCGCTAGTGCTCAAGCCAAACGTCAGATCTTGGCTCATGCACTTGCGGGAGAACTCCGTCTCTTCTTGGGCCGACCTGTGCCATCAGTTTGTCGGCGCATTCACAGGTGGCCACAAGCCCCATGGCCAGGAGAGTGACCTTCATATACTCGCCCAGAAGGAAGGAGAGTCCCTGCGTAAGTACATCCAAAGATTCAGCCGCGTCCAGCACAACATCCCAGACGTACACCCTGCCGCGGTTATCAGCCCGTTCCACCAGAACGTGCATAACCGTAGGATGAGGGAGGAGATGGTGATGTGCAAGATCGAGACGTCAGTGAGCTTTATGCCCTGGCCGACATGTGCGCACGCGCTGAGGAGGGGAGGAAACTCCCCGGAGAGGATACTGGAGCAGGGGGAACAAATAGCGAGGATGCCGCCCCGGCGAAGAAGAACCGGCGGCGGAACAACAGAAAGAAGAAGAACAAAGAAGTGCTGGTCGTTGAGCAGTCCGGCAAGGAGGCTGGCGCCAAGAAAGCCCAGACTGGTGGCTCCGGCAAGGAAACTGTCGCGTGCGCCAACAGTCAGACTGTGGCTGCCGCCGACAAGCAGGATGGCTCCGACAAGCAGTACTGCAAGATCCACCGCACCAAGGGCCACGACCTCCAGAACTGAAAAAGGGTCGAGTACCTCGTCGAGCAGCAGAAAGCTGAGTACGAGCGACGCGACAAGGAGAAGGCCCAGGGAGGTGGTGGAGAGTCCGGCAAGAAGCGGCCGTTCAATGGCTGGGGAGGACGCCGCGGCAAGGCCAAACAACGGCAAGGAGACAGACGTCCCCGCGGCCGTGACAAGGATGAAGACGAAGACGACGACGAAGACATGGATCACGGAGATACCAGCGAGCAGGAGTTCCAGAAGGCCACAAAAGTTCTATGCGTTGACGGAGGTGCTTCTCTGCATACTTCCCACCGCCAACTCAAGCAATGGGTGCGGGAAGTTAATGCAGCAGAGCCACCCATCGAGTCGCGCAAGCTTCTGAAGTGGTCCAGCACGCCTATCATCTTCGACATTGAGGACCACCCTGATCGCACCACTGCGGTCGGGTGTTTGCCGATGTTGGTTTCACCAACCATCCGCAACCTCAAGGTCACCAAGATGTTAGTTGACGGCGGGGCCGGCCTGAACCTGATCTCCTCTGCTGTGGTCCGGAAACTCCAGATCCCCGACAGCGAGCTCGAGGAAACCGGCACATTCCAAGGGATCAACCCGGGAAGGAGCAAGCCGAAGGGGAAGATCACACTGCCAGTGACATTTGGCGGAGAGCTGAACTTCAAAACCGAGAGGATCACCTTTGACGTTGCCGATATCCCATTACCTTACAATGGGATACTTGGCCGTCCGGCGCTCGCCAAGTTCATGGCAGCCTCTCATTATGCCTACAACATGCTCAAGATGCCAGGCCCGATAAGCGTCATCTCTGTCCCTGGCGACAAGAAGGACGCCCTTATCTGTGCCGACAAGATTTACTGAGATGCAGCAGCCGCAACAGATAGCAAGATGCTTTCCGCTGAAGCTCCCGAGGGGAAGAACAAGACCAAGTCCGGCAAGAGCTCTGGGGCCCACTCCGGCAAACGCAGCTCTTCGGAGTGCTGCGCTGCCGTCGAGGACTCACCATCGAGCTCCACCGGCAAGTGCAAGAAGGCAATGGCAGCTCCACCAGAGACAAAGAAGGTGTCCGCCAAGGAGGACGACACTGGTGGTACTTTCACCATCAGTGCCACGCTCGATCCCAAATAGGAAAGCGCGCTCGTTGCTTTCCTGCGGGCGAACATCGACGTGTTTGCCTGGCAACCGTCTGACATCCCCGGTGTTCCCAGGAAAGTGATTGAGCAAAAGCTTGGCGTTTGTCTTCACGCGCGGCCCGTCAAGCAGAAGGTTAGAAAACAAGCAGTGGAGCGCCAAGAGTTCATAGCAGAAGAAATCAAGAAGCTGGAAGCAGCAGGCCTTGTCAGAGGTGTGCTCCATCCCACGTGGTTGGCCAATCCTGTCGTCGTGCGTAAAGCGAATGGGAAGTGGAGGCTTTGTATAGACTTCACCGATGTGAATAAAGCTTGTCCCAAAGATCCATTTCCCTTGCTGCGCATTGACCAGATTGTTGACTCCACAGCGGGATGTGAGTTGCTTTCATTTCTTGATGCATATTCAGGATACCACCAGATATTTATGGCTGAAGAAGATGAGGAGAAGACCGCATTCATCACTCCATGTGGCACTTATTTCTTTATACGCATGCCCTTTGGATTGAAGAATGCCGGTTCGACTTTTGCAAGGGTAGTCCTTACAGCTTTTGAGCCACAGATACACAGAAATGTAGAAGCTTACATGGACGATATAGTGGTCAAGAGCAAGGACAGGGCTACTCTGATACAAGATTTAGACAAAACTTTGCGAATCTGCGCAAGATCCAACTCAAGCTCAACCCCGAGAAGTGCGTGTTTGGAGTCCCCTCCGGCAAGCTTCTCGGGTTCTTTGTATCCCAGAGGGGGATTGAAGCCAATCCCGACAAGATCAAAGCCATCGAGCAGATTGAAGCTCCGAAGCGCGTCAAGGATGTACGAAGACTCGCCGGCTGCGTGGCTGCTCTCAGCAGATTCATCTCTAAGTCAGCAGAACGCGCCCTGCCATTTTTCAAGATTTTGAAAAAGGCAGGTCCGATGAAATGGACTCCGGAAGCGGAGCAGTGTTGCAGGACTTGAAGAGGTACCTATCCTCCACTCCAATACTTGTCGCACCTAAGCCACAAGAGAAGTTGCTGCTATACTTAGCAGCAACCAATCAAGTGGTTAGTGCTGCGTTAGTAGCGGAAAGGGAGGCAGATGATGAGCCAACGGGCCCGGCAAGCACATCCAGCGACAAGCAGGGGGCTTCCCCGACAAGCTCTGGTCCCGACAAGGATGGAACTGCGCAGATGCTAGAGGAAGTGCGGAAGAAGATGGTGCAGCGCCCAGTCTACTTCGTCAGCTCCCTTCTGTAGGGGGCTAGATCAAGGTACTCTGGGGTGCAGAAGCTGCTTTTCGGCCTACTTATGGCCTCGAGAAAGCTGCGCCACTACTTCCAGGCACACGAGATAACAGTGGTCACTCGCTTTCCACTGAAGACGATACTGCAAAATCCAGAAGCAACATGCATGATTGTCGAGTGGGCACTGGAGCTGTCAAGCTTTGGCCTCAAGTTTGAAAGCACTTCAACTATCCAGAGCAGAGCATTGGCAGAATTCATAGCGGAATGGACGCGAACGCCAGACGAAGAGATTCCAGAGACGAGCATTCCCGTTAAAGAAGCAAGCAAAGAATGGATAATGTACTTTGATGGTGCCTTCTCGCTGCAAGGCGCCGGTGCCGGCGTGCTGCTTGTCGCACCCACCGGAGAGCACCTCAAGTACGTCGTCCAAATGCACTTTCCCAAGGAGCAAGCAACGAACAATACTTCGGAGTACGAGGGTTTTCTTGCCGGCCTCAGAATCGCGGCAGAGCTTGGGATCAAGAAGCTGATTGTGCGGGGTGACTCGCAGTTGGTCGTCCGCCAAGTGAACAAGAGCTACCAGAGTCCGTTGATGGAAGCATACGTCGACGAATGAGAAAGCTTGAAGAGCACTTTGAAGGCTTACAGATGGAGCACGTTCCAAGAGCTTAGAACGACATCGCAGATGGCCTGTCAAAGTGTGCTGCACTAAAGCTACCTGTGGAACCGGGGATCTTTGTGCTCAAGCTAACTCAACCATCCGTAACACCATCGACTGGACAAAGTAAGAAGAGAAAGTTGGTTTCTGGTGACTACTTGCCGGCAGAACTTCCCGAAGCCGCCGCCAACAAAGTCCCCAAGATCAACGACAAGATTGCTGAGGAGCAGTCTCCTCCTGCAAACCCAAGGGTTTGTACAGTTGAAGCAAACGCTCCCGACAAGTTTTGCTCCGGCAAGCTTGCCGAGGAACGCCAAGCTCCGGCTGAACCGCAAGTTCTTGTCGTAGAAGCTAACTTTCCCGCAGCAGCACAGATGCCTTTAGTCCTGGTCATCGAGCCGCAGGCTCCGACATGGGCGCAGCAGATTGTCCGTTTCCTTCAAATAGGAGAACTTTCCGAAGAGCCAGAAGAAGCAGAAAGAATAACCCGGCAGTCAAGTATGTATCAGTTTGTCGGCAACGAACTATACAGAAGAAGACTCAACGGTGTGAAATTGAAATGCATTCCCCGGGAAGATGGAAAAAGCTGTTGGCAGAGATACACAGAGGCATATGTGGCCACCACATTGGCGCTATAGCACTTGCCGACAAAGCGTTCCGGCAAGGTTTCTTTTGGCCAGAAGCACTCCAGGATGCAACTGCGCAAGTAACCAAGTGTGAAGCATGCCAGTTCCATTCCAAGCAGATACATCAACCAGCTCAATCTCTCCAGACGATCCCTTTATCCTGGCCATTTTCGGTCTGGAGGCTCGACATCCTCGGCCCCTTTCCCCGCGCAGCCGGGGGCTTTGAGTACTTGTACGTCGCCGTCGACAAGTTCACAAATTGGCCGGAAGTGGAGCCAGTGAAAAAGGTGACCGCACAGTCAGCAGTCAAGTTCTTCAGATCGATTGTTTGCCATTTCGGAATCCCTAACAGGATCATCACCGACAACGGCACACAATTCACAAGTCGCACCTTCATGCAGTACGTCCAAGACCTTGGCGCCAAGGTCTGCTTCGCTTCTGTTGCTCACCCGAGGAGCAACGGTCAAGCGGAGAGGGCAAACGCTGAAGTGCTGCGCGGACTCAAGACGAGAACTTTCGACAGGCTGCACAAGTGCGGAAGAAACTTGATCGAGGAGTTGCAAGCGGCTCTTTGGTCGATCAGGACGACGCCAAATCGAGCCACTGGACAGACGCCCTTTGCTCTTGTCTATGGAGCAGAGGCAGTTCTCCCCACGGAACTCGTATACGGGTCGCCTCGAGTGCTCGCTTATGATGAGCTCGAGCAAGAGCAGATGCGACAAGATGATGCGCTGCTCCTTGAGGAAGACCGTCTTCAGGCTGTTGTATGAGCTGCTCGATACCAGCAAGCCTTGCGCCGCTACCATAGCCGCAAGGTTAAAGCCAGTAGTCTCGAGGAATGCGACCTTGTTCTTCGGCGCGTTCAGTCCGCCAAGAATTCCAACAAGTCACAAGGCCCGGCGCCGTCCGCCTTGAGACCGACGAAGGCTTACCGGTGAGCAACTCCTGGAACACTGAGCATCTTCACAAGTTTTACCCATAAGGCGCGGTTGCCGTGATCCGCTCCGGCAACCACCTTTTGTACAAGTCTTGCCGCTATTGCATGTAATCCTTTGTACAAAGCCGGGCGCAGACCCCGTGCATCAGTAAAGTTTATGTGCCCCGCACAACTTGTCGTTTCATGCCCTTTTTACCCTCTTGCATGTAGTATCTGACACATTGTGGAGCACCTATCACCGGTAAGCAATGACGAGCCCGAGAGGTCCATATCTATATTCTCTTTTCTGCCTTCTTTCTCCAGCAGAGGAAGGTTTCCTCGCGCACAAGTTTGCCGGGGGGAAGGAGGATAGTGGTAAGGACCAGGCGCCGTTCAAGAAAACCCTGCCTTGCCGGGAAGCAAACAACATAAAAGCTAAGTTGCCAAAGTTTGAGCAATCAAATTTTTAAATTTTTGAGTTATCTTCCTTAAATGACTGCGCTTTGTATGGAAAACCTGTGCGCGGAGGAACCAACTCGTAGCTAGCCGCGCCCTTACTTTGTTTCGAGCACGCTCAACGGCTTAAGTGTGCTGCGACAAGTGTCGCGCCCTTACTTCGTTTTCGAGTTCGCTCAACAGTTTAAGTGTGCTGCGACTAGTTGCGACAAGGTTTCTTGTCGGCGACTGCATTGCCAGCAGGCTGCTGAAGTTCCGCACTCAGCACTCGCGGCAAAGGTGCCTTCGCCGGCAAGTTCCCTGACAGCGTAGGGTAAAAACATACAAAGCAAGGAAGTCAAGTAAAGGAAATAACATGGCATTGACTACCCAAAATAAAGTTATATTACAAAGCAACTTGTCACAGTGTTAATAGACTATTGTTCATAACATGGTTGGCAGCGACAAGGAAAGAAGAAGGTAAACAAGACTAGTCCGCGCGGTCGCCCTCGACCCTCTTGATGCCGCCCACCTTATTCACAATAGGCGCGACAACGGCCTTGAGCGCCTCCTGGTCAACGCGGCGGCAAGGTCCTGAGGACGTATGTGAGGTTGAGGCCTGGGTTGTGGTGCGCTATCTTCATCAACACCTTCTCGAGGGCCCCCGCGCAGAGCCTGCGCAACTCGTCCGCCAGCTGCTTTGGGATCCTTTCCCGGAGCTGCTGGAGGGCCGGCGCCACCCCCCTGAACAACAAGCTCAACTTGGCGCTGTGGGGGAGATTCTCGTCGGTGGAGTACCCGAGGTGCTCCGCCCCCAGCTCCGCCAGCTCCTTGTCGACGTCGGCGGCGGCGGCAACAAGACCCTCTGTCTAGTGCTCCACCGTCAGCCTGAAGTTGTTTTGGGAGATGGCGGCGCTGTCCAACAGCGCCTTCTCGGCCCTGAGCTCCTCCTTCAGTTTCGCCTCCTTCTCTCTGACGCCGTCAAGCGTTGTGGTGAGGGTGGACAGTTTTAGCTCCAGATCGGCGATGGAGTCCTTGGCGACGGCGAGCTCCTTGCCCTTGTCGGAGAGGCGGACCTGCAGCTCGGAGTGGCTGTGGGCGTGCTTCTCCCTCTCAAGCACAAGAGCGGCGACTTTCTCGTCGCTCGTCTTCAAGTTGGCCTCCAGTTGCGCCACCCTCGCCTCCAAGTCCCTCTTGGCGGTCTCAGCAGCCGCAGCAGCATCCTTCGCTTCCTGCAGAGCTCCGCCAAGAGACTGTTCGCGCGCGGCAAGCTCGTCCTCGTGGCTGTCGAGGTCGACCTTCCGCTGCGTCAGTTCGCCTTCTCGCCGGGACAACTCCTCGACGGCGAGCCGTTGCTGCTCCTCCGCTTCGGCCTTCTCCAAGATAAACGCCTGATGCAACTCGGCGAGTTGCTCCCGCTCCTACGCCAAGGATCGGAGAGCCGCCTGGTTGGCGGCCCGGAGCTCTTCTGCCCGCTTCTCCAAGTCAGCGCCCGCCTTGGCAGCCAGAGCCTCTCGGGACTCCAGCTTGGCCTGCCTGGCGCGGTACAGAGATAGAAGCCTCCGCAGAAGCCGCTCCTCCTCGGGCTCGCTGCTGCTGCTTGGCGCATCGACAAACTTTAATCCGGCGGAGGCAAGAACCTCCCCATCGAAGACCTATCCCTCCGCAGGCGCCCTCGATGTGCACGCCCACGGGAGCTGGATGAAGACTCTGTTGCCAGCCTCCAGATAGGCTATTGGCTCGATCGCGGCGGCAGGGGGAACGGCAGCCGGCGCAGCGTCTGACGCTCCTGCGGCCTCAGGGCCGTCAGTGCGACTGCCGGATCCCTCCTCAGCCGCCGCGCTGGCAGCCTTGGCGGCCTCGTCGGTGGCGGCCTCGTCAGCACCAGCCGCCCCTTCAGTAGCTGCGGCGTCGCCAGTGATGCCGCGCGTGTCCTCCTTGGTGGCGGCCTCCATCTCCATCGGCTCTGCGGCGGACGGATCTGACAGAAGAAAAGAAGAGAAGAACTATCAAGCAAATATCCAAAAAGAAAAATTCAAGAGAAGAAAAGTCCAAGGGTTTACCTACGCAGGCCTCCTCTTTGGTGGGGTTCCTTGCCTAGGAGTTCTCCCTCGGCGGCGTGGTGGTAGCTCCCGCAGGCGGAGGGCCGCTGGCGCCGTCCCTTAGCGGCGTGCTCGCCCTTGGCCGAGTACTCGCCCTTGGCGGAGTACTCGCCCTTGGCGGGGTACTCGCCCTTGGCGAAGTACTCACCCTTGGCGGGGTACTCGCCCTTGGCGGAGTATCCTCCCTTGCCGGGGAGCTTCCCCTTGGCGATACGGTCGAGACGTGCGGCGCATCGGGGGCGGCCTCCTGGCGCTCCTGATGTTGCTGCTCTGCTTGTGCACAATTCAACAAAGAAAACATCAACAAGGATAGAGGGCCCACGCGCGCCCGACAAGCGGAGAGTGGACAAAGAACTTACGCTGGGGGCTGCGCTGGGGGCTGCTCTGGAGAACGGCTGCCGGTTCCGGCAAGCTTGTCGCAGGCGCACCCCCTGCTGCAGCGGCGGGTTCGTCCTCGATGACGATCACTTGGACTTTGGCCCTCTTCGCCGCCCTCTGGGCCAGAGTCCTGGAAGAAAGACAAGATCAGAATCAGGCAAAAGAGATACAAGACAAGAATCAACAGAAAACCAGAGAGAAACAAGGATTGCGAAGACTTACTCTCCTTCCTCCTGGTCGTCGGAGCTGAGCGCCGAGAAGTCAAAGTCCGGCTCGCGCGTCCCGGCGCGAGGAGCTGGGGGAGTGGGCTCCCTTGGCCGCTTGGCGGGAACAGGGGCGGTGCTCTGAGTAGACCCCGCTCTGGTTGTCGCCGAAGCACGAGGGGCGAAAGGTGCAGTGGAGCCGGCGCGGGAAGATCCCCCTCCTGTTGCCGCTGAAGCATGAGGCACTCCCTTGGCGGCCTTGCCCATCGTGGTGGCGCGTGTCGGGCGGCGCTGCGGCTGCTGGCCCGCCTGCCGCCCCACCGCGTCGACGGCCTTGCGAAGGCGCCTCCTTGTCTGAGCTGGAGGACTTGCTGGAGGTGGCGAGTTGCCCGACGAGGAAGATGATGAGCCGAGGTTCAGCGAGCCGCCTGAGTCTTCGGCAGGATCGCTTGACCCGACGCCCTGCTCGGCGGGCCCGCTCGACTCAGCGCCTTGCTCGGTGGGCTCGCTTGTCTCGGCGAGTCGCCCGGCAAGCTTTCCCGCTTTGCGAATCTCTTCCTCCTCGGCGAGGCTTGTCGCCTCCGCCGACTCCGCCTCCTCCACAGTATATCCAAACTCGCCCGCGGCCTTGGCTGCAGCTGCCTCTTCCAACCTGGTGGCAATATATGCCATCTCCTGGTCGGTGGTGTCGCGTGTGAGTCCCCTCTTCTCATCGGCGTCGATTGGCAACTCCACCAGATTGTCAAAGAACGTCTGCACGGCTTCGTCGGAAGGTTCCCGCCAAGTGGGGTTGATCCCATGGGAACCACACAATGGCATCGCCGCGGGAATAGCACTGAGCGCAGAGCTATTGCACTATGGAACTACACCTGGCGGCAACGCGAACCACTCAGGATGGGCGGAGAAGTACTTAAATAGTGCTTGGAGCATTGCGTTGAGCTCCAGGACAGTGAAGTTGTAATTAAGGCCCGGGCGGAATCTCATGTTGTCTGCCGCGTTCTTGAACTCCCAAGCAGCCCTCTTCCTCTCCTGCAAGGGAGCGATGCGGCGGTGGAGAAAGTCTACCCCGACGGCACCTACAGTGAGCCTGGCTTGCCGGAGTCGAAGGATCCGAGTGATGGCTATCTTCAGCTTGTCGTCCTCAGGGGCCAGGTCACTCCAGCCGTTACCGCGTACTACTGCGACTTGACGCCGGGAAGTGAATTGCTGCGGGTCATCCTCTATAATCCAACACCAGTTGGCCCTCCACTCATCCCACTTGCCGCGGAGCTCCCCCGTCAAGTAAGCCTCTTTCTTGTGGAGCCTAAAGATCCAAGAGATTCCGCCAGATAGAGGTGACCCTGACTCGACTCGAGGTATGAAGTAATGGCGGAAGAGTGCTACATTGGGGTAAACTCCGATGAAATTTTCGCACAGATGTGCGAAAATGGCCATGGTCAAGACGGCGTTCGGGGTGAAGTCAAGGTGATGAAACCCGTAGGTATTAATGATGTCGTAGAAGAACTCCGAGAAGGGCGGGCAGAGCCTGCAGTAGAAGAACAGAGCAAAAAAGGCATAGCCACCCGGAAACATCTCGCAGGCCACAGCGGGGAGTACCTTGGTGCGCGGATGCGCCTTTGTCTCCCTCGACCAGAAGAGGTAGAAGGCGTCTTTCAGCTCTTCCGCACTAAGCTGTGGCGGGAAGACCGCCATCTTCTTCTGCATTGCTGCTAGCCGCAGCGCCATGGCAGTCTTCGCGGCCTTCGCCTTCTCGCCCTTCGGGGCCATGGCGGGGACGATGGGGGAAGTCTACGGCGCTGGTGATGCTGCCGGCGGTGGCGGAAGGGGGGGCGGAGCGCTGCTCTCTTTCGACCTTCGGGGAGGAGGGGAGCGGCAGGGGTTTCTGGAGGATGAAGAAGCAACGGGCGAATGGAAGGAACTCCCCCTGTTTCCCCTGCTTTTAAGGGGGGAGGGGGGGACGTTTCGCATTTCCCCATTAAAGAAACAGGCCACGATCTCTCCCACGACGCCGCGATCGACGCGTGCCGTTAGGGAGGGGTGCGGTGGATACGGAGTGGGATACGGCGTGTCGCGGGCCGCGCGTGCCCGTGCACTGTTTTGGGCCTGGCCCAACAACGCTCGGCACCGTGTGTGGCCCAGGCCCGGGGGCTCCTGTCGGTGTACTAACGTAGGGTTACCTTAGTATCCCGAACTTGTGCACGAGCAGTTCCAGCGTCCCGTGGCGGGGCTTGCCGCGCGACCGCCAAGGCTCACTGTGGTTCCTTTGGAGCCATTCAAGAACAAAGTATTCAAGTTAAGGAGACAAGGCCCCGGCAAGAGGAGCTTGCCGGGAAGGTCACTCAAGGCTCAAGACCACTTCTTTGGCACAGGACCCTGGCAAGAGGAGCTTGCCGGGAAGGCCAAACATGGCATTTTAAGGGACTTGCCGCGACGCGCCACGCGTCCCGGCAAGGCCCGGAGAGCGACAAGCTTCCGGGCACGACAAGATAGCAGTCGCGGCAAGGCGCTTGCCGCGGCAAACTTCCACTAAGTACCCGCGCTCCAGCTCATCCGCCCACGCATCGTCCTGGGACCTTTCCAGGCACACGTGGCGGAAGGCTGTGCAGCCTGGGGAACACGGTGGCAAGATGCGATGACGAGGCCACCGTCGTGGCGGACGGTGGCGCCCTGACGGACGCTTTTTGCACTGTTTGGGGCGACGGCGACGGGCATTTAATGCCCTTGTCCCCTGCCGTCAGGGTTAGGTATAGAGCACTATGCATACACTGTTCCAACTACCACCCATTTTACATTTTTACCCTCGACTGCATTGCCACCTGTCGGTGACCCCTTTGACCTATAAAAGGAGGCCCATGCGCAACGTAGAAAGGGTTCCGATCCTCGATCACTGTCACGTTCGGTCCTGCTAGCGATCAGCATTGTAGCTCTTCTCGCTCCCGAGCCAAGAACACAATACAAACCAAGGCAGGAGTAGGGTTTTACGCATCCGTGCGGCCCGAACCTGGGTAAACTGCTCGCGTGTTCGCCTCGATCTACTCTTTGTGCATCCTCCGCCCCCTTGCCGTACAGAAAAGGGGCTCCGGTCCCATAGGTGTTCGTGGGCGACCAGTTTCCCCGACATGCTCCAGTGCACCAAAGTTGGTTGCAAAATCACATGTGTGTCCTTGGGTGAATTTCTAGGTCCCATGCAGGAAATAGGAATGAAATTCAAAATCCAGGGCACTGGTGATTGCCGGCAAAACATTGAGATGCCTGGTTTTTAAATTCTAGAAAATCGAAAACTCACCTGAAATTCATGGAACTTGGCATGCTATCATGGAGCGGCATCAACATGCTGTGGTAATTTTTTTGTCCTATTTGGGGCAGGTTTGGGTATAGGCTTCTCACAAACGAGAGCTTCTCACAACAAGCGTGACGATTTCGGTTGGGAACGTGCCACCTTTGGGAACGAAATGATATATGTTGCCTCTTATTGCTTTAAAAAATTTCTAGTGTCAACATAGAACAACAGGAGTGTTGTGTTTAATTTTGGAATTTTCTGTGGTTCGTTTGGCCTTTTTTATACGTTAATTGGGTTTTCTAGGCATTTTATGTGCATAATTCAAATTTGAACTACAAGCACATGCTCCAGTGCACCAAAGTTGGTTGAAATATCACATGTGTGTCCTTGGGTGAATTTATAGGTCCCATGCAAGAAATGGAATGAAATTCAAACCCCAGGGCTCTGTTGATTGTTGGCAAAATGTAGAGATGCCTGGTTTTTAAATTCTAGTAAATCCAAAACTCGTCTGAAATTCATAAAACTTGGCATGCTGACATGGAGCTACATCAACATGTCGTGGTATTTTTTTGGCCCATTTGGGGCAGGTTTGGGTATAAGCGTCTCACAACAAGCGTGACGGTTTCGGTAGGGAACGTGCCACCTTCGGGAACGAAATGATATCCGTTGCCACTTATTGCTTTCAAAAAAATTCTAGTGTCAACATAGAACAACAGGAGTGTTGTGTTTAATTTTGGAATTTGCCGTGGTTCGTTTGGCCTTTTTTATACGTTAATCGGGTTTTCTAGGCATTTTATGTGCATAATTAAAATTCAAACTACAAGCACATGCTCGAGTGCATCGAAGTTGGCTGAAAAATCACATGTGTGTACTTGGGTGAATTTCTAGGTCCCATGCAAGAAATGGGAATGAAATTCAAACACCAGGGCACTGTTGATTGCCGGCAAAATTTTGAGATGCCTGGTTTTTAAATTATAGTAAATCCCAAACTCGTCTGAAATTCATGGAACTTGGCATGCTATCATGGAGCGCCATCAACATGCGGTGGTAATTTTTTATCCCATTTGGGCAGGTTTGGGTATAAGCTTCTCACAACAAGTGTGATATTTGGTTGAGAACGTGTCACCTCTGGGAACGAAATTATATCCGTTGCCTCTTATTAACTTCAAAAAAATTCTAGTGTCATAATAGAATAATAGGAGTGTTGTGATTAATTTTGGAATTTTTCGTGGTTCGTTCGAACTTTTTATACGTTAATTTGGTTTTCTTGGCATTTTATGTGCATAATTCAAAGTTGAACTACAAGCAAACCTCCAGTGCACAAAAGTTGGTTGAAAAATCACATGTGTGTCCTTGGGTGAATTTCTAGGTCCCATGCAAGTAATGGGAATAAAATTCAAACACGAGGGCATTGTTGATTGCTGGCAAAACATTTAGATTCCTGGTTTTTAAATTCTAGTAAATCCAAAACTCGTCAGAAATTCATGAAACTTGGCATGCTATCATGGAGCGGCATCAACATGTCGTGGTAATTTTTTGTCCCATTTGGGGCAGGTTTTGGTATAAGCTTCTCACAACAAGCATGATGGTTTCAGTAGGGAACGTGCCACCTTTGGGGACGGAACAATATCCGTTGCCTCTTATTGCTTTCAAAAAATTCTAGTGTCAACATAGAACAACAGGAGTGTTGTTTTTAATTTTGGAATTTCTCGTGGTTCGTTTGTCCTTTTTTATACGTTAATTGCATTTTCTAGGCATTTTATGTGTATAATCCCAATTTCAACTACATGCACATGCTCCAGTGCAAGAAAGTTGGATGAAAAATCACATGTGTGTCCTTGGGTGAATTTCTAGGTCCCATGCAAGAAATGGGAATGAAATTCAATCGCTAGGGCACTGTTAATTGCTGGCAAAACGTTGAGATGCCTAGTTTTAAAATCTAGTAAATCCAAAACTCGTCTGAAATTCATGGAACTTGGCATGCTATCATGGGGAGGCATCCACATCTTGTGGCAAATTTTTTTGTCCCATTTGGGGCAGGTTTGGGTATAAGCTTCTCACAAACCAGGGCTTCTCAAAACAAGCGTGATGGTTTCGGTATGGAAGGTGCTACCTTTGGGGACGGAACGATATCCGTCACCTCTTATTGCTTTCAAAAAATTTCTAGTGTCAACATAGAATAACAGGAGTGTTGGGTTTAATTTTGGAATTTTTCGTGGTTCGTTTGGCCTCTTTTATGCGTTAATTGGGTTTTCTAGGCATTTTATGTGCATAATTAAAATTTGAACTACAAGCACATGCTCCAGTGCACCAAATGGTTCTCACACAAGAAATGGGAGAAATGGGAGAAATGTGAACTACCAGCAAAGCTCCAGTGCACCAAAGTTGGTTGAAAAATCACATGGGTGTCCTTGGGAGAATTTCTAGGTCCCATGCAAGAAATGGGAAGGAAATTCAAACACTAGGGCACTTTAGATTGCCTGCAAAACGTTGAGATGTCTAGTTTTAATATTATAGTAAATACAAAACTCGTTTGAAATTCATGAAACTTGGCATGCTATCATTGAGCGGCATCAACATGCCGTGGTAAAATGTTTTGTCCCATTTGGGGCAGGTTTGGATATAAGCTTCTCACGAACCATTTGGGACAGGTTTCGGTTGGGTTTTCTATGCATTTTATGTGCATAATTAAAATTTGAACTACAACCACATGCTCTAGTGCACCAAAGTTGGTTGAAAAATCACATGGGTATCCTTGGGAGAATTTCTAGGTCCCGTGCAAGAAATGGGAAGGAAATTCAAACACTAGGGCACTTTTGATTGCCTACAAAACGTTGAGATGCCTAGTTTTAATATTATAGTAAATACAAAACTCCTTTGAAATTCATGAAACTTGGCATGCTATCATTGCGCGGGATCAACATGCTATGGTAAATATTTTTTCCCATTTGGGGCAGGTTTGGATATAAGTTTCTCACGAACCATTTGGGGCAGGTTTCGGTAGGGTTTTCTAGGCATTGTATGTGCATAATTCAAATTTGAACTACAAGCAGATGCTCCAGTGCACCAAAGTTGGTTGAAAAATAACATGGGTGTCCTTGGGAGAATTTCTAGGTCCCATGCATGAAATGGGAAGGAAATTCAAACACTAAGGCACTTTTGATTGCCTGCAAAACGTTGAGATTCCTAGTTTTAATATTATAGTAAATACAAAACTCGTTTGAAATTCATGAAACTTGGCATGCTATCATGGAGCGGCATCAACATGCCGTGGTAAATTTTTTGTCCCATTTGGGGCAGGTTTGGATATAAGCTTCTCACGAACCAGAGCATCTCACAACAAGCATGATGGTTTCGGTAGGGAATGCGCCACCTTTGGGGACGGAACGATATTCGTTTCCTCTTATGGCTTTCATAAAATTTCTAATGTCATAATAGAATAACATGAGTGTTGTGTTTAATTTTGGAATTTTTCATGGTTCGTTCGGCCTTTTTTATACGTTAATTGGGTTTTCATGGCATGTTATGTGCATAATTCTAATGTGAACTACAAGCAAAGCTCCAGTGCACCAAAGTTGGTTGAAAAATAACATGTGTGTCCTTGGGTGAATTTCTAGGTCCCATCCAAGAAATGGAAATTTAATTCAAACGCCATGGCACTGTTGATTGCCTGCAAAACTTTGAGATGATTGGTTTTTAAATTATAATAAATACGAAACTCGTTTGAAATTGATGAAACTTGGCATGCTATCATGGAGCGGCATCAACATGTCGTGGTAATTTTTTGTCCCATTTGGGGTAGGTTTGGGTATAAGCTTCTCACAAACCAGAGCTTCTCATAACAAGCATGATGGTTTCCGTAGAGAACATGCCACCTTTGGGGACGGAACGATATCCGTTTCCTCTTATGGCTTTCAAAAAAATTCTAGTGTCATAATAGAATAACAGCAGTGTTGTATTTAATTTTGGACTTTTTCGTGGTTCGATCGGCCTTCTTTATACATTAATTGGGTTTTCTTGGCATTTTATGTGCATAATTAAAATTTGAACTACAAGCACATGCTCCAGTGCACCAAAGTTGGATGAAAAATCACATGTGTGTCCTCGGGTGAATTTCTAGGTCCCATGAAAGAAATGGGAATGAAATTCAAACACCGGGGCAGTGTTGATTGCTGACAAAACGTTGAGATGCCTAGTTTTTAAATTCTAGTAAATCCAAAACTTGTCTGAAATTCATGGAACTTGGCATGCTATCATGGAGCGGTATCAACATGCCATGGTAATTTTTTTATCCCATTTGGGGCGGGTTTGGGTATAAGCTTCTCACAAACGAGAGCTTCTCACAACAAGCATGATGGTTTCGGTAGTGAACGTGCAGCCTTTGGGGACGGAACCATATCAGTTGCCTCTTATTTCTTAAAAAAAAATTATAGTGTCAACATAGAATAACAGGAGTGTTGTGTTTAATTTTGGAATTTTTCGTGGTCCGTTTGGCCTTTTTTACCCGTTAATTGGGTTTTCTAGGCAATTTTTGTGCATAATTCCAATTTAAACTACAAGCACATGCTCCAGTGCACCAAATGGGTTGAAAAATCACATGTGTGTCCTAGGGTGAATTTCTAGGTCCCACGAAGAATTGGAAATGAAATTCAAACACCAGGGCACTGTTGATTGCCGGCAAAACATTGAGATGCCTAGTTTTTAAATTCTAGTAAATCCAAAACTCATCTGAAATTCATGAAACTTGGCATACTATCATGGAGTGGCATCAACATGTCGTGTTAATTTTTTGTCCCATTTTGGGCAGGTTTGGGTATAAGCTACTCACAAACGAGAGCTTCTCACAACAAGCGTGATGGTTTCGGCAGGAAATGTGCCATCTTTGGGGACAAAACGATATTCGTTGCCTCTTATTGCTTTCAAAAAAATTATAGTGTCAACATAGAACAACAGGAGTGTTTTGTTTAATTTTGGAATTTTATGTGGTTCGTTTGGCCTTTTTATATGTTAATTGGGTTTTCCAGGCATTTTACGTGCATGATTCAAATTTGAACTACAAGAACATACTCCAGTGCACCAAAGTTGGTTGAAAAATCACGTGTGGCCTTTGGTGAATTTCAGTTCCCATGCAAGAAATGGGAATGAAATTCAAAGACCATGGCACTGTTGATTGCCGACAAAACGTTGAGTTGTCTGGATTTTAAATAATAGTAAATACAAAACTCATCTGAAATTCATGAAACTTGGCATGCTATCATGGAGCGGCATCAACATGCCATGGTAATTTTTTTGTCCCTTTTGGGGCAGGTTTGGATATAAGCTTATCACAAACGAGAGCTTCTCATAACAAGCGTGATGGTTTCGGTAGGGAACGTGCAACCTTTGGGGATGGAACGATATATGTTGCCTCTTATTGCTTTCAAAAAATTTCTAGTGTCAACATAGGATAACAGGAGTGTTATTTTTAGTTTTGGAATTTTTCGCGGTTCGTTTGGATTTTTATACGTTTCTAGGCATTTTATGTGCATAATTAAAATTTGAACTACAAGCACATGCTCCAGTGCACCAGAGTTGGTTGAAAACTCAAATGTGTGTCCTTGGGTGAATTTCTAGGTTCCATGCAAGAAATGGGAAGGAAATTCAAACATCAAGGCACTAGTGATTTCCGACATAACGTTGAGATGCCTGGTTTTTAAATTCTAGTAAATACAAAACTCGTTTGAAATTCATGAAACTAGGCATGCTATCATGGAGCGGCATCAACATGGCATGGTAAATGTTTTGTCCCTTTTGGGGCAGGTTTGGATATAAGCTTCTCACAAACCCGAGCTTCTCACAACAAGCATGATGGTTTTGGTAGGGAACGATATCCGTTTCCTCTTATTGCTTTCAAAAAATTTCTACTGTCAAAATAGAATAACATGAGTGTTGTGTTTAATTTTGGAATTTTTCGTGGTTCCTTCGGCCTTTTTTATACGTTAATTGGGTTTCCTAGGCATTTTATGTGCATCATTCAAATTTGAACGACAAGCACATGCTCAAGTGCACCAAAGTTGGCTCAAAAATCACATATGTGTCCATGGGTGAATTTCTAGGTGCCATGCAAGAAATGGGAATGAAATTCAAACACCAGGGCACTGTTGATTGCCGGCAAAACGTGGAGATGCCTGGTTTTTAAATTCTAGTAAATCCAAAACTCGTCTGAAATTCATGAAACTTGGCATGCTGTCATGCAGCGGCATCAACATGTCATGGTAAATTTTTTGTCCCATTTGGGGCAGGTTTGGGTATAAGCTTCTCACAACAAGCGTGACAGTTTAGGTTAGGAACGTCCAACCTTTGGGAACGAAATGATATCGGTTGCCTCTTATTGCTTTAAAAAAATTCTAGAGTCAACATAGAACAACATGAGTGTTGTGTTTAATTTTGGAGTTTTCCGTGGTTCGTTTGGCCTTTTTTATACGTTAATTGGGTTTTCTAGGCATTTTATGTGCATAATTCAACTTTGAACTACAAACACATGCTCTAGTGCACCAAAGTAGGTTCAAAAATCACATGTGTGTCCTTGGGTGAATTTATAGGTCCCATGCAAGAAATGGGATTGAAATTCAAACATCAGGGCATTGTAGATTGCCGGCAAAATGTGGAGATGCCTGGTTTTTAAATTCTAGTAAATCAAAAACTCGTCTGAAATTCATGAAACTTGGCATGCTATCATGGAGCGGCATCAACATGTCATGGTAAATTTTTTATCCCGTTTGTGGCAAGTTTGGGTATAAGCTTCTCACAACAAGCGTGACAGTTTTGGTTGGGAACGTACCACCTTTGGGAACGAAATGATATCCGTTGCCTCTTATTGCTTTAAAAAAAATCTAGTGTCAACATAGAACAACATGAGTGTTGTGTTTAATTTTTGAATATTCCGTGGTTCGTTTGGCCTTTTTTATTCGTTAATTGGGTTTTCTAGGCATTTTATGTGCATAATTCAAATTTGAACTACAAGCACATGCTCCAGTGCACCAAAGTTTGTTGAAAAATCACATGTGTGTCCTTGGGTGAATTTCTAGGTCCCATGCAAGAAATAGGAATGAAACTCAAAAACCAGGGCACTGTTGATTGCCAGTAAAACGTTGAGATGCCTGGTTTTTAAATTCTATTAAATCGAAAACTCGTCTGAAATTCATGGAACTTGGCATGCTATCATGGAGCGGCATCAACATGTTGTGGTAAATTTTTTGTCCCATTTGGGGCAGGTTTGGGTATAAGCTTGTCACAAACGAGAGCTTCTCACAATAAGCGTGATGGTTTCGGTAGGGAACATGCCACCTTTGGGGACGAAATGATATCCGTTGCCTATTATTGCTTTCAAAAAAATTCTAGTGTCAACATAGAATAACAGGAGTGTTGTTTTTAGTTTTGGATTTTTTTCGCGGTTCGTTTGGCCTTTTTATACGTTAATTGGGTTTTCTAGGCATCTTATGTGCATAATTAAAATTTTAACTACAAGCACATGCTCCAGTGCACCAAAGTTGGTTGAAAAATCACATTTGTGTCCTTGGGTGAACTTATAGGTCCCATGCAAGAAATGGGAAGGAAATTCAAACAGCAGGGAACCGTTGATTCCCTGCAAAACGTTGAGATGCTTAGTTTTTAAATTCTAGTAAATACAAAAGTCATCTGAAAATCATGAAACTTGGCATGCTATCATGGAGCGGCATCAACATGCCATGGTAAATTTTTTGTCCCATTTGGGGCAAGTTTAGCTATAAGCTTCTCAGAAACTAGAGCTTCTCAAAACAAGCGTGATGGTTTCGGTATGGAACGTGCCACCTTTGGGGACGGAACGATATCCATTGCCTCTTATTGCTTTCAAATAATTTCTAGTGTCAACATAGAATAATAACAGTTTTGTGTTTAATTTTGGAATACTTTGTGGTTCGTTCGGCCTTTTTTATAGGTTAATTGGGTTTTCTAGGCATTTTATGTGCATAATTAAAATTTGAACTATAAGCACATGCTCCAGTGCACCAAAGTTGGTTGAAAAATTACATGTGTGTCCTTGGTTGAATTTCTCTGCCCCATGCAAGAAATGGGAATGAAATTCAAACACGAGGGCAATGTTGATTGTCGGCAAAACGTTGAGATGCCTGGTTTTTAAATTCTAGTAAATCCAAAACTCGTGTGAAATTCATGAAACTTGGCATGCTATCATGGAGCGGCATCAACATGCTATGGTAATTTTTTGTCCCAATTGGGGCTGGTTTGTGTATAAGCTTCTCACAAAGAAGAGCTTCTCACAATAAGCATGACGGGTTCGGTAGGGAACGAGCCACCTTGGGAACGAAACGATATCCGTTGCCTCTTATTGCTTTCAAAAAAAATCTAGTGTCAACATAGAACAACAGGAGTGTTGTGTTTAATTTTGGCATTTTTCGTGGTTCGTTTGGCCTTTTTATACGTTAATTGGGTTTTCTAGGTGTTTTATGTGCATAATTAAAATTTGAACTACAAGCACATGCTCCAGTGCACCAAAGTTGGTTAAAAAATCACATGTGTGTCCTTGGGTGAATTTCTAGGTCCCAAGCAAGAAATGGTAAGGAAATTCAAACACCAAGGCACTGTTGATTGCCTGCAAAACGTTGAGATATCTGGTTTTTAAATTCTAGTAAATACAAAACTCGTCTGAAAATCTTGAAACTTGGCATGCTATCATGGAATGTCATCAACATGCCATACTAAATTTTTTGTCCCATTTGGGGCAGGTTTGGCTATGAGCTTATCACAAACCAGAGCTTCTCTCAACAAGGGTGATGGATTCGGTATAGAACGTGCCACCTTTGGGAACAGAACGATATCCATTGCCTCTTATTGCTTTCAAATAATTTCTAGTGTCAACATAGAATAACAGTTGTTTTGTGTTTAATTTTGGAATTTTTCGTGGTTCGTTCGGCCTCTTTTATATGTTAATTGGCTTTTCAAGGCATTTATGTGCATACTTCAAATTTGAACTACAAGCACATGCTCCAGTCCACCAAAGTTGGTTGAAAAATCACATGTGTGTCCTTGGGTGAATTTCTAGGTCCCATGCAAGAAATGGGAATGAAATTCAAAAACCAGGGCACTGTTGATTGCTGGCAAAACGTTGATATGCCTGGTTTTTAAATTCTAGTAAATCCAAAACTCGTCTGAAATTCATGGAACTTGGCATGCTATCATGGAGCGGCATCAACATGTCATGGTAAATTTTTTTGTCCCATTTGGGGCAGGTTTGGGTATAAGCTTCTCACAACAAGCGTGACGGTTCCGGTTGGGAACATGCCACCTTTGTGAACGAAATGATATCCGTTGCCTCTTATTGCTTTAAAAAAATTCTCGTCTCAACATAGAACAACATGAGTGTTGTGTTTAATTTTGGAATTTTCCATGGGTTGTTTGGCCTTTTTTATACGTTAATTGGGTTTTCTAGGCATTTTATGTGCATAATTCAAATTTGAAGTACAATCACATGCTCCAGTGCACCAAAGTTGGTTGAATAATCACATGTGTGTACTTGGGTGATTTTCCAGATCGCATGCAAGAAATAGGAATGAAATTCAAAAACCAAGGCACTGTTGATTTCCAGCAAAACGTTGAGATGCCTGGCTTTTAAATTCTAATAAATCGAAAACTCGTCTGAAATTCATGGAACTTGGCATGCTATCATGGAGCGGCATCAACATGCTGTGGTAATTTTTTAGTCCCATTTGGGGCAGGTTTGGGTATAAGCTTCTCACGAAGGAGAGCTTCTCACAATAAGCGTGATGGTTTCGGTAAGGAATGTGCCACCTTTGGGGACGAAACGATATCCGTTGCCTATTATCGCTATCTAAAAATTCCTAGTGTCAACGTAGAATAACAGGAGTGTTGTTTTTAGTTTTGGATGTTTTCGCGGTTCGTTTGGCCTTTTTATACGTTAATTGGGTTTTCTAGGCGTTTTATGTGCATAATTAAAATTTGAACTACAAGCACATGCTCTAGTGCACCAAAGTTGGTTGAAAAATCACATGTGTTTCATTGGGTGAATTTCTAGGTCCCATGCAAGAAATGGGAAGGAAATTCAAACACGAGGGCACTTTTGATTGGCTGCAAAACGTTGAGGTGCCTGGTTTTTAAATTCTAGTAAATACGAAACTCGTCTGAAAATCATGAAACTTGGTATGCAATCATGGAGCGGCATCAACATGACAGGGTAAATTTTTGTCCCATTTGGGGCAGGTTTGGCTATAAGCTTCTCAGCAACCACAGCTTCTCACAACAAACGTGATTGTTTCAGTATGGAACGTGCCACCTTTTGGAACAGAATGATATCCATTGCCTATTATTGCTTTCAAATAATTTCTAGTGTCAACATAGAATAACAGCAGTTTTTTGTTTATTTTTGGAATTTTTCATGGTTCGTTTGGCCTTTTTATACGTTAATTGGGTTTTCTAGGCATTTTATGTGCATAATTAAAATTTGAACTACAAGCACATGCTCCAGTGCACCAAAGTTGGTTGAAAAATCACATTTGTGTCCTTGGGTTAACTTATAGGTCCCACGCAAGAAATGGGAAGGAAATTCAAACACCAGGGCACCATTGATTCCCTGCAAAACGTTGAGATGCCTAGTTATTAAATTCTAGTAAATACAAAACTCATCTGAAAATCATGAAACTTGGCATGCTATCATGGAGCGGCATCAACATGCCATGGTAAATTGTCTGTACCATTTGGGCAAGTTTAGCTATAAGCTTCTCAGAAACTAGAGCTTCTCACAACAAGCGTGATGGTTTCAGTATGGAACGTGCCACCTTTGGGGATCGAACGATATCCATTGCCTCTTATTGCTTTCAAATAATTTCTAGTGTCAACATAGAATAACAACAGTTTTGTGTTTAATTTTGGAATACTTCGTGGTTCGTTCGGCCTTTTTTATAGGTTAATTGTGTTTTCTAGGCATTTTATGTGCATAATTAAAATTTGAACTACAAGCACATGCTCCAGTGCACCAAAGTTGGTTAAAAAATTACATGTGTGTCCTTGGTTGAATTTCTCTGCCCCATGCAAGAAATGGGAATGAAATTCAAACACCAGGGCACTGTTGATTGTCGGCAAAACGTTGAGATGCCTAGTTTTTTAATTCTAGTAAATCCAAAACTCGTGTGAAATTCATGAAACTTGGCATGCTATCATAGAGCGGCATCAACATGCTATGGTAATTTTTTGTCCCATTTGGGGCTGGTTTGTGTATAAGCTTCTCACAAAGAATAGCTTCTCACAACAAGCATGACGGGTTCGGTAGGGAACGAGCCACCTTTGGGAACGAAACGATATCCGTTGCCTCTTATTGCTTTCAAAAAAATTCTAGTGTCAACATAGAACAACAGGAGTGTTGTGTTTAATTTTGGCATTTTTCGTGGTTCGTTTGGCCTTTTTATACGTTAATTGGGTTTTCTAGGTGTTTTATGTGCATAATTAAAATTTGAACTACAAGCACATGCTCCAGTGCACCAAAGTTGGTTGAAAAATCACATGTGTGTCCTTGGGTGAATTTCTAGGTCCCAAGCAAGAAATGGTAAGGAAATTCAAACACCAAGGCACTGTTGATTGCCTGCAAAACGTTGAGATACCTGGTTTTTAAATTCTAGTAAATACAAAACTCGTCTGAAAATCTTGAAACTTGGCATGCTATCATGGAATGTCATCAACATGCCATACAATTTTTTTTGTCCCATTTGGGGCAGGTTTGGCTATGAGCTTATCACAAACCAGAGCTTCTCTCTACAAGGGTGATGGATTCGGTATAGAACGTGCCACCTTTGGGAACGGAACGATATCCATTGCGTCTTATTGCTTTCAAATAATATCTAGTGTCAACATAGAATAACACTTGTTTTGTGTTTAATTTTGGAATTTTTCGTGGTTCGTTCGGCCTTTTTTATATGTTAATTGGCTTTTCTAGGCATTTATGTGCATACTTCAAATTTGAACTACAAGCACATGCTCCAGTGCATCAAAGTTGCTTCAAAAATCACATGTTTGTCCTTGGGTGAATTTTTAGGTCCCATGCAAGAAATGGGAATGAAATTCAAACACCAAGGCACTGTTGATTGCTGGCAAAACGTTGAGATGCCTGGTTTTTAAATTCTAGTAAATCCAAAACTCGTCTGAAATTCATGAAACTTGGCATGCTATCATGGAGCGGCATCAACATGTCATGGTAAATTTTTTGTCCCATTTGGGGCAGGTTTGGGTATAAGCTTCTCACAACAAGCGTGACGGTTCCGGTTGGGAACATGCCACCTTTGTGAACGAAATGATATTCGTTGCCTCTTATTGCTTTAAAAAAATTCTCGTGTCAACATAGAACAACATGAGTGTTGTGTTTAATTTTGGAATTTTCCGTGGTTTGTTTGGCCTTTTTTATACGTTAATTGGGTTTTCTAGGCATTTTATGTGCATAATTCAAATTTGAACTACAATCACATGCTCCAGTGCACCAAAGTTGGTTGAATAATCACCTGTGTGTCCTTGGGTGATTTTCCAGATCGCTTGCAAGAAATAGGAATGAAATTCAAAAACCAAGGCACTGTTGATTTCCAGCAAAACGTTGAGATGCCTGGCTTTTAAATTCTAATAAATCGAAAACTCGTCTGAAATTCATGGAACTTGGCATGCTATCATGGAGCGGCATCAACATGCTGTGGTAATTTTTTAGTCCCATTTGGGGCAGGTTTGGGTATAAGCTTCTCACAAAGGAGAGCTTCTCACAACAAGCGTGATGGTTTCAGTAAGGAATGTGCCACCTTTGGGGACGAAACGATATCCGTTGGCTATTATCGCTATCTAAAAGTTCCTAGTGTCAACGTAGAATAATAGGAGTGTTGTTTTTAGTTTTGGATGTTTTCGCGGTTCGTTTGGCCTTTTTATACGTTAATTGGGTTTTCTAGGCATTTTATGTGCATAATTAAAATTTGAACTACAAGCACATGCTCTAGTGCACCAAAGTTGGTTGAAAAATCACATGTGCGTCATTGGGTGAATTTCTAGGTCCCATGCAAGAAATGGGAAGGAAATTCAAACACGAGGGCACTGTTGATTGGCTGCAAAACGTTGAGATGCCTGGTTTTTAAATTCTAGTAAATACGAAACTTGTCTGAAAATCATGAAACTTGGCATGCTATCATGGAGCGGCATCAACATGACATGGTAAATTTTTGTCCCAATTGGGGCAGGTTTGGCTATAAGCTTCTCATCAACCAGAGCTTCTCACAACAAACATGATTGTTTCAGTATGGAACGTCCCACCTTTTGGAACGGAATGATATCCATTGCCTATTATTGCTTTCAAATAATTTCTAGTATCAACATAGAATAACAACAGTTTTGTGTTTATTTTTGGAATTTTTCATGGTTCGTTTGGCCTTTTTATACGTTAATTGTGTTTTCTAGGCATTTTATGTGCATAATTAAAATTTGAACTACAAGCACATGCTCGAGTGCACCAAAGTTGGTTGAAAAATAACATTTGTGTCCATGGGTGAACTTATATGTCCCATGCAAGAAATGGGAAGGAAATTCAAACACCAGGGCACCGTTGATTCCCTGCAAAACGTTGAGATGCCTAGTTTTTAAATTCTAGTAAATACAAAACTCATCTGAAAATCATGAAACTTGGCATGCTATCATGGAGCGGCATCAACATGCCATGGTAAATTGTTTGTCCCATTCGGGGCAAGTTTAGCTATAAGCTTCTCAGAAACTAGAGCTTCTCACAACAAGCTTGATGGTTTCGGTATGGAACGTGCCACCTTTGGGGACGGAACGATATCCATTGCCTCTTATTGCGTTCAAATAATTTCTAGTGTCAACATAGAATAACAACAGTTTTGTGTTTAATTTTGGAATACTTCGTGGTTCGTTCGGCCTTTTTTATAGGTTAATTGGGTTTTCTAGGCATTTTATGTGCATAATTAAAATTTGAACTACAAGCACATGCTCCAGTGCACCAAAGTTGGTTGAAAAATGACATGTGTGTCCTTGGTTGAATTTCTCTGCCCCATGCAAGAAATGGGAATGAAATTCAAACACCAGGGCACTGTTGATTGTCGGCAAAACGTTGAGATGCCTGGTTTTTAAATTCTAGTAAATCCAAAACTCGTGTGAAATTCATGGAACTTGGCATGCTATCATAGAGCGGCATCAACATGCTATGAAAATTTTTTGTCCCATTTCGGGCTGGTTTGTGTATAAGCTTCTCACAAAGAAGAGCTTCTCACAACAAGCATGACAGGTTCGGTAGGGAACGAGCCACCTTGGGAACGAAACGATATACGTTGCCTCTTATTGCTTTCAAAAAAATTCTAGTGTCAACATAGAACAACAGGAGTGTTGTGTTTAATTTTGGCATTTTTCGTGGTTCGTTTGGCCTTTTTATACGTTAATTGGGTTTTCTAGGTGTTTTATGTGCATAATTAAAATTTGAACTACAAGCACATGCTCCAGTGCACCAAAGTTGGTTAAAAAATCACATGTGTGTCCTTGGGTGAATTTCTAGGTCCCAAGCAAGAAATGGTAAGGAAATTCAAACACCAAGGCACTGTTGATTGCCTGCAAAACGTTGAGATATCTGGTTTTTAAATTCTAGTAAATACAAAACTCGTCTGAAAATCTTGAAACTTGGCATGCTATCATGGAATGTCATCAACATGCCATACTAAATTTTTTGTCCCATTTGGGGCAGGTTTGGCTATGAGCTTATCACAAACCAGAGCTTCTCTCAACAAGGGTGATGGATTCGGTATAGAACGTGCCACCTTTGGGAACAGAACGATATCCATTGCCTCTTATTGCTTTCAAATAATTTCTAGTGTCAACATAGAATAACAGTTGTTTTGTGTTTAATTTTGGAATTTTTCGTGGTTCGTTCGGCCTCTTTTATATGTTAATTGGCTTTTCAAGGCATTTATGTGCATACTTCAAATTTGAACTACAAGCACATGCTCCAGTCCACCAAAGTTGGTTGAAAAATCACATGTGTGTCCTTGGGTGAATTTCTAGGTCCCATGCAAGAAATGGGAATGAAATTCAAAAACTAGGGCACTGTTGATTGCTGGCAAAACGTTGATATGCCTGGTTTTTAAATTCTAGTAAATCCAAAACTCGTCTGAAATTCATGGAACTTGGCATGCTATCATGGAGCGGCATCAACATGTCATGGTAAATTTTTTTGTCCCATTTGGGGCAGGTTTGGGTATAAGCTTCTCACAACAAGCGTGACGGTTCCGGTTGGGAACATGCCACCTTTGTGAACGAAATGATATCCGTTGCCTCTTATTGCTTTAAAAAAATTCTCGTCTCAACATAGAACAACATGAGTGTTGTGTTTAATTTTGGAATTTTCCGTGGTTTATTTGGCCTTTTTTATACGTTAATTGGGTTTTCTAGGCATTTTATGTGCATAATTCAAATTTGAAGTACAATCACATGCTCCAGTGCACCAAAGTTGGTTGAATAATCACATGTGTGTACTTGGGTGATTTTCCAGATCGCATGCAAGAAATAGGAATGAAATTCAAAAACCAAGGCACTGTTGATTTCCAGCAAAACGTTGAGATGCCTGGCTTTTAAATTCTAATAAATCGAAAACTCGTCTGAAATTCATGGAACTTGGCATGCTATCATGGAGCGGCATCAACATGCTGTGGTAATTTTTTAGTCCCATTTGGGGCAGGTTTGGGTATAAGCTTCTCACGAAGGAGAGCTTCTCACAATAAGCGTGATGGTTTCGGTAAGGAATGTGCCACCTTTGGGGACGAAACGATATCCGTTGCCTATTATCGCTATCTAAAAATTCCTAGTGTCAACGTAGAATAACAGGAGTGTTGTTTTTAGTTTTGGATGTTTTCGCGGTTCGTTTGGCCTTTTTATACGTTAATTGGGTTTTCTAGGCGTTTTATGTGCATAATTAAAATTTGAACTACAAGCACATGCTCTAGTGCACCAAAGTTGGTCGAAAAATCACATGTGTGTCATTGGGTGAATTTCTAGGTCCCATGCAAGAAATGGGAAGGAAATTCAAACACGAGGGCACTTTTGATTGGCTGCAAAACGTTGAGATGCCTGGTTTTTAAATTCTAGTAAATACGAAACTCGTCTGAAAATCATGAAACTTGGCATGCAATCATGGAGCGGCATCAACATGACATGGTAAATTTTTGTCCCATTTGGGGCAGGTTTGGCTATAAGCTTCTCAGCAACCACAGCTTCTCACAACAAACGTGATTGTTTCAGTATGGAACGTGCCACCTTTTGGAACGGAATGATATCCATTGCCTATTATTGCTTTCAAATAATTTCTAGTGTCAACATAGAATAACAGCAGTTTTTTGTTTATTTTTGGAATTTTTCATGGTTCGTTTGGCCTTTTTATACGTTAATTGGGTTTTCTAGGCATTTTATGTGCATAATTAAAATTTGAACTACAAGCACATGCTCCAGTGCACCAAAGTTGGTTGAAAAATCACATTTGTGTCCTTGGGTTAACTTATAGGTCCCACGCAAGAAATGGGAAGGAAATTCAAACACCAGGGCACCATTGATTCCCTGCAAAACGTTGAGATGCCTAGTTATTAAATTCTAGTAAATACAAAACTCATCTGAAAATCATGAAACTTGGCATGCTATCATGGAGCGGCATCAACATGCCATGGTAAATTGTCTGTCCCATTTGGGCAAGTTTAGCTATAAGCTTCTCAGAAACTAGAGCTTCTCACAACAAGCGTGATGGTTTCAGTATGGAACGTGCCACCTTTGGGGACCGAACGATATCCATTGCCTCTTATTGCTTTCAAATAATTTCTAGTGTCAACATAGAATAACAACAGTTTTGTGTTTAATTTTGGAATACTTCGTGGTTCGTTCGGCCTTTTTTATAGGTTAATTGTGTTTTCTAGGCATTTTATGTGCATAATTAAAATTTGAACTACAAGCACATGCTCCAGTGCACCAAAGTTGGTTAAAAAATTACATGTGTGTCCTTGGTTGAATTTCTCTGCCCCATGCAAGAAATGGGAATGAAATTCAAACACCAGGGCACTGTTGATTGTCGGCAAAACGTTGAGATGCCTAGTTTTTTAATTCTAGTAAATCCAAAACTCGTGTGAAATTCATGAAACTTGGCATGCTATCATAGAGCGGCATCAACATGCTATGGTAATTTTTTGTCCCATTTGGGGCTGGTTTGTGTATAAGCTTCTCACAAAGAATAGCTTCTCACAACAAGCATGACGGGTTCGGTAGGGAACGAGCCACCTTTGGGAACGAAACGATATCCGTTGCCTCTTATTGCTTTCAAAAAAATTCTAGTGTCAACATAGAACAACAGGAGTGTTGTGTTTAATTTTGGCATTTTTCGTGGTTCGTTTGGCCTTTTTATACGTTAATTGGGTTTTCTAGGTGTTTTATGTGCATAATTAAAATTTGAACTACAAGCACATGCTCCAGTGCACCAAAGTTGGTTGAAAAATCACATGTGTGTCCTTGGGTGAATTTCTAGGTCCCAAGCAAGAAATGGTAAGGAAATTCAAACACCAAGGCACTGTTGATTGCCTGCAAAACGTTGAGATACCTGGTTTTTAAATTCTAGTAAATACAAAACTCTTCTGAAAATCTTGAAACTTGGCATGCTATCATGGAATGTCATCAACATGCCATACAATTGTTTTTGTCCAATTTGGGGCAGGTTTGGCTATGAGCTTATCACAAACCAGAGCTTCTCTCTACAAGGGTGATGGATTCGGTATAGAACGTGCCACCTTTGGGAACGGAACGATATCCATTGCGTCTTATTGCTTTCAAATAATTTCTAGTGTCAACATAGAATAACACTTGTTTTGTGTTTAATTTTGGAATTTTTCGTGGTTCGTTCGGCCTTTTTTATATGTTAATTGGCTTTTCTAGGCATTTATGTGCATACTTCAAATTTGAACTACAAGCACATGCTCCAGTGCATCAAAGTTGCTTGAAAAATCACATGTTTGTCCTTGGGTGAATTTTTAGGTCCCATGCAAGAAATGGGAATGAAATTCAAACACCAAGGCACTGTTGATTGCTGGCAAAACGTTGAGATGCCTGGTTTTTAAATTCTAGTAAATCCAAAACTCGTGTGAAATTCATGAAACTTGGCATGCTATCATGGAGCGGCATCAACATGTCATGGTAAATTTTTTGTCCCATTTGGGGCAGGTTTGGGTATAAGCTTCTCACAACAAGCGTGACGGTTCCGGTTGGGAACATGCCACCTTTGTGAACGAAATGATATTCGTTGCCTCTTATTGCTTTAAAAAAATTCTCGTGTCAACATAGAACAACATGAGTGTTGTGTTTAATTTTGGAATTTTCCGTGGTTTGTTTTGCCTTTTTTATACGTTAATTGGGTTTTCTAGGCATTTTATGTGCATAATTCAAATTTGAACTACAATCACATGCTCCAGTGCACCAAAGTTGGTTGAATAATCACCTGTGTGTCCTTGGGTGATTTTCCAGATCGCTTGCAAGAAATAGGAATGAAATTCAAAAACCAAGGCACTGTTGATTTCCAGCAAAACGTTGAGATGCCTGGCTTTTAAATTCTAATAAATCGAAAACTCGTCTGAAATTCATGGAACTTGGCATGCTATCATGGAGCGGCATCAACATGCTGTGGTAATTTTTTAGTCCCATTTGGGGCAGGTTTGGGTATAAGCTTCTCACAAAGGAGAGCTTCTCACAACAAGCGTGATGGTTTCAGTAAGGAATGTGCCACCTTTGGGGACGAAACGATATCCGTTGGCTATTATCGCTATCTGAAAGTTCCTAGTGTCAACGTAGAATAATAGGAGTGTTGTTTTTAGTTTTGGATGTTTTCGCGGTTCGTTTGGCCTTTTTATACGTTAATTGGGTTTTCTAGGCATTTTATGTGCATAATTAAAATTTGAACTACAAGCACATGCTCTAGTGCACCAAAGTTGGTTGAAAAATCACATGTGCGTCATTGGGTGAATTTCTAGGTCCCATGCAAGAAATGGGAAGGAAATTCAAACACGAGGGCACTGTTGATTGGCTGCAAAACGTTGAGATGCCTGGTTTTTAAATTCTAGTAAATACGAAACTTGTCTGAAAATCATGAAACTTGGCATGCTATCGTGGAGCGGCATCAACATGACATGGTAAATTTTTGTCCCAATTGGGGCAGGTTTGGCTATAAGCTTCTCAGCAACCAGAGCTTCTCACAACAAACATGATTGTTTCAGTATGGAACGTCCCACCTTTTGGAACGGAATGATATCCATTGCCTATTATTGCTTTCAAATAATTTCTAGTATCAACATAGAATAACAACAGTTTTGTGTTTATTTTTGGAATTTTTCATGGTTCGTTTGGCCTTTTTATACGTTAATTGTGTTTTCTAGGCATTTTATGTGCATAATTAAAATTTGAACTACAAGCACATGCTCGAGTGCACCAAAGTTGGTTGAAAAATCACATTTGTGTCCATGGGTGAACTTATAGGTCCCATGCAAGAAATGGGAAGGAAATTCAAACACCAGGGCACCGTTGATTCCCTGCAAAACGTTGAGATGCCTAGTTTTTAAATTCTAGTAAATACAAAACTCATCTGAAAATCATGAAACTTGGCATGCTATCATGGAGCGGCATCAACATGCCATGGTAAATTGTTTGTCCCATTCGGGGCAAGTTTAGCTATAAGCTTCTCAGAAACTAGAGCTTCTCACAACAAGCTTGATGGTTTCGATATGGAACGTGCCACCTTTGGGGACGGAACGATATCCATTGCCTCTTATTGCGTTCAAATAATTTCTAGTGTCAACATAGAATAACAACAGTTTTGTGTTTAATTTTGGAATACTTCGTGGTTCGTTCGGCCTTTTTTATAGGTTAATTGGGTTTTCTAGGCATTTTATGTGCATAATTAAAATTTGAACTACAAGCACATGCTCCAGTGCACCAAAGTTGGTTGAAAAATGACATGTGTGTCCTTGGTTGAATTTCTCTGCCCCATGCAAGAAATGGGAATGAAATTCAAACACCAGGGCACTGTTGATTGTCGGCAAAACGTTGAGATGCCTGGTTTTTAAATTCTAGTAAATCCAAAACTCGTGTGAAATTCATGGAACTTGGCATGCTATCATAGAGCGGCATCAACATGCTATGGAAATTTTTTGTCCCATTTGGGGCTGGTTTGTGTATAAGCTTCTCACAAAGAAGAGCTTCTCACAACAAGCATGACGGGTTCGGTAGGGAACGAGCCACCTTTGGGAACGAAACGATATCCGTTGCCTCTTATTGCTTTCAAAAAAATTCTAGTGTCAACATAGAACAACAGGAGTGTTGTGTTTAATTTTGGCATTTTTCGTGGTTCGTTTGGCCTTTTTATACGTTAATTGGGTTTTCTAGGTGTTTTATGTGCATAATTAAAATTTGAACTACAAGCACATGCTCCAGTGCACCAAAGTTGGTTGAAAAATCACATGTGTGTCCTTGGGTGAATTTCTAGGTCCCAAGCAAGAAATGGGAAGGAAGTTCAAACACCAAGGCATTGTTGATTGCCTGCAAAACGTTGAGATACCTGGTTTTTAAATTCTAGTAAATACAAAACTCGTCTGAAAATCGTGAAAGTTGGCATGCTATCATGGAACGTCATCAACATGCCATCCTAAATTTTGTGTCCCATTTGGGGCAGGTTTGGCTATGATCTTATCACAAACCAGAGCTTCTCTCAACAAGGGTGATGGTTTCGGTATAGAACGTGCCACCTTTGGGAACGGATCGATATCCATTGCCTCTTATTGCTTTCAAATAATTTCTAGTGTCAACATACAATAACAGTTGTTTTGTGTTTAATTTTGGAATTTTTCGTGGTTCGTTCGGCCTTTTTTATATGTTAATTGGGTTTTCTAGGCATTTATGTGCATACTTCAAATTTGAACTACAAGCACATGCTCCAGTGCACCGAAGTTGGTTGAAAAATCACATGTGTGTCCTTGGGTGAATTTCTAGGTCCCATGCAAGAAATAGGAATGAAACTCAAAAACCAGGGCACTGTTGATTGCCAGTAAAACATTGAGATGCCTGGTTTTTAAATTCTATTAAATCAAAAACTCGTCCGAAATTCATGGAACTTGGCATGCTATCATGGAGCGGCATCAACATGTTGTGGTAAATTTTTTGTCCCATTTGGGGCAGGTTTGGGTATAAGCTTGTCACAAACGAGAGCTTCTCACAATAAGCGTGATGGTTTCGGTAGGGAACGTGCCACCTTTGGGGACGAAATGATATCCATTGCCTATTATTGCTTTCAAAAAAATTCTAGTGTCAACATAGAATAACATGAGTGTTGTTTTTAGTTTTGGATTATTTTTGCAGTTCGTTTGGCCTTTTTATACGTTAATTGGGTTTTCTAGGCATTTTATGTGCATAATTAAAATTTGAACTACAAGCACATGCTCCAGTGCACCAAAGTTGGTTGAAAAATCACATTTGTGTCCTTGGGTGAACTTATAGGTCCCATGCAAGAAATGGGAAGGAAATTCAAACAGCAGGGCACCGTTGATTCCCTGCAAAACGTTGAGATGCCTAGTTTTTAAATTCTAGTAATTACAAAAGACATCTGAAAATCATGAAACTTGGCATGCTATCATGGAGCGGCATCAACATGCCATGGTAAAATTTTTGTCCCATTTGGGGCAAGTTTAGCTATAAGCTTCTCAGAAACTAGAGCTTCTCACAACAAGCGTGATGGTTTCGGTATGGAACGTGCCACCTTTGGGGACGGAACGATATCCATTGCCTCTTATTGCTTTCAAATAATTTCTAGTGTCAACATAGAATAACAACAATTTTGTGTTTAATTTTGGAATACTTCGTGGATCGTTCGGCCTTTTTATAGGTTAATTGGGTTTTCTAGGCATTTTATGTGCATAATTAAAATTTGAACTACAAGCTCATGCTCCAGTACACCAAAGTTGGTTGAATAATTACATGTGTGTCCTTGGTTGAATTTCTCTGCCCCATGCAAGAAATGGGAATGAAATTCAAACACCAGGGCACTGTTGATTGTCGGCAAAACGTTGAGATGCCTGGTTTTTAAATTCTAGTAAATCCAAAACTCGTGTGAAATTCATGAAACTTGCCATGCTATCATGGAGCAGCATCAACATGCTATGGTAATTTTTCGTCCCATTTGGGGCTGGTTTTTTGTATAAACTTCTCACAAAGAAGAGCTTCTCACAACAAGCATGACGGGTTCGGTAGGGAACGAGCCACCTTTGGGAACGAAACGATATCCGTTGCCTCTTATTGCTTTCAAAAAAATTCTAGTGTCAACATAGAACAACAGGAGTGTTGTGTTTAAGTTTGGCATTTTTCGTGGTTCGTTTGGCCTTTTTATACGTTAATTGGGTTTTCTAGGTGTTTTATTTGCATAATTAAAATTTGAACTACAATCACATGCTCCAGTCCACCAAAGTTGGTTGAAAAATCACATGTGTGTCCTTGGGTGAATTTCTAGGTCCCAAGCAAGAAATGGTAAGGAAATTCAAACACCAAGGCACTGTTGATTGCCTGCAAAACGTTGAGATACCTGGTTTTTAAATTCTAGTAAATACAAAACTCGTCTGAAAATCTTGACACTTGGCATGCTATCATGGAATGTCATCAACATGCCATACTAATTTTTTTGTCCCATTTGGGGCAGGTTTGGCTATGAGCTTATCACAAACCAGAGCTTCTCTCAACAAGGGTGATGGATTCGGTATAGAACGTGCCACCTTTGGGAACGGAACGATATCCATTGCCTCTTATTGCTTTCAAATAATTTCTAGTGTCAACATAGAATAACAGTTTTTTTGTGTTTAATTTTGGAATTTTTCGTCGTTCGTTCGGCCTTTTTTATAAGTTAATTGGCTTTTCTAGGCATTTATGTGCATACTTCAAATTTGAACTACAAGCACATGCTCCTGTGCACCAAAGTTGCTTGAAAAATCACATGTTTGTCCTTGGGTGAATTTTTAGGTCCCATGCAAGAAATGGGAATCAAATTCAAACACCAGGGCACTGTTGATTGCTGGCAAAACGTTGAGATGCCTGGTTTTTAAATTCTAGTAAATCCAAAACTCGTCTGAAATTCATGAAACTTGGCATGCTATCATGGAGCGGCATCAACATGTCATGGTAAATTTTTTGTCCCAATTGGGGCAGATTTGGGTATAAGCTTCTCACAACAAGCGTGACGGTTCCGGTTGGGAACTTGCCACCTTTGTGAACGAAATGATATCCGTTGCCTCTTATTGCTTTAAAAAAATTCTCGTGTCAACATAGAACAACATGAGTGTTATGTTTAATTTTGGAATTTTCCGTGGTTTGTTTGGCCTTTTTTATACATTCATTGGGTTTTCTAGGCATTTTATGTGCATAATTCAAATTTGAACTACAATCACATGCTCCAGTGCACCAAAGTTGGTTGAATAATCACATGTGTGTCCTTGGGTGATTTTCCAGATCGCATGCAAGAAATAGGAATGAAATTCAAAAACCAAGGCACTGTTGATTTCCAGCAAAACGTTGAGATGCCTGGCTTTTAAATTCTAATAAATTGAAAACTCGTCTGAAACTCATGGAACATGGCATGCTATCATGGAGCGGCATCAACATGCTGTGGTAATTTTTTAGTCCCATTTGGGGCAGGTTTGGGTATAAGGTTCTCACAAAAGAGAGCTTCTCACAACAAGCGTGATGGTTTCGGTATGGAACGTGCCACCTTTGGGGACGAAACGATATCCGTTGCCTATTATCGCTATCTAAAAATTCCTAGTGTCAACGTAGAATAACAGGAGTGTTGTTTTTAGTTTTGGATGTTTTCATGGTTCATTTGGCCTTTTTATACGTTAATTGGGTTTTCTAGGCATTTTATCTGCATAATTAAAATTTGAACTACAAGCACATGCTCCAGTGCACCAAAGTAGGTTGAAAAATCACATGTGTGTCATTGGGTGAATTTATAGGTCCCATGCAAAAAATGGGAAGGAAATTCAAACACGAGGGCACTGTTGATTGGCTGCAAAACGTTGAGATGCCTGGTTTTTAAATTCTAGTAAATACGAAACTCGTCTGAAAATCATGAAACTTGGCATGCTATCATGGAGCGACATCTACATGCGATGGTATATTTTTTTGTCCCATTTGGGTCAGGTTTTGCTATAAGCTTCTCAGAAACCAGAGCTTTTCACAACAAGCGTGATGATTTAGGTATGGAACGTGCCACCTTTGGGGACGAAACGATATCCATTGCCTCTTATTGCTTTCAAATAATTTCTAGTGTCAACATAGAATAACAGCAGTTTTATGTTTAATTTTGGAATTTTTCGTGGTTCGTTCCGCCTTTGTTATACGATAATTGGGTTTGTAGGCATTTTATTTGCATAATTAAAATTTGAACTACAAGCACATGCTCCAGTGCACCAAAGTTGGTTGAAAAATCACATGTGTGTCCTTGGGTGAATTTCTAGGTCCCATGCAGGAAATAGGAATGAAATTCAAAACCCAGGGCACTGTTGATTGCCAGCAAAACGTTGAGATGACTGGTTTTTAAATTCTAGTAAATCGAAAACTCATCTGAAATTCATGGAACTTGGCATGCTATCATGGAGCGGCATCAACATGCTGTGGTAATTTTTTTGTCCTATTTGGGGCAGGTTTGGGTATAGGCTTCTCACAAACGAGAGCTTCTCACAACAAGCGTGACGGTTTCGGTTGGGAACGTGCCACCTTTGGGAACGAAATAATATCTGTTGCCTCTTATTGCTTTAAAAAAATTCTAGTGTCAACATAGAACAACAGGAGTGTTGTGTTTAATTTTGGAATTTTCTGTGGTTCGTTTGGCCTTTTTTATACGTTAATTTGGTTTTCTAGGCATTTTATGTGCATAATTCAAATTTGAACTACAAACACATGCTCGAGTGCACCAAAGTTGATTGAAATATCACATGTGTGTCCTTGGGTGAATTTATAGGTCCCATGCAAGAAATGGAATGAAATTCAAACCCCAGGGCTCTGTTGATTGCTGGCAAAATGTTGAGATGCCTGGTTTTTAAATTCTAGTAAATCCAAAACTTGTCTGAAATTCATAAAACTTGGCATGCTGACATGGAGCGGCATCAACATGTCATGGTAATTTTTTTGTCCCATTTGGGGCCGGTTTGGGTATAAGCTTCTCACAACAAGCCTGACAGTTTTGGTAGGGAACGTGCCACCTTCGGGAACGAAATGATATCCGTTGCCACTTATTGCTTTCAAAAAAATTCTAGTGTGAACATAGAACAACAGGAGTGTTGTGTTTAATTTTGGAATTTTCCATGGTTCGTTCTGCCTTTTTTATACGTTAATCGGGTTTTCTAGGCATTTTATGTGCATAATTAAAATTCAAACTACAAGCACATGCTCGAGTGCACCGAAGTTGGCTGAAAAATCACATGTGTGTACTTGGGTGAATATTTAGGTCCCATGCAAGAAATGGGAATGAAATTCAAACACCAGGGCACTGCTGATTGCCGGCAAAACTTTGAGATGCCTGGTTTTTAAATTATAGTAAATCCCAAACTCGTCTGAAATTCATGGAACTTGGCATGCTATCATGGAGCGCCATCAACATGTGGTGGTAATTTTTTTATCCCATTTGGGGCAGGTTTGGATGTAAGCTTCTCACAAACGAGAGCTTCTCACAACAAGCGTGATGGTTTCGGTAGGGAATGTGCCTCGTTTGGGGATGAAACGATATCCGTTGCGTCTTATTTCTTTCAAAAAAATCTAGTGTCAACATAGTATAACAGGAGTGTTGTGTTTAATTTTGGAATTTTTCATGGTCCGGTCGGCCTTTTTTATGCTTTAATTGGGTTTTCTAGGCATTTTATGTGCATAATAACAATATGAACTACAAGCACAATGTCGAGTGCACCAAATTGGTTGAAAATCACATGTGTGTCCTTGGGTGAATTTCTAGGTCCCATGCAAGAATTGGGAATGAAATTCAAACACCAGGCCACTATTGATTGCCCGGAAAATGTTGAGATGCATAGTTTTTATATTCTAGTAAATCCAAAACTCGTCTGAAATTCATGAAACCTGGCATGCTATCATGCTGCCGCATCAAAATGCCGTGGTAAATTTTTGACCCATTTGGGGCAGGTTTGGGTATGAGCTACTCACAAACCAGAGCTTCTCACAACAAGCGTGATGGTTTCGGTAGGGAACATGCCACCTTTCGGGACGAAACGATATCCGTTGCCTATTATTGCTTTCAAAAAAATTAGTGTCAACATAGAATAACAGGAGTGTTGTTTTTAGTTTTGGAATTTTCACGGTTCGTTTGGCCTTTTTATACGTTAATTGGGTTTTCTAGGCATTTTAAGTGCATAATTAAAATTTGAACTACAAGCACATGCTCCAGTGCACCAAAGATGGTTGAAATATCACATGTGTGTCCTTGGGTGAATTTATAGGTCCCATGCAAGAAATGGGAAGGAAATTCAAACACCAGGGCACTGTTGATTGCCTGCAAAACGTTGAGATGCCTGGTTTTTAAATTCTAGTAAATACAAAACTCGTCTGAAAATCATGAAACTTGGCATGCTATCATGGAGCGGCATCTACATGCGATGGTATATTTTTTGTCCCATTTGGGGTAGGTTTTGCTATAAGCTTCGTAGAAACCAGAGCTTCTCACAACAAGCGTGTTGGTTTAGCCATGGAACGTGCCACCTTTGGGAACGGAATGATATCCATTGCCTGTTCAAATTTCTAGTGTCAACATAGAATAACATCAGTTTCGTGTTTAATTTCTGAATTTTTCATGGTTCGTTCGGCCTTTTTTATTCGTTAAGTGGGTTTTCTAGGCATTTTATGTGCATAATTCAAATTTGAACTACAAGCACATGCTCCAGTGCACCAAAGTTGGTTGAAAAAATCACATGTGTGTACTTGGGTGAATTTCTAGGTCCCATGCAAGAAATGGGAATGCAATTCAAACACCAGGGAATGAAATTCAAGTAAATACAAAACTCTTCTGAAAAGCATGAAACTTGGCATCCTATCATGGAGCGGCATCAACATGCCATGGTAAATATTTTGTCCCATTTGGGGCAGGTTTGGCTATAACCTTCTCAACAACCAGAGCTTCTCACAACAACCGTGATGGTTTCAGTACGGAACGTGCCACCTTCCGGGACGGAATGATATCCATTGCCTGTTATTGCTTTCAAATAATTTCTAGTGTCAACATAGAATAACAACAGTTTTGTGTTTAATTTTAGAATTTTTCATGGTTTGTTTGGCCTTTTTATACGTTAATTTGGTTTTCTAGGCATTTTATGTGCATAATTAAAATTTGAACTACAAGCACATGCTCCAGTGCACCATAGTTGGATGAAAAATCACATGTGTGTCATTGGGTGAATTTATAGGCCCCATGCAAGAAATGGGAAGGAAATTCAAACACCAGGGCACTGTTGATTGCCTGCAAAATGTTGAGATGCCTGTTTTTTAAATTCTAGTAATGTCGGTGTACTAAAGTAGGGGTACCTTAGTATCCCGACTTGTGCACGGGCAGTAGCAGCGTCCCGTGGCAGGGCTTGCCACGCGCTAGCCAAGGCCCACCCTAGTTCCTTTTGAACCATTCAAGAACAAAGTATTCAAGTCAGAGAAACAAGGCCCCTGCAAGAGGAGCTTGCCGGGAAGGCCGCCCTAGGCTCAAGACCACCCTATTAGTACAAGGCCCTAGCAAGAGGAGCTTGCAAGGAAGGCCAAAGAACGGCATTTCAGAAGACTTGCCTTGGCGCATCGCGCGCCCCGGCAAAGCCCGGAGAGAGACAAGCTTCCGGGCGTGGCAAGGTAGCGACCGCGGCAAGGTGCTTGCCGCGGCAAGCTTGCGCTGTGTGCCTGCGCTCCAGCTCATCTGGCCACGCGTCGCCCTGGGGCCCTTCGAGGGGCACGTGGCAGATGGCTGTGCAGCCTTGGGTACACGGTGGCAAGCCACGATGACAAGGCCACCATCGTGGCGAACGGAGACGCCCGGACGAACGCTTTTTGCACTGTTTGGGGGCGATGGCGACGGGCATTCAATGCCCTTGTCCCCCACCGTCAGGGTTAGGTATAGACCACTGTACATACACTGTTACAACTACCACCATTTTTACGCTTTTACCCTCACCTACGTTGCCACCTGTCGGTGACCCCTTTGACCTATAAAAGGAGGCCCATGCACAACGTAGAGGGGGTTCCGAAGTTTGATCACTCCAACGCTCGGTGTAGCCGGTACTGTAGATCTTCTTCCTCCCGAGCCAAGAACTCAATAACAAAACCAAGGCAGGAGTAGGGTTTTACGCATCTGTGCGGCCCGAACCAGGGTAAAATGCTCGCGTGCGCGCCTCGACCCACTCTTTGTGCTCCCTCCGCTCCCCTGCCGTACCGAAAAGGGGCTTCGGTCCCATAGGTGTTCGTGGGCGATCAGTTTCCCCGACATCTTTGGTGCTCACGCGGGCGCAATCTTCAGCAACTTCACCAACTTCGATAGTTTCATCAGCATGCCACCGAAGAAGATGGCTTCGGAGGTCGGAGGCCCGTCCGCGTCCATCCCACCACCACCAGAACCAACGGTTGGTGGGGTAGACACTGGCGGAAGGATGGACGCCGGCGAGGAAACTCACGGCGCCGCCAAGTCCAAGGACAAGACGGACGACCGAGCTCACTCCAAGACCTCGGTGTCCGTGCACGTGCCACGCCCCTCTCAGGAGGTGCCGGAACAGCGACGGTGTGGTACGCAGGGTACCATCCGCGTGCTGGGCCAAGGACAAGTTGGCGGGTCGCGGGACGCTCAAGGCCAACGCGCTGGCACGAGCAAGGCGCGGTCGCCGGGGCGAGACCCTGCTCCTTCTAACGCTGTTAGAAGTCCGAGCATATCTCGCTCCTCGCACCGCTCGCCACCGCTCCCCTCCACTCCAGCAGAAGCTCTCGCTAGAGCTCAGCTGCAACTTGACTTCCCTCCAGCGGCAGACAAGGCCGAAGACTGGAGGGCTACTATCCAAAGCCTCATCGCCTTCGCCAACAACGACACGCCGCAGCAGCCGGCGACGTCATGGCCGCGGCAAGTCAGCCATGCGAAGGCTGATGGAGATAAGACCGCCGGGGGTGCAACTACCGTGCACTCCCCGCCGCGGAAGCAGAAATCGCTGACTCGCCGAATCAATGTCGACGACGACTCCACGGCGTCGTCGGATCCGCGAGCTCACCGCGACCAATGCCAAGTCCTCGAGGACAGGCGGCAAGAAGACGCTCGGACTCCGCATCTAGTGTCGAAGAGAAGCGCGACGACAGTCCGACCAGCGCGCTGGGACCGCTGTCGACATGCACGCGCCCGGTGAACCAGGCGACTTGCCGTACGCGGCAGGTTGCCCTACGTTCACCCGAGAGCTGCGGCAAGTCCAGTGGCCCAGCATGAAGAACTTCAAGCTCGACGTACCCGAGAAGTACGACGGCAAGACCCATCCCTCAGAGTTCCTTAGCATCTACACCATTGCGGTGCAGGCTGCCAGGGGACGGGATGAGAAGATATTAGCAAACTACTTCCCGCTTGTGCTCAAGCCCAATGTCAGATCTTGGCTCATGCACTTGCCGGAGAACTCCATCTCTTTTTGGGCAGACCTGTGCCACCAGTTTGTCGGCGCCTTCACAGGCGGCCACAAGCCCCACGGCCAGGAGAGTGATCTCCACATACTTGCCCAGAAGGAGGGAGAGTCCCTGCGGAAATACATCCAGAGATTCAGCCGCGTCCAGCACAACATCCCGGACGTCCACCCTGACGCGGTTATTAGCGCGTTCCATCAGAACGTGCGTAACCGTCGGATGAGGGAGGAGATGGCGATGTGCAAGATACGAGACGTCAGTGAGCTTTACGCTCTGGCTGACAAGTGCGCACGCGCTGAAGAGGGGAGGAGACTCCCCGGATAGGATATTGGGGCAGGGGGAATGGACAGTGAGGATGCCACCACGGCAAGGAAAAACCGGCGGCGGAACAATAAGAAGAAGAAGAACAAGGAAGTACTGGCTGTGGAGCAGTCCGGCAAGGAGGCTGGCGCCAAGAAAGCTCAGGCTGGTAGCTCCGGCAAGGAAGCTGCCCCTGTAGCAGCCACCGACAAGAAGGACGGCTACGACAAGCAGTACTGCAAGATCCACCGTACCAAGGGCCACGATCTCCAGAACTGCAAAAGGGTCGAATACCTCGTCGAGCAGCAGAAAGCTGAGTACGAGCGACGCGACAAGGGGAAGGCCCAAGGTGGTGGAGGAGAGTCCGGCAAGAAGCGCCATTCAATGGCCGGGGAGGATGCCGCAGCAAGGCCAAGCAGCGGCAAGGAGATAGACCTCCCCGCGGCCGCGACAAGGACGAAGACGAAGACGACGACGAGGACATGGATGACGGAGACAACAGCGAGAAGGAGTTCCAGAAGGCCACAGAAGTTTTGTGCGTCGATGGAGGTGCCTCTCTGCATACTTCCCACCGCCAACTCAAGCAATGGGTGCGGGAAGTCAATGCAGCAGAGCCACCCATCGAGTCGCGCAAACTCCTGAAGTGGTCCAGCATGCCCATCATCTTCGACATTGAGGACCACCCTGACCGCACAACCGCGGTCGGGTGTTTGCCGATGTTGGTTTTGCCAACCATCCGCAACCTCAAGGTCACCAAGATGCTGGTTGACGGCGAGGCCGGCCTGAACTTGATCTCCTCCGCTGTGATCCGGAAGCTGCAGATCCCCGACAGCGAGCTTGAACAAACCGGCATGTTCCAAGGGATCAACCCGGGAAGGAGCAAGCCGAAGGGGAAGATCACATTGCCAGTAAACTTTGGCGGAGAGCTAAACTTCAGGACTGAGAGGATCACATCTGACGTTGCCGATATCCCATTGCCATACAATGGGATACTTGGCCGTCCAGCGCTCGCCAAGTTCTTGGCAGCCTCTCACTACGCCTACAACATGCTCAAGATGCCAGGGTCGATAAGCGTCATCTCTGTCCCCGGTGACAAGAAGGACGCGCTTATCTGCTCCGACAAGATCTACCGGGATGCAGCAGCCGCGGCAGACAGCAAGACACTTGTCGCTGAAGCTCCCGGGGGGAAGAACAAGACCACTCCGGCAAACGCACCTCTTCGGATTGCTGCGCTGCCGTCGAGGACGCACCATCGAGCTCCACCGGCAAGTGCAAGAAAGGAATGGCAGCTCCACCTGCAACCAAGAAGGTGTCCGCCAAGGAGGACGGCACTGGTGGTACCTTCACCATCAGTGCTACGCTTGATCCTAAATAGGAAAGCGCGCTCGTTGCTTTCCTGCGGGCGAATGTGGACGTGTTTGCATGGCAACCGTCTGACATCCCCGGTGTTCCTAGGAAAGTAATTGAACACAAGCTTGCCGTTTGTCCTCATGCGCGGCCCGTCAAGCAGAAGGTCAGGAAGCAAGCGGTGGAGCGCCAAGAGTTTATAGCTGAAGAGATCAAGAAGTTGGAAGCAGCAGGCCTTGTTAGAGGTGTATTTCATCCCACGTGGCTGGCAAATCCAGTTGTCGTGCGCAAAGCTAATGGGAAGTGGAGACTTTGTATAGACTTCACTGATGTGAATAAAGCTTGTCCCAAGGATCCATTTCCCTTGCCGCGCATTGACCAGATCGTTGACTCCACGGCTGGATGTGAGTTGCTTTCGTTTCTTGATGCATATTCCGGATACCACCAGATATTCATGGCTGAAGAGGATGAAGAGAAGACCGCATTCATTACTCCATGTGGCACTTACTGTTTCATACGTATGCCCTTTGGATTGAAGAATGCGGGTTCAACATTTGCAAGGGTGGTCCACACTGCTTTTGAGCCACAGATACACATGAATGTAGAAGCTTACATGGATGATATAGTGGTCAAGAGAAAGGACAAGGATACCCTGATTCAAGACCTAGAAGAAACTTTTGGAAACCTGCGCAAGATGCAACTCAAGCTCAACCCCGAGAAGTGCGTCTTCGGAGTCCCCTCCGGCAAGCTTCTCGGGTTCTTTGTGTCCCAGAGGGGGATTGAAGCTAATCCCGACAAGATCAAAGCCAACAAGCAGATCGAAGCCCCGAAGCGCGTCAAGGATGTACGGAGACTTGCTGGTTGTGTGGCTTCCCTCAGCAGGTTCATTTCTAAATCTGCAGAACGCGCCCTGCCGTTTTTCAAAATCTTGAAGAAGGCGGGTCCAATGAAATGGACTCCGGAAGCGGAGGCAGCGCTGCAGGACTTGAAAGGATACCTGTCCACCACTCCAATACTTGTCGCACCTAAGCCACAAGAGAACTTGCTGCTATACTTAGCAGCAACCAATCAACTGGTTACTACTGCGTTGGTAGTGGAAAGGGAGGCAGAGGATGAGCCAACAGCCCCGGCAAGCGCATCCAACGACAAGCAGGGGGCTTCCCCGACAAGCTCTGGCCCCGAAAAGGATGAGTCTGCGCAGATGCAAGGAGAAGTGCGAAAGATGGTGCAGCGCCCAGTTTATTTTGTCAGATCCCTCTTGCAGGGGGCTAGGTCAAGGTAGTCTGGAGTGCAGAAGCTGCTTTTCGGCCTCCACATGGCCTCGAGGAAGCTGCGCCACTACTTCCAAGCACATGAGATAACTGTGGTCACTCGCTTTCCGCTGAAGAGGATATTGCAAAATCCAGAAGCAACAGGAAGGATTGTCGAGTGGGCACGGGAGCTGTCAAGCTTTGGTCTTAAGTTTGAGAGTACTTCAACTATCCAGAGCAGAGCATTGGCAAAGTTCATAGCAGAATGGACACCAACGCCAGATGAAGAGATTCCAGAGACATATATCCCCGCCAAAGAAGCAAGCAAAGAATGGATAATGTACTTCGATGGTGCCTTCTCGCTGCAAGGCGCCGGTGCTGGTGTGCTGCTTGTTGCACCCACCAGAGAGCACCTCAAGTACGTTGTCCAAATGTACTTTCCCAAGGAGCAAGCAACAAACAATACTGCAGAGTATGAAGGTTTGCTTGCCGGCCTCAGAATTGCAGCAGACCTTGGGATCAAAAGCTGATTGTGCGGGGAGATTCACAGTTGGTTGTCCGACAAGTAAACAAGAGCTACCAGAGCCCATTGATGGAAGCTTACGTTGACGAAGTGAGAAAGCTTGAAGAACACTTTGAAGTCCTACAGATGGAGCACGTTCCGAGGGCTCAAAATGACATCGCAGACGGCCTATCAAAGTGTGCTGCATTGAAGAAACCTGTGGAACCAGGAACCTTCATGCTCAAGCTAACTCAGCCATCCGTTACACCATCAATTGGGCAAAGCAAGAAGAGAAAGTTGGTCTCCGGCGACTACTTGCCGGCGGATCTTCCTGAAGCCGCCGCCAAGGTCCCCAAGATCAACGACCAAGTTGCTGAGGAACAGACTGCTCCTGCGGACCCTAGTGTTCGTACAGTTGAAGCAGGTGTTCCCGGCAAGTCTTGCCCCGACGAGCTTGCCGGGGAACGTCCAGCTCCGGCGAAGCTGCAGGTTCTTGCCGTAGAAGTTGACGTTCCCGCAGCAGCATTGATGCCTTTAGCCCTTGTTGTTGATCCTCAAGCTCCAACCAGGGCACAGTAAATTGTCCATTTTCTTCAAACTGGAGAACTTCCCGAAGAGCCTGAAGAGATAGAGAGAATAACCAGGCAGTCATGTATGTACCAGTTCGTCGGCAATGAACTGTACAGAAGAAGACTCAATGGTGTCAGATTGAAGTGCATTTCCCGGGAAGATGGACAGAAGCTGTTGGCAGAGATACATGGAGGCATATGTGGCCACCACATTGGCGCAAGAGCACTTGCCGGCAAAGCTTTCCGGCAAGGTTTCTTTTGGCCAGAAGCCCTCCAAGATGCAACTGCACAAGTAACCAAGTGGAAGCGTGCCAGTTCCATGCCAAGCAAATACATCAGTCAGCTCAAGCTCTCCAAACGATCCCTTTGTCCTGGCCATTTTCGGTCTGGGGGCTCGATATCCTCGGCCCCTTCCCCTGCGCAGTCGGGGGCTTTGAATACTTGTACGTCGCCATCGACAAGTTCACAAAGTGGCCGGAAGTGGAACCAGTGAGAAAGGTGACCGCACAGTCAGCAGTCAAGTTCTTCAGGACAATAGTTTGCCGTTTTGGAATCCCTAAAAGGATCATCAACGACAACGGCACACAGTTCACAAGTCGCACCTTCATGCAGTACGTCCAAGACCTTGGCGCCAAGGTCTGCTTCGCTTTTGTTGCTCACCCGAGGAGCAATGGTCAAGCGGAGAGGGCAAACGCTGAAGTGCTGCGCGGGCTCAAGACAAGAACTTTCGACAGGCTGCACAGGTGCGGAAGAAACTAGATTGAGGAGTTGCCGGCGGCTCTTTGGTCAATCAGGACGACACCAAATCGAGCCACCGGACAGACACCCTTTGTCAGGACCCCGATCCTAAGCCACACCGATCTAGCTGTAACACGTCATATCACTTTGCGGCCTCACGCACGGTAACCCCACGGGTGCCACCTTACCTGGCCCGGGACCGTTTGCGCATTTTGGCACACGTATATGACAGTGTCGCTAGCATCCATATGACAGAGAACCCGGGCCGACATGGCTAGTTATAAACCAAAAGTGGCACTAAATTACAGAGACATGCATCCATGACCCAGCAACGAACGTGTAGGTCATCAACGTATGAACCCAAGTCGTAGCAAGCTACATGGACTTAAAGGAACAACGCGTGACATTTCCCCTAAGGGACAGACAGAGGAACGAAGAAGGACACATGCCGGCCAGCCTACGTGTTCCGAGCAGTAGCAAGCTACCAAAGCTCATTGGAATCACTAGGAGGCATTTCCCTGTAAGATAGGCTACCAAAGGAAAACAACTAGGTGTCGGATCCCACACATACCAAGCATTTCAATCATACACGCAATATGCTCAATATGTGCAAATACAACATTGCATCACAACAGAACTCTATGACTCAAAGTACTTTATTTAAAAGGCTCCAAGAGCCATACATAACATATCCATACAGGTAGGGGTCACATGACCCAACACTCAAGTCATACAGTCATACTAGCACAAGCGGAAGCTACATGTCTGAGTACAGACAACTTAGAAAATAAAACAGGCTTGGTGTAGCCTGACTATCTACAAGGCCCTTCACAAGCTCCAGATCACCGTCTGGGTGTCAAGCTACTCGTCGACGTCAACGTCTATGTAGAACCCATCAGCAGGGGCAGGGTTCTCCTCTGCAACAGTTATTAAGCAAACATGAGTACAGAGGTACTCAGCAAGTCTTACCACAGAACCTATCATACATGCAACATTATCAAAGGGGGATAGTGGAGTTATAGCAGAATGCCAGCTTTGACCTTGGCTAACCTATACTACAACTCTCAACGGATTTCAAGATGTTATTACGAACACGAGTCCTCTACTCACCACATCAATACACTACCGAGGATCCTCTTCCGTCATCCTACGGAAGGCCATCCACGGCACTCACGCTTATCTTGAGGGTTTTAGTAGTATCCATCAACTTGTCTATGAACTATAAGAGTAACCAAGTAGTTCGTACCGCGAACAACGGCTATTCGAATAGTTTGATAACCCTGCAGGGGTGTACCTCTTCACACACGCTTCCACCACTTATCGCCGTTTACTCGGCGTGTACTCGGCAACCTTCAAGCGAAAGCCCAGCGAGGGTGTCGGCCACGACCTGACTAACTACTCAAGTCTCTCGTCCAGGTTTATCGCCTATTTGGGTTCCATCCGTGGGGAGATCCGGCCGGGGTGTCGCTCACGGCCCCAAACGATGTGTACAGGGTTCCCGAGTCACCAAACGGGCAACCGGTACACCGTGCCACGTACCTGTCGCACCACAACCCACCCCGAGGGTCAGCGTTGTGCACAACCTCCAGTAAGCTCTAAATACCAGAAACTAGTTGCAACTCCTGGACAGAGATCGAGGGTAATTAATAAGTCGAGAGGGTCCATTGGTTTCGGGCCCAATGCATGGTAGTAACTGCAACTTGAACCACACATACAGATCTCGGGTCCTATGTACGGTTCCAATGAAACAACCCACCACGTACTCCTACATGGCCTTTCATCGATACCTTTACCAAGCGTATTCCACACTTCCTTCTCTTTATCGAAAGATTGTTTCACTCTGATCCATCACCCAGATGAATCAGACCAGACACAACTCTAAGCATAGCAGGCAACATAAACAAATAGCATGGTGGATCACACATCACATGGCTCAATCAACTCCTACACATGCTAGTGGGTTTCAACTATTTACTGTGGCAATTACAGGTCATGCAAGGGAATAGGGTTCATCTACCGCAGCAAGTAGCAGTTCACGCGCTGTTGCCTTAATGCAGTAAAAGAGAGCAGGAGCGAGAAGATTGGGTTGTATCGGAATGATCAATGATTGCTTGCCTGACAAGGTAGTTGTCGGGTACTGCTCTTCAACTGGATACGCAGCAGTATCCTCGGGAGCAGGACCCAACACAGGGAATACCGACGATACAATCATTAACAAACAAATGCAACAATATGATGCATGTTTATGACATGGCAAGATGCATGTGTGTTGGCTAATGCAACTAAAACCAGAAGGGTTTGAACCTATTTGAATCAAGGATTCAAATTGAAGTTCAAACTATTATTTAAATAAGTGCATTATCATGTTTTTTGATATATACAGCAAGTTAACTTGTTCAAACATGCATGAAACCAGTGCCATTAGAAAGATTGGATTTTTCTGATCATTTTTCATATATAAATCTCTTCCATCTGAGCTATGGTTGATTTTATATGATTTTTAGAAGTTTTGGGTATTTTATGGAATTTCCTGAATAATTTTAAATCTAAAAATCCCAGAAAAACCTTTACTGCGTCAGCATGACATCATGCTGACGTCAGCCAGTCAACAGGACCAGACCAGGTCAAACCTGACCAGTGGGTCCCTCATGTCAGTGTCACAGCTAATTAACTGAGTTAATTAGAGTTAAACTAAAACTAATTAGCTGTCAGTGGGGCTAGGGCCCACATGTCAGTGACTAAACTAATTAACTAATTAAATTAAATTAACAACTAAACTATGTTTGACTTGCGGGCAGGGCCCATGTCATTGACCCAGGGGGTCAAACCCGTGGTCAAAACAGGTCCAACTCGCCGACGTTTAGCCGCCGGCGAGGCCAAACGCGACGGCGTGCTTCGAAAACGCCTACGATGCACGGCTCGAGCTGCGGCTGGGTGCGTTGGAGAGCTCTTGCTCTTGCGCGTCGGATGGAGGTGGTCGCCGGACCTGGGGTGGCCGGAGACGACGGCAACGAGCTCGACGGCGGCGACAGGCATCGGGCGTGTGTGGAGATGTGGCTGCAGGTGCTCGGGCGATGCGTGCGTAGCAAAGTTCGCATCTACGTGCTGTGGTGAGTACGTTGGACGGGTCCCGGTGACCAAATGGTCACCGGAGCATCACCGGCGACGAGCACGGCGGCGGTGCGTGCGGGCGAGCTTCGTGCAGTGTGTTACAGGGCAAAAGGGAGCCAACGAAGAGGGGGAGGAGGTAGCTAGGCTCACAGCGGTTGCAGTAAGCACCGAAGCGAGCTCGGGGGTGGTCGGAGCTGAGCAGAACGGCGAGGGGGATCTCCGCGGCCAGAGTTGGGGAAGAAGAGGTCGGGGGCGTCTCCAGGGCGGGCGAGCGCTCGGGGCTCGGCCTGTTCGAAGTAGTCGAGGACGGCGGAGACGAGGGACAACACGGCGGAGCTCGGGGACGACGGTGGACGCGGCTTCTACGACGGTGCGATCACGGCGGCGTCGGCCATGGCGCGGGGAGAGCGGAGGAGAGGAACTGGGGGGAGGCGGAGGTGTCTGGGGGGTCGAGGAGGACGTGGACGTTCGATCCATCCCTCCAGGACGGCGAGGGGGGTGAAGCAAGGCGGCGGGCAGCTGCGTGGCGCGCCGGGCGGTCGCCGTCGAGCACCTGCCTGCCTGCCTGGCCGAGCCAAGCAGCTCGCTGGAGCGGCTGTTGGGCTGGGCCGGCAGGTGGGCCGGGTGGGGCGCCAGGTAAGTTCTCTCTCTCCCTTTTTTTCTATTTTCTTTTCTGTTTCATTTCTTTTGCAGCTTTGTTCATTTAATAAAAATGCCTAAACATTTTTATAACTCATAACACTTGTCATACCTACTGTATATAATATGAATAGTAGGAAACATTATAGTTTATGATTATTTGAGCATTTAAAATATTTTGTAGCATTTAAATGCCGAAATTCAAATACCATATGATTTAATCCAAAGCCCTAGATTGTCCTAGAAAAATGTGCACCATTTTTGGCAGAGGTTTAAGACCAAGGCAGAAATGATGAACATTTTGGAGGGCATTTTGGGTACATTGGAAAATATTTTATCAAACCCTAGTTGTTAGGGGAGGGGTGCTGGGGTTTCTGTTAATCCCATTTCAAGTTTCTTTGAAAGTAAACATGATGCACACTCTAGTCAGGTCCTAATGCAAGTGCTAGCTAGGGATGTGACAACTCACCCCCACTTAAAAGAATCGCGTCCCGAGATTCGGGTTCCTCCGGAAAGAGGGTGGGGTACTCAAGTCGAAGACGATCCTCCCTTTCCCAAGTAGCTTCACTCTCGGAATGATGTGACCATTGAACCTTGAGAAACTTGATATTGTGGCGTCTAGTGGTGCGCTCGGTTTGATCAAGAATACGGACGGGGTATTCTCGATATGTGAGATTGTCTTGGAGATCAAGCGTTTCGTGGTCCACTCCGCGGATAGGATCCGAGAAGCAACGCCTGAGTTGAGAAACGTGGAAAACATCATGAACTCGGGAGAGGTGCAGAGGTAGTTCCAATTGGTAGGCAACTTCTCCTCGTTTGGCAAGAATGCGAAAAGGACCGATATAACGAGGGGCCAATTTGCCTTTGATACCGAAGCGATGGGTTCCCTTAAGAGGAGTAACCCGAAGGTAAGCCTTATCGCCGACTTCAAAAGTCACAGCCTTATGATGACTATCATATTGGCTCTTTTGGCGAGACTGGGTTGTTTTCAATCTCTCACGAATGATGCGAACTTGCTCTTCTGCTTCCTGAATCATATCCGGGCCAAAGAATTGTCTTTCCCCGGTCTCTGACCAGTTAAGTGGTGTTCGACACCTTCGTCCATATAGAACTTCGAAGGGAGCTTTACCCAAGCTGGCTTGATAACTATTGTTATAAGCGAATTCGGCAAATGGAAGACATTTTCCCATTCCATACCGAAAGAAATGACAGAGGCTCGAAGCATGTCTTCCAGAATTTGATTGACTCGTTCCACTTGACCACTTGATTGCGGATGGAAGGCAGTACTGAAAGAGAGATGAGTTCCCATAGCATTCTGGAAACTTTCCCAAAATCGTGAAGTGAAAAGACTTCCACGGTCTGAGTTAATCTCCAACGGTACACCATGAAGTGATACTATTCGAGAGATATATAAGTCTGCTAGCTGGCTAGCGGTAATGCTCTCTCGAACAGGCAGGAAATGAGCTACTTTAGAGAGGCGGTCGATAACGACGAAGATAGCATTATTCCCTTTCCTGGACCTGGGAAACCCGGTAATGAAATCCATACTGACTTTGTCCCATTTCCATTCAGGAATAGCTAAAGGTTGAAGGGTGCCAGCAGGCCGTTGATGCTCTTCTTTAACTCGACGACAAACGTCGCAGTTAGCAATGAATTGAGCGATTTCTCTCTTCATCCTAGTCCACCAGAATCTTTGACGTAGGTCTTGATACATTTTGGTACTACCGGGATGAATAGTGAGAGGAGATTCATGAGCCTCCTTGAGGATCAAACGTCTTAGGTTTTGTACTTTAGGAACCACTAAACGGTTACTAAAGAATACGAATCCTTGCTCATCAATTGAGAAACATCCTGCAACTCCTTTCTTGATGTTCCTCTTGATACGGGAAATTCCGGGATCAACCTTCTGTGCTTTGATGACCTGATCCAAAAGGGTAGGTTTCGCCACCATGGTGGAAAGAAATCCTCGAGGAACAATGTGAAGGTTAAGCTTGCGAAATTCCTCGTGGAGAAGTGGTTGACTTTGTTGTAACATTAAATTGTGACAATATGACTTACGACTTAGTGCATCAGCCATGACATTGGCCTTTCCAGGAGTGTAAGTGATTCCTAAGTCGTAGTCGGTGAGCAACTCAACCCAACGTCTTTGCCTAAGATTCAAATCCGGTTGGGTGAAGATATACTTCAAACTTTGGTGATCAGTGAAGATTTCAGAGCGATTACCAAGAAGGTAATGTCGCCATGTTTTGAGTGCATGGACTACAGCTGCAAGCTCTAGATCATGAGTAGGATAGTTATCCTCATGTGGACGCAACTGTCGGGATGCGTATGCAATCACTTGACGATCTTGCATGAGAATGCATCCTAGTCCTTGTCGCGAGGCGTCGCAATAGATTATAAAATCCTTGGAAAAGTCTGGTGGTACCAGTACAGGTGCAGATGTCAGGCGTCTTTTCAGTTCCTGAAAACCGGACTCGCACTATGGGGTCCACTCAAACTTGTTATCTTTCTTGAGGAGTTCGGTTAGAGGTTTAGCAACCTTAGAGAAGTTCTCGACGAAACGTCGGCAATAGCTCGCTAAGCCAAGAAAACTCCTAACTTGCTTGACCGATTCAGGGGGAGTCCAATCAAGTACGGCTTGAACTCGCTCGGGATTGACAGCAATACCCTTGCCAGAGATCACATGACCTAGATAGGTTACTTCTGGCAACCAAAATTCACATTTAGAGAATTTGGCATAAAGGCGGTGCTCTCGAAGTTTCGTCAATACCAGCCTTAAATGCTCGGCATGATCTTCCTTGTTCTTGGAGAAAATGAGTATATCGTCGAGGTATACCACGACGAATTTATCCAAATACTCCATGAATATAGAATTCATTAACCGAGAAAAGGTAGCTGGGGCATTGGTTAATCCGAAGGACATGACGGTGTACTCATATTGGCCATAACGAGTAACGAAAGCCGTTTTAGGAATGTCCCCGTTCTTGATTTTGATTTGATGGTAGCCCAACCTCAAATCCATCTTAGAGAAGACTGAGGATCCAGCGAGCTGATCATACAGGTCGTTGATCCTGGGGAGCGGATACTTATTCTTTATGGTGACCAAATTGACAGGTCGGTAATCTACAACCATCCGCTCCGTTCCATCCTTCTTCTTGACGAAGAGGACGGGGCAAGCCCAAGGGGAAGAACTAGGACGGATGAAACCCTTTTGCAAGGACTCATCGAGTTGTTTCTTTAGCTCAGCTAATTCTAGTGGTGCCATCTTATAAGGTCTCCTAGAGATTGGGACGGTTCCAGGGATAAGATCTATCACGAACTCGACATCTCTGTCAGGTGGAACTCCTGGCAGTTCTTCTGGAAAAACATCCAGGAAGTCACGGACTACCGGGATATCTTCGAGTTCTGGTAGGGGGCTGGCATTAAGAGAGTAGAGCTGACGTTCAGCCATTCGAGTCAAGACATTGACTATCTTGCCGGATGGATGTGTAAGTTGAACGGTCCTAGTAAAGCAATCAATCTTGGCATAATGAGTTGTCATCCAATCCATACCCAAGATGATGTTTATGTCCGAGGACTTGAGAGCGATTAAAGATGCAAGGAAAACAAGTCTATCGACAAGGATTTCATTTCCATGGCTTACCCTAGAGGTTTGCCACTTTGAACCAGGAGTTTGAATAACCATGGAAGTAGGCATGTCACAAAAAGTCATGTTGTGCAATCGAGCATAGCTCTCAGATATGAACGAATGGGATGCTCCAGTATCGAAAAGAACAGATGCCGGATGGCAGTTTACGAGAAGCATACCAAGGACGACGTTAGGATCCTCATAAGCTTCTTCGGCAGAAACATAGTTGACATGACCACGTGCAGTGGGGATTGGCTTGACATAGTTCACCTTGCCGGTTGGCTTACCACGGCCAACGGGTTTTCCTGGCTGATTCTGGGGACAATCACGCATGTAGTGTCCCGGTTCTCCACACTTGAAACATGTCACAGTGGTGGTGCGTGGAGCAAAGTTGGAGGGTGGACCTCCATAGGTCTTAGCAGGTGCAAACTGTTGAGTTGGGCGAGGCGCCTCATAGGATGGCCTCGGTGTATACTTGGGTGGCAGAGCAGTGTTAGGAACCCACACACGGCGCTTGTGAGAGCCAGAGCCGGATGAGGAACCAAGGTCTCGAGTATGCTTGCGGGTGGCCTCGAAGTCGGTTTGGCCTGTCTCAGCACTGATAGCCTTGTTAACCAACTTCTGAAAGGAGGTGCACTCGTGCAGACGTAGATCTCTACGAAGTTCAGGGCTGAGTCCCTTGCGGAACTTCGCCTGTTTCTTGGCATCGGTGGATACTTCCTCAGGTGCATAGCGTGCCAGATTACCAAACTCACGACTGTAGCCATCCACAGTTAAACGGCCCTGGGTGAAATTGCATAATTCCTCCCGCTTGCGATCCATGAGACCTTTCGGAATGTGATGTTCACAGAATGCCTCACTGAACTCAACCCAGGTAGTGACTTGGCCAGCAGGACGCATAGCTTCAAAGTTTTCCCACCAAAGACTGGCAGGGCCCTCAAGATGGTAGGCGGCGTAGATAACCTTGTCAGCTTCGGCCACACGGGCAGAGTGTAGCTTGTGGGTTATACTACGTAGCCAGTCATCAGCATCCAGAGGTTCAGTGGAGTGATGGAACTTTGGTGGACACATCTTGATAAAATCGTGGATTGACACCACGTCATTCCTCTGACGGAACCCAGTGTTTTGCTCTATGCGTTCCAGCAGACGGTTGGTCTCTCTCTTGTTCCGTTCTGCCTCAAGCATAACTTCCGCCAAGGAGGGTGGCTGGGGCAGATTTCCATCTCTAGCCCCACTAGCCTCACCCTGCTCCTGAGCAGCAGGAGTGTTGCGAGTGTTGACAATCCTAGGAAAACAAAACAACGGTTTAGACAAGGATGGCAAAAATTTGACATAGAAGTGCAGAATGTAATGGATGACACAGAATGCAGAGATGTTCATCCGTACGATATGGTAATATAGGAACTGCTATATATACACCAGTGGTCATACACACCATACAAAGTTTAGTACAAGCCAAGGCTAAAGTACAACTGCGGTGAAAGACGATACATCCCATCAGAGGCATTCCAAGCTCCTATACATTATTTGACTACACCTCCGGAATTCAGTACACACTAAGTCATATTCCACAAGACGCGCAGGACTGTGGAAATACAACCACTACAATACTACTACTACCACGGACTAGCTTAGACATTCGCGTAGTAATCCTCGTAAAGATTACCACCGTAGCCTGGAAGTGGTACAGACGGATCTTGGAACTCGCGAGCACTCGAAGGCTCTGGACCATAGGGGCATGGGTGTGGTCTCGGTCCCGATGCTGGTGGTAACCGACGCCTACGTGGAGGTGTAATACCCCCAACGTCACGCCAATCCATGCGATCAGGCAGACGAGTCCGCACAGGATACAAATCCCGCATGTCCAGATATCCGGCGTGCACAGCAGGTGCAAGCCGTGTCAAAGTAGTCCAGCGAGCGGCTCGGGTGTTATACAGCTCCATTCGGAGGGCACGGACCTCACGGTCCCTATCCTCCAACATCTGAACAATAGTCTGAAGCAGTGGCTCTTCATGAGCAGCATCAGTATACAGACCAGTGTAGTAGCCTTCTTCTCCGGGGAGTGAAGCTGGCATGTAACAGAACTCAGTGTTCAGCAACAGGGCATGCCTAGCACGGAGAATGGTCATCATCGAATAAGCGGCATCCTGTACTGCCATCTCGATGGTAATCCCAAGTCCATAAGACCAATGGATGGGATCATTTGCTCCGGGATATGAGGGGTATATCCGGACTGTGCAGAAATACTGACTTTGATTAAAATCCCGATACTGTTCCTCCACGGTGTATTCAGGATACCAGCGATAACCGGTCTCAGTCATCACACGGACTAGCATGGCCGTGTGACCGGGCACATTAATGCACCGAGTCAAACGAACCACTTGGTGAGGGATGCGGCCAGACATCTGAAACACGAAATAATGCAAAGGCATTAGTGTTTCTGGAAGAAATCGGGCAGCATAACAACTGTAAATGCTCAAACAAAGATTTGAGACATCATACAAATGATAGCATAGCCACTCAACAATTCCATATCAAGGTTCCGGGTTCAACAATCATCATACTCAAAGGATAGAAACTAAACTGAGGCTTGAAACCAACAATCCTAAGAGTCTACGGATTAGTAACACGTGAACCTAGTAAGGATAAGAGGCCTAGTCCTAAATCCCCGTAGAAAGAATAGACTGACTCAGATCAGAAGGGCATAAGGTAAAGGAGTAAAAAGAGCCTTACGTTCCCTTCCACAATCAGTTCCCCTACATATAACTAAGAATTTTTTCTAGACTCAACATCGACCAGTTTGGCTTGAGAAACCTACAGGCAGTCCAGCTCTGATGCCAACGCTGTCAGGACCCCGATCCTAAGCCACACCAATCTAGCTGTAACACGTCATATCACTTTGCGGCCTCACGCACGGTAACCCCACGGGTGCGACCTTACCTGGCCCGGGACCGTTTGCGCATTTTGGCACACGTATATGACAGTGTCGCTAGCATCCATATGACAGAGAACCCGGGCCGACATGGCTAGTTATAAACCAAAAGTGGCACTAAATTACAGAGACAGGCATCCATGACCCAGCAACGAACGAGTCGGTCATCAACGTATGAACCCAAGTCGTAGCAAGCTACATGGACTTAAAGCAACAACGCGTGACATTTCCCCTAAGGGACAGACACAGGAACGAAGAAGGACACATGCCGGCCAGCCTACGTGTTCCGAGCAGTAGCAAGCTACCAAGGCTCATTGGAATCACTAGGAGGCATTTCCCTGTAAGATAGGCTACCAAAGGAAAACAACTAGGTGTCGGATCCCACACATACCAAGCATTTCAATCATACACGCAATATGCTCAATATGTGCAAATACAACATTGCATCACAACAGAACTCTATGACTCAAAGTACTTTATTTAAAAGGCTCCAAGAGCCATACATAACATATCCATACAGGTAGGGATCACATGACCCAACACTCAAGTCATACAGTCATACAAGCACAAGCGGAAGCTAAATGTCTGAGTACAGACAACTTAGAAAATAAAACAGGCTTGGTGTAGCCTGACTATCTACAAGGCCCTTCACAAGCTCCAGATCACCGTCTGGGTGTCAAGCTACTCGTCGACGTCAACGTCTATGTAGAACCCATCAGCAGGGGCAGGGTTCTCCTCTGCAACAGTTATTAAGCAAACATGAGTACAAAGGTACTCAGCAAGTCTTACCACAGAACCTATCATACATGCAACATTATCAAAGGGGGATAGTGGAGTTATAGCAGAATGCCAGCTTTGACCTTGGCTAACCTATACTACAACTCTCAACGGATTTCAAGATGTTATTACGAACACGAGTCCTCTACTCACCACATCAATACACTACCGAGGATCCTCTTCCGTCATCCTACGATAGGCCATCCACGGCACTCACGCTTATCTTGAGGCTTTTAGTAGTATCCATCAACTTGTCTATGAACTGTAAGAGTAACCAAGTAGTTCGTACCGCGAACAACGGCTATTCGAATAGTTTGATAACCCTGCAGGGGTGTACCTCTTCACACACGCTTCCACCACTTATCGCCGTTTACTCGGCGTGTACTCGGCAACCTTCAAGCGGAAGCCCAGCGAGGGTGTCGGCCATGACTTGACTAACTACTCAAGTCTCTCGTCCAGGTTTATCGCCTATTTGGGTTCCATCCGTGGGGAGATCCGGCCGGGGTGTCGCTCACGGCCCCAAACGATGTGTACAGGGTTCTCGAGTCACCAAACGGGCAACCGGTACACCATGCCACGTACCTGTCGCATCACAACCCACCCCGAGGGTCGGCGTTGTGCACGACCTCCAGTAAGCTATAAACACCAGAAACTAGTTGCAACTCCTGGACAGAGATCGAGGGTAATTAATAAGTCGAGAGGGTCCATTGGTTTCGGGCCCAATGCATGGTAGTAACTGCAACTTGAACCACACATACAGATCTCGGGTCCTATGTACGGTTCCAATGAAACAACCCACCACGTACTCCTACATGGCCTTTCATCGATACCTTTACCAAGCGTATTCCACACTTCCTTCTCTTTATCGAAAGATTGTTTCACTCTGATCCATCACCCAGATGAATCAGACCAGACACAACTCTAAGCATAGCAGGCAACATAAACAAATAGCATGGTGGATCACACATCACATGGCTCAATCAACTCCTACACATGCTAGTGGGTTTCAACTATTTACTGTGGCAATGACAGGTCATGCAAGGGAATAGGGTTCATCTACCGCAGCAAGTAGCAATTCACGCGCTGTTGCCTTAATGCAGTAAAAGAGAGCAGGAGCGAGAAGATTGGGTTGTATCGGAATGATCAATGATTTCTTGCCTGACAAGGTAGTTGTCGGGTACTGCTCTTCAACCGGATACGCAGCAGTATCCTCGGGAGCAGGACCTAACACAGGGAATACCGACGATACAATCATTAACAAACAAATGCAACAATATGATGCATGTTTATGACATGGCAAGATGCATGTGTATTGGCTAATGCAACTAAAACCAGAAGGGTTTGAACCTATTTGAATCAAGGATTCAAATTGAAGTTCAAACTATTATTTAAATAAGTGCATTATCATGTTTTTTTATATATACAGCAAGTTAACTTGTTCAAACATGCATGAAACCAGTGCCATTAGAAAGATTGGATTTTTATGATCATTTTTCATATATAAATCTTTTCCATCTTAGCTATGGTTGATTTTATATGATTTTTAGAAGTTTTGGGTATTTTCTGGAATTTCCTGAATTATTTTAAATCTAAAAATCCCAGAAAAACCTTTACTGCGTCAGCATGACATCATGCTGACGTCAGCCAGTCAACAGGACCAGACCAGGTCAAACCTGACTAGTGGGTCCCTCATGTCAGTGTCACAGCTAATTAACTGAGTTAATTAGAGTTAAACTAAAACTAATTAGCTGTCAGTGGGGCCAGGGCCCACATGTCAGTGACTAAACTAATTAACTAATTAAATTAAATTAACAACTAAACTATGTTTGACTTGCGGGCAGGGCCCACATGTCATTGACCCAGGGGGTCAAACCCGTGGTCAAAACAGGTCCAACTCGCCGGCGTTTAGCCGCCGGCGAGGCCAAACGCGGCGGCGTGCTTCGGAAAACGCCTACGGTGCACGGCTCGAGCTGCGGCTGGGTGCGTTGGAGAGCTCTTGCTCTTGCGCGTTGGATGGAGGTGGTCGCCGGACCTGGGGTGGCCGGAGACGACGGCAACGAGCTCGACGGCGGCGACCGGCGTCGGGCGTGTGTGGAGATGCGGCTGCAGGGGCTCGGGCGATGCGTGCGTAGCACCGTTCGCATCTACGTGCTGTGGTGAGTACGTTGGACGGGTGCCGGTGACCAAATGGTCACCGGAGCATCACCGGCGACGAGCACGGCGGCGGTGCGTGCGGGCGAGCTTCGTGCAGTGTGTTATAGGGCAAAAGGGAGCCAACGGAGAGGGGCAGGAGGTAGCTAGGCTCACAGCGGTTGCAGCAAGCACCGAAGCGAGCTCGGGGGTGGTCGGAGCTGAGCAGAACGGCGAGGGGGATCTCCGCGGCCGGAGTTGGGGAAGAAGAGGTCGGGGGCGTCTCCAGGGCGGGCGAGCGCTCGAGGCTCGGCCTGTTCGAAGCAGTCGAGGACGGCGGAGACGAGGGACAACACGGCGGAGCTCGGGGACGACGGTGGACGCGGCTTCTACGATGGTGCGATCACGGCGGCGTCAGCCATGGCGCGGGGAGAGCGGAGGAGAGGAACTGGGGGGAGGCGGAGGTGTCTGGGGGGTCGAGGAGGACGTGGACGTTCGATCCATCCCTCCAGGACGGCGAGGGGGTGAAGCAAGGCGGCGGGCAGCTGCGTGGCGCGCCGGGCGGTCGCCGTCGAGCACCTGCCTGCCTGCCTGGCCGAGCCAAGCAGCTCGCTGGAGCGGCTGCTGGGCTGGGCCGGCAGGTGGGCCGGGTGGGGCGCCTGGTAAGTTCTCTCTCTCCCTTTTTTTCTATTTTCTTTTCTGTTTCATTTCTTTTGCAGCTTTGTTCATTTAATAAAAATGCCTAAACATTTTTATAACTCATAACACTTGTCATACCAGCTGTATATAATATGAACAGTAGGAAACATTATAGTTTATGATTATTTGAGCATTTAAAATATTTTGTAGCATTTAAATGCCCAAATTCAAATACCATATGATTTAATCCAAAGCCCTAGATTGTCCTAGAAAAATGTGCACCATTTTTGGCAGAGGTTTAAGACCAAGGCAGAAATGATGAACATTTTGGAGGGCATTTTGGGTACATTGGAAAATATTTTATCAAACCCTAGTTGTTTGGGGAGGGGTGCTGGGGTTTCTTTTAATCCCATTTCAAGTTTCTTTGAAAGTAAACATGATGCACACTCTAGTCAGGTCCTAATGCAAGTGCTAGCTAGGGATGTGACACCCTTTGCTCTTGTCTATGGAGTAGAGGCAGTTCTCCCCACGAAACTCGTATACGGGTCTCCTCGAGTGCTCGCTTACGATGAGCTCGAGCAAGAGCAGCTGCGGCAAGATGATGCACTGCTCTTCGAGGAGAACCGTCTTCAGGTGCTGTACGAGCTGCTCGATACCAGCAAGCTTTGCGCCGCTACCATAGCCGCAAAGTCAAGGCCAGAAGTCTCGAGGAAGGCGACCTTGTTCTTCGGCGTGTTCAGTCCGCCAAGAATTCCAACAAGTTGACGCCGAAGTGGGAAGGCCCTTATCGGGTGAGACAAGTCACAAGGCCCGGCGCTGTCCGCCTTGAGACCGAAGAA